>OZ024905.1:89816614-90197877 GCA_964017125.1 Flabesymbios commensalis | reverse complement strand
CATGCATTTCAAAGTTAACCCAAAAAAATTATTCGTGAAATTTGTTTCGAGAACAACAAATAATCAATCCACTTGTTCTTGTCAAACTCGTGAGTAATAAGTTGCGAAATTGAGAAGGAAATATATAAAAAATAGCAATTGAAGTGGAGGAAATATGTATATCTGAACGTTTATTATACGTCCAGGCAGTAGTATTTGAACACTCACTAGGTGAAGTCAAGAATAATGCTCACATAACCTACACACAGGGCTACCCAACAAACATGAATCATTGGCCCGATATTGTTGTGTTAAAATTGGGGCAGAGTCGTAGACAATGGACCAACACTAATCCAGCATTGGGTCAATAGCTCATGCTTGCTGGGTATAATGTGGTGGTGGCGACATGCAAAACTCCACAGCTGCTTGAAAAGTAGAGCGAATTATATTCTGAGGTTTCTTTCATGGGCCACCAAGCTAAAATAAATCGTGCTGAAAGTTATTGAAATTCCTGCACTGAAAATAATTAAGTAATGACAAAAAAATTCTTTATTTATTTAACTCCCCAAAAGGGGAGTGGGCCGATCCCAGAGGTACTGCAATACTGGGCCAACCCGTGGGGAAGTCGGAGCAAGCTCCTGCATCTTCCCCGAGTTCCAAAAATCAGTTTAATATCGAAGTCCCCCAGTGGAGGACGTATCAGATATTAAGCTGATAAGAACAGATACTACACTTTGATCTTAGCCAAAAGGCCGAGAAGCGATGCTCAGTCATTCCAGGAGTGAAAACCAGGTACTTAAAGATAGGCATACAGATTATGGTGTCCTATATTCACACATTCTTCATGCATTTCAAAGTTAACCCCAAAAAATTATTCGTGAAATTTGTTTCGAGAACAACAAATAATCAATCCACTTGTTCTTGTCAAACTCGTGAGTAATAAGTTGCGAAATTGAGAAGGAAATATATAAAAAATAGCAATTGAAGTGGAGGAAATATGTATATCTGAACGTTTATTATACGTCCAGGCAGTAGTATTTGAACACTCACTAGGTGAAGTCAAGAATAATGCTCACATAACCTACACACAGGGCTACCCAACAAACATGAATCATTGGCCCGATATTGTTGTGTTAAAATTGGGGCAGAGTCGTAGACAATGGACCAACACTAATCCAGCATTGGGTCAATAGCTCATGCTTGCTGGGTATAATGTGGTGGTGGCGACATGCAAAACTCCACAGCTGCTTGAAAAGTAGAGCGAATTATATTCTGAGGTTTCTTTCATGGGCCACCAAGCTAAAATAAATCGTGCTGAAAGTTATTGAAATTCCTGCACTGAAAATAATTAAGTAATGACAAAAAAATTCTTTATTTATTTAACTCCCCAAAAGGGGAGTGGGCCGATCCCAGAGGTACTGCAATACTGGGCCAACCCGTGGGGAAGTCGGAGCAAGCTCCTGCATCTTCCCCGAGTTCCAAAAATCAGTTTAATATCGAAGTCCCCCAGTGGAGGACGTATCAGATATTAAGCTGATAAGAACAGATACTACACTTTGATCTTAGCCAAAAGGCCGAGAAGCGATGCTCAGTCATTCCAGGAGTGAAAACCAGGTACTTAAAGATAGGCATACAGATTATGGTGTCCTATATTCACACATTCTTCATGCATTTCAAAGTTAACCCCAAAAAATTATTCGTGAAATTTGTTTCGAGAACAACAAATAATCAATCCACTTGTTCTTGTCAAACTCGTGAGTAATAAGTTGCGAAATTGAGAAGGAAATATATAAAAAATAGCAATTGAAGTGGAGGAAATATGTATATCTGAACGTTTATTATACGTCCAGGCAGTAGTATTTGAACACTCACTAGGTGAAGTCAAGAATAATGCTCACATAACCTACACACAGGGCTACCCAACAAACATGAATCATTGGCCCGATATTGTTGTGTTAAAATTGGGGCAGAGTCGTAGACAATGGACCAACACTAATCCAGCATTGGGTCAATAGCTCATGCTTGCTGGGTATAATGTGGTGGTGGCGACATGCAAAACTCCACAGCTGCTTGAAAAGTAGAGCGAATTATATTCTGAGGTTTCTTTCATGGGCCACCAAGCTAAAATAAATCGTGCTGAAAGTTATTGAAATTCCTGCACTGAAAATAATTAAGTAATGACAAAAAAATTCTTTATTTATTTAACTCCCCAAAAGGGGAGTGGGCCGATCCCAGAGGTACTGCAATACTGGGCCAACCCGTGGGGAAGTCGGAGCAAGCTCCTGCATCTTCCCCGAGTTCCAAAAATCAGTTTAATATCGAAGTCCCCCAGTGGAGGACGTATCAGATATTAAGCTGATAAGAACAGATACTACACTTTGATCTTAGCCAAAAGGCCGAGAAGCGATGCTCAGTCATTCCAGGAGTGAAAACCAGGTACTTAAAGATAGGCATACAGATTATGGTGTCCTATATTCACACATTCTTCATGCATTTCAAAGTTAACCCCAAAAAATTATTCGTGAAATTTGTTTCGAGAACAACAAATAATCAATCCACTTGTTCTTGTCAAACTCGTGAGTAATAAGTTGCGAAATTGAGAAGGAAATATATAAAAAATAGCAATTGAAGTGGAGGAAATATGTATATCTGAACGTTTATTATACGTCCAGGCAGTAGTATTTGAACACTCACTAGGTGAAGTCAAGAATAATGCTCACATAACCTACACACAGGGCTACCCAACAAACATGAATCATTGGCCCGATATTGTTGTGTTAAAATTGGGGCAGAGTCGTAGACAATGGACCAACACTAATCCAGCATTGGGTCAATAGCTCATGCTTGCTGGGTATAATGTGGTGGTGGCGACATGCAAAACTCCACAGCTGCTTGAAAAGTAGAGCGAATTATATTCTGAGGTTTCTTTCATGGGCCACCAAGCTAAAATAAATCGTGCTGAAAGTTATTGAAATTCCTGCACTGAAAATAATTAAGTAATGACAAAAAAATTCTTTATTTATTTAACTCCCCAAAAGGGGAGTGGGCCGATCCCAGAGGTACTGCAATACTGGGCCAACCCGTGGGGAAGTCGGAGCAAGCTCCTGCATCTTCCCCGAGTTCCAAAAATCAGTTTAATATCGAAGTCCCCCAGTGGAGGACGTATCAGATATTAAGCTGATAAGAACAGATACTACACTTTGATCTTAGCCAAAAGGCCGAGAAGCGATGCTCAGTCATTCCAGGAGTGAAAACCAGGTACTTAAAGATAGGCATACAGATTATGGTGTCCTATATTCACACATTCTTCATGCATTTCAAAGTTAACCCCAAAAAATTATTCGTGAAATTTGTTTCGAGAACAACAAATAATCAATCCACTTGTTCTTGTCAAACTCGTGAGTAATAAGTTGCGAAATTGAGAAGGAAATATATAAAAAATAGCAATTGAAGTGGAGGAAATATGTATATCTGAACGTTTATTATACGTCCAGGCAGTAGTATTTGAACACTCACTAGGTGAAGTCAAGAATAATGCTCACATAACCTACACACAGGGCTACCCAACAAACATGAATCATTGGCCCGATATTGTTGTGTTAAAATTGGGGCAGAGTCGTAGACAATGGACCAACACTAATCCAGCATTGGGTCAATAGCTCATGCTTGCTGGGTATAATGTGGTGGTGGCGACATGCAAAACTCCACAGCTGCTTGAAAAGTAGAGCGAATTATATTCTGAGGTTTCTTTCATGGGCCACCAAGCTAAAATAAATCGTGCTGAAAGTTATTGAAATTCCTGCACTGAAAATAATTAAGTAATGACAAAAAAATTCTTTATTTATTTAACTCCCCAAAAGGGGAGTGGGCCGATCCCAGAGGTACTGCAATACTGGGCCAACCCGTGGGGAAGTCGGAGCAAGCTCCTGCATCTTCCCCGAGTTCCAAAAATCAGTTTAATATCGAAGTCCCCCAGTGGAGGACGTATCAGATATTAAGCTGATAAGAACAGATACTACACTTTGATCTTAGCCAAAAGGCCGAGAAGCGATGCTCAGTCATTCCAGGAGTGAAAACCAGGTACTTAAAGATAGGCATACAGATTATGGTGTCCTATATTCACACATTCTTCATGCATTTCAAAGTTAACCCCAAAAAATTATTCGTGAAATTTGTTTCGAGAACAACAAATAATCAATCCACTTGTTCTTGTCAAACTCGTGAGTAATAAGTTGCGAAATTGAGAAGGAAATATATAAAAAATAGCAATTGAAGTGGAGGAAATATGTATATCTGAACGTTTATTATACGTCCAGGCAGTAGTATTTGAACACTCACTAGGTGAAGTCAAGAATAATGCTCACATAACCTACACACAGGGCTACCCAACAAACATGAATCATTGGCCCGATATTGTTGTGTTAAAATTGGGGCAGAGTCGTAGACAATGGACCAACACTAATCCAGCATTGGGTCAATAGCTCATGCTTGCTGGGTATAATGTGGTGGTGGCGACATGCAAAACTCCACAGCTGCTTGAAAAGTAGAGCGAATTATATTCTGAGGTTTCTTTCATGGGCCACCAAGCTAAAATAAATCGTGCTGAAAGTTATTGAAATTCCTGCACTGAAAATAATTAAGTAATGACAAAAAAATTCTTTATTTATTTAACTCCCCAAAAGGGGAGTGGGCCGATCCCAGAGGTACTGCAATACTGGGCCAACCCGTGGGGAAGTCGGAGCAAGCTCCTGCATCTTCCCCGAGTTCCAAAAATCAGTTTAATATCGAAGTCCCCCAGTGGAGGACGTATCAGATATTAAGCTGATAAGAACAGATACTACACTTTGATCTTAGCCAAAAGGCCGAGAAGCGATGCTCAGTCATTCCAGGAGTGAAAACCAGGTACTTAAAGATAGGCATACAGATTATGGTGTCCTATATTCACACATTCTTCATGCATTTCAAAGTTAACCCCAAAAAATTATTCGTGAAATTTGTTTCGAGAACAACAAATAATCAATCCACTTGTTCTTGTCAAACTCGTGAGTAATAAGTTGCGAAATTGAGAAGGAAATATATAAAAAATAGCAATTGAAGTGGAGGAAATATGTATATCTGAACGTTTATTATACGTCCAGGCAGTAGTATTTGAACACTCACTAGGTGAAGTCAAGAATAATGCTCACATAACCTACACACAGGGCTACCCAACAAACATGAATCATTGGCCCGATATTGTTGTGTTAAAATTGGGGCAGAGTCGTAGACAATGGACCAACACTAATCCAGCATTGGGTCAATAGCTCATGCTTGCTGGGTATAATGTGGTGGTGGCGACATGCAAAACTCCACAGCTGCTTGAAAAGTAGAGCGAATTATATTCTGAGGTTTCTTTCATGGGCCACCAAGCTAAAATAAATCGTGCTGAAAGTTATTGAAATTCCTGCACTGAAAATAATTAAGTAATGACAAAAAAATTCTTTATTTATTTAACTCCCCAAAAGGGGAGTGGGCCGATCCCAGAGGTACTGCAATACTGGGCCAACCCGTGGGGAAGTCGGAGCAAGCTCCTGCATCTTCCCCGAGTTCCAAAAATCAGTTTAATATCGAAGTCCCCCAGTGGAGGACGTATCAGATATTAAGCTGATAAGAACAGATACTACACTTTGATCTTAGCCAAAAGGCCGAGAAGCGATGCTCAGTCATTCCAGGAGTGAAAACCAGGTACTTAAAGATAGGCATACAGATTATGGTGTCCTATATTCACACATTCTTCATGCATTTCAAAGTTAACCCCAAAAAATTATTCGTGAAATTTGTTTCGAGAACAACAAATAATCAATCCACTTGTTCTTGTCAAACTCGTGAGTAATAAGTTGCGAAATTGAGAAGGAAATATATAAAAAATAGCAATTGAAGTGGAGGAAATATGTATATCTGAACGTTTATTATACGTCCAGGCAGTAGTATTTGAACACTCACTAGGTGAAGTCAAGAATAATGCTCACATAACCTACACACAGGGCTACCCAACAAACATGAATCATTGGCCCGATATTGTTGTGTTAAAATTGGGGCAGAGTCGTAGACAATGGACCAACACTAATCCAGCATTGGGTCAATAGCTCATGCTTGCTGGGTATAATGTGGTGGTGGCGACATGCAAAACTCCACAGCTGCTTGAAAAGTAGAGCGAATTATATTCTGAGGTTTCTTTCATGGGCCACCAAGCTAAAATAAATCGTGCTGAAAGTTATTGAAATTCCTGCACTGAAAATAATTAAGTAATGACAAAAAAATTCTTTATTTATTTAACTCCCCAAAAGGGGAGTGGGCCGATCCCAGAGGTACTGCAATACTGGGCCAACCCGTGGGGAAGTCGGAGCAAGCTCCTGCATCTTCCCCGAGTTCCAAAAATCAGTTTAATATCGAAGTCCCCCAGTGGAGGACGTATCAGATATTAAGCTGATAAGAACAGATACTACACTTTGATCTTAGCCAAAAGGCCGAGAAGCGATGCTCAGTCATTCCAGGAGTGAAAACCAGGTACTTAAAGATAGGCATACAGATTATGGTGTCCTATATTCACACATTCTTCATGCATTTCAAAGTTAACCCCAAAAAATTATTCGTGAAATTTGTTTCGAGAACAACAAATAATCAATCCACTTGTTCTTGTCAAACTCGTGAGTAATAAGTTGCGAAATTGAGAAGGAAATATATAAAAAATAGCAATTGAAGTGGAGGAAATATGTATATCTGAACGTTTATTATACGTCCAGGCAGTAGTATTTGAACACTCACTAGGTGAAGTCAAGAATAATGCTCACATAACCTACACACAGGGCTACCCAACAAACATGAATCATTGGCCCGATATTGTTGTGTTAAAATTGGGGCAGAGTCGTAGACAATGGACCAACACTAATCCAGCATTGGGTCAATAGCTCATGCTTGCTGGGTATAATGTGGTGGTGGCGACATGCAAAACTCCACAGCTGCTTGAAAAGTAGAGCGAATTATATTCTGAGGTTTCTTTCATGGGCCACCAAGCTAAAATAAATCGTGCTGAAAGTTATTGAAATTCCTGCACTGAAAATAATTAAGTAATGACAAAAAAATTCTTTATTTATTTAACTCCCCAAAAGGGGAGTGGGCCGATCCCAGAGGTACTGCAATACTGGGCCAACCCGTGGGGAAGTCGGAGCAAGCTCCTGCATCTTCCCCGAGTTCCAAAAATCAGTTTAATATCGAAGTCCCCCAGTGGAGGACGTATCAGATATTAAGCTGATAAGAACAGATACTACACTTTGATCTTAGCCAAAAGGCCGAGAAGCGATGCTCAGTCATTCCAGGAGTGAAAACCAGGTACTTAAAGATAGGCATACAGATTATGGTGTCCTATATTCACACATTCTTCATGCATTTCAAAGTTAACCCCAAAAAATTATTCGTGAAATTTGTTTCGAGAACAACAAATAATCAATCCACTTGTTCTTGTCAAACTCGTGAGTAATAAGTTGCGAAATTGAGAAGGAAATATATAAAAAATAGCAATTGAAGTGGAGGAAATATGTATATCTGAACGTTTATTATACGTCCAGGCAGTAGTATTTGAACACTCACTAGGTGAAGTCAAGAATAATGCTCACATAACCTACACACAGGGCTACCCAACAAACATGAATCATTGGCCCGATATTGTTGTGTTAAAATTGGGGCAGAGTCGTAGACAATGGACCAACACTAATCCAGCATTGGGTCAATAGCTCATGCTTGCTGGGTATAATGTGGTGGTGGCGACATGCAAAACTCCACAGCTGCTTGAAAAGTAGAGCGAATTATATTCTGAGGTTTCTTTCATGGGCCACCAAGCTAAAATAAATCGTGCTGAAAGTTATTGAAATTCCTGCACTGAAAATAATTAAGTAATGACAAAAAAATTCTTTATTTATTTAACTCCCCAAAAGGGGAGTGGGCCGATCCCAGAGGTACTGCAATACTGGGCCAACCCGTGGGGAAGTCGGAGCAAGCTCCTGCATCTTCCCCGAGTTCCAAAAATCAGTTTAATATCGAAGTCCCCCAGTGGAGGACGTATCAGATATTAAGCTGATAAGAACAGATACTACACTTTGATCTTAGCCAAAAGGCCGAGAAGCGATGCTCAGTCATTCCAGGAGTGAAAACCAGGTACTTAAAGATAGGCATACAGATTATGGTGTCCTATATTCACACATTCTTCATGCATTTCAAAGTTAACCCCAAAAAATTATTCGTGAAATTTGTTTCGAGAACAACAAATAATCAATCCACTTGTTCTTGTCAAACTCGTGAGTAATAAGTTGCGAAATTGAGAAGGAAATATATAAAAAATAGCAATTGAAGTGGAGGAAATATGTATATCTGAACGTTTATTATACGTCCAGGCAGTAGTATTTGAACACTCACTAGGTGAAGTCAAGAATAATGCTCACATAACCTACACACAGGGCTACCCAACAAACATGAATCATTGGCCCGATATTGTTGTGTTAAAATTGGGGCAGAGTCGTAGACAATGGACCAACACTAATCCAGCATTGGGTCAATAGCTCATGCTTGCTGGGTATAATGTGGTGGTGGCGACATGCAAAACTCCACAGCTGCTTGAAAAGTAGAGCGAATTATATTCTGAGGTTTCTTTCATGGGCCACAAAGCTAAAATAAATCGTGCTGAAAGTTATTGAAATTCCTGCACTGAAAATAATTAAGTAATGACAAAAAAATTCTTTATTTATTTAACTCCCCAAAAGGGGAGTGGGCCGATCCCAGAGGTACTGCAATACTGGGCCAACCCGTGGGGAAGTCGGAGCAAGCTCCTGCATCTTCCCCGAGTTCCAAAAATCAGTTTAATATCGAAGTCCCCCAGTGGAGGACGTATCAGATATTAAGCTGATAAGAACAGATACTACACTTTGATCTTAGCCAAAAGGCCGAGAAGCGATGCTCAGTCATTCCAGGAGTGAAAACCAGGTACTTAAAGATAGGCATACAGATTATGGTGTCCTATATTCACACATTCTTCATGCATTTCAAAGTTAACCCCAAAAAATTATTCGTGAAATTTGTTTCGAGAACAACAAATAATCAATCCACTTGTTCTTGTCAAACTCGTGAGTAATAAGTTGCGAAATTGAGAAGGAAATATATAAAAAATAGCAATTGAAGTGGAGGAAATAAGTATATCTGAACGTTTATTATACGTCCAGGCAGTAGTATTTGAACACTCACTAGGTGAAGTCAAGAATAATGCTCACATAACCTACACACAGGGCTACCCAACAAACATGAATCATTGGCCCGATATTGTTGTGTTAAAATTGGGGCAGAGTCGTAGACAATGGACCAACACTAATCCAGCATTGGGTCAATAGCTCATGCTTGCTGGGTATAATGTGGTGGTGGCGACATGCAAAACTCCACAGCTGCTTGAAAAGTAGAGCGAATTATATTCTGAGGTTTCTTTCATGGGCCACCAAGCTAAAATCAATCGTGCTGAAAGTTATTGAAATTCCTGCACTGAAAATAATTAAGTAATGACAAAAAAATTCTTTATTTATTTAACTCCCCAAAAGGGGAGTGGGCCGATCCCAGAGGTACTGCAATACTGGGCCAACCCGTGGGGAAGTCGGAGCAAGCTCCTGCATCTTCCCCGAGTTCCAAAAATCAGTTTAATATCGAAGTCCCCCAGTGGAGGACGTATCAGATATTAAGCTGATAAGAACAGATACTACACTTTGATCTTAGCCAAAAGGCCGAGAAGCGATGCTCAGTCATTCCAGGAGTGAAAACCAGGTACTTAAAGATAGGCATACAGATTATGGTGTCCTATATTCACACATTCTTCATGCATTTCAAAGTTAACCCCAAAAAATTATTCGTGAAATTTGTTTCGAGAACAACAAATAATCAATCCACTTGTTCTTGTCAAACTCGTGAGTAATAAGTTGCGAAATTGAGAAGGAAATATATAAAAAATAGCAATTGAAGTGGAGGAAATAAGTATATCTGAACGTTTATTATACGTCCAGGCAGTAGTATTTGAACACTCACTAGGTGAAGTCAAGAATAATGCTCACATAACCTACACACAGGGCTACCCAACAAACATGAATCATTGGCCCGATATTGTTGTGTTAAAATTGGGGCAGAGTCGTAGACAATGGACCAACACTAATCCAGCATTGGGTCAATAGCTCATGCTTGCTGGGTATAATGTGGTGGTGGCGACATGCAAAACTCCACAGCTGCTTGAAAAGTAGAGCGAATTATATTCTGAGGTTTCTTTCATGGGCCACCAAGCTAAAATAAATCGTGCTGAAAGTTATTGAAATTCCTGCACTGAAAATAATTAAGTAATGACAAAAAAATTCTTTATTTATTTAACTCCCCAAAAGGGGAGTGGGCCGATCCCAGAGGTACTGCAATACTGGGCCAACCCGTGGGGAAGTCGGAGCAAGCTCCTGCATCTTCCCCGAGTTCCAAAAATCAGTTTAATATCGAAGTCCCCCAGTGGAGGACGTATCAGATATTAAGCTGATAAGAACAGATACTACACTTTGATCTTAGCCAAAAGGCCGAGAAGCGATGCTCAGTCATTCCAGGAGTGAAAACCAGGTACTTAAAGATAGGCATACAGATTATGGTGTCCTATATTCACACATTCTTCATGCATTTCAAAGTTAACCCCAAAAAATTATTCGTGAAATTTGTTTCGAGAACAACAAATAATCAATCCACTTGTTCTTGTCAAACTCGTGAGTAATAAGTTGCGAAATTGAGAAGGAAATATATAAAAAATAGCAATTGAAGTGGAGGAAATATGTATATTTGAACGTTTATTATACGTCCAGGCAGTAGTATTTGAACACTCACTAGGTGAAGTCAAGAATAATGCTCACATAACCTACACACAGGGCTACCCAACAAACATGAATCATTGGCCCGATATTGTTGTGTTAAAATTGGGGCAGAGTCGTAGACAATGGACCAACACTAATCCAGCATTGGGTCAATAGCTCATGCTTGCTGGGTATAATGTGGTGGTGGCGACATGCAAAACTCCACAGCTGCTTGAAAAGTAGAGCGAATTATATTCTGAGGTTTCTTTCATGGGCCACCAAGCTAAAATAAATCGTGCTGAAAGTTATTGAAATTCCTGCACTGAAAATAATTAAGTAATGACAAAAAAATTCTTTATTTATTTAACTCCCCAAAAGGGGAGTGGGCCGATCCCAGAGGTACTGCGATACTGGGCCAACCCGTGGGGAAGTCGGAGCAAGCTCCTGCATCTTCCCCGAGTTCCAAAAATCAGTTTAATATCGAAGTCCCCCAGTGGAGGACGTATCAGATATTAAGCTGATAAGAACAGATACTACACTTTGATCTTAGCCAAAAGGCCGAGAAGCGATGCTCAGTCATTCCAGGAGTGAAAACCAGGTACTTAAAGATAGGCATACAGATTATGGTGTCCTATATTCACACATTCTTCATGCATTTCAAAGTTAACCCCAAAAAATTATTCGTGAAATTTGTTTCGAGAACAACAAATAATCAATCCACTTGTTCTTGTCAAACTCGTGAGTAATAAGTTGCGAAATTGAGAAGGAAATATATAAAAAATAGCAATTGAAGTGGAGGAAATATGTATATCTGAACGTTTATTATACGTCCAGGCAGTAGTATTTGAACACTCACTAGGTGAAGTCAAGAATAATGCTCACATAACCTACACACAGGGCTACCCAACAAACATGAATCATTGGCCCGATATTGTTGTGTTAAAATTGGGGCAGAGTCGTAGACAATGGACCAACACTAATCCAGCATTGGGTCAATAGCTCATGCTTGCTGGGTATAATGTGGTGGTGGCGACATGCAAAACTCCACAGCTGCTTGAAAAGTAGAGCGAATTATATTCTGAGGTTTCTTTCATGGGCCACCAAGCTAAAATAAATCGTGCTGAAAGTTATTGAAATTCCTGCACTGAAAATAATTAAGTAATGACAAAAAAATTCTTTATTTATTTAACTCCCCAAAAGGGGAGTGGGCCGATCCCAGAGGTACTGCAATACTGGGCCAACCCGTGGGGAAGTCGGAGCAAGCTCCTGCATTTTCCCCGAGTTCCAAAAATCAGTTTAATATCGAAGTCCCCCAGTGGAGGACGTATCAGATATTAAGCTGATAAGAACAGATACTACATTTGATCTTAGCCAAAAGGCCGAGAAGCGATGCTCAGTCATTCCAGGAGTGAAAACCAGGTACTTAAAGATAGGCATACAGATTATGGTGTCCTATATTCACACATTCTTCATGCATTTCAAAGTTAACCCCAAAAAATTATTCGTGAAATTTGTTTCGAGAACAACAAATAATCAATCCACTTGTTCTTGTCAAACTCGTGAGTAATAAGTTGCGAAATTGAGAAGGAAATATATAAAAAATAGCAATTGAAGTGGAGGAAATATGTATATCTGAACGTTTATTATACGTCCAGGCAGTAGTATTTGAACACTCACTAGGTGAAGTCAAGAATAATGCTCACATAACCTACACACAGGGCTACCCAACAAACATGAATCATTGGCCCGATATTGTTGTGTTAAAATTGGGGCAGAGTCGTAGACAATGGACCAACACTAATCCAGCATTGGGTCAATAGCTCATGCTTGCTGGGTATAATGTGGTGGTGGCGACATGCAAAACTCCACAGCTGCTTGAAAAGTAGAGCGAATTATATTCTGAGGTTTCTTTCATGGGCCACCAAGCTAAAATAAATCGTGCTGAAAGTTATTGAAATTCCTGCACTGAAAATAATTTAGTAATGACAAAAAAATTCTTTATTTATTTAACTCCCCAAAAGGGGAGTGGGCCGATCCCAGAGGTACTGCAATACTGGGCCAACCCGTGGGGAAGTCGGAGCAAGCTCCTGCATCTTCCCCGAGTTCCAAAAATCAGTTTAATATCGAAGTCCCCCAGTGGAGGACGTATCAGATATTAAGCTGATAAGAACAGATACTACACTTTGATCTTAGCCAAAAGGCCGAGAAGCGATGCTCAGTCATTCCAGGAGTGAAAACCAGGTACTTAAAGATAGGCATACAGATTATGGTGTCCTATATTCACACATTCTTCATGCATTTCAAAGTTAACCTCAAAAAATTATTCGTGAAATTTGTTTCGAGAACAACAAATAATCAATCCACTTGTTCTTGTCAAACTCGTGAGTAATAAGTTGCGAAATTGAGAAGGAAATATATAAAAAATAGCAATTGAAGTGGAGGAAATATGTATATCTGAACGTTTATTATACGTCCAGGCAGTAGTATTTGAACACTCACTAGGTGAAGTCAAGAATAATGCTCACATAACCTACACACAGGGCTACCCAACAAACATGAATCATTGGCCCGATATTGTTGTGTTAAAATTGGGGCAGAGTCGTAGACAATGGACCAACACTAATCCAGCATTGGGTCAATAGCTCATGCTTGCTGGGTATAATGTGGTGGTGGCGACATGCAAAACTCCACAGCTGCTTGAAAAGTAGAGCGAATTATATTCTGAGGTTTCTTTCATGGGCCACCAAGCTAAAATAAATCGTGCTGAAAGTTATTGAAATTCCTGCACTGAAAATAATTAAGTAATGACAAAAAAATTCTTTATTTATTTAACTCCCCAAAAGGGGAGTGGGCCGATCCCAGAGGTACTGCAATACTGGGCCAACCCGTGGGGAAGTCGGAGCAAGCTCCTGCATCTTCCCCGAGTTCCAAAAATCAGTTTAATATCGAAGTCCCCCAGTGGAGGACGTATCAGATATTAAGCTGATAAGAACAGATACTACACTTTGATCTTAGCCAAAAGGCCGAGAAGCGATGCTCAGTCATTCCAGGAGTGAAAACCAGGTACTTAAAGATAGGCATACAGATTATGGTGTCCTATATTCACACATTCTTCATGCATTTCAAAGTTAACCCCAAAAAATTATTCGTGAAATTTGTTTCGAGAACAACAAATAATCAATCCACTTGTTCTTGTCAAACTCGTGAGTAATAAGTTGCGAAATTGAGAAGGAAATATATAAAAAATAGCAATTGAAGTGGAGGAAATATGTATATCTGAACGTTTATTATACGTCCAGGCAGTAGTATTTGAACACTCACTAGGTGAAGTCAAGAATAATGCTCACATAACCTACACACAGGGCTACCCAACAAACATGAATCATTGGCCCGATATTGTTGTGTTAAAATTGGGGCAGAGTCGTAGACAATGGACCAACACTAATCCAGCATTGGGTCAATAGCTCATGCTTGCTGGGTATAATGTGGTGGTGGCGACATGCAAAACTCCACAGCTGCTTGAAAAGTAGAGCGAATTATATTCTGAGGTTTCTTTCATGGGCCACCAAGCTAAAATAAATCGTGCTGAAAGTTATTGAAATTCCTGCACTGAAAATAATTAAGTAATGACAAAAAAATTCTTTATTTATTTAACTCCCCAAAAGGGGAGTGGGCCGATCCCAGAGGTACTGCAATACTGGGCCAACCCGTGGGGAAGTCGGAGCAAGCTCCTGCATCTTCCCCGAGTTCCAAAAATCAGTTTAATATCGAAGTCCCCCAGTGGAGGACGTATCAGATATTAAGCTGATAAGAACAGATACTACACTTTGATCTTAGCCAAAAGGCCGAGAAGCGATGCTCAGTCATTCCAGGAGTGAAAACCAGGTACTTAAAGATAGGCATACAGATTATGGTGTCCTATATTCACACATTCTTCATGCATTTCAAAGTTAACCCCAAAAAATTATTCGTGAAATTTGTTTCGAGAACAACAAATAATCAATCCACTTGTTCTTGTCAAACTCGTGAGTAATAAGTTGCGAAATTGAGAAGGAAATATATAAAAAATAGCAATTGAAGTGGAGGAAATATGTATATCTGAACGTTTATTATACGTCCAGGCAGTAGTATTTGAACACTCACTAGGTGAAGTCAAGAATAATGCTCACATAACCTACACACAGGGCTACCCAACAAACATGAATCATTGGCCCGATATTGTTGTGTTAAAATTGGGGCAGAGTCGTAGACAATGGACCAACACTAATCCAGCATTGGGTCAATAGCTCATGCTTGCTGGGTATAATGTGGTGGTGGCGACATGCAAAACTCCACAGCTGCTTGAAAAGTAGAGCGAATTATATTCTGAGGTTTCTTTCATGGGCCACCAAGCTAAAATAAATCGTGCTGAAAGTTATTGAAATTCCTGCACTGAAAATAATTAAGTAATGACAAAAAAATTCTTTATTTATTTAACTCCCCAAAAGGGGAGTGGGCCGATCCCAGAGGTACTGCAATACTGGGCCAACCCGTGGGGAAGTCGGAGCAAGCTCCTGCATCTTCCCCGAGTTCCAAAAATCAGTTTAATATCGAAGTCCCCCAGTGGAGGACGTATCAGATATTAAGCTGATAAGAACAGATACTACACTTTGATCTTAGCCAAAAGGCCGAGAAGCGATGCTCAGTCATTCCAGGAGTGAAAACCAGGTACTTAAAGATAGGCATACAGATTATGGTGTCCTATATTCACACATTCTTCATGCATTTCAAAGTTAACCCCAAAAAATTATTCGTGAAATTTGTTTCGAGAACAACAAATAATCAATCCACTTGTTCTTGTCAAACTCGTGAGTAATAAGTTGCGAAATTGAGAAGGAAATATATAAAAAATAGCAATTGAAGTGGAGGAAATATGTATATCTGAACGTTTATTATACGTCCAGGCAGTAGTATTTGAACACTCACTAGGTGAAGTCAAGAATAATGCTCACATAACCTACACACAGGGCTACCCAACAAACATGAATCATTGGCCCGATATTGTTGTGTTAAAATTGGGGCAGAGTCGTAGACAATGGACCAACACTAATCCAGCATTGGGTCAATAGCTCATGCTTGCTGGGTATAATGTGGTGGTGGCGACATGCAAAACTCCACAGCTGCTTGAAAAGTAGAGCGAATTATATTCTGAGGTTTCTTTCATGGGCCACCAAGCTAAAATAAATCGTGCTGAAAGTTATTGAAATTCCTGCACTGAAAATAATTAAGTAATGACAAAAAAATTCTTTATTTATTTAACTCCCCAAAAGGGGAGTGGGCCGATCCCAGAGGTACTGCAATACTGGGCCAACCCGTGGGGAAGTCGGAGCAAGCTCCTGCATCTTCCCCGAGTTCCAAAAATCAGTTTAATATCGAAGTCCCCCAGTGGAGGACGTATCAGATATTAAGCTGATAAGAACAGATACTACACTTTGATCTTAGCCAAAAGGCCGAGAAGCGATGCTCAGTCATTCCAGGAGTGAAAACCAGGTACTTAAAGATAGGCATACAGATTATGGTGTCCTATATTCACACATTCTTCATGCATTTCAAAGTTAACCCCAAAAAATTATTCGTGAAATTTGTTTCGAGAACAACAAATAATCAATCCACTTGTTCTTGTCAAACTCGTGAGTAATAAGTTGCGAAATTGAGAAGGAAATATATAAAAAATAGCAATTGAAGTGGAGGAAATATGTATATCTGAACGTTTATTATACGTCCAGGCAGTAGTATTTGAACACTCACTAGGTGAAGTCAAGAATAATGCTCACATAACCTACACACAGGGCTACCCAACAAACATGAATCATTGGCCCGATATTGTTGTGTTAAAATTGGGGCAGAGTCGTAGACAATGGACCAACACTAATCCAGCATTGGGTCAATAGCTCATGCTTGCTGGGTATAATGTGGTGGTGGCGACATGCAAAACTCCACAGCTGCTTGAAAAGTAGAGCGAATTATATTCTGAGGTTTCTTTCATGGGCCACCAAGCTAAAATAAATCGTGCTGAAAGTTATTGAAATTCCTGCACTGAAAATAATTAAGTAATGACAAAAAAATTCTTTATTTATTTAACTCCCCAAAAGGGGAGTTGGCCGATCCCAGAGGTACTGCAATACTGGGCCAACCCGTGGGGAAGTCGGAGCAAGCTCCTGCATCTTCCCCGAGTTCCAAAAATCAGTTTAATATCGAAGTCCCCCAGTGGAGGACGTATCAGATATTAAGCTGATAAGAACAGATACTACACTTTGATCTTAGCCAAAAGGCCGAGAAGCGATGCTCAGTCATTCCAGGAGTGAAAACCAGGTACTTAAAGATAGGCATACAGATTATGGTGTCCTATATTCACACATTCTTCATGCATTTCAAAGTTAACCCCAAAAAATTATTCGTGAAATTTGTTTCGAGAACAACAAATAATCAATCCACTTGTTCTTGTCAAACTCGTGAGTAATAAGTTGCGAAATTGAGAAGGAAATATATAAAAAATAGCAATTGAAGTGGAGGAAATATGTATATCTGAACGTTTATTATACGTCCAGGCAGTAGTATTTGAACACTCACTAGGTGAAGTCAAGAATAATGCTCACATAACCTACACACAGGGCTACCCAACAAACATGAATCATTGGCCCGATATTGTTGTGTTAAAATTGGGGCAGAGTCGTAGACAATGGACCAACACTAATCCAGCATTGGGTCAATAGCTCATGCTTGCTGGGTATAATGTGGTGGTGGCGACATGCAAAACTCCACAGCTGCTTGAAAAGTAGAGCGAATTATATTCTGAGGTTTCTTTCATGGGCCACCAAGCTAAAATAAATCGTGCTGAAAGTTATTGAAATTCCTGCACTGAAAATAATTAAGTAATGACAAAAAAATTCTTTATTTATTTAACTCCCCAAAAGGGGAGTGGGCCGATCCCAGAGGTACTGCAATACTGGGCCAACCCGTGGGGAAGTCGGAGCAAGCTCCTGCATCTTCCCCGAGTTCCAAAAATCAGTTTAATATCGAAGTCCCCCAGTGGAGGACGTATCAGATATTAAGCTGATAAGAACAGATACTACACTTTGATCTTAGCCAAAAGGCCGAGAAGCGATGCTCAGTCATTCCAGGAGTGAAAACCAGGTACTTAAAGATAGGCATACAGATTATGGTGTCCTATATTCACACATTCTTCATGCATTTCAAAGTTAACCCCAAAAAATTATTCGTGAAATTTGTTTCGAGAACAACAAATAATCAATCCACTTGTTCTTGTCAAACTCGTGAGTAATAAGTTGCGAAATTGAGAAGGAAATATATAAAAAATAGCAATTGAAGTGGAGGAAATATGTATATCTGAACGTTTATTATACGTCCAGGCAGTAGTATTTGAACACTCACTAGGTGAAGTCAAGAATAATGCTCACATAACCTACACACAGGGCTACCCAACAAACATGAATCATTGGCCCGATATTGTTGTGTTAAAATTGGGGCAGAGTCGTAGACAATGGACCAACACTAATCCAGCATTGGGTCAATAGCTCATGCTTGCTGGGTATAATGTGGTGGTGGCGACATGCAAAACTCCACAGCTGCTTGAAAAGTAGAGCGAATTATATTCTGAGGTTTCTTTCATGGGCCACCAAGCTAAAATAAATCGTGCTGAAAGTTATTGAAATTCCTGCACTGAAAATAATTAAGTAATGACAAAAAAATTCTTTATTTATTTAACTCCCCAAAAGGGGAGTGGGCCGATCCCAGAGATACTGCAATACTGGGCCAACCCGTGGGGAAGTCGGAGCAAGCTCCTGCATCTTCCCCGAGTTCCAAAAATCAGTTTAATATCGAAGTCCCCCAGTGGAGGACGTATCAGATATTAAGCTGATAAGAACAGATACTACACTTTGATCTTAGCCAAAAGGCCGAGAAGCGATGCTCAGTCATTCCAGGAGTGAAAACCAGGTACTTAAAGATAGGCATACAGATTATGGTGTCCTATATTCACACATTCTTCATGCATTTCAAAGTTAACCCCAAAAAATTATTCGTGAAATTTGTTTCGAGAACAACAAATAATCAATCCACTTGTTCTTGTCAAACTCGTGAGTAATAAGTTGCGAATTTGAGAAGGAAATATATAAAAAATAGCAATTGAAGTGGAGGAAATATGTATATCTGAACGTTTATTATACGTCCAGGCAGTAGTATTTGAACACTCACTAGGTGAAGTCAAGAATAATGCTCACATAACCTACACACAGGGCTACCCAACAAACATGAATCATTGGCCCGATATTGTTGTGTTAAAATTGGGGCAGAGTCGTAGACAATGGACCAACACTAATCCAGCATTGGGTCAATAGCTCATGCTTGCTGGGTATAATGTGGTGGTGGCGACATGCAAAACTCCACAGCTGCTTGAAAAGTAGAGCGAATTATATTCTGAGGTTTCTTTCATGGGCCACCAAGCTAAAATAAATCGTGCTGAAAGTTATTGAAATTCCTGCACTGAAAATAATTAAGTAATGACAAAAAAATTCTTTATTTATTTAACTCCCCAAAAGGGGAGTGGGCCGATCCCAGAGGTACTGCAATACTGGGCCAACCCGTGGGGAAGTCGGAGCAAGCTCCTGCATCTTCCCCGAGTTCCAAAAATCAGTTTAATATCGAAGTCCCCCAGTGGAGGACGTATCAGATATTAAGCTGATAAGAACAGATACTACACTTTGATCTTAGCCAAAAGGCCGAGAAGCGATGCTCAGTCATTCCAGGAGTGAAAACCAGGTACTTAAAGATAGGCATACAGATTATGGTGTCCTATATTCACACATTCTTCATGCATTTCAAAGTTAACCCCAAAAAATTATTCGTGAAATTTGTTTCGAGAACAACAAATAATCAATCCACTTGTTCTTGTCAAACTCGTGAGTAATAAGTTGCGAAATTGAGAAGGAAATATATAAAAAATAGCAATTGAAGTGGAGGAAATATGTATATCTGAACGTTTATTATACGTCCAGGCAGTAGTATTTGAACACTCACTAGGTGAAGTCAAGAATAATGCTCACATAACCTACACACAGGGCTACCCAACAAACATGAATCATTGGCCCGATATTGTTGTGTTAAAATTGGGGCAGAGTCGTAGACAATGGACCAACACTAATCCAGCATTGGGTCAATGGCTCATGCTTGCTGGGTATAATGTGGTGGTGGCGACATGCAAAACTCCACAGCTGCTTGAAAAGTAGAGCGAATTATATTCTGAGGTTTCTTTCATGGGCCACCAAGCTAAAATAAATCGTGCTGAAAGTTATTGAAATTCCTGCACTGAAAATAATTAAGTAATGACAAAAAAATTCTTTATTTATTTAACTCCCCAAAAGGGGAGTGGGCCGATCCCAGAGGTACTGCAATACTGGGCCAACCCGTGGGGAAGTCGGAGCAAGCTCCTGCATCTTCCCCGAGTTCCAAAAATCAGTTTAATATCGAAGTCCCCCAGTGGAGGACGTATCAGATATTAAGCTGATAAGAACAGATACTACACTTTGATCTTAGCCAAAAGGCCGAGAAGCGATGCTCAGTCATTCCAGGAGTGAAAACCAGGTACTTAAAGATAGGCATACAGATTATGGTGTCCTATATTCACACATTCTTCATGCATTTCAAAGTTAACCCCAAAAAATTATTCGTGAAATTTGTTTCGAGAACAACAAATAATCAATCCACTTGTTCTTGTCAAACTCGTGAGTAATAAGTTGCGAAATTGAGAAGGAAATATATAAAAAATAGCAATTGAAGTGGAGGAAATATGTATATCTGAACGTTTATTATACGTCCAGGCAGTAGTATTTGAACACTCACTAGGTGAAGTCAAGAATAATGCTCACATAACCTACACACAGGGCTACCCAACAAACATGAATCATTGGCCCGATATTGTTGTGTTAAAATTGGGGCAGAGTCGTAGACAATGGACCAACACTAATCCAGCATTGGGTCAATAGCTCATGCTTGCTGGGTATAATGTGGTGGTGGCGACATGCAAAACTCCACAGCTGCTTGAAAAGTAGAGCGAATTATATTCTGAGGTTTCTTTCATGGGCCACCAAGCTAAAATAAATCGTGCTGAAAGTTATTGAAATTCCTGCACTGAAAATAATTAAGTAATGACAAAAAAATTCTTTATTTATTTAACTCCCCAAAAGGGGAGTGGGCCGATCCCAGAGGTACTGCAATACTGGGCCAACCCGTGGGGAAGTCGGAGCAAGCTCCTGCATCTTCCCCGAGTTCCAAAAATCAGTTTAATATCGAAGTCCCCCAGTGGAGGACGTATCAGATATTAAGCTGATAAGAACAGATACTACACTTTGATCTTAGCCAAAAGGCCGAGAAGCGATGCTCAGTCATTCCAGGAGTGAAAACCAGGTACTTAAAGATAGGCATACAGATTATGGTGTCCTATATTCACACATTCTTCATGCATTTCAAAGTTAACCCCAAAAAATTATTCGTGAAATTTGTTTCGAGAACAACAAATAATCAATCCACTTGTTCTTGTCAAACTCGTGAGTAATAAGTTGCGAAATTGAGAAGGAAATATATAAAAAATAGCAATTGAAGTGGAGGAAATATGTATATCTGAACGTTTATTATACGTCCAGGCAGTAGTATTTGAACACTCACTAGGTGAAGTCAAGAATAATGCTCACATAACCTACACACAGGGCTACCCAACAAACATGAATCATTGGCCCGATATTGTTGTGTTAAAATTGGGGCAGAGTCGTAGACAATGGACCAACACTAATCCAGCATTGGGTCAATAGCTCATGCTTGCTGGGTATAATGTGGTGGTGGCGACATGCAAAACTCCACAGCTGCTTGAAAAGTAGAGCGAATTATATTCTGAGGTTTCTTTCATGGGCCACCAAGCTAAAATAAATCGTGCTGAAAGTTATTGAAATTCCTGCACTGAAAATAATTAAGTAATGACAAAAAAATTCTTTATTTATTTAACTCCCCAAAAGGGGAGTGGGCCGATCCCAGAGGTACTGCAATACTGGGCCAACCCGTGGGGAAGTCGGAGCAAGCTCCTGCATCTTCCCCGAGTTCCAAAAATCAGTTTAATATCGAAGTCCCCCAGTGGAGGACGTATCAGATATTAAGCTGATAAGAACAGATACTACACTTTGATCTTAGCCAAAAGGCCGAGAAGCGATGCTCAGTCATTCCAGGAGTGAAAACCAGGTACTTAAAGATAGGCATACAGATTATGGTGTCCTATATTCACACATTCTTCATGCATTTCAAAGTTAACCCCAAAAAATTATTCGTGAAATTTGTTTCGAGAACAACAAATAATCAATCCACTTGTTCTTGTCAAACTCGTGAGTAATAAGTTGCGAAATTGAGAAGGAAATATATAAAAAATAGCAATTGAAGTGGAGGAAATATGTATATCTGAACGTTTATTATACGTCCAGGCAGTAGTATTTGAACACTCACTAGGTGAAGTCAAGAATAATGCTCACATAACCTACACACAGGGCTACCCAACAAACATGAATCATTGGCCCGATATTGTTGTGTTAAAATTGGGGCAGAGTCGTAGACAATGGACCAACACTAATCCAGCATTGGGTCAATAGCTCATGCTTGCTGGGTATAATGTGGTGGTGGCGACATGCAAAACTCCACAGCTGCTTGAAAAGTAGAGCGAATTATATTCTGAGGTTTCTTTCATGGGCCACCAAGCTAAAATAAATCGTGCTGAAAGTTATTGAAATTCCTGCACTGAAAATAATTAAGTAATGACAAAAAAATTCTTTATTTATTTAACTCCCCAAAAGGGGAGTGGGCCGATCCCAGAGGTACTGCAATACTGGGCCAACCCGTGGGGAAGTCGGAGCAAGCTCCTGCATCTTCCCCGAGTTCCAAAAATCAGTTTAATATCGAAGTCCCCCAGTGGAGGACGTATCAGATATTAAGCTGATAAGAACAGATACTACACTTTGATCTTAGCCAAAAGGCCGAGAAGCGATGCTCAGTCATTCCAGGAGTGAAAACCAGGTACTTAAAGATAGGCATACAGATTATGGTGTCCTATATTCACACATTCTTCATGCATTTCAAAGTTAACCCCAAAAAATTATTCGTGAAATTTGTTTCGAGAACAACAAATAATCAATCCACTTGTTCTTGTCAAACTCGTGAGTAATAAGTTGCGAAATTGAGAAGGAAATATATAAAAAATAGCAATTGAAGTGGAGGAAATATGTATATCTGAACGTTTATTATACGTCCAGGCAGTAGTATTTGAACACTCACTAGGTGAAGTCAAGAATAATGCTCACATAACCTACACACAGGGCTACCCAACAAACATGAATCATTGGCCCGATATTGTTGTGTTAAAATTGGGGCAGAGTCGTAGACAATGGACCAACACTAATCCAGCATTGGGTCAATAGCTCATGCTTGCTGGGTATAATGTGGTGGTGGCGACATGCAAAACTCCACAGCTGCTTGAAAAGTAGAGCGAATTATATTCTGAGGTTTCTTTCATGGGCCACCAAGCTAAAATAAATCGTGCTGAAAGTTATTGAAATTCCTGCACTGAAAATAATTAAATAATGACAAAAAAATTCTTTATTTATTTAACTCCCCAAAAGGGGAGTGGGCCGATCCCAGAGGTACTGCAATACTGGGCCAACCCGTGGGGAAGTCGGAGCAAGCTCCTGCATCTTCCCCGAGTTCCAAAAATCAGTTTAATATCGAAGTCCCCCAGTGGAGGACGTATCAGATATTAAGCTGATAAGAACAGATACTACACTTTGATCTTAGCCAAAAGGCCGAGAAGCGATGCTCAGTCATTCCAGGAGTGAAAACCAGGTACTTAAAGATAGGCATACAGATTATGGTGTCCTATATTCACACATTCTTCATGCATTTCAAAGTTAACCCCAAAAAATTATTCGTGAAATTTGTTTCGAGAACAACAAATAATCAATCCACTTGTTCTTGTCAAACTCGTGAGTAATAAGTTGCGAAATTGAGAAGGAAATATATAAAAAATAGCAATTGAAGTGGAGAAAATATGTATATCTGAACGTTTATTATACGTCCAGGCAGTAGTATTTGAACACTCACTAGGTGAAGTCAAGAATAATGCTCACATAACCTACACACAGGGCTACCCAACAAACATGAATCATTGGCCCGATATTGTTGTGTTAAAATTGGGGCAGAGTCGTAGACAATGGACCAACACTAATCCAGCATTGGGTCAATAGCTCATGCTTGCTGGGTATAATGTGGTGGTGGCGACATGCAAAACTCCACAGCTGCTTGAAAAGTAGAGCGAATTATATTCTGAGGTTTCTTTCATGGGCCACCAAGCTAAAATAAATCGTGCTGAAAGTTATTGAAATTCCTGCACTGAAAATAATTAAGTAATGACAAAAAAATTCTTTATTTATTTAACTCTCCAAAAGGGGAGTGGGCCGATCCCAGAGGTACTGCAATACTGGGCCAACCCGTGGGGAAGTCGGAGCAAGCTCCTGCATCTTCCCCGAGTTCCAAAAATCAGTTTAATATCGAAGTCCCCCAGTGGAGGACGTATCAGATATTAAGCTGATAAGAACAGATACTACACTTTGATCTTAGCCAAAAGGCCGAGAAGCGATGCTCAGTCATTCCAGGAGTGAAAACCAGGTACTTAAAGATAGGCATACAGATTATGGTGTCCTATATTCACACATTCTTCATGCATTTCAAAGTTAACCCCAAAAAATTATTCGTGAAATTTGTTTCGAGAACAACAAATAATCAATCCACTTGTTCTTGTCAAACTCGTGAGTAATAAGTTGCGAAATTGAGAAGGAAATATATAAAAAATAGCAATTGAAGTGGAGGAAATATGTATATATGAACGTTTATTATACGTCCAGGCAGTAGTATTTGAACACTCACTAGGTGAAGTCAAGAATAATGCTCACATAACCTACACACAGGGCTACCCAACAAACATGAATCATTGGCCCGATATTGTTGTGTTAAAATTGGGGCAGAGTCGTAGACAATGGACCAACACTAATCCAGCATTGGGTCAATAGCTCATGCTTGCTGGGTATAATGTGGTGGTGGCGACATGCAAAACTCCACAGCTGCTTGAAAAGTAGAGCGAATTATATTCTGAGGTTTCTTTCATGGGCCACCAAGCTAAAATAAATCGTGCTGAAAGTTATTGAAATTCCTGCACTGAAAATAATTAAGTAATGACAAAAAAATTCTTTATTTATTTAACTCCGCAAAAGGGGAGTGGGCCGATCCCAGAGGTACTGCAATACTGGGCCAACCCGTGGGGAAGTCGGAGCAAGCTCCTGCATCTTCCCCGAGTTCCAAAAATCAGTTTAATATCGAAGTCCCCCAGTGGAGGACGTATCAGATATTAAGCTGATAAGAACAGATACTACACTTTGATCTTAGCCAAAAGGCCGAGAAGCGATGCTCAGTCATTCCAGGAGTGAAAACCAGGTACTTAAAGATAGGCATACAGATTATGGTGTCCTATATTCACACATTCTTCATGCATTTCAAAGTTAACCCCAAAAAATTATTCGTGAAATTTGTTTCGAGAACAACAAATAATCAATCCACTTGTTCTTGTCAAACTCGTGAGTAATAAGTTGCGAAATTGAGAAGGAAATATATAAAAAATAGCAATTGAAGTGGAGGAAATATGTATATCTGAACGTTTATTATACGTCCAGGCAGTAGTATTTGAACACTCACTAGGTGAAGTCAAGAATAATGCTCACATAACCTACACACAGGGCTACCCAACAAACATGAATCATTGGCCCGATATTGTTGTGTTAAAATTGGGGCAGAGTCGTAGACAATGGACCAACACTAATCCAGCATTGGGTCAATAGCTCATGCTTGCTGGGTATAATGTGGTGGTGGCGACATGCAAAACTCCACAGCTGCTTGAAAAGTAGAGCGAATTATATTCTGAGGTTTCTTTCATGGGCCACCAAGCTAAAATAAATCGTGCTGAAAGTTATTGAAATTCCTGCACTGAAAATAATTAAGTAATGACAAAAAAATTCTTTATTTATTTAACTCCCCAAAAGGGGAGTGGGCCGATCCCAGAGGTACTGCAATACTGGGCCAACCCGTGGGGAAGTCGGAGCAAGCTCCTGCATCTTCCCCGAGTTCCAAAAATCAGTTTAATATCGTCCAGGCAGTAGTATTTGAACACTCACTAGGTGAAGTCAAGAATAATGCTCACATAACCTACACACAGGGCTACCCAACAAACATGAATCATTGGCCCGATATTGTTGTGTTAAAATTGGGGCAGAGTCGTAGACAATGGACCAACACTAATCCAGCATTGGGTCAATAGCTCATGCTTGCTGGGTATAATGTGGTGGTGGCGACATGCAAAACTCCACAGCTGCTTGAAAAGTAGAGCGAATTATATTCTGAGGTTTCTTTCATGGGCCACCAAGCTAAAATAAATCGTGCTGAAAGTTATTGAAATTCCTGCACTGAAAATAATTAAGTAATGACAAAAAAATTCTTTATTTATTTAACCCCCCAAAAGGGGAGTGGGCCGATCCCAGAGGTACTGCAATACTGGGCCAACCCGTGGGGAAGTCGGAGCAAGCTCCTGCATCTTCCCCGAGTTCCAAAAATCAGTTTAATATCGAAGTCCCCCAGTGGAGGACGTATCAGATATTAAGCTGATAAGAACAGATACTACACTTTGATCTTAGCCAAAAGGCCGAGAAGCGATGCTCAGTCATTCCAGGAGTGAAAACCAGGTACTTAAAGATAGGCATACAGATTATGGTGTCCTATATTCACACATTCTTCATGCATTTCAAAGTTAACCCCAAAAAATTATTCGTGAAATTTGTTTCGAGAACAACAAATAATCAATCCACTTGTTCTTGTCAAACTCGTGAGTAATAAGTTGCGAAATTGAGAAGGAAATATATAAAAAATAGCAATTGAAGTGGAGGAAATATGTATATCTGAACGTTTATTATACGTCCAGGCAGTAGTATTTGAACACTCACTAGGTGAAGTCAAGAATAATGCTCACATAACCTACACACAGGGCTACCCAACAAACATGAATCATTGGCCCGATATTGTTGTGTTAAAATTGGGGCAGAGTCGTAGACAATGGACCAACACTAATCCAGCATTGGGTCAATAGCTCATGCTTGCTGGGTATAATGTGGTGGTGGCGACATGCAAAACTCCACAGCTGCTTGAAAAGTAGAGCGAATTATATTCTGAGGTTTCTTTCATGGGCCACCAAGCTAAAATAAATCGTGCTGAAAGTTATTGAAATTCCTGCACTGAAAATAATTAAGTAATGACAAAAAAATTCTTTATTTATTTAACTCCCCAAAAGGGGAGTGGGCCGATCCCAGAGGTACTGCAATACTGGGCCAACCCGTGGGGAAGTCGGAGCAAGCTCCTGCATCTTCCCCGAGTTCCAAAAATCAGTTTAATATCGAAGTCCCCCAGTGGAGGACGTATCAGATATTAAGCTGATAAGAACAGATACTACACTTTGATCTTAGCCAAAAGGCCGAGAAGCGATGCTCAGAACGTTTATTATACGTCCAGGCAGTAGTATTTGAACACTCACTAGGTGAAGTCAAGAATAATGCTCACATAACCTACACACAGGGCTACCCAACAAACATGAATCATTGGCCCGATATTGTTGTGTTAAAATTGGGGCAGAGTCGTAGACAATGGACCAACACTAATCCAGCATTGGGTCAATAGCTCATGCTTGCTGGGTATAATGTGGTGGTGGCGACATGCAAAACTCCACAGCTGCTTGAAAAGTAGAGCGAATTATATTCTGAGGTTTCTTTCATGGGCCACCAAGCTAAAATAAATCGTGCTGAAAGTTATTGAAATTCCTGCACTGAAAATAATTAAGTAATGACAAAAAAATTCTTTATTTATTTAACTCCCCAAAAGGGGAGTGGGCCGATCCCAGAGGTACTGCAATACTGGGCCAACCCGTGGGGAAGTCGGAGCAAGCTCCTGCATCTTCCCCGAGTTCCAAAAATCAGTTTAATATCGAAGTCCCCCAGTGGAGGACGTATCAGATATTAAGCTGATAAGAACAGATACTACACTTTGATCTTAGCCAAAAGGCCGAGAAGCGATGCTCAGTCATTCCAGGAGTGAAAACCAGGTACTTAAAGATAGGCATACAGATTATGGTGTCCTATATTCACACATTCTTCATGCATTTCAAAGTTAACCCCAAAAAATTATTCGTGAAATTTGTTTCGAGAACAACAAATAATCAATCCACTTGTTCTTGTCAAACTCGTGAGTAATAAGTTGCGAAATTGAGAAGGAAATATATAAAAAATAGCAATTGAAGTGGAGGAAATATGTATATCTGAACGTTTATTATACGTCCAGGCAGTAGTATTTGAACACTCACTAGGTGAAGTCAAGAATAATGCTCACATAACCTACACACAGGGCTACCCAACAAACATGAATCATTGGCCCGATATTGTTGTGTTAAAATTGGGGCAGAGTCGTAGACAATGGACCAACACTAATCCAGCATTGGGTCAATAGCTCATGCTTGCTGGGTATAATGTGGTGGTGGCGACATGCAAAACTCCACAGCTGCTTGAAAAGTAGAGCGAATTATATTCTGAGGTTTCTTTCATGGGCCACCAAGCTAAAATAAATCGTGCTGAAAGTTATTGAAATTCCTGCACTGAAAATAATTAAGTAATGACAAAAAAATTCTTTATTTATTTAACTCCCCAAAAGGGGAGTGGGCCGATCCCAGAGGTACTGCAATACTGGGCCAACCCGTGGGGAAGTCGGAGCAAGCTCCTGCATCTTCCCCGAGTTCCAAAAATCAGTTTAATATCGAAGTCCCCCAGTGGAGGACGTATCAGATATTAAGCTGATAAGAACAGATACTACACTTTGATCTTAGCCAAAAGGCCGAGAAGCGATGCTCAGTCATTCCAGGAGTGAAAACCAGGTACTTAAAGATAGGCATACAGATTATGGTGTCCTATATTCACACATTCTTCATGCATTTCAAAGTTAACCCCAAAAAATTATTCGTGAAATTTGTTTCGAGAACAACAAATAATCAATCCACTTGTTCTTGTCAAACTCGTGAGTAATAAGTTGCGAAATTGAGAAGGAAATATATAAAAAATAGCAATTGAAGTGGAGGAAATATGTATATCTGAACGTTTATTATACGTCCAGGCAGTAGTATTTGAACACTCACTAGGTGAAGTCAAGAATAATGCTCACATAACCTACACACAGGGCTACCCAACAAACATGAATCATTGGCCCGATATTGTTGTGTTAAAATTGGGGCAGAGTCGTAGACAATGGACCAACACTAATCCAGCATTGGGTCAATAGCTCATGCTTGCTGGGTATAATGTGGTGGTGGCGACATGCAAAACTCCACAGCTGCTTGAAAAGTAGAGCGAATTATATTCTGAGGTTTCTTTCATGGGCCACCAAGCTAAAATAAATCGTGCTGAAAGTTATTGAAATTCCTGCACTGAAAATAATTAAGTAATGACAAAAAAATTCTTTATTTATTTAACTCCCCAAAAGGGGAGTGGGCCGATCCCAGAGGTACTGCAATACTGGGCCAACCCGTGGGGAAGTCGGAGCAAGCTCCTGCATCTTCCCCGAGTTCCAAAAATCAGTTTAATATCGAAGTCCCCCAGTGGAGGACGTATCAGATATTAAGCTGATAAGAACAGATACTACACTTTGATCTTAGCCAAAAGGCCGAGAAGCGATGCTCAGTCATTCCAGGAGTGAAAACCAGGTACTTAAAGATAGGCATACAGATTATGGTGTCCTATATTCACACAATCTTCATGCATTTCAAAGTTAACCCCAAAATATTATTCGTGAAATTTGTTTCGAGAACAACAAATAATCAATCCACTTGTTCTTGTCAAACTCGTGAGTAATAAGTTGCGAAATTGAGAAGGAAATATATAAAAAATAGCAATTGAAGTGGAGGAAATATGTATATCTGAACGTTTATTATACGTCCAGGCAGTAGTATTTGAACACTCACTAGGTGAAGTCAAGAATAATGCTCACATAACCTACACACAGGGCTACCCAACAAACATGAATCATTGGCCCGATATTGTTGTGTTAAAATTGGGGCAGAGTCGTAGACAATGGACCAACACTAATCCAGCATTGGGTCAATAGCTCATGCTTGCTGGGTATAATGTGGTGGTGGCGACATGCAAAACTCCACAGCTGCTTGAAAAGTAGAGCGAATTATATTCTGAGGTTTCTTTCATGGGCCACCAAGCTAAAATAAATCGTGCTGAAAGTTATTGAAATTCCTGCACTGAAAATAATTAAGTAATGACAAAAAAATTCTTTATTTATTTAACTCCCCAAAAGGGGAGTGGGCCGATCCCAGAGGTACTGCAATACTGGGCCAACCCGTGGGGAAGTCGGAGCAAGCTCCTGCATCTTCCCCGAGTTCCAAAAATCAGTTTAATATCGAAGTCCCCCAGTGGAGGACGTATCAGATATTAAGCTGATAAGAACAGATACTACACTTTGATCTTAGCCAAAAGGCCGAGAAGCGATGCTCAGTCATTCCAGGAGTGAAAACCAGGTACTTAAAGATAGGCATACAGATTATGGTGTCCTATATTCACACATTCTTCATGCATTTCAAAGTTAACCCCAAAAAATTATTCGTGAAATTTGTTTCGAGAACAACAAATAATCAATCCACTTGTTCTTGTCAAACTCGTGAGTAATAAGTTGCGAAATTGAGAAGGAAATATATAAAAAATAGCAATTGAAGTGGAGGAAATATGTATATCTGAACGTTTATTATACGTCCAGGCAGTAGTATTTGAACACTCACTAGGTGAAGTCAAGAATAATGCTCACATAACCTACACACAGGGCTACCCAACAAACATGAATCATTGGCCCGATATTGTTGTGTTAAAATTGGGGCAGAGTCGTAGACAATGGACCAACACTAATCCAGCATTGGGTCAATAGCTCATGCTTGCTGGGTATAATGTGGTGGTGGCGACATGCAAAACTCCACAGCTGCTTGAAAAGTAGAGCGAATTATATTCTGAGGTTTCTTTCATGGGCCACCAAGCTAAAATAAATCGTGCTGAAAGTTATTGAAATTCCTGCACTGAAAATAATTAAGTAATGACAAAAAAATTCTTTATTTATTTAACTCCCCAAAAGGGGAGTGGGCCGATCCCAGAGGTACTGCAATACTGGGCCAACCCGTGGGGAAGTCGGAGCAAGCTCCTGCATCTTCCCCGAGTTCCAAAAATCAGTTTAATATCGAAGTCCCCCAGTGGAGGACGTATCAGATATTAAGCTGATAAGAACAGATACTACACTTTGATCTTAGCCAAAAGGCCGAGAAGCGATGCTCAGTCATTCCAGGAGTGAAAACCAGGTACTTAAAGATAGGCATACAGATTATGGTGTCCTATATTCACACATTCTTCATGCATTTCAAAGTTAACCCCAAAAAATTATTCGTGAAATTTGTTTCGAGAACAACAAATAATCAATCCACTTGTTCTTGTCAAACTCGTGAGTAATAAGTTGCGAAATTGAGAAGGAAATATATAAAAAATAGCAATTGAAGTGGAGGAAATATGTATATCTGAACGTTTATTATACGTCCAGGCAGTAGTATTTGAACACTCACTAGGTGAAGTCAAGAATAATGCTCACATAACCTACACACAGGGCTACCCAACAAACATGAATCATTGGCCCGATATTGTTGTGTTAAAATTGGGGCAGAGTCGTAGACAATGGACCAACACTAATCCAGCATTGGGTCAATAGCTCATGCTTGCTGGGTATAATGTGGTGGTGGCGACATGCAAAACTCCACAGCTGCTTGAAAAGTAGAGCGAATTATATTCTGAGGTTTCTTTCATGGGCCACCAAGCTAAAATAAATCGTGCTGAAAGTTATTGAAATTCCTGCACTGAAAATAATTAAGTAATGACAAAAAAATTCTTTATTTATTTAACTCCCCAAAAGGGGAGTGGGCCGATCCCAGAGGTACTGCAATACTGGGCCAACCCGTGGGGAAGTCGGAGCAAGCTCCTGCATCTTCCCCGAGTTCCAAAAATCAGTTTAATATCGAAGTCCCCCAGTGGAGGACGTATCAGATATTAAGCTGATAAGAACAGATACTACACTTTGATCTTAGCCAAAAGGCCGAGAAGCGATGCTCAGAACGTTTATTATACGTCCAGGCAGTAGTATTTGAACACTCACTAGGTGAAGTCAAGAATAATGCTCACATAACCTACACACAGGGCTACCCAACAAACATGAATCATTGGCCCGATATTGTTGTGTTAAAATTGGGGCAGAGTCGTAGACAATGGACCAACACTAATCCAGCATTGGGTCAATAGCTCATGCTTGCTGGGTATAATGTGGTGGTGGCGACATGCAAAACTCCACAGCTGCTTGAAAAGTAGAGCGAATTATATTCTGAGGTTTCTTTCATGGGCCACCAAGCTAAAATAAATCGTGCTGAAAGTTATTGAAATTCCTGCACTGAAAATAATTAAGTAATGACAAAAAAATTCTTTATTTATTTAACTCCCCAAAAGGGGAGTGGGCCGATCCCAGAGGTACTGCAATACTGGGCCAACCCGTGGGGAAGTCGGAGCAAGCTCCTGCATCTTCCCCGAGTTCCAAAAATCAGTTTAATATCGAAGTCCCCCAGTGGAGGACGTATCAGATATTAAGCTGATAAGAACAGATACTACACTTTGATCTTAGCCAAAAGGCCGAGAAGCGATGCTCAGTCATTCCAGGAGTGAAAACCAGGTACTTAAAGATAGGCATACAGATTATGGTGTCCTATATTCACACATTCTTCATGCATTTCAAAGTTAACCCCAAAAAATTATTCGTGAAATTTGTTTCGAGAACAACAAATAATCAATCCACTTGTTCTTGTCAAACTCGTGAGTAATAAGTTGCGAAATTGAGAAGGAAATATATAAAAAATAGCAATTGAAGTGGAGGAAATATGTATATCTGAACGTTTATTATACGTCCAGGCAGTAGTATTTGAACACTCACTAGGTGAAGTCAAGAATAATGCTCACATAACCTACACACAGGGCTACCCAACAAACATGAATCATTGGCCCGATATTGTTGTGTTAAAATTGGGGCAGAGTCGTAGACAATGGACCAACACTAATCCAGCATTGGGTCAATAGCTCATGCTTGCTGGGTATAATGTGGTGGTGGCGACATGCAAAACTCCACAGCTGCTTGAAAAGTAGAGCGAATTATATTCTGAGGTTTCTTTCATGGGCCACCAAGCTAAAATAAATCGTGCTGAAAGTTATTGAAATTCCTGCACTGAAAATAATTAAGTAATGACAAAAAAATTCTTTATTTATTTAACTCCCCAAAAGGGTAGTTGGCCGATCCCAGAGGTACTGCAATACTGGGCCAACCCGTGGGGAAGTCGGAGCAAGCTCCTGCATCTTCCCCGAGTTCCAAAAATCAGTTTAATATCGAAGTCCCCCAGTGGAGGACGTATCAGATATTAAGCTGATAAGAACAGATACTACACTTTGATCTTAGCCAAAAGGCCGAGAAGCGATGCTCAGTCATTCCAGGAGTGAAAACCAGGTACTTAAAGATAGGCATACAGATTATGGTGTCCTATATTCACACATTCTTCATGCATTTCAAAGTTAACCCCAAAAAAATTATTCGTGAAATTTGTTTCGAGAACAACAAATAATCAATCCACTTGTTCTTGTCAAACTCGTGAGTAATAAGTTGCGAAATTGAGAAGGAAATATATAAAAAATAGCAATTGAAGTGGAGGAAATATGTATATCTGAACGTTTATTATACGTCCAGGCAGTAGTATTTGAACACTCACTAGGTGAAGTCAAGAATAATGCTCACATAACCTACACACAGGGCTACCCAACAAACATGAATCATTGGCCCGATATTGTTGTGTTAAAATTGGGGCAGAGTCGTAGACAATGGACCAACACTAATCCAGCATTGGGTCAATAGCTCATGCTTGCTGGGTATAATGTGGTGGTGGCGACATGCAAAACTCCACAGCTGCTTGAAAAGTAGAGCGAATTATATTCTGAGGTTTCTTTCATGGGCCACCAAGCTAAAATAAATCGTGCTGAAAGTTATTGAAATTCCTGCACTGAAAATAATTAAGTAATGACAAAAAAATTCTTTATTTATTTAACTCCCCAAAAGGGGAGTGGGCCGATCCCAGAGGTACTGCAATACTGGGCCAACCCGTGGGGAAGTCGGAGCAAGCTCCTGCATCTTCCCCGAGTTCCAAAAATCAGTTTAATATCGAAGTCCCCCAGTGGAGGACGTATCAGATATTAAGCTGATAAGAACAGATACTACACTTTGATCTTAGCCAAAAGGCCGAGAAGCGATGCTCAGTCATTCCAGGAGTGAAAACCAGGTACTTAAAGATAGGCATACAGATTATGGTGTCCTATATTCACACATTCTTCATGCATTTCAAAGTTAACCCCAAAAAATTATTCGTGAAATTTGTTTCGAGAACAACAAATAATCAATCCACTTGTTCTTGTCAAACTCGTGAGTAATAAGTTGCGAAATTGAGAAGGAAATATATAAAAAATAGCAATTGAAGTGGAGGAAATATGTATATCTGAACGTTTATTATACGTCCAGGCAGTAGTATTTGAACACTCACTAGGTGAAGTCAAGAATAATGCTCACATAACCTACACACAGGGCTACCCAACAAACATGAATCATTGGCCCGATATTGTTGTGTTAAAATTGGGGCAGAGTCGTAGACAATGGACCAACACTAATCCAGCATTGGGTCAATAGCTCATGCTTGCTGGGTATAATGTGGTGGTGGCGACATGCAAAACTCCACAGCTGCTTGAAAAGTAGAGCGAATTATATTCTGAGGTTTCTTTCATGGGCCACCAAGCTAAAATAAATCGTGCTGAAAGTTATTGAAATTCCTGCACTGAAAATAATTAAGTAATGACAAAAAAATTCTTTATTTATTTAACTCCCCAAAAGGGGAGTGGGCCGATCCCAGAGGTACTGCAATACTGGGCCAACCCGTGGGGAAGTCGGAGCAAGCTCCTGCATCTTCCCCGAGTTCCAAAAATCAGTTTAATATCGAAGTCCCCCAGTGGAGGACGTATCAGATATTAAGCTGATAAGAACAGATACTACACTTTGATCTTAGCCAAAAGGCCGAGAAGCGATGCTCAGTCATTCCAGGAGTGAAAACCAGGTACTTAAAGATAGGCATACAGATTATGGTGTCCTATATTCACACATTCTTCATGCATTTCAAAGTTAACCCCAAAAAATTATTCGTGAAATTTGTTTCGAGAACAACAAATAATCAATCCACTTGTTCTTGTCAAACTCGTGAGTAATAAGTTGCGAAATTGAGAAGGAAATATATAAAAAATAGCAATTGAAGTGGAGGAAATATGTATATCTGAACGTTTATTATACGTCCAGGCAGTAGTATTTGAACACTCACTAGGTGAAGTCAAGAATAATGCTCACATAACCTACACACAGGGTTACCCAACAAACATGAATCATTGGCCCGATATTGTTGTGTTAAAATTGGGGCAGAGTCGTAGACAATGGACCAACACTAATCCAGCATTGGGTCAATAGCTCATGCTTGCTGGGTATAATGTGGTGGTGGCGACATGCAAAACTCCACAGCTGCTTGAAAAGTAGAGCGAATTATATTCTGAGGTTTCTTTCATGGGCCACCAAGCTAAAATAAATCGTGCTGAAAGTTATTGAAATTCCTGCACTGAAAATAATTAAGTAATGACAAAAAAATTCTTTATTTATTTAACTATCCAAAAGGGGAGTGGGCCGATCCCAGAGGTACTGCAATACTGGGCCAACCCGTGGGGAAGTCGGAGCAAGCTCCTGCATCTTCCCCGAGTTCCAAAAATCAGTTTAATATCGAAGTCCCCCAGTGGAGGACGTATCAGATATTAAGCTGATAAGAACAGATACTACACTTTGATCTTAGCCAAAAGGCCGAGAAGCGATGCTCAGTCATTCCAGGAGTGAAAACCAGGTACTTAAAGATAGGCATACAGATTATGGTGTCCTATATTCACACATTCTTCATGCATTTCAAAGTTAACCCCAAAAAATTATTCGTGAAATTTGTTTCGAGAACAACAAATAATCAATCCACTTGTTCTTGTCAAACTCGTGAGTAATAAGTTGCGAAATTGAGAAGGAAATATATAAAAAATAGCAATTGAAGTGGAGGAAATATGTATATCTGAACGTTTATTATACGTCCAGGCAGTAGTATTTGAACACTCACTAGGTGAAGTCAAGAATAATGCTCACATAACCTACACACAGGGCTACCCAACAAACATGAATCATTGGCCCGATATTGTTGTGTTAAAATTGGGGCAGAGTCGTAGACAATGGACCAACACTAATCCAGCATTGGGTCAATAGCTCATGCTTGCTGGGTATAATGTGGTGGTGGCGACATGCAAAACTCCACAGCTGCTTGAAAAGTAGAGCGAATTATATTCTGAGGTTTCTTTCATGGGCCACCAAGCTAAAATAAATCGTGCTGAAAGTTATTGAAATTCCTGCACTGAAAATAATTAAGTAATGACAAAAAAATTCTTTATTTATTTAACTCCCCAAAAGGGGAGTGGGCCGATCCCAGAGGTACTGCAATACTGGGCCAACCCGTGGGGAAGTCGGAGCAAGCTCCTGCATCTTCCCCGAGTTCCAATAATCAGTTTAATATCGAAGTCCCCCAGTGGAGGACGTATCAGATATTAAGCTGATAAGAACAGATACTACACTTTGATCTTAGCCAAAAGGCCGAGAAGCGATGCTCAGTCATTCCAGGAGTGAAAACCAGGTACTTAAAGATAGGCATACAGATTATGGTGTCCTATATTCACACATTCTTCATGCATTTCAAAGTTAACCCCAAAAAATTATTCGTGAAATTTGTTTCGAGAACAACAAATAATCAATCCACTTGTTCTTGTCAAACTCGTGAGTAATAAGTTGCGAAATTGAGAAGGAAATATATAAAAAATAGCAATTGAAGTGGAGGAAATATGTATATCTGAACGTTTATTATACGTCCAGGCAGTAGTATTTGAACACTCACTAGGTGAAGTCAAGAATAATGCTCACATAACCTACACACAGGGCTACCCAACAAACATGAATCATTGGCCCGATATTGTTGTGTTAAAATTGGGGCAGAGTCGTAGACAATGGACCAACACTAATCCAGCATTGGGTCAATAGCTCATGCTTGCTGGGTATAATGTGGTGGTGGCGACATGCAAAACTCCACAGCTGCTTGAAAAGTAGAGCGAATTATATTCTGAGGTTTCTTTCATGGGCCACCAAGCTAAAATAAATCGTGCTGAAAGTTATTGAAATTCCTGCACTGAAAATAATTAAGTAATGACAAAAAAATTCTTCAGGGTTCCCCACAATGCCGGAAATGCCGGCAACCCGACCGGATGAATTTTATGCCGACCAGCATGTAATAGGTCACATCCGGCTGTTATCCATCTGGTAGATTAGCCAATATTCCTGTCGCCAGTGTCATACCTCTGGTGTCATACTGTGTTGGTTTAGCAATCAGCGTGTCCGTGTAAGACTGGTGTGCGCGTATATTGCCGGTGTAAAGTGAACACAAAATGTACACATACACGTGCTACCCCCCCTTCCTCCCCATAACCCCCCCTCTCTCTTGGCCACCCGTCATGTGCTGTATGCTAAATAACATAGATGTCCCAGCAGACACGAGACATCGACCCAATGTTGGTCCACCATCTACGACGCTGGCCCAGCATTGCACCAACATTGGGTAAATGTCTCGTGTTTGCTGGGAAGCAGAGCTGACAGCAAGTGAGTGTTATGTCACAGTGTTATGTCACGCTAACAGCGCTGAGCCGGCATTGGCGCGACGCTGGCGGAGCTGGCAGTACTCGAGGGTGATAACAGCGTTGACAGGCCAACACTCCTTAGCGTTGCCAGTCACCACGACACGTTGTCACACACCAAAGTGTCACCGCGTTGGTCAGTGAGTGATAGGCGTACTAACTACTATACTTTGTTGTGTGTCTTAATGAAAAAATCTTTGATTTTTGTTTTTTTTATCGCGCACGCGCGCGCAACAGTAAACATATTATTACGCTGCTCGCGCGCTAAGTTAAGATTTTTGTGAGAACGACCGGATGATTTTTTTTTCTGTGGGGAACCCTGATTCTTTATTTATTTAACTCCCCAAAAGGGGAGTGGGCCGATCCCAGAGGTACTGCAATACTGGGCCAACCCGTGGGGAAGTCGGAGCAAGCTCCTGCATCTTCCCCGAGTTCCAAAAATCAGTTAAATATCGAAGTCCCCCAGTGGAGGACGTATCAGATATTAAGCTGATAAGAACAGATACTACACTTTGATCTTAGCCAAAAGGCCGAGAAGCGATGCTCAGTCATTCCAGGAGTGAAAACCAGGTACTTAAAGATAGGCATACAGATTATGGTGTCCTATATTCACACATTCTTCATGCATTTCAAAGTTAACCCCAAAAAATTATTCGTGAAATTTGTTTCGAGAACAACAAATAATCAATCCACTTGTTCTTGTCAAACTCGTGAGTAATAAGTTGCGAAATTGAGAAGGAAATATATAAAAAATAGCAATTGAAGTGGAGGAAATATGTATATCTGAACGTTTATTATACGTCCAGGCAGTAGTATTTGAACACTCACTAGGTGAAGTCAAGAATAATGCTCACATAACCTACACACAGGGCTACCCAACAAACATGAATCATTGGCCCGATATTGTTGTGTTAAAATTGGGGCAGAGTCGTAGACAATGGACCAACACTAATCCAGCATTGGGTCAATAGCTCATGCTTGCTGGGTATAATGTGGTGGTGGCGACATGCAAAACTCCACAGCTGCTTGAAAAGTAGAGCGAATTATATTCTGAGGTTTCTTTCATGGGCCACCAAGCTAAAATAAATCGTGCTGAAAGTTATTGAAATTCCTGCACTGAAAATAATTAAGTAATGACAAAAAAATTCTTTATTTATTTAACTCCCCAAAAGGGGAGTGGGCCGATCCCAGAGGTACTGCAATACTGGGCCAACCCGTGGGGAAGTCGGAGCAAGCTCCTGCATCTTCCCCGAGTTCCAAAAATCAGTTTAATATCGAAGTCCCCCAGTGGAGGACGTATCAGATATTAAGCTGATAAGAACAGATACTACACTTTGATCTTAGCCAAAAGGCCGAGAAGCGATGCTCAGTCATTCCAGGAGTGAAAACCAGGTACTTAAAGATAGGCATACAGATTATGGTGTCCTATATTCACACATTCTTCATGCATTTCAAAGTTAACCCCAAAAAATTATTCGTGAAATTTGTTTCGAGAACAACAAATAATCAATCCACTTGTTCTTGTCAAACTCGTGAGTAATAAGTTGCGAAATTGAGAAGGAAATATATAAAAAATAGCAATTGAAGTGGAGGAAATATGTATATCTGAACGTTTATTATACGTCCAGGCAGTAGTATTTGAACACTCACTAGGTGAAGTCAAGAATAATGCTCACATAACCTACACACAGGGCTACCCAACAAACATGAATCATTGGCCCGATATTGTTGTGTTAAAATTGGGGCAGAGTCGTAGACAATGGACCAACACTAATCCAGCATTGGGTCAATAGCTCATGCTTGCTGGGTATAATGTGGTGGTGGCGACATGCAAAACTCCACAGCTGCTTGAAAAGTAGAGCGAATTATATTCTGAGGTTTCTTTCATGGGCCACCAAGCTAAAATAAATCGTGCTGAAAGTTATTGAAATTCCTGCACTGAAAATAATTAAGTAATGACAAAAAAATTCTTTATTTATTTAACTCCCCAAAAGGGTAGTTGGCCGATCCCAGAGGTACTGCAATACTGGGCCAACCCGTGGGGAAGTCGGAGCAAGCTCCTGCATCTTCCCCGAGTTCCAAAAATCAGTTTAATATCGAAGTCCCCCAGTGGAGGACGTATCAGATATTAAGCTGATAAGAACAGATACTACACTTTGATCTTAGCCAAAAGGCCGAGAAGCGATGCTCAGTCATTCCAGGAGTGAAAACCAGGTACTTAAAGATAGGCATACAGATTATGGTGTCCTATATTCACACATTCTTCATGCATTTCAAAGTCAACCACAAAAAATTATTCGTGAAATTTGTTTCGAGAACAACAAATAATCAATCCACTTGTTCTTGTCAAACTCGTGAGTAATAAGTTGCGAAATTGAGAAGGAAATATATAAAAAATAGCAATTGAAGTGGAGGAAATATGTATATCTGAACGTTTATTATACGTCCAGGCAGTAGTATTTGAACACTCACTAGGTGAAGTCAAGAATAATGCTCACATAACCTACACACAGGGCTACCCAACAAACATGAATCATTGGCCCGATATTGTTGTGTTAAAATTGGGGCAGAGTCGTAGACAATGGACCAACACTAATCCAGCATTGGGTCAATAGCTCATGCTTGCTGGGTATAATGTGGTGGTGGCGACATGCAAAACTCCACAGCTGCTTGAAAAGTAGAGCGAATTATATTCTGAGGTTTCTTTCATGGGCCACCAAGCTAAAATAAATCGTGCTGAAAGTTATTGAAATTCCTGCACTGAAAATAATTAAGTAATGACAAAAAAATTCTTTATTTATTTAACTCCCCAAAAGGGGAGTGGGCCGATCCCAGAGGTACTGCAATACTGGGCCAACCCGTGGGGAAGTCGGAGCAAGCTCCTGCATCTTCCCCGAGTTCCAAAAATCAGTTTAATATCGAAGTCCCCCAGTGGAGGACGTATCAGATATTAAGCTGATAAGAACAGATACTACACTTTGATCTTAGCCAAAAGGCCGAGAAGCGATGCTCAGTCATTCCAGGAGTGAAAACCAGGTACTTAAAGATAGGCATACAGATTATGGTGTCCTATATTCACACATTCTTCATGCATTTCAAAGTTAACCCCAAAAAATTATTCGTGAAATTTGTTTCGAGAACAACAAATAATCAATCCACTTGTTCTTGTCAAACTCGTGAGTAATAAGTTGCGAAATTGAGAAGGAAATATATAAAAAATAGCAGTTGAAGTGGAGGAAATATGTATATCTGAACGTTTATTATACGTCCAGGCAGTAGTATTTGAACACTCACTAGGTGAAGTCAAGAATAATGCTCACATAACCTACACACAGGGCTACCCAACAAACATGAATCATTGGCCCGATATTGTTGTGTTAAAATTGGGGCAGAGTCGTAGACAATGGACCAACACTAATCCAGCATTGGGTCAATAGCTCATGCTTGCTGGGTATAATGTGGTGGTGGCGACATGCAAAACTCCACAGCTGCTTGAAAAGTAGAGCGAATTATATTCTGAGGTTTCTTTCATGGGCCACCAAGCTAAAATAAATCGTGCTGAAAGTTATTGAAATTCCTGCACTGAAAATAATTAAGTAATGACAAAAAAATTCTTTATTTATTTAACTCCCCAAAAGGGGAGTGGGCCGATCCCAGAGGTACTGCAATACTGGGCCAACCCGTGGGGAAGTCGGAGCAAGCTCCTGCATCTTCCCCGAGTTCCAAAAATCAGTTTAATATCGAAGTCCCCCAGTGGAGGACGTATCAGATATTAAGCTGATAAGAACAGATACTACACTTTGATCTTAGCCAAAAGGCCGAGAAGCGATGCTCAGTCATTCCAGGAGTGAAAACCAGGTACTTAAAGATAGGCATACAGATTATGGTGTCCTATATTCACACATTCTTCATGCATTTCAAAGTTAACCCCAAAAAATTATTCGTGAAATTTGTTTCGAGAACAACAAATAATCAATCCACTTGTTCTTGTCAAACTCGTGAGTAATAAGTTGCGAAATTGAGAAGGAAATATATAAAAAATAGCAATTGAAGTGGAGGAAATATGTATATCTGAACGTTTATTATACGTCCAGGCAGTAGTATTTGAACACTCACTAGGTGAAGTCAAGAATAATGCTCACATAACCTACACACAGGGCTACCCAACAAACATGAATCATTGGCCCGATATTGTTGTGTTAAAATTGGGGCAGAGTCGTAGACAATGGACCAACACTAATCCAGCATTGGGTCAATAGCTCATGCTTGCTGGGTATAATGTGGTGGTGGCGACATGCAAAACTCCACAGCTGCTTGAAAAGTAGAGCGAATTATATTCTGAGGTTTCTTTCATAGGCCACCAAGCTAAAATAAATCGTGCTGAAAGTTATTGAAATTCCTGCACTGAAAATAATTAAGTAATGACAAAAAAATTCTTTATTTATTTAACTCCCCAAAAGGGGAGTGGGCCGATCCCAGAGGTACTGCAATACTGGGCCAACCCGTGGGGAAGTCGGAGCAAGCTCCTGCATCTTCCCCGAGTTCCAAAAATCAGTTTAATATCGAAGTCCCCCAGTGGAGGACGTATCAGATATTAAGCTGATAAGAACAGATACTACACTTTGATCTTAGCCAAAAGGCCGAGAAGCGATGCTCAGTCATTCCAGGAGTGAAAACCAGGTACTTAAAGATAGGCATACAGATTATGGTGTCCTATATTCACACATTCTTCATGCATTTCAAAGTTAACCCCAAAAAATTATTCGTGAAATTTGTTTCGAGAACAACAAATAATCAATCCACTTGTTCTTGTCAAACTCGTGAGTAATAAGTTGCGAAATTGAGAAGGAAATATATAAAAAATAGCAATTGAAGTGGAGGAAATATGTATATCTGAACGTTTATTATACGTCCAGGCAGTAGTATTTGAACACTCACTAGGTGAAGTCAAGAATAATGCTCACATAACCTACACACAGGGCTACCCAACAAACATGAATCATTGGCCCGATATTGTTGTGTTAAAATTGGGGCAGAGTCGTAGACAATGGTCCAACACTAATCCAGCATTGGGTCAATAGCTCATGCTTGCTGGGTATAATGTGGTGGTGGCGACATGCAAAACTCCACAGCTGCTTGAAAAGTAGAGCGAATTATATTCTGAGGTTTCTTTCATGGGCCACCAAGCTAAAATAAATCGTGCTGAAAGTTATTGAAATTCCTGCACTGAAAATAATTAAGTAATGACAAAAAAATTCTTTATTTATTTAACTCCCCAAAAGGGGAGTGGGCCGATCCCAGAGGTACTGCAATACTGGGCCAACCCGTGGGGAAGTCGGAGCAAGCTCCTGCATCTTCCCCGAGTTCCAAAAATCAGTTTAATATCGAAGTCCCCCAGTGGAGGACGTATCAGATATTAAGCTGATAAGAACAGATACTACACTTTGATCTTAGCCAAAAGGCCGAGAAGCGATGCTCAGTCATTCCAGGAGTGAAAACCAGGTACTTAAAGATAGGCATACAGATTATGGTGTCCTATATTCACACATTCTTCATGCATTTCAAAGTTAACCCCAAAAAATTATTCGTGAAATTTGTTTCGAGAACAACAAATAATCAATCCACTTGTTCTTGTCAAACTCGTGAGTAATAAGTTGCGAAATTGAGAAGGAAATATATAAAAAATAGCAATTGAAGTGGAGGAAATATGTATATCTGAACGTTTATTATACGTCCAGGCAGTAGTATTTGAACACTCACTAGGTGAAGTCAAGAATAATGCTCACATAACCTACACACAGGGCTACCCAACAAACATGAATCATTGGCCCGATATTGTTGTGTTAAAATTGGGGCAGAGTCGTAGACAATGGACCAACACTAATCCAGCATTGGGTCAATAGCTCATGCTTGCTGGGTATAATGTGGTGGTGGCGACATGCAAAACTCCACAGCTGCTTGAAAAGTAGAGCGAATTATATTCTGAGGTTTCTTTCATGGGCCACCAAGCTAAAATAAATCGTGCTGAAAGTTATTGAAATTCCTGCACTGAAAATAATTAAGTAATGACAAAAAAATTCTTTATTTATTTAACTCCCCAAAAGGGGAGTGGGCCGATCCCAGAGGTACTGCAATACTGGGCCAACCCGTGGGGAAGTCGGAGCAAGCTCCTGCATCTTCCCCGAGTTCCAAAAATCAGTTTAATATCGAAGTCCCCCAGTGGAGGACGCATCAGATATTAAGCTGATAAGAACAGATGCTACACTTTGATCTTAGCCAAAAGGCCGAGAAGCGATGCTCAGTCATTCCAGGAGTGAAAACCAGGTACTTAAAGATAGGCATACAGATTATGGTGTCCTATATTCACACATTCTTCATGCATTTCAAAGTTAACCCCAAAAAATTATTCGTGAAATTTGTTTCGAGAACAACAAATAATCAATCCACTTGTTCTTGTCAAACTCGTGAGTAATAAGTTGCGAAATTGAGAAGGAAATATATAAAAAATAGCAATTGAAGTGGAGGAAATATGTATATCTGAACGTTTATTATACGTCCAGGCAGTAGTATTTGAACACTCACTAGGTGAAGTCAAGAATAATGCTCACATAACCTACACACAGGGCTACCCAACAAACATGAATCATTGGCCCGATATTGTTGTGTTAAAATTGGGGCAGAGTCGTAGACAATGGACCAACACTAATCCAGCATTGGGTCAATAGCTCATGCTTGCTGGGTATAATGTGGTGGTGGCGACATGCAAAACTCCACAGCTGCTTGAAAAGTAGAGCGAATTATATTCTGAGGTTTCTTTCATGGGCCACCAAGCTAAAATAAATCGTGCTGAAAGTTATTGAAATTCCTGCACTGAAAATAATTAAGTAATGACAAAAAAATTCTTTATTTATTTAACTCCCCAAAAGGGGAGTGGGCCGATCCCAGAGGTACTGCAATACTGGGCCAACCCGTGGGGAAGTCGGAGCAAGCTCCTGCATCTTCCCCGAGTTCCAAAAATCAGTTTAATATCGAAGTCCCCCAGTGGAGGACGTATCAGATATTAAGCTGATAAGAACAGATACTACACTTTGATCTTAGCCAAAAGGCCGAGAAGCGATGCTCAGTCATTCCAGGAGTGAAAACCAGGTACTTAAAGATAGGCATACAGATTATGGTGTCCTATATTCACACATTCTTCATGCATTTCAAAGTTAACCCCAAAAAATTATTCGTGAAATTTGTTTCGAGAACAACAAATAATCAATCCACTTGTTCTTGTCAAACTCGTGAGTAATAAGTTGCGAAATTGAGAAGGAAATATATAAAAAATAGCAATTGAAGTGGAGGAAATATGTATATCTGAACGTTTATTATACGTCCAGGCAGTAGTATTTGAACACTCACTAGGTGAAGTCAAGAATAATGCTCACATAACCTACACACAGGGCTACCCAACAAACATGAATCATTGGCCCGATATTGTTGTGTTAAAATTGGGGCAGAGTCGTAGACAATGGACCAACACTAATCCAGCATTGGGTCAATAGCTCATGCTTGCTGGGTATAATGTGGTGGTGGCGACATGCAAAACTCCACAGCTGCTTGAAAAGTAGAGCGAATTATATTCTGAGGTTTCTTTCATGGGCCACCAAGCTAAAATAAATCGTGCTGAAAGTTATTGAAATTCCTGCACTGAAAATAATTAAGTAATGACAAAAAAATTCTTTATTTATTTAACTCCCCAAAAGGGGAGTGGGCCGATCCCAGAGGTACTGCAATACTGGGCCAACCCGTGGGGAAGTCGGAGCAAGCTCCTGCATCTTCCCCGAGTTCCAAAAATCAGTTTAATATCGAAGTCCCCCAGTGGAGGACGTATCAGATATTAAGCTGATAAGAACAGATACTACACTTTGATCTTAGCCAAAAGGCCGAGAAGCGATGCTCAGTCATTCCAGGAGTGAAAACCAGGTACTTAAAGATAGGCATACAGATTATGGTGTCCTATATTCACACATTCTTCATGCATTTCAAAGTTAACCCCAAAAAATTATTCGTGAAATTTGTTTCGAGAACAACAAATAATCAATCCACTTGTTCTTGTCAAACTCGTGAGTAATAAGTTGCGAAATTGAGAAGGAAATATATAAAAAATAGCAATTGAAGTGGAGGAAATATGTATATCTGAACGTTTATTATACGTCCAGGCAGTAGTATTTGAACACTCACTAGGTGAAGTCAAGAATAATGCTCACATAACCTACACACAGGGCTACCCAACAAACATGAATCATTGGCCCGATATTGTTGTGTTAAAATTGGGGCAGAGTCGTAGACAATGGACCAACACTAATCCAGCATTGGGTCAATAGCTCATGCTTGCTGGGTATAATGTGGTGGTGGCGACATGCAAAACTCCACAGCTGCTTGAAAAGTAGAGCGAATTATATTCTGAGGTTTCTTTCATGGGCCACCAAGCTAAAATAAATCGTGCTGAAAGTTATTGAAATTCCTGCACTGAAAATAATTAAGTAATGACAAAAAAATTCTTTATTTATTTAACTCCCCAAAAGGGGAGTGGGCCGATCCCAGAGGTACTGCAATACTGGGCCAACCCGTGGGGAAGTCGGAGCAAGCTCCTGCATCTTCCCCGAGTTCCAAAAATCAGTTTAATATCGAAGTCCCCCAGTGGAGGACGTATCAGATATTAAGCTGATAAGAACAGATACTACACTTTGATCTTAGCCAAAAGGCCGAGAAGCGATGCTCAGTCATTCCAGGAGTGAAAACCAGGTACTTAAAGATAGGCATACAGATTATGGTGTCCTATATTCACACATTCTTCATGCATTTCAAAGTTAACCCCAAAAAATTATTCGTGAAATTTGTTTCGAGAACAACAAATAATCAATCCACTTGTTCTTGTCAAACTCGTGAGTAATAAGTTGCGAAATTGAGAAGGAAATATATAAAAAATAGCAATTGAAGTGGAGGAAATATGTATATCTGAACGTTTATTATACGTCCAGGCAGTAGTATTTGAACACTCACTAGGTGAAGTCAAGAATAATGCTCACATAACCTACACACAGGGCTACCCAACAAACATGAATCATTGGCCCGATATTGTTGTGTTAAAATTGGGGCAGAGTCGTAGACAATGGACCAACACTAATCCAGCATTGGGTCAATAGCTCATGCTTGCTGGGTATAATGTGGTGGTGGCGACATGCAAAACTCCACAGCTGCTTGAAAAGTAGAGCGAATTATATTCTGAGGTTTCTTTCATGGGCCACCAAGCTAAAATAAATCGTGCTGAAAGTTATTGAAATTCCTGCACTGAAAATAATTAAGTAATGACAAAAAAATTCTTTATTTATTTAACTCCCCAAAAGGGGAGTGGGCCGATCCCAGAGGTACTGCAATACTGGGCCAACCCGTGGGGAAGTCGGAGCAAGCTCCTGCATCTTCCCCGAGTTCCAAAAATCAGTTTAATATCGAAGTCCCCCAGTGGAGGACGTATCAGATATTAAGCTGATAAGAACAGATACTACACTTTGATCTTAGCCAAAAGGCCGAGAAGCGATGCTCAGTCATTCCAGGAGTGAAAACCAGGTACTTAAAGATAGGCATACAGATTATGGTGTCCTATATTCACACATTCTTCATGCATTTCAAAGTTAACCCCAAAAAATTATTCGTGAAATTTGTTTCGAGAACAACAAATAATCAATCCACTTGTTCTTGTCAAACTCGTGAGTAATAAGTTGCGAAATTGAGAAGGAAATATATAAAAAATAGCAATTGAAGTGGAGGAAATATGTATATCTGAACGTTTATTATACGTCCAGGCAGTAGTATTTGAACACTCACTAGGTGAAGTCAAGAATAATGCTCACATAACCTACACACAGGGCTACCCAACAAACATGAATCATTGGCCCGATATTGTTGTGTTAAAATTGGGGCAGAGTCGTAGACAATGGACCAACACTAATCCAGCATTGGGTCAATAGCTCATGCTTGCTGGGTATAATGTGGTGGTGGCGACATGCAAAACTCCACAGCTGCTTGAAAAGTAGAGCGAATTATATTCTGAGGTTTCTTTCATGGGCCACCAAGCTAAAATAAATCGTGCTGAAAGTTATTGAAATTCCTGCACTGAAAATAATTAAGTAATGACAAACAAATTCTTTATTTATTTAACTCCCCAAAAGGGGAGTGGGCCGATCCCAGAGGTACTGCAATACTGGGCCAACCCGTGGGGAAGTCGGAGCAAGCTCCTGCATCTTCCCCGAGTTCCAAAAATCAGTTTAATATCGAAGTCCCCCAGTGGAGGACGTATCAGATATTAAGCTGATAAGAACAGATACTACACTTTGATCTTAGCCAAAAGGCCGAGAAGCGATGCTCAGTCATTCCAGGAGTGAAAACCAGGTACTTAAAGATAGGCATACAGATTATGGTGTCCTATATTCACACATTCTTCATGCATTTCAAAGTTAACCCCAAAAAATTATTCGTGAAATTTGTTTCGAGAACAACAAATAATCAATCCACTTGTTCTTGTCAAACTCGTGAGTAATAAGTTGCGAAATTGAGAAGGAAATATATAAAAAATAGCAATTGAAGTGGAGGAAATATGTATATCTGAACGTTTATTATACGTCCAGGCAGTAGTATTTGAACACTCACTAGGTGAAGTCAAGAATAATGCTCACATAACCTACACACAGGGCTACCCAACAAACATGAATCATTGGCCCGATATTGTTGTGTTAAAATTGGGGCAGAGTCGTAGACAATGGACCAACACTAATCCAGCATTGGGTCAATAGCTCATGCTTGCTGGGTATAATGTGGTGGTGGCGACATGCAAAACTCCACAGCTGCTTGAAAAGTAGAGCGAATTATATTCTGAGGTTTCTTTCATGGGCCACCAAGCTAAAATAAATCGTGCTGAAAGTTATTGAAATTCGTGCACTGAAAATAATTAAGTAATAACAAAAAAATTCTTTATTTATTTAACTCCCCAAAAGGGGAGTGGGCCGATCCCAGAGGTACTGCAATACTGGGCCAACCCGTGGGGAAGTCGGAGCAAGCTCCTGCATCTTCCCCGAGTTCCAAAAATCAGTTTAATATCGAAGTCCCCCAGTGGAGGACGTATCAGATATTAAGCTGATAAGAACAGATACTACACTTTGATCTTAGCCAAAAGGCCGAGAAGCGATGCTCAGTCATTCCAGGAGTGAAAACCAGGTACTTAAAGATAGGCATACAGATTATGGTGTCCTATATTCACACATTCTTCATGCATTTCAAAGTTAACCCCAAAAAATTATTCGTGAAATTTGTTTCGAGAACAACAAATAATCAATCCACTTGTTCTTGTCAAACTCGTGAGTAATAAGTTGCGAAATTGAGAAGGAAATATATAAAAAAATAGCAATTGAAGTGGAGGAAATATGTATATCTGAACGTTTATTATACGTCCAGGCAGTAGTATTTGAACACTCACTAGGTGAAGTCAAGAATAATGCTCACATAACCTACACACAGGGCTACCCAACAAACATGAATCATTGGCCCGATATTGTTGTGTTAAAATTGGGGCAGAGTCGTAGACAATGGTCCAACACTAATCCAGCATTGGGTCAATAGCTCATGCTTGCTGGGTATAATGTGGTGGTGGCGACATGCAAAACTCCACAGCTGCTTGAAAAGTAGAGCGAATTATATTCTGAGGTTTCTTTCATGGGCCACCAAGCTAAAATAAATCGTGCTGAAAGTTATTGAAATTCCTGCACTGAAAATAATTAAGTAATGACAAAAAAATTCTTTATTTATTTTACTCCACAAAAGGGGAGTGGGCCGATCCCAGAGGTACTGCAATACTGGGCCAACCCGTGGGGAAGTCGGAGCAAGCTCCTGCATCTTCCCCGAGTTCCAAAAATCAGTTTAATATCGAAGTCCCCCAGTGGAGGACGTATCAGATATTAAGCTGATAAGAACAGATACTACACTTTGATCTTAGCCAAAAGGCCGAGAAGCGATGCTCAGTCATTCCAGGAGTGAAAACCAGGTACTTAAAGATAGGCATACAGATTATGGTGTCCTATATTCACACATTCTTCATGCATTTCAAAGTTAACCCCAAAAAATTATTCGTGAAATTTGTTTCGAGAACAACAAATAATCAATCCACTTGTTCTTGTCAAACTCGTGAGTAATAAGTTGCGAAATTGAGAAGGAAATATATAAAAAATAGCAATTGAAGTGGAGGAAATATGTATATCTGAACGTTTATTATACGTCCAGGCAGTAGTATTTGAACACTCACTAGGTGAAGTCAAGAATAATGCTCACATAACCTACACACAGGGCTACCCAACAAACATGAATCATTGGCCCGATATTGTTGTGTTAAAATTGGGGCAGAGTCGTAGACAATGGACCAACACTAATCCAGCATTGGGTCAATAGCTCATGCTTGCTGGGTATAATGTGGTGGTGGCGACATGCAAAACTCCACAGCTGCTTGAAAAGTAGAGCGAATTATATTCTGAGGTTTCTTTCATGGGCCACCAAGCTAAAATAAATCGTGCTGAAAGTTATTGAAATTCCTGCACTGAAAATAATTAAGTAATGACAAAAAAATTCTTTATTTATTTAACTCCCCAAAAGGGGAGTGGGCCGATCCCAGAGGTACTGCAATACTGGGCCAACCCGTGGGGAAGTCGGAGCAAGCTCCTGCATCTTCCCCGAGTTCCAAAAATCAGTTTAATATCGAAGTCCCCCAGTGGAGGACGTATCAGATATTAAGCTGATAAGAACAGATACTACACTTTGATCTTAGCCAAAAGGCCGAGAAGCGATGCTCAGTCATTCCAGGAGTGAAAACCAGGTACTTAAAGATAGGCATACAGATTATGGTGTCCTATATTCACACATTCTTCATGCATTTCAAAGTTAACCCCAAAAAATTATTCGTGAAATTTGTTTCGAGAACAACAAATAATCAATCCACTTGTTCTTGTCAAACTCGTGAGTAATAAGTTGCGAAATTGAGAAGGAAATATATAAAAAATAGCAATTGAAGTGGAGGAAATATGTATATCTGAACGTTTATTATACGTCCAGGCAGTAGTATTTGAACACTCACTAGGTGAAGTCAAGAATAATGCTCACATAACCTACACACAGGGCTACCCAACAAACATGAATCATTGGCCCGATATTGTTGTGTTAAAATTGGGGCAGAGTCGTAGACAATGGACCAACACTAATCCAGCATTGGGTCAATAGCTCATGCTTGCTGGGTATAATGTGGTGGTGGCGACATGCAAAACTCCACAGCTGCTTGAAAAGTAGAGCGAATTATATTCTGAGGTTTCTTTCATGGGCCACCAAGCTAAAATAAATCGTGCTGAAAGTTATTGAAATTCCTGCACTGAAAATAATTAAGTAATGACAAAAAAATTCTTTATTTATTTAACTCCCCAAAAGGGGAGTGGGCCGATCCCAGAGGTACTGCAATACTGGGCCAACCCGTGGGGAAGTCGGAGCAAGCTCCTGCATCTTCCCCGAGTTCCAAAAATCAGTTTAATATCGAAGTCCCCCAGTGGAGGACGTATCAGATATTAAGCTGATAAGAACAGATACTACACTTTGATCTTAGCCAAAAGGCCGAGAAGCGATGCTCAGTCATTCCAGGAGTGAAAACCAGGTACTTAAAGATAGGCATACAGATTATGGTGTCCTATATTCACACATTCTTCATGCATTTCAAAGTTAACCCCAAAAAATTATTCGTGAAATTTGTTTCGAGAACAACAAATAATCAATCCACTTGTTCTTGTCAAACTCGTGAGTAATAAGTTGCGAAATTGAGAAGGAAATATATAAAAAATAGCAATTGAAGTGGAGGAAATATGTATATCTGAACGTTTATTATACGTCCAGGCAGTAGTATTTGAACACTCACTAGGTGAAGTCAAGAATAATGCTCACATAACCTACACACAGGGCTACCCAACAAACATGAATCATTGGCCCGATATTGTTGTGTTAAAATTGGGGCAGAGTCGTAGACAATGGACCAACACTAATCCAGCATTGGGTCAATAGCTCATGCTTGCTGGGTATAATGTGGTGGTGGCGACATGCAAAACTCCACAGCTGCTTGAAAAGTAGAGCGAATTATATTCTGAGGTTTCTTTCATGGGCCACCAAGCTAAAATAAATCGTGCTGAAAGTTATTGAAATTCCTGCACTGAAAATAATTAAGTAATGACAAAAAAATTCTTTATTTATTTAACTCCCCAAAAGGGGAGTGGGCCGATCCCAGAGGTACTGCAATACTGGGCCAACCCGTGGGGAAGTCGGAGCAAGCTCCTGCATCTTCCCCGAGTTCCAAAAATCAGTTTAATATCGAAGTCCCCCAGTGGAGGACGTATCAGATATTAAGCTGATAAGAACAGATACTACACTTTGATCTTAGCCAAAAGGCCGAGAAGCGATGCTCAGTCATTCCAGGAGTGAAAACCAGGTACTTAAAGATAGGCATACAGATTATGGTGTCCTATATTCACACATTCTTCATGCATTTCAAAGTTAACCCCAAAAAATTATTCGTGAAATTTGTTTCGAGAACAACAAATAATCAATCCACTTGTTCTTGTCAAACTCGTGAGTAATAAGTTGCGAAATTGAGAAGGAAATATATAAAAAATAGCAATTGAAGTGGAGGAAATATGTATATCTGAACGTTTATTATACGTCCAGGCAGTAGTATTTGAACACTCACTAGGTGAAGTCAAGAATAATGCTCACATAACCTACACACAGGGCTACCCAACAAACATGAATCATTGGCCCGATATTGTTGTGTTAAAATTGGGGCAGAGTCGTAGACAATGGACCAACACTAATCCAGCATTGGGTCAATAGCTCATGCTTGCTGGGTATAATGTGGTGGTGGCGACATGCAAAACTCCACAGCTGCTTGAAAAGTAGAGCGAATTATATTCTGAGGTTTCTTTCATGGGCCACCAAGCTAAAATAAATCGTGCTGAAAGTTATTGAAATTCCTGCACTGAAAATAATTAAGTAATGACAAAAAAATTCTTTATTTATTTAACTCCCCAAAAGGGGAGTGGGCCGATCCCAGAGGTACTGCAATACTGGGCCAACCCGTGGGGAAGTCGGAGCAAGCTCCTGCATCTTCCCCGAGTTCCAAAAATCAGTTTAATATCGAAGTCCCCCAGTGGAGGACGTATCAGATATTAAGCTGATAAGAACAGATACTACACTTTGATCTTAGCCAAAAGGCCGAGAAGCGATGCTCAGTCATTCCAGGAGTGAAAACCAGGTACTTAAAGATAGGCATACAGATTATGGTGTCCTATATTCACACATTCTTCATGCATTTCAAAGTTAACCCCAAAAAATTATTCGTGAAATTTGTTTCGAGAACAACAAATAATCAATCCACTTGTTCTTGTCAAACTCGTGAGTAATAAGTTGCGAAATTGAGAAGGAAATATATAAAAAATAGCAATTGAAGTGGAGGAAATATGTATATCTGAACGTTTATTATACGTCCAGGCAGTAGTATTTGAACACTCACTAGGTGAAGTCAAGAATAATGCTCACATAACCTACACACAGGGCTACCCAACAAACATGAATCATTGGCCCGATATTGTTGTGTTAAAATTGGGGCAGAGTCGTAGACAATGGACCAACACTAATCCAGCATTGGGTCAATAGCTCATGCTTGCTGGGTATAATGTGGTGGTGGCGACATGCAAAACTCCACAGCTGCTTGAAAAGTAGAGCGAATTATATTCTGAGGTTTCTTTCATGGGCCACCAAGCTAAAATAAATCGTGCTGAAAGTTATTGAAATTCCTGCACTGAAAATAATTAAATAATGACAAAAAAATTCTTTATTTATTTAACTCCCCAAAAGGGGAGTGGGCCGATCCCAGAGGTACTGCAATACTGGGCCAACCCGTGGGGAAGTCGGAGCAAGCTCCTGCATCTTCCCCGAGTTCCAAAAATCAGTTTAATATCGAAGTCCCCCAGTGGAGGACGTATCAGATATTAAGCTGATAAGAACAGATACTACACTTTGATCTTAGCCAAAAGGCCGAGAAGCGATGCTCAGTCATTCCAGGAGTGAAAACCAGGTACTTAAAGATAGGCATACAGATTATGGTGTCCTATATTCACACATTCTTCATGCATTTCAAAGTTAACCCCAAAAAATTATTCGTGAAATTTGTTTCGAGAACAACAAATAATCAATCCACTTGTTCTTGTCAAACTCGTGAGTAATAAGTTGCGAAATTGAGAAGGAAATATATAAAAAATAGCAATTGAAGTGGAGGAAATATGTATATCTGAACGTTTATTATACGTCCAGGCAGTAGTATTTGAACACTCACTAGGTGAAGTCAAGAATAATGCTCACATAACCTACACACAGGGCTACCCAACAAACATGAATCATTGGCCCGATATTGTTGTGTTAAAATTGGGGCAGAGTCGTAGACAATGGTCCAACACTAATCCAGCATTGGGTCAATAGCTCATGCTTGCTGGGTATAATGTGGTGGTGGCGACATGCAAAACTCCACAGCTGCTTGAAAAGTAGAGCGAATTATATTCTGAGGTTTCTTTCATGGGCCACCAAGCTAAAATAAATCGTGCTGAAAGTTATTGAAATTCCTGCACTGAAAATAATTAAGTAATGACAAAAAAATTCTTTATTTATTTAACTCCCCAAAAGGGGAGTGGGCCGATCCCAGAGGTACTGCAATACTGGGCCAACCCGTGGGGAAGTCGGAGCAAGCTCCTGCATCTTCCCCGAGTTCCAAAAATCAGTTTAATATCGAAGTCCCCCAGTGGAGGACGTATCAGATATTAAGCTGATAAGAACAGATACTACACTTTGATCTTAGCCAAAAGGCCGAGAAGCGATGCTCAGTCATTCCAGGAGTGAAAACCAGGTACTTAAAGATAGGCATACAGATTATGGTGTCCTATATTCACACATTCTTCATGCATTTCAAAGTTAACCCCAAAAAATTATTCGTGAAATTTGTTTCGAGAACAACAAATAATCAATCCACTTGTTCTTGTCAAACTCGTGAGTAATAAGTTGCGAAATTGAGAAGGAAATATATAAAAAATAGCAATTGAAGTGGAGGAAATATGTATATCTGAACGTTTATTATACGTCCAGGCAGTAGTATTTGAACACTCACTAGGTGAAGTCAAGAATAATGCTCACATAACCTACACACAGGGCTACCCAACAAACATGAATCATTGGCCCGATATTGTTGTGTTAAAATTGGGGCAGAGTCGTAGACAATGGACCAACACTAATCCAGCATTGGGTCAATAGCTCATGCTTGCTGGGTATAATGTGGTGGTGGCGACATGCAAAACTCCACAGCTGCTTGAAAAGTAGAGCGAATTATATTCTGAGGTTTCTTTCATGGGCCACCAAGCTAAAATAAATCGTGCTGAAAGTTATTGAAATTCCTGCACTGAAAATAATTAAGTAATGACAAAAAAATTCTTTATTTATTTAACTCCCCAAAAGGGGAGTGGGCCGATCCCAGAGGTACTGCAATACTGGGCCAACCCGTGGGGAAGTCGGAGCAAGCTCCTGCATCTTCCCCGAGTTCCAAAAATCAGTTTAATATCGAAGTCCCCCAGTGGAGGACGTATCAGATATTAAGCTGATAAGAACAGATACTACACTTTGATCTTAGCCAAAAGGCCGAGAAGCGATGCTCAGTCATTCCAGGAGTGAAAACCAGGTACTTAAAGATAGGCATACAGATTATGGTGTCCTATATTCACACATTCTTCATGCATTTCAAAGTTAACCCCAAAAAATTATTCGTGAAATTTGTTTCGAGAACAACAAATAATCAATCCACTTGTTCTTGTCAAACTCGTGAGTAATAAGTTGCGAAATTGAGAAGGAAATATATAAAAAATAGCAATTGAAGTGGAGGAAATATGTATATCTGAACGTTTATTATAAGTCCAGGCAGTAGTATTTGAACACTCACTAGGTGAAGTCAAGAATAATGCTCACATAACCTACACACAGGGCTACCCAACAAACATGAATCATTGGCCCGATATTGTTGTGTTAAAATTGGGGCAGAGTCGTAGACAATGGACCAACACTAATCCAGCATTGGGTCAATAGCTCATGCTTGCTGGGTATAATGTGGTGGTGGCGACATGCAAAACTCCACAGCTGCTTGAAAAGTAGAGCGAATTATATTCTGAGGTTTCTTTCATGGGCCACCAAGCTAAAATAAATCGTGCTGAAAGTTATTGAAATTCCTGCACTGAAAATAATTAAGTAATGACAAAAAAATTCTTTATTTATTTAACTCCCCAAAAGGGGAGTGGGCCGATCCCAGAGGTACTGCAATACTGGGCCAACCCGTGGGGAAGTCGGAGCAAGCTCCTGCATCTTCCCCGAGTTCCAAAAATCAGTTTAATATCGAAGTCCCCCAGTGGAGGACGTATCAGATATTAAGCTGATAAGAACAGATACTACACTTTGATCTTAGCCAAAAGGCCGAGAAGCGATGCTCAGTCATTCCAGGAGTGAAAACCAGGTACTTAAAGATAGGCATACAGATTATGGTGTCCTATATTCACACATTCTTCATGCATTTCAAAGTTAACCCCAAAAAATTATTCGTGAAATTTGTTTCGAGAACAACAAATAATCAATCCACTTGTTCTTGTCAAACTCGTGAGTAATAAGTTGCGAAATTGAGAAGGAAATATATAAAAAATAGCAATTGAAGTGGAGGAAATATGTATATCTGAACGTTTATTATACGTCCAGGCAGTAGTATTTGAACACTCACTAGGTGAAGTCAAGAATAATGCTCACATAACCTACACACAGGGCTACCCAACAAACATGAATCATTGGCCCGATATTGTTGTGTTAAAATTGGGGCAGAGTCGTAGACAATGGACCAACACTAATCCAGCATTGGGTCAATAGCTCATGCTTGCTGGGTATAATGTGGTGGTGGCGACATGCAAAACTCCACAGCTGCTTGAAAAGTAGAGCGAATTATATTCTGAGGTTTCTTTCATGGGCCACCAAGCTAAAATAAATCGTGCTGAAAGTTATTGAAATTCCTGCACTGAAAATAATTAAGTAATGACAAAAAAATTCTTTATTTATTTAACTCCCCAAAAGGGGAGTGGGCCGATCCCAGAGGTACTGCAATACTGGGCCAACCCGTGGGGAAGTCGGAGCAAGCTCCTGCATCTTCCCCGAGTTCCAAAAAATCAGTTTAATATCGAAGTCCCCCAGTGGAGGACGTATCAGATATTAAGCTGATAAGAACATATACTACACTTTGATCTTAGCCAAAAGGCCGAGAAGCGATGCTCAGTCATTCCAGGAGTGAAAACCAGGTACTTAAAGATAGGCATACAGATTATGGTGTCCTATATTCACACATTCTTCATGCATTTCAAAGTTAACCCCAAAAAATTATTCGTGAAATTTGTTTCGAGAACAACAAATAATCAATCCACTTGTTCTTGTCAAACTCGTGAGTAATAAGTTGCGAAATTGAGAAGGAAATATATAAAAAATAGCAATTGAAGTGGAGGAAATATGTATATCTGAACGTTTATTATACGTCCAGGCAGTAGTATTTGAACACTCACTAGGTGAAGTCAAGAATAATGCTCACATAACCTACACACAGGGCTACCCAACAAACATGAATCATTGGCCCGATATTGTTGTGTTAAAATTGGGGCAGAGTCGTAGACAATGGACCAACACTAATCCAGCATTGGGTCAATAGCTCATGCTTGCTGGGTATAATGTGGTGGTGGCGACATGCAAAACTCCACAGCTGCTTGAAAAGTAGAGCGAATTATATTCTGAGGTTTCTTTCATGGGCCACCAAGCTAAAATAAATCGTGCTGAAAGTTATTGAAATTCCTGCACTGAAAATAAATAAGTAATGACAAAAAAATTCTTTATTTATTTAACTCCCCAAAAGGGGAGTGGGCCGATCCCAGAGGTACTGCAATACTGGGCCAACCCGTGGGGAAGTCGGAGCAAGCTCCTGCATCTTCCCCGAGTTCCAAAAATCAGTTTAATATCGAAGTCCCCCAGTGGAGGACGTATCAGATATTAAGCTGATAAGAACAGATACTACACTTTGATCTTAGCCAAAAGGCCGAGAAGCGATGCTCAGTCATTCCAGGAGTGAAAACCAGGTACTTAAAGATAGGCATACAGATTATGGTGTCCTATATTCACACATTCTTCATGCATTTCAAAGTTAACCCCAAAAAATTATTCGTGAAATTTGTTTCGAGAACAACAAATAATCAATCCACTTGTTCTTGTCAAACTCGTGAGTAATAAGTTGCGAAATTGAGAAGGAAATATATAAAAAATAGCAATTGAAGTGGAGGAAATATGTATATCTGAACGTTTATTATACGTCCAGGCAGTAGTATTTGAACACTCACTAGGTGAAGTCAAGAATAATGCTCACATAACCTACACACAGGGCTACCCAACAAACATGAATCATTGGCCCGATATTGTTGTGTTAAAATTGGGGCAGAGTCGTAGACAATGGACCAACACTAATCCAGCATTGGGTCAATAGCTCATGCTTGCTGGGTATAATGTGGTGGTGGCGACATGCAAAACTCCACAGCTGCTTGAAAAGTAGAGCGAATTATATTCTGAGGTTTCTTTCATGGGCCACCAAGCTAAAATAAATCGTGCTGAAAGTTATTGAAATTCCTGCACTGAAAATAATTAAGTAATGACAAAAAAATTCTTTATTTATTTAACTCCCCAAAAGGGGAGTGGGCCGATCCCAGAGGTACTGCAATACTGGGCCAACCCGTGGGGAAGTCGGAGCAAGCTCCTGCATCTTCCCCGAGTTCCAAAAATCAGTTTAATATCGAAGTCCCCCAGTGGAGGACGTATCAGATATTAAGCTGATAAGAACAGATACTACACTTTGATCTTAGCCAAAAGGCCGAGAAGCGATGCTCAGTCATTCCAGGAGTGAAAACCAGGTACTTAAAGATAGGCATACAGATTATGGTGTCCTATATTCACACATTCTTCATGCATTTCAAAGTTAACCCCAAAAAATTATTCGTGAAATTTGTTTCGAGAACAACAAATAATCAATCCACTTGTTCTTGTCAAACTCGTGAGTAATAAGTTGCGAAATTGAGAAGGAAATATATAAAAAATAGCAATTGAAGTGGAGGAAATATGTATATCTGAACGTTTATTATACGTCCAGGCAGTAGTATTTGAACACTCACTAGGTGAAGTCAAGAATAATGCTCACATAACCTACACACAGGGCTACCCAACAAACATGAATCATTGGCCCGATATTGTTGTGTTAAAATTGGGGCAGAGTCGTAGACAATGGACCAACACTAATCCAGCATTGGGTCAATAGCTCATGCTTGCTGGGTATAATGTGGTGGTGGCGACATGCAAAACTCCACAGCTGCTTGAAAAGTAGAGCGAATTATATTCTGAGGTTTCTTTCATGGGCCACCAAGCTAAAATAAATCGTGCTGAAAGTTATTGAAATTCCTGCACTGAAAATAAATAAGTAATGACAAAAAAATTATTTATTTATTTAACTCCCCAAAAGGGGAGTGGGCCGATCCCAGAGGTACTGCAATACTGGGCCAACCCGTGGGGAAGTCGGAGCAAGCTCCTGCATCTTCCCCGAGTTCCAAAAATCAGTTTAATATCGAAGTCCCCCAGTGGAGGACGTATCAGATATTAAGCTGATAAGAACAGATACTACACTTTGATCTTAGCCAAAAGGCCGAGAAGCGATGCTCAGTCATTCCAGGAGTGAAAACCAGGTACTTAAAGATAGGCATACAGATTATGGTGTCCTATATTCACACATTCTTCATGCATTTCAAAGTTAACCCCAAAAAATTATTCGTGAAATTTGTTTCGAGAACAACAAATAATCAATCCACTTGTTCTTGTCAAACTCGTGAGTAATAAGTTGCGAAATTGAGAAGGAAATATATAAAAAATAGCAATTGAAGTGGAGGAAATATGTATATCTGAACGTTTATTATACGTCCAGGCAGTAGTATTTGAACACTCACTAGGTGAAGTCAAGAATAATGCTCACATAACCTACACACAGGGCTACCCAACAAACATGAATCATTGGCCCGATATTGTTGTGTTAAAATTGGGGCAGAGTCGTAGACAATGGACCAACACTAATCCAGCATTGGGTCAATAGCTCATGCTTGCTGGGTATAATGTGGTGGTGGCGACATGCAAAACTCCACAGCTGCTTGAAAAGTAGAGCGAATTATATTCTGAGGTTTCTTTCATGGGCCACCAAGCTAAAATAAATCGTGCTGAAAGTTATTGAAATTCCTGCACTGAAAATAATTAAGTAATGACAAAAAAATTCTTTATTTATTTAACTCCCCAAAAGGGGAGTGGGCCGATCCCAGAGGTACTGCAATACTGGGCCAACCCGTGGGGAAGTCGGAGCAAGCTCCTGCATCTTCCCCGAGTTCCAAAAATCAGTTTAATATCGAAGTCCCCCAGTGGAGGACGTATCAGATATTAAGCTGATAAGAACAGATACTACACTTTGATCTTAGCCAAAAGGCCGAGAAGCGATGCTCAGTCATTCCAGGAGTGAAAACCAGGTACTTAAAGATAGGCATACAGATTATGGTGTCCTATATTCACACATTCTTCATGCATTTCAAAGTTAACCCCAAAAAATTATTCGTGAAATTTGTTTCGAGAACAACAAATAATCAATCCACTTGTTCTTGTCAAACTCGTGAGTAATAAGTTGCGAAATTGAGAAGGAAATATATAAAAAATAGCAATTGAAGTGGAGGAAATATGTATATCTGAACGTTTATTATACGTCCAGGCAGTAGTATTTGAACACTCACTAGGTGAAGTCAAGAATAATGCTCACATAACCTACACACAGGGCTACCCAACAAACATGAATCATTGGCCCGATATTGTTGTGTTAAAATTGGGGCAGAGTCGTAGACAATGGACCAACACTAATCCAGCATTGGGTCAATAGCTCATGCTTGCTGGGTATAATGTGGTGGTGGCGACATGCAAAACTCCACAGCTGCTTGAAAAGTAGAGCGAATTATATTCTGAGGTTTCTTTCATGGGCCACCAAGCTAAAATAAATCGTGCTGAAAGTTATTGAAATTCCTGCACTGAAAATAATTAAGTAATGACAAAAAAATTCTTTATTTATTTAACTCCCCAAAAGGGGAGTGGGCCGATCCCAGAGGTACTGCAATACTGGGCCAACCCGTGGGGAAGTCGGAGCAAGCTCCTGCATCTTCCCCGAGTTCCAAAAATCAGTTTAATATCGAAGTCCCCCAGTGGAGGACGTATCAGATATTAAGCTGATAAGAACAGATACTACACTTTGATCTTAGCCAAAAGGCCGAGAAGCGATGCTCAGTCATTCCAGGAGTGAAAACCAGGTACTTAAAGATAGGCATACAGATTATGGTGTCCTATATTCACACATTCTTCATGCATTTCAAAGTTAACCCCAAAAAATTATTCGTGAAATTTGTTTCGAGAACAACAAATAATCAATCCACTTGTTCTTGTCAAACTCGTGAGTAATAAGTTGCGAAATTGAGAAGGAAATATATAAAAAATAGCAATTGAAGTGGAGGAAATATGTATATCTGAACGTTTATTATACGTCCAGGCAGTAGTATTTGAACACTCACTAGGTGAAGTCAAGAATAATGCTCACATAACCTACACACAGGGCTACCCAACAAACATGAATCATTGGCCCGATATTGTTGTGTTAAAATTGGGGCAGAGTCGTAGACAATGGACCAACACTAATCCAGCATTGGGTCAATAGCTCATGCTTGCTGGGTATAATGTGGTGGTGGCGACATGCAAAACTCCACAGCTGCTTGAAAAGTAGAGCGAATTATATTCTGAGGTTTCTTTCATGGGCCACCAAGCTAAAATAAATCGTGCTGAAAGTTATTGAAATTCCTGCACTGAAAATAATTAAGTAATGACAAAAAAATTCTTTATTTATTTAACTCCCCAAAAGGGGAGTGGGCCGATCCCAGAGGTACTGCAATACTGGGCCAACCCGTGGGGAAGTCGGAGCAAGCTCCTGCATCTTCCCCGAGTTCCAAAAATCAGTTTAATATCGAAGTCCCCCAGTGGAGGACGTATCAGATATTAAGCTGATAAGAACAGATACTACACTTTGATCTTAGCCAAAAGGCCGAGAAGCGATGCTCAGTCATTCCAGGAGTGAAAACCAGGTACTTAAAGATAGGCATACAGATTATGGTGTCCTATATTCACACATTCTTCATGCATTTCAAAGTTAACCCCAAAAAATTATTCGTGAAATTTGTTTCGAGAACAACAAATAATCAATCCACTTGTTCTTGTCAAACTCGTGAGTAATAAGTTGCGAAATTGAGAAGGAAATATATAAAAAATAGCAATTGAAGTGGAGGAAATATGTATATCTGAACGTTTATTATACGTCCAGGCAGTAGTATTTGAACACTCACTAGGTGAAGTCAAGAATAATGCTCACATAACCTACACACAGGGCTACCCAACAAACATGAATCATTGGCCCGATATTGTTGTGTTAAAATTGGGGCAGAGTCGTAGACAATGGACCAACACTAATCCAGCATTGGGTCAATAGCTCATGCTTGCTGGGTATAATGTGGTGGTGGCGACATGCAAAACTCCACAGCTGCTTGAAAAGTAGAGCGAATTATATTCTGAGGTTTCTTTCATGGGCCACCAAGCTAAAATAAATCGTGCTGAAAGTTATTGAAATTCCTGCACTGAAAATAATTAAGTAATGACAAAAAAATTCTTTATTTATTTAACTCCCCAAAAGGGGAGTGGGCCGATCCCAGAGGTACTGCAATACTGGGCCAACCCGTGGGGAAGTCGGAGCAAGCTCCTGCATCTTCCCCGAGTTCCAAAAATCAGTTTAATATCGAAGTCCCCCAGTGGAGGACGTATCAGATATTAAGCTGATAAGAACAGATACTACACTTTGATCTTAGCCAAAAGGCCGAGAAGCGATGCTCAGTCATTCCAGGAGTGAAAACCAGGTACTTAAAGATAGGCATACAGATTATGGTGTCCTATATTCACACATTCTTCATGCATTTCAAAGTTAACCCCAAAAAATTTTTCGTGAAATTTGTTTCGAGAACAACAAATAATCAATCCACTTGTTCTTGTCAAACTCGTGAGTAATAAGTTGCGAAATTGAGAAGGAAATATATAAAAAATAGCAATTGAAGTGGAGGAAATATGTATATCTGAACGTTTATTATACGTCCAGGCAGTAGTATTTGAACACTCACTAGGTGAAGTCAAGAATAATGCTCACATAACCTACACACAGGGCTACCCAACAAACATGAATCATTGGCCCGATATTGTTGTGTTAAAATTGGGGCAGAGTCGTAGACAATGGACCAACACTAATCCAGCATTGGGTCAATAGCTCATGCTTGCTGGGTATAATGTGGTGGTGGCGACATGCAAAACTCCACAGCTGCTTGAAAAGTAGAGCGAATTATATTCTGAGGTTTCTTTCATGGGCCACCAAGCTAAAATAAATCGTGCTGAAAGTTATTGAAATTCCTGCACTGAAAATAAATAAGTAATGACAAAAAAATTCTTTATTTATTTAACTCCCCAAAAGGGGAGTGGGCCGATCCCAGAGGTACTGCAATACTGGGCCAACCCGTGGGGAAGTCGGAGCAAGCTCCTGCATCTTCCCCGAGTTCCAAAAATCAGTTTAATATCGAAGTCCCCCAGTGGAGGACGTATCAGATATTAAGCTGATAAGAACAGATACTACACTTTGATCTTAGCCAAAAGGCCGAGAAGCGATGCTCAGTCATTCCAGGAGTGAAAACCAGGTACTTAAAGATAGGCATACAGATTATGGTGTCCTATATTCACACATTCTTCATGCATTTCAAAGTTAACCCCAAAAAATTATTCGTGAAATTTGTTTCGAGAACAACAAATAATCAATCCACTTGTTCTTGTCAAACTCGTGAGTAATAAGTTGCGAAATTGAGAAGGAAATATATAAAAAATAGCAATTGAAGTGGAGGAAATATGTATATCTGAACGTTTATTATACGTCCAGGCAGTAGTATTTGAACACTCACTAGGTGAAGTCAAGAATAATGCTCACATAACCTACACACAGGGCTACCCAACAAACATGAATCATTGGCCCGATATTGTTGTGTTAAAATTGGGGCAGAGTCGTAGACAATGGACCAACACTAATCCAGCATTGGGTCAATAGCTCATGCTTGCTGGGTATAATGTGGTGGTGGCGACATGCAAAACTCCACAGCTGCTTGAAAAGTAGAGCGAATTATATTCTGAGGTTTCTTTCATGGGCCACCAAGCTAAAATAAATCGTGCTGAAAGTTATTGAAATTCCTGCACTGAAAATAATTAAGTAATGACAAAAAAATTCTTTATTTATTTAACTCCCCAAAAGGGGAGTGGGCCGATCCCAGAGGTACTGCAATACTGGGCCAACCCGTGGGGAAGTCGGAGCAAGCTCCTGCATCTTCCCCGAGTTCCAAAAATCAGTTTAATATCGAAGTCCCCCAGTGGAGGACGTATCAGATATTAAGCTGATAAGAACAGATACTACACTTTGATCTTAGCCAAAAGGCCGAGAAGCGATGCTCAGTCATTCCAGGAGTGAAAACCAGGTACTTAAAGATAGGCATACAGATTATGGTGTCCTATATTCACACATTCTTCATGCATTTCAAAGTTAACCCCAAAAAATTATTCGTGAAATTTGTTTCGAGAACAACAAATAATCAATCCACTTGTTCTTGTCAAACTCGTGAGTAATAAGTTGCGAAATTGAGAAGGAAATATATAAAAAATAGCAATTGAAGTGGAGGAAATATGTATATCTGAACGTTTATTATACGTCCAGGCAGTAGTATTTGAACACTCACTAGGTGAAGTCAAGAATAATGCTCACATAACCTACACACAGGGCTACCCAACAAACATGAATCATTGGCCCGATATTGTTGTGTTAAAATTGGGGCAGAGTCGTAGACAATGGACCAACACTAATCCAGCATTGGGTCAATAGCTCATGCTTGCTGGGTATAATGTGGTGGTGGCGACATGCAAAACTCCACAGCTGCTTGAAAAGTAGAGCGAATTATATTCTGAGGTTTCTTTCATGGGCCACCAAGCTAAAATAAATCGTGCTGAAAGTTATTGAAATTCCTGCACTGAAAATAAATAAGTAATGACAAAAAAATTCTTTATTTATTTAACTCCCCAAAAGGGGAGTGGGCCGATCCCAGAGGTACTGCAATACTGGGCCAACCCGTGGGGAAGTCGGAGCAAGCTCCTGCATCTTCCCCGAGTTCCAAAAATCAGTTTAATATCGAAGTCCCCCAGTGGAGGACGTATCAGATATTAAGCTGATAAGAACAGATACTACACTTTGATCTTAGCCAAAAGGCCGAGAAGCGATGCTCAGTCATTCCAGGAGTGAAAACCAGGTACTTAAAGATAGGCATACAGATTATGGTGTCCTATATTCACACATTCTTCATGCATTTCAAAGTTAACCCCAAAAAATTATTCGTGAAATTTGTTTCGAGAACAACAAATAATCAATCCACTTGTTCTTGTCAAACTCGTGAGTAATAAGTTGCGAAATTGAGAAGGAAATATATAAAAAATAGCAATTGAAGTGGAGGAAATATGTATATCTGAACGTTTATTATACGTCCAGGCAGTAGTATTTGAACACTCACTAGGTGAAGTCAAGAATAATGCTCACATAACCTACACACAGGGCTACCCAACAAACATGAATCATTGGCCCGATATTGTTGTGTTAAAATTGGGGCAGAGTCGTAGACAATGGACCAACACTAATCCAGCATTGGGTCAATAGCTCATGCTTGCTGGGTATAATGTGGTGGTGGCGACATGCAAAACTCCACAGCTGCTTGAAAAGTAGAGCGAATTATATTCTGAGGTTTCTTTCATGGGCCACCAAGCTAAAATAAATCGTGCTGAAAGTTATTGAAATTCCTGCACTGAAAATAATTAAGTAATGACAAAAAAATTCTTTATTTATTTAACTCCCCAAAAGGGGAGTGGGCCGATCCCAGAGGTACTGCAATACTGGGCCAACCCGTGGGGAAGTCGGAGCAAGCTCCTGCATCTTCCCCGAGTTCCAAAAATCAGTTTAATATCGAAGTCCCCCAGTGGAGGACGTATCAGATATTAAGCTGATAAGAACAGATACTACACTTTGATCTTAGCCAAAAGGCCGAGAAGCGATGCTCAGTCATTCCAGGAGTGAAAACCAGGTACTTAAAGATAGGCATACAGATTATGGTGTCCTATATTCACACATTCTTCATGCATTTCAAAGTTAACCCCAAAAAATTATTCGTGAAATTTGTTTCGAGAACAACAAATAATCAATCCACTTGTTCTTGTCAAACTCGTGAGTAATAAGTTGCGAAATTGAGAAGGAAATATATAAAAAATAGCAATTGAAGTGGAGGAAATATGTATATCTGAACGTTTATTATACGTCCAGGCAGTAGTATTTGAACACTCACTAGGTGAAGTCAAGAATAATGCTCACATAACCTACACACAGGGCTACCCAACAAACATGAATCATTGGCCCGATATTGTTGTGTTAAAATTGGGGCAGAGTCGTAGACAATGGACCAACACTAATCCAGCATTGGGTCAATAGCTCATGCTTGCTGGGTATAATGTGGTGGTGGCGACATGCAAAACTCCACAGCTGCTTGAAAAGTAGAGCGAATTATATTCTGAGGTTTCTTTCATGGGCCACCAAGCTAAAATAAATCGTGCTGAAAGTTATTGAAATTCCTGCACTGAAAATAATTAAGTAATGACAAAAAAATTCTTTATTTATTTAACTCCCCAAAAGGGGAGTGGGCCGATCCCAGAGGTACTGCAATACTGGGCCAACCCGTGGGGAAGTCGGAGCAAGCTCCTGCATCTTCCCCGAGTTCCAAAAATCAGTTTAATATCGAAGTCCCCCAGTGGAGGACGTATCAGATATTAAGCTGATAAGAACAGATACTACACTTTGATCTTAGCCAAAAGGCCGAGAAGCGATGCTCAGTCATTCCAGGAGTGAAAACCAGGTACTTAAAGATAGGCATACAGATTATGGTGTCCTATATTCACACATTCTTCATGCATTTCAAAGTTAACCCCAAAAAATTATTCGTGAAATTTGTTTCGAGAACAACAAATAATCAATCCACTTGTTCTTGTCAAACTCGTGAGTAATAAGTTGCGAAATTGAGAAGGAAATATATAAAAAATAGCAATTGAAGTGGAGGAAATATGTATATCTGAACGTTTATTATACGTCCAGGCAGTAGTATTTGAACACTCACTAGGTGAAGTCAAGAATAATGCTCACATAACCTACACACAGGGCTACCCAACAAACATGAATCATTGGCCCGATATTGTTGTGTTAAAATTGGGGCAGAGTCGTAGACAATGGACCAACACTAATCCAGCATTGGGTCAATAGCTCATGCTTGCTGGGTATAATGTGGTGGTGGCGACATGCAAAACTCCACAGCTGCTTGAAAAGTAGAGCGAATTATATTCTGAGGTTTCTTTCATGGGCCACCAAGCTAAAATAAATCGTGCTGAAAGTTATTGAAATTCCTGCACTGAAAATAATTAAGTAATGACAAAAAAATTCTTTATTTATTTAACTCCCCAAAAGGGGAGTGGGCCGATCCCAGAGGTACTGCAATACTGGGCCAACCCGTGGGGAAGTCGGAGCAAGCTCCTGCATCTTCCCCGAGTTCCAAAAATCAGTTTAATATCGAAGTCCCCCAGTGGAGGACGTATCAGATATTAAGCTGATAAGAACAGATACTACACTTTGATCTTAGCCAAAAGGCCGAGAAGCGATGCTCAGTCATTCCAGGAGTGAAAACCAGGTACTTAAAGATAGGCATACAGATTATGGTGTCCTATATTCACACATTCTTCATGCATTTCAAAGTTAACCCCAAAAAATTATTCGTGAAATTTGTTTCGAGAACAACAAATAATCAATCCACTTGTTCTTGTCAAACTCGTGAGTAATAAGTTGCGAAATTGAGAAGAAAATATATAAAAAATAGCAATTGAAGTGGAGGAAATATGTATATCTGAACGTTTATTATACGTCCAGGCAGTAGTATTTGAACACTCACTAGGTGAAGTCAAGAATAATGCTCACATAACCTACACACAGGGCTACCCAACAAACATGAATCATTGGCCCGATATTGTTGTGTTAAAATTGGGGCAGAGTCGTAGACAATGGACCAACACTAATCCAGCATTGGGTCAATAGCTCATGCTTGCTGGGTATAATGTGGTGGTGGCGACATGCAAAACTCCACAGCTGCTTGAAAAGTAGAGCGAATTATATTCTGAGGTTTCTTTCATGGGCCACCAAGCTAAAATAAATCGTGCTGAAAGTTATTGAAATTCCTGCACTGAAAATAATTAAGTAATGACAAAAAAATTCTTTATTTATTTAACTCCCCAAAAGGGGAGTGGGCCGATCCCAGAGGTACTGCAATACTGGGCCAACCCGTGGGGAAGTCGGAGCAAGCTCCTGCATCTTCCCCGAGTTCCAAAAATCAGTTTAATATCGAAGTCCCCCAGTGGAGGACGTATCAGATATTAAGCTGATAAGAACAGATACTACACTTTGATCTTAGCCAAAAGGCCGAGAAGCGATGCTCAGTCATTCCAGGAGTGAAAACCAGGTACTTAAAGATAGGCATACAGATTATGGTGTCCTATATTCACACATTCTTCATGCATTTCAAAGTTAACCCCAAAAAATTATTCGTGAAATTTGTTTCGAGAACAACAAATAATCAATCCACTTGTTCTTGTCAAACTCGTGAGTAATAAGTTGCGAAATTGAGAAGGAAATATATAAAAAATAGCAATTGAAGTGGAGGAAATATGTATATCTGAACGTTTATTATACGTCCAGGCAGTAGTATTTGAACACTCACTAGGTGAAGTCAAGAATAATGCTCACATAACCTACACACAGGGCTACCCAACAAACATGAATCATTGGCCCGATATTGTTGTGTTAAAATTGGGGCAGAGTCGTAGACAATGGACCAACACTAATCCAGCATTGGGACAATAGCTCATGCTTGCTGGGTATAATGTGGTGGTGGCGACATGCAAAACTCCACAGCTGCTTGAAAAGTAGAGCGAATTATATTCTGAGGTTTCTTTCATGGGCCACCAAGCTAAAATAAATCGTGCTGAAAGTTATTGAAATTCCTGCACTGAAAATAATTAAGTAATGACAAAAAAATTCTTTATTTATTTAACTCCCCAAAAGGGGAGTGGGCCGATCCCAGAGGTACTGCAATACTGGGCCAACCCGTGGGGAAGTCGGAGCAAGCTCCTGCATCTTCCCCGAGTTCCAAAAATCAGTTTAATATCGAAGTCCCCCAGTGGAGGACGTATCAGATATTAAGCTGATAAGAACAGATACTACACTTTGATCTTAGCCAAAAGGCCGAGAAGCGATGCTCAGTCATTCCAGGAGTGAAAACCAGGTACTTAAAGATAGGCATACAGATTATGGTGTCCTATATTCACACATTCTTCATGCATTTCAAAGTTAACCCCAAAAAATTATTCGTGAAATTTGTTTCGAGAACAACAAATAATCAATCCACTTGTTCTTGTCAAACTCGTGAGTAATAAGTTGCGAAATTGAGAAGGAAATATATAAAAAATAGCAATTGAAGTGGAGGAAATATGTATATCTGAACGTTTATTATACGTCCAGGCAGTAGTATTTGAACACTCACTAGGTGAAGTCAAGAATAATGCTCACATAACCTACACACAGGGCTACCCAACAAACATGAATCATTGGCCCGATATTGTTGTGTTAAAATTGGGGCAGAGTCGTAGACAATGGACCAACACTAATCCAGCATTGGGTCAATAGCTCATGCTTGCTGGGTATAATGTGGTGGTGGCGACATGCAAAACTCCACAGCTGCTTGAAAAGTAGAGCGAATTATATTCTGAGGTTTCTTTCATGGGCCACCAAGCTAAAATAAATCGTGCTGAAAGTTATTGAAATTCCTGCACTGAAAATAATTAAGTAATGACAAAAAAATTCTTTATTTATTTAACTCCCCAAAAGGGGAGTGGGCCGATCACAGAGGTACTGCAATACTGGGCCAACCCGTGGGGAAGTCGGAGCAAGCTCCTGCATCTTCCCCGAGTTCCAAAAATCAGTTTAATATCGAAGTCCCCCAGTGGAGGACGTATCAGATATTAAGCTGATAAGAACAGATACTACACTTTGATCTTAGCCAAAAGGCCGAGAAGCGATGCTCAGTCATTCCAGGAGTGAAAACCAGGTACTTAAAGATAGGCATACAGATTATGGTGTCCTATATTCACACATTCTTCATGCATTTCAAAGTTAACCCCAAAAAATTATTCGTGAAATTTGTTTCGAGAACAACAAATAATCAATCCACTTGTTCTTGTCAAACTCGTGAGTAATAAGTTGCGAAATTGAGAAGGAAATATATAAAAAATAGCAATTGAAGTGGAGGAAATATGTATATCTGAACGTTTATTATACGTCCAGGCAGTAGTATTTGAACACTCACTAGGTGAAGTCAAGAATAATGCTCACATAACCTACACACAGGGCTACCCAACAAACATGAATCATTGGCCCGATATTGTTGTGTTAAAATTGGGGCAGAGTCGTAGACAATGGACCAACACTAATCCAGCATTGGGTCAATAGCTCATGCTTGCTGGGTATAATGTGGTGGTGGCGACATGCAAAACTCCACAGCTGCTTGAAAAGTAGAGCGAATTATATTCTGAGGTTTCTTTCATGGGCCACCAAGCTAAAATAAATCGTGCTGAAAGTTATTGAAATTCCTGCACTGAAAATAATTAAGTAATGACAAAAAAATTCTTTATTTATTTAACTCCCCAAAAGGGGAGTGGGCCGATCCCAGAGGTACTGCAATACTGGGCCAACCCGTGGGGAAGTCGGAGCAAGCTCCTGCATCTTCCCCGAGTTCCAAAAATCAGTTTAATATCGAAGTCCCCCAGTGGAGGACGTATCAGATATTAAGCTGATAAGAACAGATACTACACTTTGATCTTAGCCAAAAGGCCGAGAAGCGATGCTCAGTCATTCCAGGAGTGAAAACCAGGTACTTAAAGATAGGCATACAGATTATGGTGTCCTATATTCACACATTCTTCATGCATTTCAAAGTTAACCCCAAAAAATTATTCGTGAAATTTGTTTCGAGAACAACAAATAATCAATCCACTTGTTCTTGTCAAACTCGTGAGTAATAAGTTGCGAAATTGAGAAGGAAATATATAAAAAATAGCAATTGAAGTGGAGGAAATATGTATATCTGAACGTTTATTATACGTCCAGGCAGTAGTATTTGAACACTCACTAGGTGAAGTCAAGAATAATGCTCACATAACCTACACACAGGGCTACCCAACAAACATGAATCATTGGCCCGATATTGTTGTGTTAAAATTGGGGCAGAGTCGTAGACAATGGACCAACACTAATCCAGCATTGGGTCAATAGCTCATGCTTGCTGGGTATAATGTGGTGGTGGCGACATGCAAAACTCCACAGCTGCTTGAAAAGTAGAGCGAATTATATTCTGAGGTTTCTTTCATGGGCCACCAAGCTAAAATAAATCGTGCTGAAAGTTATTGAAATTCCTGCACTGAAAATAATTAAGTAATGACAAAAAAATTCTTTATTTATTTAACTCCCCAAAAGGGGAGTGGGCCGATCCCAGAGGTACTGCAATACTGGGCCAACCCGTGGGGAAGTCGGAGCAAGCTCCTGCATCTTCCCCGAGTTCCAAAAATCAGTTTAATATCGAAGTCCCCCAGTGGAGGACGTATCAGATATTAAGCTGATAAGAACAGATACTACACTTTGATCTTAGCCAAAAGGCCGAGAAGCGATGCTCAGTCATTCCAGGAGTGAAAACCAGGTACTTAAAGATAGGCATACAGATTATGGTGTCCTATATTCACACATTCTTCATGCATTTCAAAGTTAACCCCAAAAAATTATTCGTGAAATTTGTTTCGAGAACAACAAATAATCAATCCACTTGTTCTTGTCAAACTCGTGAGTAATAAGTTGCGAAATTGAGAAGGAAATATATAAAAAATAGCAATTGAAGTGGAGGAAATATGTATATCTGAACGTTTATTATACGTCCAGGCAGTAGTATTTGAACACTCACTAGGTGAAGTCAAGAATAATGCTCACATAACCTACACACAGGGCTACCCAACAAACATGAATCATTGGCCCGATATTGTTGTGTTAAAATTGGGGCAGAGTCGTAGACAATGGACCAACACTAATCCAGCATTGGGTCAATAGCTCATGCTTGCTGGGTATAATGTGGTGGTGGCGACATGCAAAACTCCACAGCTGCTTGAAAAGTAGAGCGAATTATATTCTGAGGTTTCTTTCATGGGCCACCAAGCTAAAATAAATCGTGCTGAAAGTTATTGAAATTCCTGCACTGAAAATAATTAAGTAATGACAAAAAAATTCTTTATTTATTTAACTCCCCAAAAGGGGAGTGGGCCGATCCCAGAGGTACTGCAATACTGGGCCAACCCGTGGGGAAGTCGGAGCAAGCTCCTGCATCTTCCCCGAGTTCCAAAAATCAGTTTAATATCGAAGTCCCCCAGTGGAGGACGTATCAGATATTAAGCTGATAAGAACAGATACTACACTTTGATCTTAGCCAAAAGGCCGAGAAGCGATGCTCAGTCATTCCAGGAGTGAAAACCAGGTACTTAAAGATAGGCATACAGATTATGGTGTCCTATATTCACACATTCTTCATGCATTTCAAAGTTAACCCCAAAAAATTATTCGTGAAATTTGTTTCGAGAACAACAAATAATCAATCCACTTGTTCTTGTCAAACTCGTGAGTAATAAGTTGCGAAATTGAGAAGGAAATATATAAAAAATAGCAATTGAAGTGGAGGAAATATGTATATCTGAACGTTTATTATACGTCCAGGCAGTAGTATTTGAACACTCACTAGGTGAAGTCAAGAATAATGCTCACATAACCTACACACAGGGCTACCCAACAAACATGAATCATTGGCCCGATATTGTTGTGTTAAAATTGGGGCAGAGTCGTAGACAATGGACCAACACTAATCCAGCATTGGGTCAATAGCTCATGCTTGCTGGGTATAATGTGGTGGTGGCGACATGCAAAACTCCACAGCTGCTTGAAAAGTAGAGCGAATTATATTCTGAGGTTTCTTTCATGGGCCACCAAGCTAAAATAAATCGTGCTGAAAGTTATTGAAATTCCTGCACTGAAAATAATTAAGTAATGACAAAAAAATTCTTTATTTATTTAACTCCCCAAAAGGGGAGTGGGCCGATCCCAGAGGTACTGCAATACTGGGCCAACCCGTGGGGAAGTCGGAGCAAGCTCCTGCATCATCCCCGAGTTCCAAAAATCAGTTTAATATCGAAGTCCCCCAGTGGAGGACGTATCAGATATTAAGCTGATAAGAACAGATACTACACTTTGATCTTAGCCAAAAGGCCGAGAAGCGATGCTCAGTCATTCCAGGAGTGAAAACCAGGTACTTAAAGATAGGCATACAGATTATGGTGTCCTATATTCACACATTCTTCATGCATTTCAAAGTTAACCCCAAAAAATTATTCGTGAAATTTGTTTCGAGAACAACAAATAATCAATCCACTTGTTCTTGTCAAACTCGTGAGTAATAAGTTGCGAAATTGAGAAGGAAATATATAAAAAATAGCAATTGAAGTGGAGGAAATATGTATATCTGAACGTTTATTATACGTCCAGGCAGTAGTATTTGAACACTCACTAGGTGAAGTCAAGAATAATGCTCACATAACCTACACACAGGGCTACCCAACAAACATGAATCATTGGCCCGATATTGTTGTGTTAAAATTGGGGCAGAGTCGTAGACAATGGACCAACACTAATCCAGCATTGGGTCAATAGCTCATGCTTGCTGGGTATAATGTGGTGGTGGCGACATGCAAAACTCCACAGCTGCTTGAAAAGTAGAGCGAATTATATTCTGAGGTTTCTTTCATGGGCCACCAAGCTAAAATAAATCGTGCTGAAAGTTATTGAAATTCCTGCACTGAAAATAATTAAGTAATGACAAAAAAATTCTTTATTTATTTAACTCCCCAAAAGGGGAGTGGGCCGATCCCAGAGGTACTGCAATACTGGGCCAACCCGTGGGGAAGTCGGAGCAAGCTCCTGCATCTTCCCCGAGTTCCAAAAATCAGTTTAATATCGAAGTCCCCCAGTGGAGGACGTATCAGATATTAAGCTGATAAGAACAGATACTACACTTTGATCTTAGCCAAAAGGCCGAGAAGCGATGCTCAGTCATTCCAGGAGTGAAAACCAGGTACTTAAAGATAGGCATACAGATTATGGTGTCCTATATTCACACATTCTTCATGCATTTCAAAGTTAACCCCAAAAAATTATTCGTGAAATTTGTTTCGAGAACAACAAATAATCAATCCACTTGTTCTTGTCAAACTCGTGAGTAATAAGTTGCGAAATTGAGAAGGAAATATATAAAAAATAGCAATTGAAGTGGAGGAAATATGTATATCTGAACGTTTATTATACGTCCAGGCAGTAGTATTTGAACACTCACTAGGTGAAGTCAAGAATAATGCTCACATAACCTACACACAGGGCTACCCAACAAACATGAATCATTGGCCCGATATTGTTGTGTTAAAATTGGGGCAGAGTCGTAGACAATGGACCAACACTAATCCAGCATTGGGTCAATAGCTCATGCTTGCTGGGTATAATGTGGTGGTGGCGACATGCAAAACTCCACAGCTGCTTGAAAAGTAGAGCGAATTATATTCTGAGGTTTCTTTCATGGGCCACCAAGCTAAAATAAATCGTGCTGAAAGTTATTGAAATTCCTGCACTGAAAATAATTAAGTAATGACAAAAAAATTCTTTATTTATTTAACTCCCCAAAAGGGGAGTGGGCCGATCCCAGAGGTACTGCAATACTGGGCCAACCCGTGGGGAAGTCGGAGCAAGCTCCTGCATCATCCCCGAGTTCCAAAAATCAGTTTAATATCGAAGTCCCCCAGTGGAGGACGTATCAGATATTAAGCTGATAAGAACAGATACTACACTTTGATCTTAGCCAAAAGGCCGAGAAGCGATGCTCAGTCATTCCAGGAGTGAAAACCAGGTACTTAAAGATAGGCATACAGATTATGGTGTCCTATATTCACACATTCTTCATGCATTTCAAAGTTAACCCCAAAAAATTATTCGTGAAATTTGTTTCGAGAACAACAAATAATCAATCCACTTGTTCTTGTCAAACTCGTGAGTAATAAGTTGCGAAATTGAGAAGGAAATATATAAAAAATAGCAATTGAAGTGGAGGAAATATGTATATCTGAACGTTTATTATACGTCCAGGCAGTAGTATTTGAACACTCACTAGGTGAAGTCAAGAATAATGCTCACATAACCTACACACAGGGCTACCCAACAAACATGAATCATTGGCCCGATATTGTTGTGTTAAAATTGGGGCAGAGTCGTAGACAATGGACCAACACTAATCCAGCATTGGGTCAATAGCTCATGCTTGCTGGGTATAATGTGGTGGTGGCGACATGCAAAACTCCACAGCTGCTTGAAAAGTAGAGCGAATTATATTCTGAGGTTTCTTTCATGGGCCACCAAGCTAAAATAAATCGTGCTGAAAGTTATTGAAATTCCTGCACTGAAAATAATTAAGTAATGACAAAAAAATTCTTTATTTATTTAACTCCCCAAAAGGGGAGTGGGCCGATCCCAGAGGTACTGCAATACTGGGCCAACCCGTGGGGAAGTCGGAGCAAGCTCCTGCATCTTCCCCGAGTTCCAAAAATCAGTTTAATATCGAAGTCCCCCAGTGGAGGACGTATCAGATATTAAGCTGATAAGAACAGATACTACACTTTGATCTTAGCCAAAAGGCCGAGAAGCGATGCTCAGTCATTCCAGGAGTGAAAACCAGGTACTTAAAGATAGGCATACAGATTATGGTGTCCTATATTCACACATTCTTCATGCATTTCAAAGTTAACCCCAAAAAATTATTCGTGAAATTTGTTTCGAGAACAACAAATAATCAATCCACTTGTTCTTGTCAAACTCGTGAGTAATAAGTTGCGAAATTGAGAAGGAAATATATAAAAAATAGCAATTGAAGTGGAGGAAATATGTATATCTGAACGTTTATTATACGTCCAGGCAGTAGTATTTGAACACTCACTAGGTGAAGTCAAGAATAATGCTCACATAACCTACACACAGGGCTACCCAACAAACATGAATCATTGGCCCGATATTGTTGTGTTAAAATTGGGGCAGAGTCGTAGACAATGGACCAACACTAATCCAGCATTGGGTCAATAGCTCATGCTTGCTGGGTATAATGTGGTGGTGGCGACATGCAAAACTCCACAGCTGCTTGAAAAGTAGAGCGAATTATATTCTGAGGTTTCTTTCATGGGCCACCAAGCTAAAATAAATCGTGCTGAAAGTTATTGAAATTCCTGCACTGAAAATAATTAAGTAATGACAAAAAAATTATTTATTTATTTAACTCCCCAAAAGGGGAGTGGGCCGATCCCAGAGGTACTGCAATACTGGGCCAACCCGTGGGGAAGTCGGAGCAAGCTCCTGCATCATCCCCGAGTTCCAAAAATCAGTTTAATATCGAAGTCCCCCAGTGGAGGACGTATCAGATATTAAGCTGATAAGAACAGATACTACACTTTGATCTTAGCCAAAAGGCCGAGAAGCGATGCTCAGTCATTCCAGGAGTGAAAACCAGGTACTTAAAGATAGGCATACAGATTATGGTGTCCTATATTCACACATTCTTCATGCATTTCAAAGTTAACCCCAAAAAATTATTCGTGAAATTTGTTTCGAGAACAACAAATAATCAATCCACTTGTTCTTGTCAAACTCGTGAGTAATAAGTTGCGAAATTGAGAAGGAAATATATAAAAAATAGCAATTGAAGTGGAGGAAATATGTATATCTGAACGTTTATTATACGTCCAGGCAGTAGTATTTGAACACTCACTAGGTGAAGTCAAGAATAATGCTCACATAACCTACACACAGGGCTACCCAACAAACATGAATCATTGGCCCGATATTGTTGTGTTAAAATTGGGGCAGAGTCGTAGACAATGGACCAACACTAATCCAGCATTGGGTCAATAGCTCATGCTTGCTGGGTATAATGTGGTGGTGGCGACATGCAAAACTCCACAGCTGCTTGAAAAGTAGAGCGAATTATATTCTGAGGTTTCTTTCATGGGCCACCAAGCTAAAATAAATCGTGCTGAAAGTTATTGAAATTCCTGCACTGAAAATAATTAAGTAATGACAAAAAAATTCTTTATTTATTTAACTCCCCAAAAGGGGAGTGGGCCGATCCCAGAGGTACTGCAATACTGGGCCAACCCGTGGGGAAGTCGGAGCAAGCTCCTGCATCTTCCCCGAGTTCCAAAAATCAGTTTAATATCGAAGTCCCCCAGTGGAGGACGTATCAGATATTAAGCTGATAAGAACAGATACTACACTTTGATCTTAGCCAAAAGGCCGAGAAGCGATGCTCAGTCATTCCAGGAGTGAAAACCAGGTACTTAAAGATAGGCATACAGATTATGGTGTCCTATATTCACACATTCTTCATGCATTTCAAAGTTAACCCCAAAAAATTATTCGTGAAATTTGTTTCGAGAACAACAAATAATCAATCCACTTGTTCTTGTCAAACTCGTGAGTAATAAGTTGCGAAATTGAGAAGGAAATATATAAAAAATAGCAATTGAAGTGGAGGAAATATGTATATCTGAACGTTTATTATACGTCCAGGCAGTAGTATTTGAACACTCACTAGGTGAAGTCAAGAATAATGCTCACATAACCTACACACAGGGCTACCCAACAAACATGAATCATTGGCCCGATATTGTTGTGTTAAAATTGGGGCAGAGTCGTAGACAATGGACCAACACTAATCCAGCATTGGGTCAATAGCTCATGCTTGCTGGGTATAATGTGGTGGTGGCGACATGCAAAACTCCACAGCTGCTTGAAAAGTAGAGCGAATTATATTCTGAGGTTTCTTTCATGGGCCACCAAGCTAAAATAAATCGTGCTGAAAGTTATTGAAATTCCTGCACTGAAAATAATTAAGTAATGACAAAAAAATTCTTTATTTATTTAACTCCCCAAAAGGGGAGTGGGCCGATCCCAGAGGTACTGCAATACTGGGCCAACCCGTGGGGAAGTCGGAGCAAGCTCCTGCATCTTCCCCGAGTTCCAAAAATCAGTTTAATATCGAAGTCCCCCAGTGGAGGACGTATCAGATATTAAGCTGATAAGAACATATACTACACTTTGATCTTAGCCAAAAGGCCGAGAAGCGATGCTCAGTCATTCCAGGAGTGAAAACCAGGTACTTAAAGATAGGCATACAGATTATGGTGTCCTATATTCACACATTCTTCATGCATTTCAAAGTTAACCCCAAAAAATTATTCGTGAAATTTGTTTCGAGAACAACAAATAATCAATCCACTTGTTCTTGTCAAACTCGTGAGTAATAAGTTGCGAAATTGAGAAGGAACTATATAAAAAATAGCAATTGAAGTGGAGGAAATATGTATATCTGAACGTTTATTATACGTCCAGGCAGTAGTATTTGAACACTCACTAGGTGAAGTCAAGAATAATGCTCACATAACCTACACACAGGGCTACCCAACAAACATGAATCATTGGCCCGATATTGTTGTGTTAAAATTGGGGCAGAGTCGTAGACAATGGACCAACACTAATCCAGCATTGGGTCAATAGCTCATGCTTGCTGGGTATAATGTGGTGGTGGCGACATGCAAAACTCCACAGCTGCTTGAAAAGTAGAGCGAATTATATTCTGAGGTTTCTTTCATGGGCCACCAAGCTAAAATAAATCGTGCTGAAAGTTATTGAAATTCCTGCACTGAAAATAATTAAGTAATGACAAAAAAATTCTTTATTTATTTAACTCCCCAAAAGGGGAGTGGGCCGATCCCAGAGGTACTGCAATACTGGGCCAACCCGTGGGGAAGTCGGAGCAAGCTCCTGCATCTTCCCCGAGTTCCAAAAATCAGTTTAATATCGAAGTCCCCCAGTGGAGGACGTATCAGATATTAAGCTGATAAGAACAGATACTACACTTTGATCTTAGCCAAAAGGCCGAGAAGCGATGCTCAGTCATTCCAGGAGTGAAAACCAGGTACTTAAAGATAGGCATACAGATTATGGTGTCCTATATTCACACATTCTTCATGCATTTCAAAGTTAACCCCAAAAAATTATTCGTGAAATTTGTTTCGAGAACAACAAATAATCAATCCACTTGTTCTTGTCAAACTCGTGAGTAATAAGTTGCGAAATTGAGAAGGAAATATATAAAAAATAGCAATTGAAGTGGAGGAAATATGTATATCTGAACGTTTATTATACGTCCAGGCAGTAGTATTTGAACACTCACTAGGTGAAGTCAAGAATAATGCTCACATAACCTACACACAGGGCTACCCAACAAACATGAATCATTGGCCCGATATTGTTGTGTTAAAATTGGGGCAGAGTCGTAGACAATGGACCAACACCAATCCAGCATTGGGTCAATAGCTCATGCTTGCTGGGTATAATGTGGTGGTGGCGACATGCAAAACTCCACAGCTGCTTGAAAAGTAGAGCGAATTATATTCTGAGGTTTCTTTCATGGGCCACCAAGCTAAAATAAATCGTGCTGAAAGTTATTGAAATTCCTGCACTGAAAATAATTAAGTAATGACAAAAAATTCTTTATTTATTTAACTCCCCAAAAGGGGAGTGGGCCGATCCCAGAGGTACTGCAATACTGGGCCAACCCGTGGGGAAGTCGGAGCAAGCTCCTGCATCTTCCCCGAGTTCCAAAAATCAGTTTAATATCGAAGTCCCCCAGTGGAGGACGTATCAGATATTAAGCTGATAAGAACAGATACTACACTTTGATCTTAGCCAAAAGGCCGAGAAGCGATGCTCAGTCATTCCAGGAGTGAAAACCAGGTACTTAAAGATAGGCATACAGATTATGGTGTCCTATATTCACACATTCTTCATGCATTTCAAAGTTAACCCCAAAAAATTATTCGTGAAATTTGTTTCGAGAACAACAAATAATCAATCCACTTGTTCTTGTCAAACTCGTGAGTAATAAGTTGCGAAATTGAGAAGGAAATATATAAAAAATAGCAATTGAAGTGGAGGAAATATGTATATCTGAACGTTTATTATACGTCCAGGCAGTAGTATTTGAACACTCACTAGGTGAAGTCAAGAATAATGCTCACATAACCTACACACAGGGCTACCCAACAAACATGAATCATTGGCCCGATATTGTTGTGTTAAAATTGGGGCAGAGTCGTAGACAATGGACCAACACTAATCCAGCATTGGGTCAATAGCTCATGCTTGCTGGGTATAATGTGGTGGTGGCGACATGCAAAACTCCACAGCTGCTTGAAAAGTAGAGCGAATTATATTCTGAGGTTTCTTTCATGGGCCACCAAGCTAAAATAAATCGTGCTGAAAGTTATTGAAATTCCTGCACTGAAAATAATTAAGTAATGACAAAAAAATTCTTTATTTATTTAACTCCCCAAAAGGGGAGTGGGCCGATCCCAGAGGTACTGCAATACTGGGCCAACCCGTGGGGAAGTCGGAGCAAGCTCCTGCATCTTCCCCGAGTTCCAAAAATCAGTTTAATATCGAAGTCCCCCAGTGGAGGACGTATCAGATATTAAGCTGATAAGAACAGATACTACACTTTGATCTTAGCCAAAAGGCCGAGAAGCGATGCTCAGTCATTCCAGGAGTGAAAACCAGGTACTTAAAGATAGGCATACAGATTATGGTGTCCTATATTCACACATTCTTCATGCATTTCAAAGTTAACCCCAAAAAATTATTCGTGAAATTTGTTTCGAGAACAACAAATAATCAATCCACTTGTTCTTGTCAAACTCGTGAGTAATAAGTTGCGAAATTGAGAAGGAAATATATAAAAAATAGCAATTGAAGTGGAGGAAATATGTATATCTGAACGTTTATTATACGTCCAGGCAGTAGTATTTGAACACTCACTAGGTGAAGTCAAGAATAATGCTCACATAACCTACACAAAGGGCTACCCAACAAACATGAATCATTGGCCCGATATTGTTGTGTTAAAATTGGGGCAGAGTCGTAGACAATGGACCAACACTAATCCAGCATTGGGTCAATAGCTCATGCTTGCTGGGTATAATGTGGTGGTGGCGACATGCAAAACTCCACAGCTGCTTGAAAAGTAGAGCGAATTATATTCTGAGGTTTCTTCCATGGGCCACCAAGCTAAAATAAATCGTGCTGAAAGTTATTGAAATTCCTGCACTGAAAATAATTAAGTAATGACAAAAAAATTCTTTATTTATTTAACTCCCCAAAAGGGGAGTGGGCCGATCCCAGAGGTACTGCAATACTGGGCCAACCCGTGGGGAAGTCGGAGCAAGCTCCTGCATCTTCCCCGAGTTCCAAAAATCAGTTTAATATCGAAGTCCCCCAGTGGAGGACGTATCAGATATTAAGCTGATAAGAACAGATACTACACTTTGATCTTAGCCAAAAGGCCGAGAAGCGATGCTCAGTCATTCCAGGAGTGAAAACCAGGTACTTAAAGATAGGCATACAGATTATGGTGTCCTATATTCACACATTCTTCATGCATTTCAAAGTTAACCCCAAAAAATTATTCGTGAAATTTGTTTCGAGAACAACAAATAATCAATCCACTTGTTCTTGTCAAACTCGTGAGTAATAAGTTGCGAAATTGAGAAGGAAATATATAAAAAATAGCAATTGAAGTGGAGGAAATATGTATATCTGAACGTTTATTATACGTCCAGGCAGTAGTATTTGAACACTCACTAGGTGAAGTCAAGAATAATGCTCACATAACCTACACACAGGGCTACCCAACAAACATGAATCATTGGCCCGATATTGTTGTGTTAAAATTGGGGCAGAGTCGTAGACAATGGACCAACACTAATCCAGCATTGGGTCAATAGCTCATGCTTGCTGGGTATAATGTGGTGGTGGCGACATGCAAAACTCCACAGCTGCTTGAAAAGTAGAGCGAATTATATTCTGAGGTTTCTTTCATGGGCCACCAAGCTAAAATAAATCGTGCTGAAAGTTATTGAAATTCCTGCACTGAAAATAATTAAGTAATGACAAAAAAATTCTTTATTTATTTAACTCCCCAAAAGGGGAGTGGGCCGATCCCAGAGGTACTGCAATACTGGGCCAACCCGTGGGGAAGTCGGAGCAAGCTCCTGCATCTTCCCCGAGTTCCAAAAATCAGTTTAATATCGAAGTCCCCCAGTGGAGGACGTATCAGATATTAAGCTGATAAGAACAGATACTACACTTTGATCTTAGCCAAAAGGCCGAGAAGCGATGCTCAGTCATTCCAGGAGTGAAAACCAGGTACTTAAAGATAGGCATACAGATTATGGTGTCCTATATTCACACATTCTTCATGCATTTCAAAGTTAACCCCAAAAAATTATTCGTGAAATTTGTTTCGAGAACAACAAATAATCAATCCACTTGTTCTTGTCAAACTCGTGAGTAATAAGTTGCGAAATTGAGAAGGAAATATATAAAAAATAGCAATTGAAGTGGAGGAAATATGAATATCTGAACGTTTATTATACGTCCAGGCAGTAGTATTTGAACACTCACTAGGTGAAGTCAAGAATAATGCTCACATAACCTACACACAGGGCTACCCAACAAACATGAATCATTGGCCCGATATTGTTGTGTTAAAATTGGGGCAGAGTCGTAGACAATGGACCAACACTAATCCAGCATTGGGTCAATAGCTCATGCTTGCTGGGTATAATGTGGTGGTGGCGACATGCAAAACTCCACAGCTGCTTGAAAAGTAGAGCGAATCAATTCTGAGGTTACTTTCATGGGCCACCAAGCTAAAATAAATCGTGCTGAAAGTTATTGAAATTCCTGCACTGAAAATAATTAAGTAATGACAAAAAAATTCTTTATTTATTTAACTCCCCAAAAGGGGAGTGGGCCGATCCCAGAGGTACTGCAATACTGGGCCAACCCGTGGGGAAGTCGGAGCAAGCTCCTGCATCTTCCCCGAGTTCCAAAAATCAGTTTAATATCGAAGTCCCCCAGTGGAGGACGTATCAGATATTAAGCTGATAAGAACAGATACTACACTTTGATCTTAGCCAAAAGGCCGAGAAGCGATGCTCAGTCATTCCAGGAGTGAAAACCAGGTACTTAAAGATAGGCATACAGATTATGGTGTCCTATATTCACACATTCTTCATGCATTTCAAAGTTAACCCCAAAAAATTATTCGTGAAATTTGTTTCGAGAACAACAAATAATCAATCCACTTGTTCTTGTCAAACTCGTGAGTAATAAGTTGCGAAATTGAGAAGGAAATATATAAAAAATAGCAATTGAAGTGGAGGAAATATGTATATCTGAACGTTTAATATACGTCCAGGCAGTAGTATTTGAGCACTCACTAGGTGAAGTCAAGAATAATGCTCACATAACCTACACACAGGGCTACCCAACAAACATGAATCATTGGCCCGATATTGTTGTGTTAAAATTGGGGCAGAGTCGTAGACAATGGACCAACACTAATCCAGCATTGGGTCAATAGCTCATGCTTGCTGGGTATAATGTGGTGGTGGCGACATGCAAAACTCCACAGCTGCTTGAAAAGTAGAGCGAATTATATTCTGAGGTTTCTTTCATGGGCCACAAAGCTAAAATAAATCGTGCTGAAAGTTATTGAAATTCCTGCACTGAAAATAATTAAGTAATGACAAAAAAATTCTTTATTTATTTAACTCCCCAAAAGGGGAGTGGGCCGATCCCAGAGGTACTGCAATACTGGGCCAACCCGTGGGGAAGTCGGAGCAAGCTCCTGCATCTTCCCCGAGTTCCAAAAATCAGTTTAATATCGAAGTCCCCCAGTGGAGGACGTATCAGATATTAAGCTGATAAGAACAGATACTACACTTTGATCTTAGCCAAAAGGCCGAGAAGCGATGCTCAGTCATTCCAGGAGTGAAAACCAGGTACTTAAAGATAGGCATACAGATTATGGTGTCCTATATTCACACATTCTTCATGCATTTCAAAGTTAACCCCAAAAAATTATTCGTGAAATTTGTTTCGAGAACAACAAATAATCAATCCACTTGTTCTTGTCAAACTCGTGAGTAATAAGTTGCGAAATTGAGAAGGAAATATATAAAAAATAGCAATTGAAGTGGAGGAAATAAGTATATCTGAACGTTTATTATACGTCCAGGCAGTAGTATTTGAACACTCACTAGGTGAAGTCAAGAATAATGCTCACATAACCTACACACAGGGCTACCCAACAAACATGAATCATTGGCCCGATATTGTTGTGTTAAAATTGGGGCAGAGTCGTAGACAATGGACCAACACTAATCCAGCATTGGGTCAATAGCTCATGCTTGCTGGGTATAATGTGGTGGTGGCGACATGCAAAACTCCACAGCTGCTTGAAAAGTAGAGCGAATTATATTCTGAGGTTTCTTTCATGGGCCACCAAGCTAAAATAAATCGTGCTGAAAGTTATTGAAATTCCTGCACTGAAAATAATTAAGTAATGACAAAAAAATTCTTTATTTATTTAACTCCCCAAAAGGGGAGTGGGCCGATCCCAGAGGTACTGCAATACTGGGCCAACCCGTGGGGAAGTCGGAGCAAGCTCCTGCATCTTCCCCGAGTTCCAAAAATCAGTTTAATATCGAAGTCCCCCAGTGGAGGACGTATCAGATATTAAGCTGATAAGAACAGATACTACACTTTGATCTTAGCCAAAAGGCCGAGAAGCGATGCTCAGTCATTCCAGGAGTGAAAACCAGGTACTTAAAGATAGGCATACAGATTATGGTGTCCTATTTTCACACATTCTTCATGCATTTCAAAGTTAACCCCAAAAAATTATTCGTGAAATTTGTTTCGAGAACAACAAATAATCAATCCACTTGTTCTTGTCAAACTCGTGAGTAATAAGTTGCGAAATTGAGAAGGAAATATATAAAAAATAGCAATTGAAGTGGAGGAAATAAGTATATCTGAACGTTTATTATACGTCCAGGCAGTAGTATTTGAACACTCACTAGGTGAAGTCAAGAATAATGCTCACATAACCTACACACAGGGCTACCCAACAAACATGAATCATTGGCCCGATATTGTTGTGTTAAAATTGGGGCAGAGTCGTAGACAATGGACCAACACTAATCCAGCATTGGGTCAATAGCTCATGCTTGCTGGGTATAATGTGGTGGTGGCGACATGCAAAACTCCACAGCTGCTTGAAAAGTAGAGCGAATTATATTCTGAGGTTTCTTTCATGGGCCACCAAGCTAAAATAAATCGTGCTGAAAGTTATTGAAATTCCTGCACTGAAAATAATTAAGTAATGACAAAAAAATTCTTTATTTATTTAACTCCCCAAAAGGGGAGTGGGCCGATCCCAGAGGTACTGCAATACTGGGCCAACCCGTGGGGAAGTCGGAGCAAGCTCCTGCATCTTCCCCGAGTTCCAAAAATCAGTTTAATATCGAAGTCCCCCAGTGGAGGACGTATCAGATATTAAGCTGATAAGAACAGATACTACACTTTGATCTTAGCCAAAAGGCCGAGAAGCGATGCTCAGTCATTCCAGGAGTGAAAACCAGGTACTTAAAGATAGGCATACAGATTATGGTGTCCTATATTCACACATTCTTCATGCATTTCAAAGTTAACCCCAAAAAATTATTCGTGAAATTTGTTTCGAGAACAACAAATAATCAATCCACTTGTTCTTGTCAAACTCGTGAGTAATAAGTTGCGAAATTGAGAAGGAAATATATAAAAAATAGCAATTGAAGTGGAGGAAATATGTATATCTGAACGTTTATTATACGTCCAGGCAGTAGTATTTGAACACTCACTAGGTGAAGTCAAGAATAATGCTCACATAACCTACACACAGGGCTACCCAACAAACATGAATCATTGGCCCGATATTGTTGTGTTAAAATTGGGGCAGAGTCGTAGACAATGGACCAACACTAATCCAGCATTGGGTCAATAGCTCATGCTTGCTGGGTATAATGTGGTGGTGGCGACATGCAAAACTCCACAGCTGCTTGAAAAGTAGAGCGAATTATATTCTGAGGTTTCTTTCATGGGCCACCAAGCTAAAATAAATCGTGCTGAAAGTTATTGAAATTCCTGCACTGAAAATAATTAAGTAATGACAAAAAAATTCTTTATTTATTTAACTCCCCAAAAGGGGAGTGGGCCGATCCCAGAGGTACTGCGATACTGGGCCAACCCGTGGGGAAGTCGGAGCAAGCTCCTGCATCTTCCCCGAGTTCCAAAAATCAGTTTAATATCGAAGTCCCCCAGTGGAGGACGTATCAGATATTAAGCTGATAAGAACAGATACTACACTTTGATCTTAGCCAAAAGGCCGAGAAGCGATGCTCAGTCATTCCAGGAGTGAAAACCAGGTACTTAAAGATAGGCATACAGATTATGGTGTCCTATATTCACACATTCTTCATGCATTTCAAAGTTAACCCCAAAAAATTATTCGTGAAATTTGTTTCGAGAACAACAAATAATCAATCCACTTGTTCTTGTCACACTCGTGAGTAATAAGTTGCGAAATTGAGAAGGAAATATATAAAAAATAGCAATTGAAGTGGAGGAAATATGTATATCTGAACGTTTATTATACGTCCAGGCAGTAGTATTTGAACACTCACTAGGTGAAGTCAAGAATAATGCTCACATAACCTACACACAGGGCTACCCAACAAACATGAATCATTGGCCCGATATTGTTGTGTTAAAATTGGGGCAGAGTCGTAGACAATGGACCAACACTAATCCAGCATTGGGTCAATAGCTCATGCTTGCTGGGTATAATGTGGTGGTGGCGACATGCAAAACTCCACAGCTGCTTGAAAAGTAGAGCGAATTATATTCTGAGGTTTCTTTCATGGGCCACCAAGCTAAAATAAATCGTGCTGAAAGTTATTGAAATTCCTGCACTGAAAATAATTAAGTAATGACAAAAAAATTCTTTATTTATTTAACTCCCCAAAGGGGGAGTGGGCCGATCCCAGAGGTACTGCAATACTGGGCCAACCCGTGGGGAAGTCGGAGCAAGCTCCTGCATTTTCCCCGAGTTCCAAAAATCAGTTTAATATCGAAGTCCCCCAGTGGAGGACGTATCAGATATTAAGCTGATAAGAACAGATACTACATTTGATCTTAGCCAAAAGGCCGAGAAGCGATGCTCAGTCATTCCAGGAGTGAAAACCAGGTACTTAAAGATAGGCATACAGATAATGGTGTCCTATATTCACACATTCTTCATGCATTTCAAAGTTAACCCCAAAAAATTATTCGTGAAATTTGTTTAGAGAACAACAAATAATCAATCCACTTGTTCTTGTCAAACTCGTGAGTAATAAGTTGCGAAATTGAGAAGGAAATATATAAAAAATAGCAATTGAAGTGGAGGAAATATGTATATCTGAACGTTTATTATACGTCCAGGCAGTAGTATTTGAACACTCACTAGGTGAAGTCAAGAATAATGCTCACATAACCTACACACAGGGCTACCCAACAAACATGAATCATTGGCCCGATATTGTTGTGTTAAAATTGGGGCAGAGTCGTAGACAATGGACCAACACTAATCCAGCATTGGGTCAATAGCTCATGCTTGCTGGGTATAATGTGGTGGTGGCGACATGCAAAACTCCACAGCTGCTTGAAAAGTAGAGCGAATTATATTCTGAGGTTTCTTTCATGGGCCACCAAGCTAAAATAAATCGTGCTGAAAGTTATTGAAATTCCTGCACTGAAAATAATTAAGTAATGACAAAAAAATTCTTTATTTATTTAACTCCCCAAAAGGGGAGTGGGCCGATCCCAGAGGTACTGCAATACTGGGCCAACCCGTGGGGAAGTCGGAGCAAGCTCCTGCATCTTCCCCGAGTTCCAAAAATCAGTTTAATATCGAAGTCCCCCAGTGGAGGACGTATCAGATATTAAGCTGATAAGAACAGATACTACACTTTGATCTTAGCCAAAAGGCCGAGAAGCGATGCTCAGTCATTCCAGGAGTGAAAACCAGGTACTTAAAGATAGGCATACAGATTATGGTGTCCTATATTCACACATTCTTCATGCATTTCAAAGTTAACCCCAAAAAATTATTCGTGAAATTTGTTTCGAGAACAACAAATAATCAATCCACTTGTTCTTGTCAAACTCGTGAGTAATAAGTTGCGAAATTGAGAAGGAAATATATAAAAAATAGCAATTGAAGTGGAGGAAATATGTATATCTGAACGTTTATTATACGTCCAGGCAGTAGTATTTGAACACTCACTAGGTGAAGTCAAGAATAATGCTCACATAACCTACACACAGGGCTACCCAACAAACATGAATCATTGGCCCGATATTGTTGTGTTAAAATTGGGGCAGAGTCGTAGACAATGGACCAACACTAATCCAGCATTGGGTCAATAGCTCATGCTTGCTGGGTATAATGTGGTGGTGGCGACATGCAAAACTCCACAGCTGCTTGAAAAGTAGAGCGAATTATATTCTGAGGTTTCTTTCATGGGCCACCAAGCTAAAATAAATCGTGCTGAAAGTTATTGAAATTCCTGCACTGAAAATAATTAAGTAATGACAAAAAAATTCTTTATTTATTTAACTCCCCAAAAGGGGAGTGGGCCGATCCCAGAGGTACTGCAATACTGGGCCAACCCGTGGGGAAGTCGGAGCAAGCTCCTGCATCTTCCCCGAGTTCCAAAAATCAGTTTAATATCGAAGTCCCCCAGTGGAGGACGTATCAGATATTAAGCTGATAAGAACAGATACTACACTTTGATCTTAGCCAAAAGGCCGAGAAGCGATGCTCAGTCATTCCAGGAGTGAAAACCAGGTACTTAAAGATAGGCATACAGATTATGGTGTCCTATATTCACACATTCTTCATGCATTTCAAAGTTAACCCCAAAAAATTATTCGTGAAATTTGTTTCGAGAACAACAAATAATCAATCCACTTGTTCTTGTCAAACTCGTGAGTAATAAGTTGCGAAATTGAGAAGGAAATATATAAAAAATAGCAATTGAAGTGGAGGAAATATGTATATCTGAACGTTTATTATACGTCCAGGCAGTAGTATTTGAACACTCACTAGGTGAAGTCAAGAATAATGCTCACATAACCTACACACAGGGCTACCCAACAAACATGAATCATTGGCCCGATATTGTTGTGTTAAAATTGGGGCAGAGTCGTAGACAATGGACCAACACTAATCCAGCATTGGGTCAATAGCTCATGCTTGCTGGGTATAATGTGGTGGTGGCGACATGCAAAACTCCACAGCTGCTTGAAAAGTAGAGCGAATTATATTCTGAGGTTTCTTTCATGGGCCACCAAGCTAAAATAAATCGTGCTGAAAGTTATTGAAATTCCTGCACTGAAAATAATTAAGTAATGACAAAAAAATTCTTTATTTATTTAACTCCCCAAAAGGGGAGTGGGCCGATCCCAGAGGTACTGCAATACTGGGCCAACCCGTGGGGAAGTCGGAGCAAGCTCCTGCATCTTCCCCGAGTTCCAAAAATCAGTTTAATATCGAAGTCCCCCAGTGGAGGACGTATCAGATATTAAGCTGATAAGAACAGATACTACACTTTGATCTTAGCCAAAAGGCCGAGAAGCGATGCTCAGTCATTCCAGGAGTGAAAACCAGGTACTTAAAGATAGGCATACAGATTATGGTGTCCTATATTCACACATTCTTCATGCATTTCAAAGTTAACCCCAAAAAATTATTCGTGAAATTTGTTTCGAGAACAACAAATAATCAATCCACTTGTTCTTGTCAAACTCGTGAGTAATAAGTTGCGAAATAAATTGAGAAGGAAATATATAAAAAATAGCAATTGAAGTGGAGGAAATATGTATATCTGAACGTTTATTATACGTCCAGGCAGTAGTATTTGAACACTCACTAGGTGAAGTCAAGAATAATGCTCACATAACCTACACACAGGGCTACCCAACAAACATGAATCATTGGCCCGATATTGTTGTGTTAAAATTGGGGCAGAGTCGTAGACAATGGACCAACACTAATCCAGCATTGGGTCAATAGCTCATGCTTGCTGGGTATAATGTGGTGGTGGCGACATGCAAAACTCCACAGCTGCTTGAAAAGTAGAGCGAATTATATTCTGAGGTTTCTTTCATGGGCCACCAAGCTAAAATAAATCGTGCTGAAAGTTATTGAAATTCCTGCACTGAAAATAATTAAGTAATGACAAAAAAATTCTTTATTTATTTAACTCCCCAAAAGGGGAGTGGGCCGATCCCAGAGGTACTGCAATACTGGGCCAACCCGTGGGGAAGTCGGAGCAAGCTCCTGCATCTTCCCCGAGTTCCAAAAATCAGTTTAATATCGAAGTCCCCCAGTGGAGGACGTATCAGATATTAAGCTGATAAGAACAGATACTACACTTTGATCTTAGCCAAAAGGCCGAGAAGCGATGCTCAGTCATTCCAGGAGTGAAAACCAGGTACTTAAAGATAGGCATACAGATTATGGTGTCCTATATTCACACATTCTTCATGCATTTCAAAGTTAACCCCAAAAAATTATTCGTGAAATTTGTTTCGAGAACAACAAATAATCAATCCACTTGTTCTTGTCAAACTCGTGAGTAATAAGTTGCGAAATAAATTGAGAAGGAAATATATAAAAAATAGCAATTGAAGTGGAGGAAATATGTATATCTGAACGTTTATTATACGTCCAGGCAGTAGTATTTGAACACTCACTAGGTGAAGTCAAGAATAATGCTCACATAACCTACACACAGGGCTACCCAACAAACATGAATCATTGGCCCGATATTGTTGTGTTAAAATTGGGGCAGAGTCGTAGACAATGGACCAACACTAATCCAGCATTGGGTCAATAGCTCATGCTTGCTGGGTATAATGTGGTGGTGGCGACATGCAAAACTCCACAGCTGCTTGAAAAGTAGAGCGAATTATATTCTGAGGTTTCTTTCATGGGCCACCAAGCTAAAATAAATCGTGCTGAAAGTTATTGAAATTCCTGCACTGAAAATAATTAAGTAATGACAAAAAAATTCTTTATTTATTTAACTCCCCAAAAGGGGAGTGGGCCGATCCCAGAGGTACTGCAATACTGGGCCAACCCGTGGGGAAGTCGGAGCAAGCTCCTGCATCTTCCCCGAGTTCCAAAAATCAGTTTAATATCGAAGTCCCCCAGTGGAGGACGTATCAGATATTAAGCTGATAAGAACAGATACTACACTTTGATCTTAGCCAAAAGGCCGAGAAGCGATGCTCAGTCATTCCAGGAGTGAAAACCAGGTACTTAAAGATAGGCATACAGATTATGGTGTCCTATATTCACACATTCTTCATGCATTTCAAAGTTAACCCCAAAAAATTATTCGTGAAATTTGTTTCGAGAACAACAAATAATCAATCCACTTGTTCTTGTCAAACTCGTGAGTAATAAGTTGCGAAATTGAGAAGGAAATATATAAAAAATAGCAATTGAAGTGGAGGAAATATGTATATCTGAACGTTTATTATACGTCCAGGCAGTAGTATTTGAACACTCACTAGGTGAAGTCAAGAATAATGCTCACATAACCTACACACAGGGCTACCCAACAAACATGAATCATTGGCCCGATATTGTTGTGTTAAAATTGGGGCAGAGTCGTAGACAATGGACCAACACTAATCCAGCATTGGGTCAATAGCTCATGCTTGCTGGGTATAATGTGGTGGTGGCGACATGCAAAACTCCACAGCTGCTTGAAAAGTAGAGCGAATTATATTCTGAGGTTTCTTTCATGGGCCACCAAGCTAAAATAAATCGTGCTGAAAGTTATTGAAATTCCTGCACTGAAAATAATTAAGTAATGACAAAAAAATTCTTTATTTATTTAACTCCCCAAAAGGGGAGTGGGCCGATCCCAGAGGTACTGCAATACTGGGCCAACCCGTGGGGAAGTCGGAGCAAGCTCCTGCATCTTCCCCGAGTTCCAAAAATCAGTTTAATATCGAAGTCCCCCAGTGGAGGACGTATCAGATATTAAGCTGATAAGAACAGATACTACACTTTGATCTTAGCCAAAAGGCCGAGAAGCGATGCTCAGTCATTCCAGGAGTGAAAACCAGGTACTTAAAGATAGGCATACAGATTATGGTGTCCTATATTCACACATTCTTCATGCATTTCAAAGTTAACCCCAAAAAATTATTCGTGAAATTTGTTTCGAGAACAACAAATAATCAATCCACTTGTTCTTGTCAAACTCGTGAGTAATAAGTTGCGAAATTGAGAAGGAAATATATAAAAAATAGCAATTGAAGTGGAGGAAATATGTATATCTGAACGTTTATTATACGTCCAGGCAGTAGTATTTGAACACTCACTAGGTGAAGTCAAGAATAATGCTCACATAACCTACACACAGGGCTACCCAACAAACATGAATCATTGGCCCGATATTGTTGTGTTAAAATTGGGGCAGAGTCGTAGACAATGGACCAACACTAATCCAGCATTGGGTCAATAGCTCATGCTTGCTGGGTATAATGTGGTGGTGGCGACATGCAAAACTCCACAGCTGCTTGAAAAGTAGAGCGAATTATATTCTGAGGTTTCTTTCATGGGCCACCAAGCTAAAATAAATCGTGCTGAAAGTTATTGAAATTCCTGCACTGAAAATAATTAAGTAATGACAAAAAAATTCTTTATTTATTTAACTCCCCAAAAGGGGAGTGGGCCGATCCCAGAGGTACTGCAATACTGGGCCAACCCGTGGGGAAGTCGGAGCAAGCTCCTGCATCTTCCCCGAGTTCCAAAAATCAGTTTAATATCGAAGTCCCCCAGTGGAGGACGTATCAGATATTAAGCTGATAAGAACAGATACTACACTTTGATCTTAGCCAAAAGGCCGAGAAGCGATGCTCAGTCATTCCAGGAGTGAAAACCAGGTACTTAAAGATAGGCATACAGATTATGGTGTCCTATATTCACACATTCTTCATGCATTTCAAAGTTAACCCCAAAAAATTATTCGTGAAATTTGTTTCGAGAACAACAAATAATCAATCCACTTGTTCTTGTCAAACTCGTGAGTAATAAGTTGCGAAATTGAGAAGGAAATATATAAAAAATAGCAATTGAAGTGGAGGAAATATGTATATCTGAACGTTTATTATACGTCCAGGCAGTAGTATTTGAACACTCACTAGGTGAAGTCAAGAATAATGCTCACATAACCTACACACAGGGCTACCCAACAAACATGAATCATTGGCCCGATATTGTTGTGTTAAAATTGGGGCAGAGTCGTAGACAATGGACCAACACTAATCCAGCATTGGGTCAATAGCTCATGCTTGCTGGGTATAATGTGGTGGTGGCGACATGCAAAACTCCACAGCTGCTTGAAAAGTAGAGCGAATTATATTCTGAGGTTTCTTTCATGGGCCACCAAGCTAAAATAAATCGTGCTGAAAGTTATTGAAATTCCTGCACTGAAAATAATTAAGTAATGACAAAAAAATTCTTTATTCATTTAACTCCCCAAAAGGGGAGTGGGCCGATCCCAGAGGTACTGCAATACTGGGCCAACCCGTGGGGAAGTCGGAGCAAGCTCCTGCATCTTCCCCGAGTTCCAAAAATCAGTTTAATATCGAAGTCCCCCAGTGGAGGACGTATCAGATATTAAGCTGATAAGAACAGATACTACACTTTGATCTTAGCCAAAAGGCCGAGAAGCGATGCTCAGTCATTCCAGGAGTGAAAACCAGGTACTTAAAGATAGGCATACAGATTATGGTGTCCTATATTCACACATTCTTCATGCATTTCAAAGTTAACCCCAAAAAATTATTCGTGAAATTTGTTTCGAGAAACAACAAATAATCAATCCACTTGTTCTTGTCAAACTCGTGAGTAATAAGTTGCGAAATTGAGAAGGAAATATATAAAAAATAGCAATTGAAGTGGAGGAAATATGTATATCTGAACGTTTATTATACGTCCAGGCAGTAGTATTTGAACACTCACTAGGTGAAGTCAAGAATAATGCTCACATAACCTACACACAGGGCTACCCAACAAACATGAATCATTGGCCCGATATTGTTGTGTTAAAATTGGGGCAGAGTCGTAGACAATGGACCAACACTAATCCAGCATTGGGTCAATAGCTCATGCTTGCTGGGTATAATGTGGTGGTGGCGACATGCAAAACTCCACAGCTGCTTGAAAAGTAGAGCGAATTATATTCTGAGGTTTCTTTCATGGGCCACCAAGCTAAAATAAATCGTGCTGAAAGTTATTGAAATTCCTGCACTGAAAATAATTAAGTAATGACAAAAAAATTCTTTATTTATTTAACTCCCCAAAAGGGGAGTGGGCCGATCCCAGAGGTACTGCAATACTGGGCCAACCCGTGGGGAAGTCGGAGCAAGCTCCTGCATCTTCCCCGAGTTCCAAAAATCAGTTTAATATCGAAGTCCCCCAGTGGAGGACGTATCAGATATTAAGCTGATAAGAACAGATACTACACTTTGATCTTAGCCAAAAGGCCGAGAAGCGATGCTCAGTCATTCCAGGAGTGAAAACCAGGTACTTAAAGATAGGCATACAGATTATGGTGTCCTATATTCACACATTCTTCATGCATTTCAAAGTTAACCCCAAAAAATTATTCGTGAAATTTGTTTCGAGAACAACAAATAATCAATCCACTTGTTCTTGTCAAACTCGTGAGTAATAAGTTGCGAAATTGAGAAGGAAATATATAAAAAATAGCAATTGAAGTGGAGGAAATATGTATATCTGAACGTTTATTATACGTCCAGGCAGTAGTATTTGAACACTCACTAGGTGAAGTCAAGAATAATGCTCACATAACCTACACACAGGGCTACCCAACAAACATGAATCATTGGCCCGATATTGTTGTGTTAAAATTGGGGCAGAGTCGTAGACAATGGACCAACACTAATCCAGCATTGGGTCAATAGCTCATGCTTGCTGGGTATAATGTGGTGGTGGCGACATGCAAAACTCCACAGCTGCTTGAAAAGTAGAGCGAATTATATTCTGAGGTTTCTTTCATGGGCCACCAAGCTAAAATAAATCGTGCTGAAAGTTATTGAAATTCATGCACTGAAAATAATTAAGTAATGACAAAAAAATTCTTTATTTATTTAACTCCCCAAAAGGGGAGTGGGCCGATCCCAGAGGTACTGCAATACTGGGCCAACCCGTGGGGAAGTCGGAGCAAGCTCCTGCATCTTCCCCGAGTTCCAAAAATCAGTTTAATATCGAAGTCCCCCAGTGGAGGACGTATCAGATATTAAGCTGATAAGAACAGATACTACACTTTGATCTTAGCCAAAAGGCCGAGAAGCGATGCTCAGTCATTCCAGGAGTGAAAACCAGGTACTTAAAGATAGGCATACAGATTATGGTGTCCTATATTCACACATTCTTCACGCATTTCAAAGGTAACCCCAAAAAATTATTCGTGAAATTTGTTTCGAGAACAACAAATAATCAATCCACTTGTTCTTGTCAAACTCGTGAGTAATAAGTTGCGAAATTGAGAAGGAAATATATAAAAAATAGCAATTGAAGTGGAGGAAATATGTATATCTGAACGTTTATTATACGTCCAGGCAGTAGTATTTGAACACTCCCTAGGTGAAGTCAAGAATAATGCTCACATAACCTACACACAGGGCTACCCAACAAACATGAATCATTGGCCCGATATTGTTGTGTTAAAATTGGGGCAGAGTCGTAGACAATGGACCAACACTAATCCAGCATTGGGTCAATAGCTCATGCTTGCTGGGTATAATGTGGTGGTGGCGACATGCAAAACTCCACAGCTGCTTGAAAAGTAGAGCGAATTATATTCTGAGGTTTCTTTCATGGGCCACCAAGCTAAAATAAATCGTGCTGAAAGTTATTGAAATTCCTGCACTGAAAATAATTAAGTAATGACAAAAAAATTCTTTATTTATTTAACTCCCCAAAAGGGGAGTGGGCCGATCCCAGAGGTACTGCAATACTGGGCCAACCCGTGGGGAAGTCGGAGCAAGCTCCTGCATCTTCCCCGAGTTCCAAAAATCAGTTTAATATCGAAGTCCCCCAGTGGAGGACGTATCAGATATTAAGCTGATAAGAACAGATACTACACTTTGATCTTAGCCAAAAGGCCGAGAAGCGATGCTCAGTCATTCCAGGAGTGAAAACCAGGTACTTAAAGATAGGCATACAGATTATGGTGTCCTATATTCACACATTCTTCATGCATTTCAAAGTTAACCCCAAAAAATTATTCGTGAAATTTGTTTCGAGAACAACAAATAATCAATCCACTTGTTCTTGTCAAACTCGTGAGTAATAAGTTGCGAAATTGAGAAGGAAATATATAAAAAATAGCAATTGAAGTGGAGGAAATATGTATATCTGAACGTTTATTATACGTCCAGGCAGTAGTAATTGAACACTCACTAGGTGGAGTCAAGAATAATGCTCACATAACCTACACACAGGGCTACCCAACAAACATGAATCATTGGCCCGATATTGTTGTGTTAAAATTGGGGCAGAGTCGTAGACAATGGACCAACACTAATCCAGCATTGGGTCAATAGCTCATGCTTGCTGGGTATAATGTGGTGGTGGCGACATGCAAAACTCCACAGCTGCTTGAAAAGTAGAGCGAATTATATTCTGAGGTTTCTTTCATGGGCCACCAAGCTAAAATAAATCGTGCTGAAAGTTATTGAAATTCCTGCACTGAAAATAATTAAGTAATGACCAAAAAATTCTTTATTTATTTAACTCCCCAAAAGGGGAGTGGGCCGATCCCAGAGGTACTGCAATACTGGGCCAACCCGTGGGGAAGTCGGAGCAAGCTCCTGCATCTTCCCCGAGTTCCAAAAATCAGTTTAATATCGAAGTCCCCCAGTGGAGGACGTATCAGATATTAAGCTGATAAGAACAGATACTACACTTTGATCTTAGCCAAAAGGCCGAGAAGCGATGCTCAGTCATTCCAGGAGTGAAAACCAGGTACTTAAAGATAGGCATACAGATTATGGTGTCCTATATTCACACATTCTTCACGCATTTCAAAGTTAACCCCAAAAAATTATTCGTGAAATTTGTTTCGAGAACAACAAATAATCAATCCACTTGTTCTTGTCAAACTCGTGAGTAATAAGTTGCGAAATTGAGAAGGAAATATATAAAAAATAGCAATTGAAGTGGAGGAAATATGTATATCTGAACGTTTATTATACGTCCAGGCAGTAGTATTTGAACACTCACTAGGTGAAGTCAAGAATAATGCTCACATAACCTACACACAGGGCTACCCAACAAACATGAATCATTGGCCCGATATTGTTGTGTTAAAATTGGGGCAGAGTCGTAGACAATGGACCAACACTAATCCAGCATTGGGTCAATAGCTCATGCTTGCTGGGTATAATGTGGTGGTGGCGACATGCAAAACTCCACAGCTGCTTGAAAAGTAGAGCGAATTATATTCTGAGGTTTCTTTCATGGGCCACCAAGCTAAAATAAATCGTGCTGAAAGTTATTGAAATTCCTGCACTGAAAATAATTAAGTAATGACAAAAAAATTCTTTATTTATTTAACTCCCCAAAAGGGGAGTGGGCCGATCCCAGAGGTACTGCAATACTGGGCCAACCCGTGGGGAAGTCGGAGCAAGCTCCTGCATCTTCCCCGAGTTCCAAAAATCAGTTTAATATCGAAGTCCCCCAGTGGAGGACGTATCAGATATTAAGCTGATAAGAACAGATACTACACTTTGATCTTAGCCAAAGGCCGAGAAGCGATGCTCAGTCATTCCAGGAGTGAAAACCAGGTACTTAAAGATAGGCATACAGATTATGGTGTCCTATATTCACACATTCTTCATGCATTTCAAAGTTGACCCCAAAAAATTATTCGTGAAATTTGTTTCGAGAACAACAAATAATCAATCCACTTGTTCTTGTCAAACTCGTGAGTAATAAGTTGCGAAATTGAGAAGGAAATATATAAAAAATAGCAATTGAAGTGGAGGAAATATGTATATCTGAACGTTTATTATACGTCCAGGCAGTAGTATTTGAACACTCACTAGGTGAAGTCAAGAATAATGCTCACATAACCTACACACAGGGCTACCCAACAAACATGAATCATTGGCCCGATATTGTTGTGTTAAAATTGGGGCAGAGTCGTAGACAATGGACCAACACTAATCCAGCATTGGGTCAATAGCTCATGCTTGCTGGGTATAATGTGGTGGTGGCGACATGCAAAACTCCACAGCTGCTTGAAAAGTAGAGCGAATTATATTCTGAGGTTTCTTTCATGGGCCACCAAGCTAAAATAAATCGTGCTGAAAGTTATTGAAATTCCTGCACTGAAAATAATTAAGTAATGACAAAAAAATTCTTTATTTATTTAACTCCCCAAAAGGGGAGTGGGCCGATCCCAGAGGTACTGCAATACTGGGCCAACCCGTGGGGAAGTCGGAGCAAGCTCCTGCATCTTCCCCGAGTTCCAAAAATCAGTTTAATATCGAAGTCCCCCAGTGGAGGACGTATCAGATATTAAGCTGATAAGAACAGATACTACACTTTGATCTTAGACAAAAGGCCGAGAAGCGATGCTCAGTCATTCCAGGAGTGAAAACCAGGTACTTAAAGATAGGCATACAGATTATGGTGTCCTATATTCACACATTCTTCATGCATTTCAAAGTTAACCCCAAAAAATTATTCGTGAAATTTGTTTCGAGAACAACAAATAATCAATCCACTTGTTCTTGTCAAACTCGTGAGTAATAAGTTGCGAAATTGAGAAGGAAATATATAAAAAATAGCAATTGAAGTGGAGGAAATATGTATATCTGAACGTTTATTATACGTCCAGGCAGTAGTATTTGAACACTCACTAGGTGAAGTCAAGAATAATGCTCACATAACCTACACACAGGGCTACCCAACAAACATGAATCATTGGCCCGATATTGTTGTGTTAAAATTGGGGCAGAGTCGTAGACAATGGACCAACACTAATCCAGCATTGGGTCAATAGCTCATGCTTGCTGGGTATAATGTGGTGGTGGCGACATGCAAAACTCCACAGCTGCTTGAAAAGTAGAGCGAATTATATTCTGAGGTTTCTTTCATGGGCCACCAAGCTAAAATAAATCGTGCTGAAAGTTATTGAAATTCCTGCACTGAAAATAATTAAGTAATGACAAAAAAATTCTTTATTTATTTAACTCCCCAAAAGGGGAGTGGGCCGATCCCAGAGGTACTGCAATACTGGGCCAACCCGTGGGGAAGTCGGAGCAAGCTCCTGCATCTTCCCCGAGTTCCAAAAATCAGTTTAATATCGAAGTCCCCCAGTGGAGGACGTATCAGATATTAAGCTGATAAGAACAGATACTACACTTTGATCTTAGCCAAAAGGCCGAGAAGCGATGCTCAGTCATTCCAGGAGTGAAAACCAGGTACTTATAGATAGGCATACAGATTATGGTGTCCTATATTCACACATTCTTCATGCATTTCAAAGTTAACCCCAAAAAATTATTCGTGAAATTTGTTTCGAGAACAACAAATAATCAATCCACTTGTTCTTGTCAAACTCGTGAGTAATAAGTTGCGAAATTGAGAAGGAAATATATAAAAAATAGCAATTGAAGTGGAGGAAATATGTATATCTGAACGTTTATTATACGTTCAGGCAGTAGTATTTGAACACTCACTAGGTGAAGTCAAGAATAATGCTCACATAACCTACACACAGGGCTACCCAACAAACATGAATCATTGGCCCGATATTGTTGTGTTAAAATTGGGGCAGAGTCGTAGACAATGGACCAACACTAATCCAGCATTGGGTCAATAGCTCATGCTTGCTGGGTATAATGTGGTGGTGGCGACATGCAAAACTCCACAGCTGCTTGAAAAGTAGAGCGAATTATATTCTGAGGTTTCTTTCATGGGCCACCAAGCTAAAATAAATCGTGCTGAAAGTTATTGAAATTCCTGCACTGAAAATAATTAAGTAATGACAAAAAAATTCTTTATTTATTTAACTCCCCAAAAGGGGAGTGGGCCGATCCCAGAGGTACTGCAATACTGGGCCAACCCGTGGGGAAGTCGGAGCAAGCTCCTGCATCTTCCCCGAGTTCCAAAAATCAGTTTAATATCGAAGTCCCCCAGTGGAGGACGTATCAGATATTAAGCTGATAAGAACAGATACTACACTTTGATCTTAGCCAAAAGGCCGAGAAGCGATGCTCAGTCATTCCAGGAGTGAAAACCAGGTACTTAAAGATAGGCATACAGATTATGGTGTCCTATATTCACACATTCTTCATGCATTTCAAAGTTAACCCCAAAAAATTATTCGTGAAATTTGTTTCCAGAACAACAAATAATCAATCCACTTGTTCTTGTCAAACTCGTGAGTAATAAGTTGCGAAATTGAGAAGGAAATATATAAAAAATAGCAATTGAAGTGGAGGAAATATGTATATCTGAACGTTTATTATACGTCCAGGCAGTAGTATTTGAACACTCACTAGGTGAAGTCAAGAATAATGCTCACATAACCTACACACAGGGCTACCCAACAAACATGAATCATTGGCCCGATATTGTTGTGTTAAAATTGGGGCAGAGTCGTAGACAATGGACCAACACTAATCCAGCATTGGGTCAATAGCTCATGCTTGCTGGGTATAATGTGGTGGTGGCGACATGCAAAACTCCACAGCTGCTTGAAAAGTAGAGCGAATTATATTCTGAGGTTTCTTTCATGGGCCACCAAGCTAAAATAAATCGTGCTGAAAGTTATTGAAATTCCTGCACTGAAAATAATTAAGTAATGACAAAAAAATTCTTTATTTATTTAACTCCCCAAAAGGGGAGTGGGCCGATCCCAGAGGTACTGCAATACTGGGCCAACCCGTGGGGAAGTCGGAGCAAGCTCCTGCATCTTCCCCGAGTTCCAAAAATCAGTTTAATATCGAAGTCCCCCAGTGGAGGACGTATCAGATATTAAGCTGATAAGAACAGATACTATACTTTGATCTTAGCCAAAAGGCCGAGAAGCGATGCTCAGTCATTCCAGGAGTGAAAACCAGGTACTTAAAGATAGGCATACAGATTATGGTGTCCTATATTCACACATTCTTCATGCATTTCAAAGTTAACCCCAAAAAATTATTCGTGAAATTTGTTTCGAGAACAACAAATAATCAATCCACTTGTTCTTGTCAAACTCGTGAGTAATAAGTTGCGAAATTGAGAAGGAAATATATAAAAAATAGCAATTGAAGTGGAGGAAATATGTATATCTGAACGTTTATTATACGTCCAGGCAGTAGTATTTGAACACTCACTAGGTGAAGTCAAGAATAATGCTCACATAACCTACACACAGGGCTAACCAACAAACATGAATCATTGGCCCGATATTGTTGTGTTAAAATTGGGGCAGAGTCGTAGACAATGGACCAACACTAATCCAGCATTGGGTCAATAGCTCATGCTTGCTGGGTATAATGTGGTGGTGGCGACATGCAAAACTCCACAGCTGCTTGAAAAGTAGAGCGAATTATATTCTGAGGTTTCTTTCATGGGCCACCAAGCTAAAATAAATCGTGCTGAAAGTTATTGAAATTCCTGCACTGAAAATAATTAAGTAATGACAAAAAAATTCTTTATTTATTTAACTCCCCAAAAGGGGAGTGGGCCGATCCCAGAGGTACTGCAATACTGGGCCAACCCGTGGGGAAGTCGGAGCAAGCTCCTGCATCTTCCCCGAGTTCCAAAAATCAGTTTAATATCGAAGTCCCCCAGTGGAGGACGTATCAGATATTAAGCTGATAAGAACAGATACTACACTTTGATCTTAGCCAAAAGGCCGAGAAGCGATGCTCAGTCATTCCAGGAGTGAAAACCAGGTACTTAAAGATAGGCATACAGATTATAGTGTCCTATATTCACACATTCTTCATGCATTTCAAAGTTAACCCCAAAAAATTATTCGTGAAATTTGTTTCGAGAACAACAAATAATCAATCCACTTGTTCTTGTCAAACTCGTGAGTAATAAGTTGCGAAATTGAGAAGGAAATATATAAAAAATAGCAATTGAAGTGGAGGAAATATGTATATCTGAACGTTTATTATACGTCCAGGCAGTAGTATTTGAACACTCACTAGGTGAAGTCAAGAATAATGCTCACATAACCTACACACAGGGCTACCCAACAAACATGAATCATTGGCCCGATATTGTTGTGTTAAAATTGGGGCAGAGTCGTAGACAATGGACCAACACTAATCCAGCATTGGGTCAATAGCTCATGCTTGCTGGGTATAATGTGGTGGTGGCGACATGCAAAACTCCACAGCTGCTTGAAAAGTGGAGCGAATTATATTCTGAGGTTTCTTTCATGGGCCACCAAGCTAAAATAAATCGTGCTGAAAGTTATTGAAATTCCTGCACTGAAAATAATTAAGTAATGACAAAAAAATTCTTTATTTATTTAACTCCCCAAAAGGGGAGTGGGCCGATCCCAGAGGTACTGCAATACTGGGCCAACCCGTGGGGAAGTCGGAGCAAGCTCCTGCATCTTCCCCGAGTTCCAAAAATCAGTTTAATATCGAAGTCCCCCAGTGGAGGACGTATCAGATATTAAGCTGATAAGAACAGATACTACACTTTGATCTTAGCCAAAAGGCCGAGAAGCGATGCTCAGTCATTCCAGGAGTGAAAACCAGGTACTTAAAGATAGGCATACAGATTATGGTGTCCTATATTCACACATTCTTCACGCATTTCAAAGTTAACCCCAAAAAATTATTCGTGAAATTTGTTTCGAGAACAACAAATAATCAATCCACTTGTTCTTGTCAAACTCGTGAGTAATAAGTTGCGAAATTGAGAAGGAAATATATAAAAAATAGCAATTGAAGTGGAGGAAATATGTATATCTGAACGTTTATTATACGTCCAGGCAGTAGTATTTGAACACTCACTAGGTGAAGTCAAGAATAATGCTCACATAACCTACACACAGGGCTACCCAACAAACATGAATCATTGGCCCGATATTGTTGTGTTAAAATTGGGGCAGAGTCGTAGACAATGGACCAACACTAATCCAGCATTGGGTCAATAGCTCATGCTTGCTGGGTATAATGTGGTGGTGGCGACATGCAAAACTCCACAGCTGCTTGAAAAGTAGAGCGAATTATATTCTGAGGTTTCTTTCATGGGCCACCAAGCTAAAATAAATCGTGCTGAAAGTTATTGAAATTCCTGCACTGAAAATAATTAAGTAATGACAAAAAAATTCTTTATTTGTTTAACTCCCCAAAAGGGGAGTGGGCCGATCCCAGAGGTACTGCAATACTGGGCCAACCCGTGGGGAAGTCGGAGCAAGCTCCTGCATCTTCCCCGAGTTCCAAAAATCAGTTTAATATCGAAGTCCCCCAGTGGAGGACGTATCAGATATTAAGCTGATAAGAACAGATACTACACTTTGATCTTAGCCAAAGGCCGAGAAGCGATGCTCAGTCATTCCAGGAGTGAAAACCAGGTACTTAAAGATAGGCATACAGATTATGGTGTCCTATATTCACACATTCTTCATGCATTTCAAAGTTGACCCCAAAAAATTATTCGTGAAATTTGTTTCGAGAACAACAAATAATCAATCCACTTGTTCTTGTCAAACTCGTGAGTAATAAGTTGCGAAATTGAGAAGGAAATATATAAAAAATAGCAATTGAAGTGGAGGAAATATGTATATCTGAACGTTTATTATACGTCCAGGCAGTAGTATTTGAACACTCACTAGGTGAAGTCAAGAATAATGCTCACATAACCTACACACAGGGCTACCCAACAAACATGAATCATTGGCCCGATATTGTTGTGTTAAAATTGGGGCAGAGTCGTAGACAATGGACCAACACTAATCCAGCATTGGGTCAATAGCTCATGCTTGCTGGGTATAATGTGGTGGTGGCGACATGCAAAACTCCACAGCTGCTTGAAAAGTAGAGCGAATTATATTCTGAGGTTTCTTTCATGGGCCACCAAGCTAAAATAAATCGTGCTGAAAGTTATTGAAATTCCTGCACTGAAAATAATTAAGTAATGACAAAAAAATTCTTTATTTATTTAACTCCCCAAAAGGGGAGTGGGCAGATCCCAGAGGTACTGCAATACTGGGCCAACCCGTGGGGAAGTCGGAGCAAGCTCCTGCATCTTCCCCGAGTTCCAAAAATCAGTTTAATATCGAAGTCCCCCAGTGGAGGACGTATCAGATATTAAGCTGATAAGAACAGATACTACACTTTGATCTTAGACAAAAGGCCGAGAAGCGATGCTCAGTCATTCCAGGAGTGAAAACCAGGTACTTAAAGATAGGCATACAGATTATGGTGTCCTATATTCACACATTCTTCATGCATTTCAAAGTTAACCCCAAAAAATTATTCGTGAAATTTGTTTCGAGAACAACAAATAATCAATCCACTTGTTCTTGTCAAACTCGTGAGTAATAAGTTGCGAAATTGAGAAGGAAATATATAAAAAATAGCAATTGAAGTGGAGGAAATATGTATATCTGAACGTTTATTATACGTCCAGGCAGTAGTATTTGAACACTCACTAGGTGAAGTCAAGAATAATGCTCACATAACCTACACACAGGGCTACCCAACAAACATGAATCATTGGCCCGATATTGTTGTGTTAAAATTGGGGCAGAGTCGTAGACAATGGACCAACACTAATCCAGCATTGGGTCAATAGCTCATGCTTGCTGGGTATAATGTGGTGGTGGCGACATGCAAAACTCCACAGCTGCTTGAAAAGTAGAGCGAATTATATTCTGAGGTTTCTTTCATGGGCCACCAAGCTAAAATAAATCGTGCTGAAAGTTATTGAAATTCCTGCACTGAAAATAATTAAGTAATGACAAAAAAATTCTTTATTTATTTAACTCCCCAAAAGGGGAGTGGGCCGATCCCAGAGGTACTGCAATACTGGGCCAACCCGTGGGGAAGTCGGAGCAAGCTCCTGCATCTTCCCCGAGTTCCAAAAATCAGTTTAATATCGAAGTCCCCCAGTGGAGGACGTATCAGATATTAAGCTGATAAGAACAGATACTACACTTTGATCTTAGCCAAAAGGCCGAGAAGCGATGCTCAGTCATTCCAGGAGTGAAAACCAGGTACTTAAAGATAGGCATACAGATTATGGTGTCCTATATTCACACATTCTTCATGCATTTCAAAGTTAACCCCAAAAAATTATTCGTGAAATTTGTTTCGAGAACAACAAATAATCAATCCACTTGTTCTTGTCAAACTCGTGAGTAATAAGTTGCGAAATTGAGAAGGAAATATATAAAAAATAGCAATTGAAGTGGAGGAAATATGTATATCTGAACGTTTATTATACGTTCAGGCAGTAGTATTTGAACACTCACTAGGTGAAGTCAAGAATAATGCTCACATAACCTACACACAGGGCTACCCAACAAACATGAATCATTGGCCCGATATTGTTGTGTTAAAATTGGGGCAGAGTCGTAGACAATGGACCAACACTAATCCAGCATTGGGTCAATAGCTCATGCTTGCTGGGTATAATGTGGTGGTGGCGACATGCAAAACTCCACAGCTGCTTGAAAAGTAGAGCGAATTATATTCTGAGGTTTCTTTCATGGGCCACCAAGCTAAAATAAATCGTGCTGAAAGTTATTGAAATTCCTGCACTGAAAATAATTAAGTAATGACAAAAAAATTCTTTATTTATTTAACTCCCCAAAAGGGGAGTGGGCCGATCCCAGAGGTACTGCAATACTGGGCCAACCCGTGGGGAAGTCGGAGCAAGCTCCTGCATCTTCCCCGAGTTCCAAAAATCAGTTTAATATCGAAGTCCCCCAGTGGAGGACGTATCAGATATTAAGCTGATAAGAACAGATACTACACTTTGATCTTAGCCAAAAGGCCGAGAAGCGATGCTCAGTCATTCCAGGAGTGAAAACCAGGTACTTAAAGATAGGCATACAGATTATGGTGTCCTATATTCACACATTCTTCATGCATTTCAAAGTTAACCCCAAAAAATTATTCGTGAAATTTGTTTCCAGAACAACAAATAATCAATCCACTTGTTCTTGTCAAACTCGTGAGTAATAAGTTGCGAAATTGAGAAGGAAATATATAAAAAATAGCAATTGAAGTGGAGGAAATATGTATATCTGAACGTTTATTATACGTCCAGGCAGTAGTATTTGAACACTCACTAGGTGAAGTCAAGAATAATGCTCACATAACCTACACACAGGGCTACCCAACAAACATGAATCATTGGCCCGATATTGTTGTGTTAAAATTGGGGCAGAGTCGTAGACAATGGACCAACACTAATCCAGCATTGGGTCAATAGCTCATGCTTGCTGGGTATAATGTGGTGGTGGCGACATGCAAAACTCCACAGCTGCTTGAAAAGTAGAGCGAATTATATTCTGAGGTTTCTTTCATGGGCCACCAAGCTAAAATAAATCGTGCTGAAAGTTATTGAAATTCCTGCACTGAAAATAATTAAGTAATGACAAAAAAATTCTTTATTTATTTAACTCCCCAAAAGGGGAGTGGGCCGATCCCAGAGGTACTGCAATACTGGGCCAACCCGTGGGGAAGTCGGAGCAAGCTCCTGCATCTTCCCCGAGTTCCAAAAATCAGTTTAATATCGAAGTCCCCCAGTGGAGGACGTATCAGATATTAAGCTGATAAGAACAGATACTATACTTTGATCTTAGCCAAAAGGCCGAGAAGCGATGCTCAGTCATTCCAGGAGTGAAAACCAGGTACTTAAAGATAGGCATACAGATTATGGTGTCCTATATTCACACATTCTTCATGCATTTCAAAGTTAACCCCAAAAAATTATTCGTGAAATTTGTTTCGAGAACAACAAATAATCAATCCACTTGTTCTTGTCAAACTCGTGAGTAATAAGTTGCGAAATTGAGAAGGAAATATATAAAAAATAGCAATTGAAGTGGAGGAAATATGTATATCTGAACGTTTATTATACGTCCAGGCAGTAGTATTTGAACACTCACTAGGTGAAGTCAAGAATAATGCTCACATAACCTACACACAGGGCTACCCAACAAACATGAATCATTGGCCCGATATTGTTGTGTTAAAATTGGGGCAGAGTCGTAGACAATGGACCAACACTAATCCAGCATTGGGTCAATAGCTCATGCTTGCTGGGTATAATGTGGTGGTGGCGACATGCAAAACTCCACAGCTGCTTGAAAAGTAGAGCGAATTATATTCTGAGGTTTCTTTCATGGGCCACCAAGCTAAAATAAATCGTGCTGAAAGTTATTGAAATTCCTGCACTGAAAATAATTAAGTAATGACAAAAAAATTCTTTATTTATTTAACTCCCCAAAAGGGGAGTGGGCCGATCCCAGAGGTACTGCAATACTGGGCCAACCCGTGGGGAAGTCGGAGCAAGCTCCTGCATCTTCCCCGAGTTCCAAAAATCAGTTTAATATCGAAGTCCCCCAGTGGAGGACGTATCAGATATTAAGCTGATAAGAACAGATACTACACTTTGATCTTAGCCAAAAGGCCGAGAAGCGATGCTCAGTCATTCCAGGAGTGAAAACCAGGTACTTAAAGATAGGCATACAGATTATAGTGTCCTATATTCACACATTCTTCATGCATTTCAAAGTTAACCCCAAAAAATTATTCGTGAAATTTGTTTCGAGAACAACAAATAATCAATCCACTTGTTCTTGTCAAACTCGTGAGTAATAAGTTGCGAAATTGAGAAGGAAATATATAAAAAATAGCAATTGAAGTGGAGGAAATATGTATATCTGAACGTTTATTATACGTCCAGGCAGTAGTATTTGAACACTCACTAGGTGAAGTCAAGAATAATGCTCACATAACCTACACACAGGGCTACCCAACAAACATGAATCATTGGCCCGATATTGTTGTGTTAAAATTGGGGCAGAGTCGTAGACAATGGACCAACACTAATCCAGCATTGGGTCAATAGCTCATGCTTGCTGGGTATAATGTGGTGGTGGCGACATGCAAAACTCCACAGCTGCTTGAAAAGTGGAGCGAATTATATTCTGAGGTTTCTTTCATGGGCCACCAAGCTAAAATAAATCGTGCTGAAAGTTATTGAAATTCCTGCACTGAAAATAATTAAGTAATGACAAAAAAATTCTTTATTTATTTAACTCCCCAAAAGGGGAGTGGGCCGATCCCAGAGGTACTGCAATACTGGGCCAACCCGTGGGGAAGTCGGAGCAAGCTCCTGCATCTTCCCCGAGTTCCAAAAATCAGTTTAATATCGAAGTCCCCCAGTGGAGGACGTATCAGATATTAAGCTGATAAGAACAGATACTACACTTTGATCTTAGCCAAAAGGCCGAGAAGCGATGCTCAGTCATTCCAGGAGTGAAAACCAGGTACTTAAAGATAGGCATACAGATTATGGTGTCCTATATTCACACATTCTTCATGCATTTCAAAGTTAACCCCAAAAAATTATTCGTGAAATTTGTTTCGAGAACAACAAATAATCAATCCACTTGTTCTTGTCAAACTCGTGAGTAATAAGTTGCGAAATTGAGAAGGAAATATATGAAAAATAGCAATTGAAGTGGAGGAAATATGTATATATGAACGTTTATTATACGTCCAGGCAGTAGTATTTGAACACTCACTAGGTGAAGTCAAGAATAATGCTCACATAACCTACACACAGGGCTACCCAACAAACATGAATCATTGGCCCGATATTGTTGTGTTAAAATTGGGGCAGAGTCGTAGACAATGGACCAACACTAATCCAGCATTGGGTCAATAGCTCATGCTTGCTGGGTATAATGTGGTGGTGGCGACATGCAAAACTCCACAGCTGCTTGAAAAGTAGAGCGAATTATATTCTGAGGTTTCTTTCATGGGCCACCAAGCTAAAATAAATCGTGCTGAAAGTTATTGAAATTCCTGCACTGAAAATAATTAAGTAATGACAAAAAAATTCTTTATTTATTTAACTCCCCAAAAGGGGAGTGGGCCGATCCCAGAGGTACTGCAATACTGGGCCAACCCGTGGGGAAGTCGGAGCAAGCTCCTGCATCTTCCCCGAGTTCCAAAAATCAGTTTAATATCGAAGTCCCCCAGTGGAGGACGTATCAGATATTAAGCTGATAAGAACAGATACTACACCTTGATCTTAGCCAAAAGGCCGAGAAGCGATGCTCAGTCATTCCAGGAGTGAAAACCAGGTACTTAAAGATAGGCATACAGATTATGGTGTCCTATATTCACACATTCTTCATGCATTTCAAAGTTAACCCCAAAAAATTATTCGTGAAATTTGTTTCGAGAACAACAAATAATCAATCCACTTGTTCTTGTCAAACTCGTGAGTAATAAGTTGCGAAATTGAGAAGGAAATATATAAAAAATAGCAATTGAAGTGGAGGAAATATGTATATCTGAACGTTTATTATACGTCCAGGCAGTAGTATTTGAACACTCACTAGGTGAAGTCAAGAATAATGCTCACATAACCTACACACAGGGCTACCCAACAAACATGAATCATTGGCCCGATATTGTTGTGTTAAAATTGGGGCAGAGTCGTAGACAATGGACCAACACTAATCCAGCATTGGGTCAATAGCTCATGCTTGCTGGGTATAATGTGGTGGTGGCGACATGCAAAACTCCACAGCTGCTTGAAAAGTAGAGCGAATTATATTCTGAGGTTTCTTTCATGGGCCACCAAGCTAAAATAAATCGTGCTGAAAGTTATTGAAATTCCTGCACTGAAAATAATTAAGTAATGACAAAAAAATTCTTTATTTATTTAACTCCCCAAAAGGGGAGTGGGCCGATCCCAGAGGTACTGCAATACTGGGCCAACCCGTGGGGAAGTCGGAGCAAGCTCCTGCATCTTCCCCGAGTTCCAAAAATCAGTTTAATATCGAAGTCCCCCAGTGGAGGACGTATCAGATATTAAGCTGATAAGAACAGATACTACACCTTGATCTTAGCCAAAAGGCCGAGAAGCGATGCTCAGTCATTCCAGGAGTGAAAACCAGGTACTTAAAGATAGGCATACAGATTATGGTGTCCTATATTCACACATTCTTCATGCATTTCAAAGTTAACCCCAAAAAATTATTCGTGAAATTTGTTTCGAGAACAACAAATAATCAATCCACTTGTTCTTGTCAAACTCGTGAGTAATAAGTTGCGAAATTGAGAAGGAAATATATAAAAAATAGCAATTGAAGTGGAGGAAATATGTATATCTGAACGTTTATTATACGTCCAGGCAGTAGTATTTGAACACTCACTAGGTGAAGTCAAGAATAATGCTCACATAACCTACACACAGGGCTACCCAACAAACATGAATCATTGGCCCGATATTGTTGTGTTAAAATTGGGGCAGAGTCGTAGACAATGGACCAACACTAATCCAGCATTGGGTCAATAGCTCATGCTTGCTGGGTATAATGTGGTGGTGGCGACATGCAAAACTCCACAGCTGCTTGAAAAGTAGAGCGAATTATATTCTGAGGTTTCTTTCATGGGCCACCAAGCTAAAATAAATCGTGCTGAAAGTTATTGAAATTCCTGCACTGAAAATAATTAAGTAATGACAAAAAAATTCTTTATTTATTTAACTCCCCAAAAGGGGAGTGGGCCGATCCCAGAGGTACTGCAATACTGGGCCAACCCGTGGGGAAGTCGGAGCAAGCTCCTGCATCTTCCCCGAGTTCCAAAAATCAGTTTAATATCGAAGTCCCCCAGTGGAGGACGTATCAGATATTAAGCTGATAAGAACAGATACTACACTTTGATCTTAGCCAAAAGGCCGAGAAGCGATGCTCAGTCATTCCAGGAGTGAAAACCAGGTACTTAAAGATAGGCATACAGATTATGGTGTCCTATATTCACACATTCTTCATGCATTTCAAAGTTAACCCCAAAAAATTATTCGTGAAATTTGTTTCGAGAACAACAAATAATCAATCCACTTGTTCTTGTCAAACTCGTGAGTAATAAGTTGCGAAATTGAGAAGGAAATATATAAAAAATAGCAATTGAAGTGGAGGAAATATGTATATCTGAACGTTTATTATACGTCCAGGCAGTAGTATTTGAACACTCACTAGGTGAAGTCAAGAATAATGCTCACATAACCTACACACAGGGCTACCCAACAAACATGAATCATTGGCCCGATATTGTTGTGTTAAAATTGGGGCAGAGTCGTAGACAATGGACCAACACTAATCCAGCATTGGGTCAATAGCTCATGCTTGCTGGGTATAATGTGGTGGTGGCGACATGCAAAACTCCACAGCTGCTTGAAAAGTAGAGCGAATTATATTCTGAGGTTTCTTTCATGGGCCACCAAGCTAAAATAAATCGTGCTGAAAGTTATTGAAATTCCTGCACTGAAAATAATTAAGTAATGACAAAAAAATTCTTTATTTATTTAACTCCCCAAAAGGGGAGTGGGCCGATCCCAGAGGTACTGCAATACTGGGCCAACCCGTGGGGAAGTCGGAGCAAGCTCCTGCATCTTCCCCGAGTTCCAAAAATCAGTTTAATATCGAAGTCCCCCAGTGGAGGACGTATCAGATATTAAGCTGATAAGAACAGATACTACACTTTGATCTTAGCCAAAAGGCCGAGAAGCGATGCTCAGTCATTCCAGGAGTGAAAACCAGGTACTTAAAGATAGGCATACAGATTATGGTGTCCTATATTCACACATTCTTCATGCATTTCAAAGTTAGCCCCAAAAAATTATTCGTGAAATTTGTTTCGAGAACAACAAATAATCAATCCACTTGTTCTTGTCAAACTCGTGAGTAATAAGTTGCGAAATTGAGAAGGAAATATATAAAAAATAGCAATTGAAGTGGAGGAAATATGTATATCTGAACGTTTATTATACGTCCAGGCAGTAGTATTTGAACACTCACTAGGTGAAGTCAAGAATAATGCTCACATAACCTACACACAGGGCTACCCAACAAACATGAATCATTGGCCCGATATTGTTGTGTTAAAATTGGGGCAGAGTCGTAGACAATGGACCAACACTAATCCAGCATTGGGTCAATAGCTCATGCTTGCTGGGTATAATGTGGTGGTGGCGACATGCAAAACTCCACAGCTGCTTGAAAAGTAGAGCGAATTATATTCTGAGGTTTCTTTCATGGGCCACCAAGCTAAAATAAATCGTGCTGAAAGTTATTGAAATTCCTGCACTGAAAATAATTAAGTAATGACAAAAAAATTCTTTATTTATTTAACTCCCCAAAAGGGGAGTGGGCCGATCCCAGAGGTACTGCAATACTGGGCCAACCCGTGGGGAAGTCGGAGCAAGCTCCTGCATCTTCCCCGAGTTCCAAAAATCAGTTTAATATCGAAGTCCCCCAGTGGAGGACGTATCAGATATTAAGCTGATAAGAACAGATACTACACTTTGATCTTAGCCAAAAGGCCGAGAAGCGATGCTCAGTCATTCCAGGAGTGAAAACCAGGTACTTAAAGATAGGCATACAGATTATGGTGTCCTATATTCACACATTCTTCATGCATTTCAAAGTTAACCCCAAAAAATTATTCGTGAAATTTGTTTCGAGAACAACAAATAATCAATCCACTTGTTCTTGTCAAACTCGTGAGTAATAAGTTGCGAAATTGAGAAGGAAATATATAAAAAATAGCAATTGAAGTGGAGGAAATATGTATATCTGAACGTTTATTATACGTCCAGGCAGTAGTATTTGAACACTCACTAGGTGAAGTCAAGAATAATGCTCACATAACCTACACACAGGGCTACCCAACAAACATGAATCATTGGCCCGATATTGTTGTGTTAAAATTGGGGCAGAGTCGTAGACAATGGACCAACACTAATCCAGCATTGGGTCAATAGCTCATGCTTGCTGGGTATAATGTGGTGGTGGCGACATGCAAAACTCCACAGCTGCTTGAAAAGTAGAGCGAATTATATTCTGAGGTTTCTTTCATGGGCCACCAAGCTAAAATAAATCGTGCTGAAAGTTATTGAAATTCCTGCACTGAAAATAATTAAGTAATGACAAAAAAATTCTTTATTTATTTAACTCCCCAAAAGGGGAGTGGGCCGATCCCAGAGGTACTGCAATACTGGGCCAACCCGTGGGGAAGTCGGAGCAAGCTCCTGCATCTTCCCCGAGTTCCAAAAATCAGTTTAATATCGAAGTCCCCCAGTGGAGGACGTATCAGATATTAAGCTGATAAGAACAGATACTACACTTTGATCTTAGCCAAAAGGCCGAGAAGCGATGCTCAGTCATTCCAGGAGTGAAAACCAGGTACTTAAAGATAGGCATACAGATTATGGTGTCCTATATTCACACATTCTTCATGCATTTCAAAGTTAACCCCAAAAAATTATTCGTGAAATTTGTTTCGAGAACAACAAATAATCAATCCACTTGTTCTTGTCAAACTCGTGAGTAATAAGTTGCGAAATTGAGAAGGAAATATATAAAAAATAGCAATTGAAGTGGAGGAAATATGTATATCTGAACGTTTATTATACGTCCAGGCAGTAGTATTTGAACACTCACTAGGTGAAGTCAAGAATAATGCTCACATAACCTACACACAGGGCTACCCAACAAACATGAATCATTGGCCCGATATTGTTGTGTTAAAATTGGGGCAGAGTCGTAGACAATGGACCAACACTAATCCAGCATTGGGTCAATAGCTCATGCTTGCTGGGTATAATGTGGTGGTGGCGACATGCAAAACTCCACAGCTGCTTGAAAAGTAGAGCGAATTATATTCTGAGGTTTCTTTCATGGGCCATCAAGCTAAAATAAATCGTGCTGAAAGTTATTGAAATTCCTGCACTGAAAATAATTAAGTAATGACAAAAAAATTCTTTATTTATTTAACTCCCCAAAAGGGGAGTGGGCCGATCCCAGAGGTACTGCAATACTGGGCCAACCCGTGGGGAAGTCGGAGCAAGCTCCTGCATCTTCCCCGAGTTCCAAAAATCAGTTTAATATCGAAGTCCCCCAGTGGAGGACGTATCAGATATTAAGCTGATAAGAACAGATACTACACTTTGATCTTAGCCAAAAGGCCGAGAAGCGATGCTCAGTCATTCCAGGAGTGAAAACCAGGTACCTAAAGATAGGCATACAGATTATGGTGTCCTATATTCACACATTCTTCATGCATTTCAAAGTTAACCCCAAAAAATTATTCGTGAAATTTGTTTCGAGAACAACAAATAATCAATCCACTTGTTCTTGTCAAACTCGTGAGTAATAAGTTGCGAAATTGAGAAGGAAATATATAAAAAATAGCAATTGAAGTGGAGGAAATATGTATATCTGAACGTTTATAATACGTCCAGGCAGTAGTATTTGAACACTCACTAGGTGAAGTCAAGAATAATGCTCACATAACCTACACACAGGGCTACCCAACGAACATGAATCATTGGCCCGATATTGTTGTGTTAAAATTGGGGCAGAGTCGTAGACAATGGACCAACACTAATCCAGCATTGGGTCAATAGCTCATGCTTGCTGGGTATAATGTGGTGGTGGCGACATGCAAAACTCCACAGCTGCTTGAAAAGTAGAGCGAATTATATTCTGAGGTTTCTTTCATGGGCCACCAAGCTAAAATAAATCGTGCTGAAAGTTATTGAAATTCCTGCACTGAAAATAATTAAGTAATGACAAAAAAATTCTTTATTTATTTAATTCCCCAAAAGGGGAGTGGGCCGATCCCAGAGGTACTGCAATACTGGGCCAACCCGTGGGGAAGTCGGAGCAAGCTCCTGCATCTTCCCCGAGTTCCAAAAATCAGTTTAATATCGAAGTCCCCCAGTGGAGGACGTATCAGATATTAAGCTGATAAGAACAGATACTACACTTTGATCTTAGCCAAAAGGCCGAGAAGCGATGCTCAGTCATTCCAGGAGTGAAAACCAGGTACTTAAAGATAGGCATACAGATTATGGTGTCCTATATTCACACATTCTTCATGCATTTCAAAGTTAACCCCAAAAAATTATTCGTGAAATTTGTTTCGAGAACAACAAATATTCAATCCACTTGTTCTTGTCAAACTCGTGAGTAATAAGTTGCGAAATTGAGAACGAAATATATAAAAAATAGCAATTGAAGTGGAGGAAATATGTATATCTGAACGTTTATTATACGTCCAGGCAGTAGTATTTGAACACTCACTAGGTGAAGTCAAGAATAATGCTCACATAACCTACACACAGGGCTACCCAACAAACATGAATCATTGGCCCGATATTGTTGTGTTAAAATTGGGGCAGAGTCGTAGACAATGGACCAACACTAATCCAGCATTGGGTCAATAGCTCATGCTTGCTGGGTATAATGTGGTGGTGGCGACATGCAAAACTCCACAGCTGCTTGAAAAGTAGAGCGAATTATATTCTGAGGTTTCTTTCATGGGCCACCAAGCTAAAATAAATCGTGCTGAAAGTTATTGAAATTCCTGCACTGAAAATAATTAAGTAATGACAAAAAAATTCTTTATTTATTTAACTCCCCAAAAGGGGAGTGGGCCGATCCCAGAGGTACTGCAATACTGGGCCAACCCGTGGGGAAGTCGGAGCAAGCTCCTGCATCTTCCCCGAGTTCCAAAAATCAGTTTAATATCGAAGTCCCCCAGTGGAGGACGTATCAGATATTAAGCTGATAAGAACAGATACTACACTTTGATCTTAGCCAAAAGGCCGAGAAGCGATGCTCAGTCATTCCAGGAGTGAAAACCAGGTACTTAAAGATAGGCATACAGATTATGGTGTCCTATATTCACACATTCTTCATGCATTTCAAAGTTAACCCCAAAAAATTATTCGTGAAATTTGTTTCGAGAACAACAAATAATCAATCCACTTGTTCTTGTCAAACTCGTGAGTAATAAGTTGCGAAATTGAGAAGGAAATATATAAAAAATAGCAATTGAAGTGGAGGAAATATGTATATCTGAACGTTTATTATACGTCCAGGCAGTAGTATTTGAACACTCACTAGGTGAAGTCAAGAATAATGCTCACATAACCTACACACAGGGCTACCCAACAAACATGAATCATTGGCCCGATATTGTTGTGTTAAAATTGGGGCAGAGTCGTAGACAATGGACCAACACTAATCCAGCATTGGGTCAATAGCTCATGCTTGCTGGGTATAATGTGGTGGTGGCGACATGCAAAACTCCACAGCTGCTTGAAAAGTAGAGCGAATTATATTCTGAGGTTTCTTTCATGGGCCACCAAGCTAAAATAAATCGTGCTGAAAGTTATTGAAATTCCTGCACTGAAAATAATTAAGTAATGACAAAAAAATTCTTTATTTATTTAACTCCCCAAAAGGGGAGTGGGCCGATCCTAGAGGTACTGCAATACTGGGCCAACCCGTGGGGAAGTCGGAGCAAGCTCCTGCATCTTCCCCGAGTTCCAAAAATCAGTTTAATATCGAAGTCCCCCAGTGGAGGACGTATCAGATATTAAGCTGATAAGAACAGATACTACACTTTGATCTTAGCCAAAAGGCCGAGAAGCGATGCTCAGTCATTCCAGGAGTGAAAACCAGGTACTTAAAGATAGGCATACAGATTATGGTGTCCTATATTCACACATTCTTCATGCATTTCAAAGTTAACCCCAAAAAATTATTCGTGAAATTTGTTTCGAGAACAACAAATAATCAATCCACTTGTTCTTGTCAAACTCGTGAGTAATAAGTTGCGAAATTGAGAAGGAAATATATGAAAAATAGCAATTGAAGTGGAGGAAATATGTATATCTGAACGTTTATTATACGTCCAGGCAGTAGTATTTGAACACTCACTAGGTGAAGTCAAGAATAATGCTCACATAACCTACACACAGGGCTACCCAACAAACATGAATCATTGGCCCGATATTGTTGTGTTAAAATTGGGGCAGAGTCGTAGACAATGGACCAACACTAATCCAGCATTGGGTCAATAGCTCATGCTTGCTGGGTATAATGTGGTGGTGGCGACATGCAAAACTCCACAGCTGCTTGAAAAGTAGAGCGAATTATATTCTGAGGTTTCTTTCATGGGCCACCAAGCTAAAATAAATCGTGCTGAAAGTTATTGAAATTCCTGCACTGAAAATAATTAAGTAATGACAAAAAAATTCTTTATTTATTTAACTCCCCAAAAGGGGAGTGGGCCGATCCCAGAGGTACTGCAATAATGGGCCAACCCGTGGGGAAGTCGGAGCAAGCTCCTGCATCTTCCCCGAGTTCCAAAAATCAGTTTAATATCGAAGTCCCCCAGTGGAGGACGTATCAGATATTAAGCTGATAAGAACAGATACTACACTTTGATCTTAGCCAAAAGGCCGAGAAGCGATGCTCAGTCATTCCAGGAGTGAAAACCAGGTACTTAAAGATAGGCATACAGATTATGGTGTCCTATATTCACACATTCTTCATGCATTTCAAAGTTAACCCCAAAAAATTGTTCGTGAAATTTGTTTCGAGAACAACAAATAATCAATCCACTTGTTCTTGTCAAACTCGTGAGTAATAAGTTGCGAAATTGAGAAGGAAATATATAAAAAATAGCAATTGAAGTGGAGGAAATATGTATATCTGAACGTTTATTATACGTCCAGGCAGTAGTATTTGAACACTCACTAGGTGAAGTCAATAATAATGCTCACATAACCTACACACAGGGCTACCCAACAAACATGAATCATTGGCCCGATATTGTTGTGTTAAAATTGGGGCAGAGTCGTAGACAATGGACCAACACTAATCCAGCATTGGGTCAATAGCTCATGCTTGCTGGGTATAATGTGGTGGTGGCGACATGCAAAACTCCACAGCTGCTTGAAAAGTAGAGCGAATTATATTCTGAGGTTTCTTTCATGGGCCACCAAGCTAAAATAAATCGTGCTGAAAGTTATTGAAATTCCTGCACTGAAAATAATTAAGTAATGACAAAAAAATTCTTTATTTATTTAACTCCCCAAAAGGGGAGTGGGCCGATCCCAGAGGTACTGCAATACTGGGCCAACCCGTGGGGAAGTCGGAGCAAGCTCCTGCATCTTCCCCGAGTTCCAAAAATCAGTTTAATATCGAAGTCCCCCAGTGGAGGACGTATCAGATATTAAGCTGATAAGAACAGATACTACACTTTGATCTTAGCCAAAAGGCCGAGAAGCGATGCTCAGTCATTCCAGGAGTGAAAACCAGGTACTTAAAGATAGGCATACAGATTATGGTGTCCTATATTCACACATTCTTCATGCATTTCAAAGTTAACCCCAAAAAATTATTCGTGAAATTTGTTTCGAGAACAACAAATAATCAATCCACTTGTTCTTGTCAAACTCGTGAGTAATAAGTTGCGAAATTGAGAAGGAAATATATAAAAAATAGCAATTGAAGTGGAGGAAATATGTATATCTGAACGTTTATTATACGTCCAGGCAGTAGTATTTGAACACTCACTAGGTGAAGTCAAGAATAATGCTCACATAACCTACACACAGGGCTACCCAACAAACATGAATCATTGGCCCGATATTGTTGTGTTAAAATTGGGGCAGAGTCGTAGACAATGGACCAACACTAATCCAGCATTGGGTCAATAGCTCATGCTTGCTGGGTATAATGTGGTGGTGGCGACATGCAAAACTCCACAGCTGCTTGAAAAGTAGAGCGAATTATATTCTGAGGTTTCTTTCATGGGCCACCAAGCTAAAATAAATCGTGCTGAAAGTTATTGAAATTCCTGCACTGAAAATAATTAAGTAATGACAAAAAAATTCTTTATTTATTTAACTCCCCAAAAGGGGAGTGGGCCGATCCCAGAGGTACTGCAATACTGGGCCAACCCGTGGGGAAGTCGGAGCAAGCTCCTGCATCTTCCCCGAGTTCCAAAAATCAGTTTAATATCGAAGTCCCCCAGTGGAGGACGAATCAGATATTAAGCTGATAAGAACAGATACTACACTTTGATCTTAGCCAAAAGGCCGAGAAGCGATGCTCAGTCATTCCAGGAGTGAAAACCAGGTACTTAAAGATAGGCATACAGATTATGGTGTCCTATATTCACACATTCTTCATGCATTTCAAAGTTAACCCCAAAAAATTATTCGTGAAATTTGTTTCGAGAACAACAAATAATCAATCCACTTGTTCTTGTCAAACTCGTGAGTAATAAGTTGCGAAATTGAGAAGGAAATATATAAAAAATAGCAATTGAAGTGGAGGAAATATGTATATCTGAACGTTTATTATACGTCCAGGCAGTAGTATTTGAACACTCACTAGGTGAAGTCAAGAATAATGCTCACATAACCTACACACAGGGCTACCCAACAAACATGAATCATTGGCCCGATATTGTTGTGTTAAAATTGGGGCAGAGTCGTAGACAATGGTCCAACACTAATCCAGCATTGGGTCAATAGCTCATGCTTGCTGGGTATAATGTGGTGGTGGCGACATGCAAAACTCCACAGCTGCTTGAAAAGTAGAGCGAATTATATTCTGAGGTTTCTTTCATGGGCCACCAAGCTAAAATAAATCGTGCTGAAAGTTATTGAAATTCCTGCACTGAAAATAATTAAGTAATGACAAAAAAATTCTTTATTTATTTAACTCCCCAAAAGGGGAGTGGGCCGATCCCAGAGGTACTGCAATACTGGGCCAACCCGTGGGGAAGTCGGAGCAAGCTCCTGCATCTTCCCCGAGTTCCAAAAATCAGTTTAATATCGAAGTCCCCCAGCGGAGGACGTATCAGATATTAAGCTGATAAGAACAGATACTACACTTTGATCTTAGCCAAAAGGCCGAGAAGCGATGCTCAGTCATTCCAGGAGTGAAAACCAGGTACTTAAAGATAGGCATACAGATTATGGTGTCCTATATTCACACATTCTTCATGCATTTCAAAGTTAACCCCAAAAAATTATTCGTGAAATTTGTTTCGAGAACAACAAATAATCAATCCACTTGTTCTTGTCAAACTCGTGAGTAATAAGTTGCGAAATTGAGAAGGAAATATATAAAAAATAGCAATTGAAGTGGAGGAAATATGTATATCTGAACGTTTATTATACGTCCAGGCAGTAGTATTTGAACACTCACTAGGTGAAGTCAAGAATAATGCTCACATAACCTACACACAGGGCTACCCAACAAACATGAATCATTGGCCCGATATTGTTGTGTTAAAATTGGGGCAGAGTCGTAGACAATGGACCAACACTAATCCAGCATTGGGTCAATAGCTCATGCTTGCTGGGTATAATGTGGTGGTGGCGACATGCAAAACTCCACAGCTGCTTGAAAAGTAGAGCGAATTATATTCTGAGGTTTCTTTCATGGGCCACCAAGCTAAAATAAATCGTGCTGAAAGTTATTGAAATTCCTGCACTGAAAATAATTAAGTAATGACAAAAAAATTCTTTATTTATTTAACTCCCCAAAAGGGGAGTGGGCCGATCCCAGAGGTACTGCAATACTGGGCCAACCCGTGGGGAAGTCGGAGCAAGCTCCTGCATCTTCCCCGAGTTCCAAAAATCAGTTTAATATCGAAGTCCCCCAGTGGAGGACGTATCAGATATTAAGCTGATAAGAACAGATACTACACTTTGATCTTAGCCAAAAGGCCGAGAAGCGATGCTCAGTCATTCCAGGAGTGAAAACCAGGTACTTAAAGATAGGCATACAGATTATGGTGTCCTATATTCACACATTCTTCATGCATTTCAAAGTTAACCCCAAAAAATTATTCGTGAAATTTGTTTCGAGAACAACAAATAATCAATCCACTTGTTCTTGTCAAACTCGTGAGTAATAAGTTGCGAAATTGAGAAGGAAATATATAAAAAATAGCAATTGAAGTGGAGGAAATATGTATATCTGAACGTTTATTATACGTCCAGGCAGTAGTATTTGAACACTCACTAGGTGAAGTCAAGAATAATGCTCACATAACCTACACACAGGGCTACCCAACAAACATGAATCATTGGCCCGATATTGTTGTGTTAAAATTGGGGCAGAGTCGTAGACAATGGACCAACACTAATCCAGCATTGGGTCAATAGCTCATGCTTGCTGGGTATAATGTGGTGGTGGCGACATGCAAAACTCCACAGCTGCTTGAAAAGTAGAGCGAATTATATTCTGAGGTTTCTTTCATGGGCCACCAAGCTAAAATAAATCGTGCTGAAAGTTATTGAAATTCCTGCACTGAAAATAATTAAGTAATGACAAAAAAATTCTTTATTTATTTAACTCCCCAAAAGGCGAGTGGGCCGATCCCAGAGGTACTGCAATACTGGGCCAACCCGTGGGGAAGTCGGAGCAAGCTCCTGCATCTTCCCCGAGTTCCAAAAATCAGTTTAATATCGAAGTCCCCCAGTGGAGGACGTATCAGATATTAAGCTGATAAGAACAGATACTACACTTTGATCTTAGCCAAAAGGCCGAGAAGCGATGCTCAGTCATTCCAGGAGTGAAAACCAGGTACTTAAAGATAGGCATACAGATTATGGTGTCCTATATTCACACATTCTTCATGCATTTCAAAGTTAACCCCAAAAAATTATTCGTGAAATTTGTTTCGAGAACAACAAATAATCAATCCACTTGTTCTTGTCAAACTCGTGAGTAATAAGTTGCGAAATTGAGAAGGAAATATATAAAAAATAGCAATTGAAGTGGAGGAAATATGTATATCTGAACGTTTATTATACGTCCAGGCAGTAGTATTTGAACACTCACTAGGTGAAGTCAAGAATAATGCTCACATAACCTACACACAGGGCTACCCAACAAACATGAATCATTGGCCCGATATTGTTGTGTTAAAATTGGGGCAGAGTCGTAGACAATGGACCAACACTAATCCAGCATTGGGTCAATAGCTCATGCTTGCTGGGTATAATGTGGTGGTGGCGACATGCAAAACTCCACAGCTGCTTGGAAAGTAGAGCGAATTATATTCTGAGGTTTCTTTCATGGGCCACCAAGCTAAAATAAATCGTGCTGAAAGTTATTGAAATTCATGCACTGAAAATAATTAAGTAATGACAAAAAAATTCTTTATTTATTTAACTCCCCAAAAGGGGAGTGGGCCGATCCCAGAGGTACTGCAATACTGGGCCAACCCGTGGGGAAGTCGGAGCAAGCTCCTGCATCTTCCCCGAGTTCCAAAAATCAGTTTAATATCGAAGTCCCCCAGTGGAGGACGTATCAGATATTAAGCTGATAAGAACAGATACTACACTTTGATCTTAGCCAAAAGGCCGAGAAGCGATGCTCAGTCATTCCAGGAGTGAAAACCAGGTACTTAAAGATAGGCATACAGATAATGGTGTCCTATATTCACACATTCTTCACGCATTTCAAAGGTAACCCCAAAAAATTATTCGTGAAATTTGTTTCGAGAACAACAAATAATCAATCCACTTGTTCTTGTCAAACTCGTGAGTAATAAGTTGCGAAATTGAGAAGGAAATATATAAAAAATAGCAATTGAAGTGGAGGAAATATGTATATCTGAACGTTTATTATACGTCCAGGCAGTAGTATTTGAACACTCACTAGGTGAAGTCAAGAATAATGCTCACATAACCTACACACAGGGCTACCCAACAAACATGAATCATTGGCCCGATATTGTTGTGTTAAAATTGGGGCAGAGTCGTAGACAATGGACCAACACTAATCCAGCATTGGGTCAATAGCTCATGCTTGCTGGGTATAATGTGGTGGTGGCGACATGCAAAACTCCACAGCTGCTTGAAAAGTAGAGCGAATTATATTCTGAGGTTTCTTTCATGGGCCACCAAGCTAAAATAAATCGTGCTGAAAGTTATTGAAATTCCTGCACTGAAAATAATTAAGTAATGACAAAAAAATTCTTTATTTATTTAACTCCCCAAAAGGGGAGTGGGCCGATCCCAGAGGTACTGCAATACTGGGCCAACCCGTGGGGAAGTCGGAGCAAGCTCCTGCATCTTCCCCGAGTTCCAAAAATCAGTTTAATATCGAAGTCCCCCAGTGGAGGACGTATCAGATATTAAGCTGATAAGAACAGATACTACACTTTGATCTTAGCCAAAAGGCCGAGAAGCGATGTTCAGTCATTCCAGGAGTGAAAACCAGGTACTTAAAGATAGGCATACAGATTATGGTGTCCTATATTCACACATTCTTCACGCATTTCAAAGGTAACCCCAAAAAATTATTCGTGAAATTTGTTTCGAGAACAACAAATAATCAATCCACTTGTTCTTGTCAAACTCGTGAGTAATAAGTTGCGAAATTGAGAAGGAAATATATAAAAAATAGCAATTGAAGTGGAGGAAATATGTATATCTGAACGTTTATTATACGTCCAGGCAGTAGTATTTGAACACTCACTAGGTGAAGTCAAGAATAATGCTCACATAACCTACACACAGGGCTACCCAACAAACATGAATCATTGGCCCGATATTGTTGTGTTAAAATTGGGGCAGAGTCGTAGACAATGGACCAACACTAATCCAGCATTGGGTCAATAGCTCATGCTTGCTGGGTATAATGTGGTGGTGGCGACATGCAAAACTCCACAGCTGCTTGAAAAGTAGAGCGAATTATATTCTGAGGTTTCTTTCATGGGCCACCAAGCTAAAATAAATCGTGCTGAAAGTTATTGAAATTCCTGCACTGAAAATAATTAAGTAATGACAAAAAAATTCTTTATTTATTTAACTCCCCAAAAGGGGAGTGGGCCGATCCCAGAGGTACTGCAATACTGGGCCAACCCGTGGGGAAGTCGGAGCAAGCTCCTGCATCTTCCCCGAGTTCCAAAAATCAGTTTAATATCGAAGTCCCCCAGTGGAGGACGTATCAGATATTAAGCTGATAAGAACAGATACTACACTTTGATCTTAGCCAAAAGGCCGAGAAGCGATGCTCAGTCATTCCAGGAGTGAAAACCAGGTACTTAAAGATAGGTATACAGATTATGGTGTCCTATATTCACACATTCTTCATGCATTTCAAAGTTAACCCCAAAAAATTATTCGTGAAATTTGTTTCGAGAACAACAAATAATCAATCCACTTGTTCTTGTCAAACTCGTGAGTAATAAGTTGCGAAATTGAGAAGGAAATATATAAAAAATAGCAATTGAAGTGGAGGAAATATGTATATCTGAACGTTTATTATACGTCCAGGCAGTAGTATTTGAACACTCACTAGGTGAAGTCAAGAATAATGCTCACATAACCTACACACAGGGCTACCCAACAAACATGAATCATTGGCCCGATATTGTTGTGTTAAAATTGGGGCAGAGTCGTAGACAATGGACCAACACTAATCCAGCATTGGGTCAATAGCTCATGCTTGCTGGGTATAATGTGGTGGTGGCGACATGCAAAACTCCACAGCTGCTTGAAAAGTAGAGCGAATTATATTCTGAGGTTTCTTTCATGGGCCACCAAGCTAAAATAAATCGTGCTGAAAGTTATTGAAATTCCTGCACTGAAAATAATTAAGTAATGACAAAAAAATCCTTTATTTATTTAACTCCCCAAAAGGGGAGTGGGCCGATCCCAGAGGTACTGCAATACTGGGCCAACCCGTGGGGAAGTCGGAGCAAGCTCCTGCATCTTCCCCGAGTTCCAAAAATCAGTTTAATATCGAAGTCCCCCAGTGGAGGACGTATCAGATATTAAGCTGATAAGAACAGATACTACACTTTGATCTTAGCCAAAAGGCCGAGAAGCGATGCTCAGTCATTCCAGGAGTGAAAACCAGGTACTTAAAGATAGGCATACAGATTATGGTGTCCTATATTCACACATTCTTCACGCATTTCAAAGTTAACCCCAAAAAATTATTCGTGAAATTTGTTTCGAGAACAACAAATAATCAATCCACTTGTTCTTGTCAAACTCGTGAGTAATAAGTTGCGAAATTGAGAAGGAAATATATAAAAAATAGCAATTGAAGTGGAGGAAATATGTATATCTGAACGTTTATTATACGTCCAGGCAGTAGTATTTGAACACTCACTAGGTGAAGTCAAGAATAATGCTCACATAACCTACACACAGGGCTACCCAACAAACATGAATCATTGGCCCGATATTGTTGTGTTAAAATTGGGGCAGAGTCGTAGACAATGGACCAACACTAATCCAGCATTGGGTCAATAGCTCATGCTTGCTGGGTATAATGTGATGGTGGCGACATGCAAAACTCCACAGCTGCTTGAAAAGTAGAGCGAATTATATTCTGAGGTTTCTTTCATGGGCCACCAAGCTAAAATAAATCGTGCTGAAAGTTATTGAAATTCCTGCACTGAAAATAATTAAGTAATGACAAAAAAATTCTTTATTTATTTAACTCCCCAAAAGGGGAGTGGGCCGATCCCAGAGGTACTGCAATACTGGGCCAACCCGTGGGGAAGTCGGAGCAAGCTCCTGCATCTTCCCCGAGTTCCAAAAATCAGTTTAATATCGAAGTCCCCCAGTGGAGGACGTATCAGATATTAAGCTGATAAGAACAGATACTACACTTTGATCTTAGCCAAAAGGCCGAGAAGCGATGCTCAGTCATTCCAGGAGTGAAAACCAGGTACTTAAAGATAGGCATACAGATTATGGTGTCCTATATTCACACATTCTTCATGCATTTCAAAGTTAACCCCAAAAAATTATTCGTGAAATTTGTTTCGAGAACAACAAATAATCAATCCACTTGTTCTTGTCAAACTCGTGAGTAATAAGTTGCGAAATTGAGAAGGAAATATATAAAAAATAGCAATTGAAGTGGAGGAAATATGTATATCTGAACGTTTATTATACGTCCAGGCAGTAGTATTTGAACACTCACTAGGTGAAGTCAAGAATAATGCTCACATAACCTACACACAGGGCTACCCAACAAACATGAATCATTGGCCCGATATTGTTGTGTTAAAATTGGGGCAGAGTCGTAGACAATGGACCAACACTAATCCAGCATTGGGTCAATAGCTCATGCTTGCTGGGTATAATGTGGTGGTGGCGACATGCAAAACTCCACAGCTGCTTGAAAAGTAGAGCGAATTATATTCTGAGGTTTCTTTCATGGGCCACCAAGCTAAAATAAATCGTGCTGAAAGTTATTGAAATTCCTGCACTGAAAATAATTAAGTAATGACAAAAAAAATTTTTATTTATTTAACTCCCCAAAAGGGGAGTGGGCCGATCCCAGAGGTACTGCAATACTGGGCCAACCCGTGGGGAAGTCGGAGCAAGCTCCTGCATCTTCCCCGAGTTCCAAAAATCAGTTTAATATCGAAGTCCCCCAGTGGAGGACGTATCAGATATTAAGCTGATAAGAACAGATACTACACTTTGATCTTAGCCAAAAGGCCGAGAAGCGATGCTCAGTCATTCCAGGAGTGAAAACCAGGTACTTAAAGATAGGCATACAGATTATGGTGTCCTATATTCACACATTCTTCATGCATTTCAAAGTTAACCCCAAAAAATTATTCGTGAAATTTGTTTCGAGAACAACAAATAATCAATCCACTTGTTCTTGTCAAACTCGTGAGTAATAAGTTGCGAAATTGAGAAGGAAATATATAAAAAATAGCAATTGAAGTGGAGGAAATATGTATATCTGAACGTTTATTATACGTCCAGGCAGTAGTATTTGAACACTCACTAGGTGAAGTCAAGAATAATGCTCACATAACCTACACACAGGGCTACCCAACAAACATGAATCATTGGCCCGATATTGTTGTGTTAAAATTGGGGCAGAGTCGTAGACAATGGACCAACACTAATCCAGCATTGGGTCAATAGCTCATGCTTGCTGGGTATAATGTGGTGGTGGCGACATGCAAAACTCCACAGCTGCTTGAAAAGTAGAGCGAATTATATTCTGAGGTTTCTTTCATGGGCCACCAAGCTAAAATAAATCGTGCTGAAAGTTATTGAAATTCCTGCACTGAAAATAATTAAGTAATGACAAAAAAATTCTTTATTTATTTAACTCCCCAAAAGGGGAGTGGGCCGATCCCAGAGGTACTGCAATACTGGGCCAACCCGTGGGGAAGTCGGAGCAAGCTCCTGCATCTTCCCCGAGTTCCAAAAATCAGTTTAATATCGAAGTCCCCCAGTGGAGGACGTATCAGATATTAAGCTGATAAGAACAGATACTACACTTTGATCTTAGCCAAAAGGCCGAGAAGCGATGCTCAGTCATTCCAGGAGTGAAAACCAGGTACTTAAAGATAGGCATACAGATTATGGTGTCCTATATTCACACATTCTTCATGCATTTCAAAGTTAACCCCAAAAAATTATTCGTGAAATTTGTTTCGAGAACAACAAATAATCAATCCACTTGTTCTTGTCAAACTCGTGAGTAATAAGTTGCGAAATTGAGAAGGAAATATATAAAAAATAGCAATTGAAGTGGAGGAAATATGTATATCTGAACGTTTATTATACGTCCAGGCAGTAGTATTTGAACACTCACTAGGTGAAGTCAAGAATAATGCTCACATAACCTACACACAGGGCTACCCAACAAACATGAATCATTGGCCCGATATTGTTGTGTTAAAATTGGGGCAGAGTCGTAGACAATGGACCAACACTAATCCAGCATTGGGTCAATAGCTCATGCTTGCTGGGTATAATGTGGTGGTGGCGACATGCAAAACTCCACAGCTGCTTGAAAAGTAGAGCGAATTATATTCTGAGGTTTCTTTCATGGGCCACCAAGCTAAAATAAATCGTGCTGAAAGTTATTGAAATTCCTGCACTGAAAATAATTAAGTAATGACAAAAAAATTCTTTATTTATTTAACTCCCCAAAAGGGGAGTGGGCCGATCCCAGAGGTACTGCAATACTGGGCCAACCCGTGGGGAAGTCGGAGCAAGCTCCTGCATCTTCCCCGAGTTCCAAAAATCAGTTTAATATCGAAGTCCCCCAGTGGAGGACGTATCAGATATTAAGCTGATAAGAACAGATACTACACTTTGATCTTAGCCAAAAGGCCGAGAAGCGATGCTCAGTCATTCCAGGAGTGAAAACCAGGTACTTAAAGATAGGCATACAGATTATGGTGTCCTATATTCACACATTCTTCATGCATTTCAAAGTTAACCCCAAAAAATTATTCGTGAAATTTGTTTCGAGAACAACAAATAATCAATCCACTTGTTCTTGTCAAACTCGTGAGTAATAAGTTGCGAAATTGAGAAGGAAATATATAAAAAATAGCAATTGAAGTGGAGGAAATATGTATATCTGAACGTTTATTATACGTCCAGGCAGTAGTATTTGAACACTCACTAGGTGAAGTCAAGAATAATGCTCACATAACCTACACACAGGGCTACCCAACAAACATGAATCATTGGCCCGATATTGTTGTGTTAAAATTGGGGCAGAGTCGTAGACAATGGACCAACACTAATCCAGCATTGGGTCAATAGCTCATGCTTGCTGGGTATAATGTGGTGGTGGCGACATGCAAAACTCCACAGCTGCTTGAAAAGTAGAGCGAATTATATTCTGAGGTTTCTTTCATGGGCCACCAAGCTAAAATAAATCGTGCTGAAAGTTATTGAAATTCCTGCACTGAAAATAATTAAGTAATGACAAAAAAATTCTTTATTTATTTAACTCCCCAAAAGGGGAGTGGGCCGATCCCAGAGGTACTGCAATACTGGGCCAACCCGTGGGGAAGTCGGAGCAAGCTCCTGCATCTTCCCCGAGTTCCAAAAATCAGTTTAATATCGAAGTCCCCCAGTGGAGGACGTATCAGATATTAAGCTGATAAGAACAGATACTACACTTTGATCTTAGCCAAAAGGCCGAGAAGCGATGCTCAGTCATTCCAGGAGTGAAAACCAGGTACTTAAAGATAGGCATACAGATTATGGTGTCCTATATTCACACATTCTTCATGCATTTCAAAGTTAACCCCAAAAAATTATTCGTGAAATTTGTTTCGAGAACAACAAATAATCAATCCACTTGTTCTTGTCAAACTCGTGAGTAATAAGTTGCGAAATTGAGAAGGAAATATATAAAAAATAGCAATTGAAGTGGAGGAAATATGTATATCTGAACGTTTATTATACGTCCAGGCAGTAGTATTTGAACACTCACTAGGTGAAGTCAAGAATAATGCTCACATAACCTACACACAGGGCTACCCAACAAACATGAATCATTGGCCCGATATTGTTGTGTTAAAATTGGGGCAGAGTCGTAGACAATGGACCAACACTAATCCAGCATTGGGTCAATAGCTCATGCTTGCTGGGTATAATGTGGTGGTGGCGACATGCAAAACTCCACAGCTGCTTGAAAAGTGGAGCGAATTATATTCTGAGGTTTCTTTCATGGGCCACCAAGCTAAAATAAATCGTGCTGAAAGTTATTGAAATTCCTGCACTGAAAATAATTAAGTAATGACAAAAAAATTCTTTATTTATTTAACTCCCCAAAAGGGGAGTGGGCCGATCCCAGAGGTACTGCAATACTGGGCCAACCCGTGGGGAAGTCGGAGCAAGCTCCTGCATCTTCCCCGAGTTCCAAAAATCAGTTTAATATCGAAGTCCCCCAGTGGAGGACGTATCAGATATTAAGCTGATAAGAACAGATACTACACTTTGATCTTAGCCAAAAGGCCGAGAAGCGATGCTCAGTCATTCCAGGAGTGAAAACCAGGTACTTAAAGATAGGCATACAGATTATGGTGTCCTATATTCACACATTCTTCATGCATTTCAAAGTTAACCCCAAAAAATTATTCGTGAAATTTGTTTCGAGAACAACAAATAATCAATCCACTTGTTCTTGTCAAACTCGTGAGTAATAAGTTGCGAAATTGAGAAGGAAATATATAAAAAATAGCAATTGAAGTGGAGGAAATATGTATATCTGAACGTTTATTATACGTCCAGGCAGTAGTATTTGAACACTCACTAGGTGAAGTCAAGAATAATGCTCACATAACCTACACACAGGGCTACCCAACAAACATGAATCATTGGCCCGATATTGTTGTGTTAAAATTGGGGCAGAGTCGTAGACAATGGACCAACACTAATCCAGCATTGGGTCAATAGCTCATGCTTGCTGGGTATAATGTGGTGGTGGCGACATGCAAAACTCCACAGCTGCTTGAAAAGTAGAGCGAATTATATTCTGAGGTTTCTTTCATGGGCCACCAAGCTAAAATAAATCGTGCTGAAAGTTATTGAAATTCCTGCACTGAAAATAATTAAGTAATGACAAAAAAATTCTTTATTTATTTAACTCCCCAAAAGGGGAGTGGGCCGATCCCAGAGGTACTGCAATACTGGGCCAACCCGTGGGGAAGTCGGAGCAAGCTCCTGCATCTTCCCCGAGTTCCAAAAATCAGTTTAATATCGAAGTCCCCCAGTGGAGGACGTATCAGATATTAAGCTGATAAGAACAGATACTACACTTTGATCTTAGCCAAAAGGCCGAGAAGCGATGCTCAGTCATTCCAGGAGTGAAAACCAGGTACTTAAAGATAGGCATACAGATTATGGTGTCCTATATTCACACATTCTTCATGCATTTCAAAGTTAACCCCAAAAAATTATTCGTGAAATTTGTTTCGAGAACAACAAATAATCAATCCACTTGTTCTTGTCAAACTCGTGAGTAATAAGTTGCGAAATTGAGAAGGAAATATATAAAAAATAGCAATTGAAGTGGAGGAAATATGTATATCTGAACGTTTATTATACGTCCAGGCAGTAGTATTTGAACACTCACTAGGTGAAGTCAAGAATAATGCTCACATAACCTACACACAGGGCTACCCAACAAACATGAATCATTGGCCCGATATTGTTGTGTTAAAATTGGGGCAGAGTCGTAGACAATGGACCAACACTAATCCAGCATTGGGTCAATAGCTCATGCTTGCTGGGTATAATGTGGTGGTGGCGACATGCAAAACTCCACAGCTGCTTGAAAAGTAGAGCGAATTATATTCTGAGGTTTCTTTCATGGGCCACCAAGCTAAAATAAATCGTGCTGAAAGTTATTGAAATTCCTGCACTGAAAATAATTAAGTAATGACAAAAAAATTCTTTATTTATTTAACTCCCCAAAAGGGGAGTGGGCCGATCCCAGAGGTACTGCAATACTGGGCCAACCCGTGGGGAAGTCGGAGCAAGCTCCTGCATCTTCCCCGAGTTCCAAAAATCAGTTTAATATCGAAGTCCCCCAGTGGAGGACGTATCAGATATTAAGCTGATAAGAACAGATACTACACTTTGATCTTAGCCAAAAGGCCGAGAAGCGATGCTCAGTCATTCCAGGAGTGAAAACCAGGTACTTAAAGATAGGCATACAGATTATGGTGTCCTATATTCACACATTCTTCATGCATTTCAAAGTTAGCCCCAAAAAATTATTCGTGAAATTTGTTTCGAGAACAACAAATAATCAATCCACTTGTTCTTGTCAAACTCGTGAGTAATAAGTTGCGAAATTGAGAAGGAAATATATAAAAAATAGCAATTGAAGTGGAGGAAATATGTATATCTGAACGTTTATTATACGTCCAGGCAGTAGTATTTGAACACTCACTAGGTGAAGTCAAGAATAATGCTCACATAACCTACACACAGGGCTACCCAACAAACATGAATCATTGGCCCGATATTGTTGTGTTAAAATTGGGGCAGAGTCGTAGACAATGGACCAACACTAATCCAGCATTGGGTCAATAGCTCATGCTTGCTGGGTATAATGTGGTGGTGGCGACATGCAAAACTCCACAGCTGCTTGAAAAGTAGAGCGAATTATATTCTGAGGTTTCTTTCATGGGCCACCAAGCTAAAATAAATCGTGCTGAAAGTTATTGAAATTCCTGCACTGAAAATAATTAAGTAATGACAAAAAAATTCTTTATTTATTTAACTCCCCAAAAGGGGAGTGGGCCGATCCCAGAGGTACTGCAATACTGGGCCAACCCGTGGGGAAGTCGGAGCAAGCTCCTGCATCTTCCCCGAGTTCCAAAAATCAGTTTAATATCGAAGTCCCCCAGTGGAGGACGTATCAGATATTAAGCTGATAAGAACAGATACTACACTTTGATCTTAGCCAAAAGGCCGAGAAGCGATGCTCAGTCATTCCAGGAGTGAAAACCAGGTACTTAAAGATAGGCATACAGATTATGGTGTCCTATATTCACACATTCTTCATGCATTTCAAAGTTAACCCCAAAAAATTATTCGTGAAATTTGTTTCGAGAACAACAAATAATCAATCCACTTGTTCTTGTCAAACTCGTGAGTAATAAGTTGCGAAATTGAGAAGGAAATATATAAAAAATAGCAATTGAAGTGGAGGAAATATGTATATCTGAACGTTTATTATACGTCCAGGCAGTAGTATTTGAACACTCACTAGGTGAAGTCAAGAATAATGCTCACATAACCTACACACAGGGCTACCCAACAAACATGAATCATTGGCCCGATATTGTTGTGTTAAAATTGGGGCAGAGTCGTAGACAATGGACCAACACTAATCCAGCATTGGGTCAATAGCTCATGCTTGCTGGGTATAATGTGGTGGTGGCGACATGCAAAACTCCACAGCTGCTTGAAAAGTAGAGCGAATTATATTCTGAGGTTTCTTTCATGGGCCACCAAGCTAAAATAAATCGTGCTGAAAGTTATTGAAATTCCTGCACTGAAAATAATTAAGTAATGACAAAAAAATTCTTTATTTATTTAACTCCCCAAAAGGGGAGTGGGCCGATCCCAGAGGTACTGCAATACTGGGCCAACCCGTGGGGAAGTCGGAGCAAGCTCCTGCATCTTCCCCGAGTTCCAAAAATCAGTTTAATATCGAAGTCCCCCAGTGGAGGACGTATCAGATATTAAGCTGATAAGAACAGATACTACACTTTGATCTTAGCCAAAAGGCCGAGAAGCGATGCTCAGTCATTCCAGGAGTGAAAACCAGGTACTTAAAGATAGGCATACAGATTATGGTGTCCTATATTCACACATTCTTCATGCATTTCAAAGTTAACCCCAAAAAATTATTCGTGAAATTTGTTTCGAGAACAACAAATAATCAATGCACTTGTTCTTGTCAAACTCGTGAGTAATAAGTTGCGAAATTGAGAAGGAAATATAGAAAAAATAGCAATTGAAGTGGAGGAAATATGTATATCTGAACGTTTATTATACGTCCAGGCAGTAGTATTTGAACACTCACTAGGTGAAGTCAAGAATAATGCTCACATAACCTACACACAGGGCTACCCAACAAACATGAATCATTGGCCCGATATTGTTGTGTTAAAATTGGGGCAGAGTCGTAGACAATGGACCAACACTAATCCAGCATTGGGTCAATAGCTCATGCTTGCTGGGTATAATGTGGTGGTGGCGACATGCAAAACTCCACAGCTGCTTGAAAAGTAGAGCGAATTATATTCTGAGGTTTCTTTCATGGGCCACCAAGCTAAAATAAATCGTGCTGAAAGTTATTGAAATTCCTGCACTGAAAATAATTAAGTAATGACAAAAAAATTCTTTATTTATTTAACTCCCCAAAAGGGGAGTGGGCCGATCCCAGAGGTACTGCAATACTGGGCCAACCCGTGGGGAAGTCGGAGCAAGCTCCTGCATCTTCCCCGAGTTCCAAAAATCAGTTTAATATCGAAGTCCCCCAGTGGAGGACGTATCAGATATTAAGCTGATAAGAACAGATACTACACTTTGATCTTAGCCAAAAGGCCGAGAAGCGATGCTCAGTCATTCCAGGAGTGAAAACCAGGTACCTAAAGATAGGCATACAGATTATGGTGTCCTATATTCACACATTCTTCATGCATTTCAAAGTTAACCCCAAAAAATTATTCGTGAAATTTGTTTCGAGAACAACAAATAATCAATCCACTTGTTCTTGTCAAACTCGTGAGTAATAAGTTGCGAAATTGAGAAGGAAATATATAAAAAATAGCAATTGAAGTGGAGGAAATATGTATATCTGAACGTTTATTATACGTCCAGGCAGTAGTATTTGAACACTCACTAGGTGAAGTCAAGAATAATGCTCACATAACCTACACACAGGGCTACCCAACAAACATGAATCATTGGCCCGATATTGTTGTGTTAAAATTGGGGCAGAGTCGTAGACAATGGACCAACACTAATCCAGCATTGGGTCAATAGCTCATGCTTGCTGGGTATAATGTGGTGGTGGCGACATGCAAAACTCCACAGCTGCTTGAAAAGTAGAGCGAATTATATTCTGAGGTTTCTTTCATGGGCCACCAAGCTAAAATAAATCGTGCTGAAAGTTATTGAAATTCCTGCACTGAAAATAATTAAGTAATGACAAAAAAATTCTTTATTTATTTAACTCCCCAAAAGGGGAGTGGGCCGATCCCAGAGGTACTGCAATACTGGGCCAACCCGTGGGGAAGTCGGAGCAAGCTCCTGCATCTTCCCCGAGTTCCAAAAATCAGTTTAATATCGAAGTCCCCCAGTGGAGGACGTATCAGATATTAAGCTGATAAGAACAGATACTACACTTTGATCTTAGCCAAAAGGCCGAGAAGCGATGCTCAGTCATTCCAGGAGTGAAAACCAGGTACTTAAAGATAGGCATACAGATTATGGTGTCCTATATTCACACATTCTTCATGCATTTCAAAGTTAACCCCAAAAAATTATTCGTGAAATTTGTTTCGAGAACAACAAATAATCAATCCACTTGTTCTTGTCAAACTCGTGAGTAATAAGTTGCGAAATTGAGAACGAAATATATAAAAAATAGCAATTGAAGTGGAGGAAATATGTATATCTGAACGTTTATTATACGTCCAGGCAGTAGTATTTGAACACTCACTAGGTGAAGTCAAGAATAATGCTCACATAACCTACACACAGGGCTACCCAACAAACATGAATCATTGGCCCGATATTGTTGTGTTAAAATTGGGGCAGAGTCGTAGACAATGGACCAACACTAATCCAGCATTGGGTCAATAGCTCATGCTTGCTGGGTATAATGTGGTGGTGGCGACATGCAAAACTCCACAGCTGCTTGAAAAGTAGAGCGAATTATATTCTGAGGTTTCTTTCATGGGCCACCAAGCTAAAATAAATCGTGCTGAAAGTTATTGAAATTCCTGCACTGAAAATAATTAAGTAATGACAAAAAAATTCTTTATTTATTTAACTCCCCAAAAGGGGAGTGGGCCGATCCCAGAGGTACTGCAATACTGGGCCAACCCGTGGGGAAGTCGGAGCAAGCTCCTGCATCTTCCCCGAGTTCCAAAAATCAGTTTAATATCGAAGTCCCCCAGTGGAGGACGTATCAGATATTAAGCTGATAAGAACAGATACTACACTTTGATCTTAGCCAAAAGGCCGAGAAGCGATGCTCAGTCATTCCAGGAGTGAAAACCAGGTACTTAAAGATAGGCATACAGATTATGGTGTCCTATATTCACACATTCTTCATGCATTTCAAAGTTAACCCCAAAAAATTATTCGTGAAATTTGTTTCGAGAACAACAAATAATCAATCCACTTGTTCTTGTCAAACTCGTGAGTAATAAGTTGCGAAATTGAGAAGGAAATATATAAAAAATAGCAATTAAAGTGGAGGAAATATGTATATCTGAACGTTTATTATACGTCCAGGCAGTAGTATTTGAACACTCACTAGGTGAAGTCAAGAATAATGCTCACATAACCTACACACAGGGCTACCCAACAAACATGAATCATTGGCCCGATATTGTTGTGTTAAAATTGGGGCAGAGTCGTAGACAATGGACCAACACTAATCCAGCATTGGGTCAATAGCTCATGCTTGCTGGGTATAATGTGGTGGTGGCGACATGTAAAACTCCACAGCTGCTTGAAAAGTAGAGCGAATTATATTCTGAGGTTTCTTTCATGGGCCACCAAGCTAAAATAAATCGAGCTGAAAGTTATTGAAATTCCTGCACTGAAAATAATTAAGTAATGACAAAAAAATTCTTTATTTATTTAACTCCCCAAAAGGGGAGTGGGCCGATCCCAGAGGTACTGCAATACTGGGCCAACCCGTGGGGAAGTCGGAGCAAGCTCCTGCATCTTCCCCGAGTTCCAAAAATCAGTTTAATATCGAAGTCCCCCAGTGGAGGACGTATCAGATATTAAGCTGATAAGAACAGATACTACACTTTGATCTTAGCCAAAAGGCCGAGAAGCGATGCTCAGTCATTCCAGGAGTGAAAACCAGGTACTTAAAGATAGGCATACAGATTATGGTGTCCTATATTCACACATTCTTCATGCATTTCAAAGTTAACCCCAAAAAATTATTCGTGAAATTTGTTTCGAGAACAACAAATAATCAATCCACTTGTTCTTGTCAAACTCGTGAGTAATAAGTTGCGAAATTGAGAAGGAAATATATAAAAAATAGCAATTGAAGTGGAGGAAATATGTATATCTGAACGTTTATTATACGTCCAGGCAGTAGTATTTGAACACTCACTAGGTGAAGTCAAGAATAATGCTCACATAACCTACACACAGGGCTACCCAACAAACATGAATCATTGGCCCGATATTGTTGTGTTAAAATTGGGGCAGAGTCGTAGACAATGGACCAACACTAATCCAGCATTGGGTCAATAGCTCATGCTTGCTGGGTATAATGTGGTGGTGGCGACATGCAAAACTCCACAGCTGCTTGAAAAGTAGAGCGAATTATATTCTGAGGTTTCTTTCATGGGCCACCAAGCTAAAATAAATCGTGCTGAAAGTTATTGAAATTCCTGCACTGAAAATAATTAAGTAATGACAAAAAAATTCTTTATTTATTTAACTCCCCAAAAGGGGAGTGGGCCGATCCCAGAGGTACTGCAATACTGGGCCAACCCGTGGGGAAGTCGGAGCAAGCTCCTGCATCTTCCCCGAGTTCCAAAAATCAGTTTAATATCGAAGTCCCCCAGTGGAGGACGTATCAGATATTAAGCTGATAAGAACAGATACTACACTTTGATCTTAGCCAAAAGGCCGAGAAGCGATGCTCAGTCATTCCAGGAGTGAAAACCAGGTACTTAAAGATAGGCATACAGATTATGGTGTCCTATATTCACACATTCTTCATGCATTTCAAAGTTAACCCCAAAAAATTATTCGTGAAATTTGTTTCGAGAACAACAAATAATCAATCCACTTGTTCTTGTCAAACTCGTGAGTAATAAGTTGCGAAATTGAGAAGGAAATATATGAAAAATAGCAATTGAAGTGGAGGAAATATGTATATCTGAACGTTTATTATACGTCCAGGCAGTAGTATTTGAACACTCACTAGGTGAAGTCAAGAATAATGCTCACATAACCTACACACAGGGCTACCCAACAAACATGAATCATTGGCCCGATATTGTTGTGTTAAAATTGGGGCAGAGTCGTAGACAATGGACCAACACTAATCCAGCATTGGGTCAATAGCTCATGCTTGCTGGGTATAATGTGGTGGTGGCGACATGCAAAACTCCACAGCTGCTTGAAAAGTAGAGCGAATTATATTCTGAGGTTTCTTTCATGGGCCACCAAGCTAAAATAAATCGTGCTGAAAGTTATTGAAATTCCTGCACTGAAAATAATTAAGTAATGACAAAAAAATTCTTTATTTATTTAACTCCCCAAAAGGGGAGTGGGCCGATCCCAGAGGTACTGCAATACTGGGCCAACCCGTGGGGAGGTCGGAGCAAGCTCCTGCATCTTCCCCGAGTTCCAAAAATCAGTTTAATATCGAAGTCCCCCAGTGGAGGACGTATCAGATATTAAGCTGATAAGAACAGATACTACACTTTGATCTTAGCCAAAAGGCCGAGAAGCGATGCTCAGTCATTCCAGGAGTGAAAACCAGGTACTTAAAGATAGGCATACAGATTATGGTGTCCTATATTCACACATTCTTCATGCATTTCAAAGTTAACCCCAAAAAATTATTCGTGAAATTTGTTTCGAGAACAACAAATAATCAATCCACTTGTTCTTGTCAAACTCGTGAGTAATAAGTTGCGAAATTGAGAAGGAAATATATAAAAAATAGCAATTGAAGTGGAGGAAATATGTATATCTGAACGTTTATTATACGTCCAGGCAGTAGTATTTGAACACTCACTAGGTCAAGTCAAGAATAATGCTCACATAACCTACACACAGGGCTACCCAACAAACATGAATCATTGGCCCGATATTGTTGTGTTAAAATTGGGGCAGAGTCGTAGACAATGGACCAACACTAATCCAGCATTGGGTCAATAGCTCATGCTTGCTGGGTATAATGTGGTGGTGGCGACATGCAAAACTCCACAGCTGCTTGAAAAGTAGAGCGAATTATATTCTGAGGTTTCTTTCATGGGCCACCAAGCTAAAATAAATCGTGCTGAAAGTTATTGAAATTCCTGCACTGAAAATAATTAAGTAATGACAAAAAAATTCTTTATTTATTTAACTCCCCAAAAGGGGAGTGGGCCGATCCCAGAGGTACTGCAATACTGGGCCAACCCGTGGGGAGGTCGGAGCAAGCTCCTGCATCTTCCCCGAGTTCCAAAAATCAGTTTAATATCGAAATCCCCCAGTGGAGGACGTATCAGATATTAAGCTGATAAGAACAGATACTACACTTTGATCTTAGCCAAAAGGCCGAGAAGCGATGCTCAGTCATTCCAGGAGTGAAAACCAGGTACTTAAAGATAGGCATACAGATTATGGTGTCCTATATTCACACATTCTTCATGCATTTCAAAGTTAACCCCAAACAATTATTCGTGAAATTTGTTTCGAGAACAACAAATAATCAATCCACTTGTTCTTGTCAAACTCGTGAGTAATAAGTTGCGAAATTGAGAAGGAAATATATAAAAAATAGCAATTGAAGTGGAGGAAATATGTATATCTGAACGTTTATTATACGTCCAGGCAGTAGTATTTGAACACTCACTAGGTGAAGTCAAGAATAATGCTCACATAACCTACACACAGGGCTACCCAACAAACATGAATCATTGGCCCGATATTGTTGTGTTAAAATTGGGGCAGAGTCGTAGACAATGGACCAACACTAATCCAGCATTGGGTCAATAGCTCATGCTTGCTGGGTATAATGTGGTGGTGGCGACATGCAAAACTCCACAGCTGCTTGAAAAGTAGAGCGAATTATATTCTGAGGTTTCTTTCATGGGCCACCAAGCTAAAATAAATCGTGCTGAAAGTTATTGAAATTCCTGCACTGAAAATAATTAAGTAATGACAAAAAAATTCTTTATTTATTTAACTCCCCAAAAGGGGAGTGGGCCGATCCCAGAGGTACTGCAATACTGGGCCAACCCGTGGGGAAGTCGGAGCAAGCTCCTGCATCTTCCCCGAGTTCCAAAAATCAGTTTAATATCGAAGTCCCCCAGTGGAGGACGTATCAGATATTAAGCTGATAAGAACAGATACTACACTTTGATCTTAGCCAAAAGGCCGAGAAGCGATGCTCAGTCATTCCAGGAGTGAAAACCAGGTACTTAAAGATAGGCATACAGATTATGGTGTCCTATATTCACACATTCTTCATGCATTTCAAAGTTAACCCCAAAAAATTATTCGTGAAATTTGTTTCGAGAACAACAAATAATCAATCCACTTGTTCTTGTCAAACTCGTGAGTAATAAGTTGCGAAATTGAGAAGGAAATATATGAAAAATAGCAATTGAAGTGGAGGAAATATGTATATCTGAACGTTTATTATACGTCCAGGCAGTAGTATTTGAACACTCACTAGGTGAAGTCAAGAATAATGCTCACATAACCTACACACAGGGCTACCCAACAAACATGAATCATTGGCCCGATATTGTTGTGTTAAAATTGGGGCAGAGTCGTAGACAATGGACCAACACTAATCCAGCATTGGGTCAATAGCTCATGCTTGCTGGGTATAATGTGGTGGTGGCGACATGCAAAACTCCACAGCTGCTTGAAAAGTAGAGCGAATTATATTCTGAGGTTTCTTTCATGGGCCACCAAGCTAAAATAAATCGTGCTGAAAGTTATTGAAATTCCTGCACTGAAAATAATTAAGTAATGACAAAAAAATTCTTTATTTATTTAACTCCCCAAAAGGGGAGTGGGCCGATCCCAGAGGTACTGCAATACTGGGCCAACCCGTGGGGAGGTCGGAGCAAGCTCCTGCATCTTCCCCGAGTTCCAAAAATCAGTTTAATATCGAAGTCCCCCAGTGGAGGACGTATCAGATATTAAGCTGATAAGAACAGATACTACACTTTGATCTTAGCCAAAAGGCCGAGAAGCGATGCTCAGTCATTCCAGGAGTGAAAACCAGGTACTTAAAGATAGGCATACAGATTATGGTGTCCTATATTCACACATTCTTCATGCATTTCAAAGTTAACCCCAAAAAATTATTCGTGAAATTTGTTTCGAGAACAACAAATAATCAATCCACTTGTTCTTGTCAAACTCGTGAGTAATAAGTTGCGAAATTGAGAAGGAAATATATAAAAAATAGCAATTGAAGTGGAGGAAATATGTATATCTGAACGTTTATTATACGTCCAGGCAGTAGTATTTGAACACTCACTAGGTCAAGTCAAGAATAATGCTCACATAACCTACACACAGGGCTACCCAACAAACATGAATCATTGGCCCGATATTGTTGTGTTAAAATTGGGGCAGAGTCGTAGACAATGGACCAACACTAATCCAGCATTGGGTCAATAGCTCATGCTTGCTGGGTATAATGTGGTGGTGGCGACATGCAAAACTCCACAGCTGCTTGAAAAGTAGAGCGAATTATATTCTGAGGTTTCTTTCATGGGCCACCAAGCTAAAATAAATCGTGCTGAAAGTTATTGAAATTCCTGCACTGAAAATAATTAAGTAATGACAAAAAAATTCTTTATTTATTTAACTCCCCAAAAGGGGAGTGGGCCGATCCCAGAGGTACTGCAATACTGGGCCAACCCGTGGGGAGGTCGGAGCAAGCTCCTGCATCTTCCCCGAGTTCCAAAAATCAGTTTAATATCGAAATCCCCCAGTGGAGGACGTATCAGATATTAAGCTGATAAGAACAGATACTACACTTTGATCTTAGCCAAAAGGCCGAGAAGCGATGCTCAGTCATTCCAGGAGTGAAAACCAGGTACTTAAAGATAGGCATACAGATTATGGTGTCCTATATTCACACATTCTTCATGCATTTCAAAGTTAACCCCAAACAATTATTCGTGAAATTTGTTTCGAGAACAACAAATAATCAATCCACTTGTTCTTGTCAAACTCGTGAGTAATAAGTTGCGAAATTGAGAAGGAAATATATAAAAAATAGCAATTGAAGTGGAGGAAATATGTATATCTGAACGTTTATTATACGTCCAGGCAGTAGTATTTGAACACTCACTAGGTGAAGTCAAGAATAATGCTCACATAACCTACACACAGGGCTACCCAACAAACATGAATCATTGGCCCGATATTGTTGTGTTAAAATTGGGGCAGAGTCGTAGACAATGGACCAACACTAATCCAGCATTGGGTCAATAGCTCATGCTTGCTGGGTATAATGTGGTGGTGGCGACATGCAAAACTCCACAGCTGCTTGAAAAGTAGAGCGAATTATATTCTGAGGTTTCTTTCATGGGCCACCAAGCTAAAATAAATCGTGCTGAAAGTTATTGAAATTCCTGCACTGAAAATAATTAAGTAATGACAAAAAAATTCTTTATTTATTTAACTCCCCAAAAGGGGAGTGGGCCGATCCCAGAGGTACTGCAATACTGGGCCAACCCGTGGGGAAGTCGGAGCAAGCTCCTGCATCTTCCCCGAGTTCCAAAAATCAGTTTAATATCGAAGTCCCCCAGTGGAGGACGTATCAGATATTAAGCTGATAAGAACAGATACTACACTTTGATCTTAGCCAAAAGGCCGAGAAGCGATGCTCAGTCATTCCAGGAGTGAAAACCAGGTACTTAAAGATAGGCATACAGATTATGGTGTCCTATATTCACACATTCTTCATGCATTTCAAAGTTAACCCCAAAAAATTATTCGTGAAATTTGTTTCGAGAACAACAAATAATCAATCCACTTGTTCTTGTCAAACTCGTGAGTAATAAGTTGCGAAATTGAGAAGGAAATATATAAAAAATAGCAATTGAAGTGGAGGAAATATGTATATCTGAACGTTTATTATACGTCCAGGCAGTAGTATTTGAACACTCACTAGGTGAAGTCAAGAATAATGCTCACATAACCTACACACAGGGCTACCCAACAAACATGAATCATTGGCCCGATATTGTTGTGTTAAAATTGGGGCAGAGTCGTAGACAATGGACCAACACTAATCCAGCATTGGGTCAATAGCTCATGCTTGCTGGGTATAATGTGGTGGTGGCGACATGCAAAACTCCACAGCTGCTTGAAAAGTAGAGCGAATTATATTCTGAGGTTTCTTTCATGGGCCACCAAGCTAAAATAAATCGTGCTGAAAGTTATTGAAATTCCTGCACTGAAAATAATTAAGTAATGACAAAAAAATTCTTTATTTATTTAACTCCCCAAAAGGGGAGTGGGCCGATCCCAGAGGTACTGCAATACTGGGCCAACCCGTGGGGAAGTCGGAGCAAGCTCCTGCATCTTCCCCGAGTTCCAAAAATCAGTTTAATATCGAAGTCCCCCAGTGGAGGACGTATCAGATATTAAGCTGATAAGAACAGATACTACACTTTGATCTTAGCCAAAAGGCCGAGAAGCGATGCTCAGTCATTCCAGGAGTGAAAACCAGGTACTTAAAGATAGGCATACAGATTATGGTGTCCTATGTTCACACATTCTTCATGCATTTCAAAGTTAACCCCAAAAAATTATTCGTGAAATTTGTTTCGAGAACAACAAATAATCAATCCACTTGTTCTTGTCAAACTCGTGAGTAATAAGTTGCGAAATTGAGAAGGAAATATATAAAAAATAGCAATTGAAGTGGAGGAAATATGTATATCTGAACGTTTATTATACGTCCAGGCAGTAGTATTTGAACACTCACTAGGTGAAGTCAAGAATAATGCTCACATAACCTACACACAGGGCTACCCTACAAACATGAATCATTGGCCCGATATTGTTGTGTTAAAATTGGGGCAGAGTCGTAGACAATGGACCAACACTAATCCAGCATTGGGTCAATAGCTCATGCTTGCTGGGTATAATGTGGTGGTGGCGACATGCAAAACTCCACAGCTGCTTGAAAAGTAGAGCGAATTATATTCTGAGGTTTCTTTCATGGGCCACCAAGCTAAAATAAATCGTGCTGAAAGTTATTGAAATTCCTGCACTGAAAATAATTAAGTAATGACAAAAAAATTCTTTATTTATTTAACTCCCCAAAAGGGGAGTGGGCCGATCCCAGAGGTACTGCAATACTGGGCCAACCCGTGGGGAAGTCGGAGCAAGCTCCTGCATCTTCCCCGAGTTCCAAAAATCAGTTTAATATCGAAGTCCCCCAGTGGAGGACGTATCAGATATTAAGCTGATAAGAACAGATACTACACTTTGATCTTAGCCAAAAGGCCGAGAAGCGATGCTCAGTCATTCCAGGAGTGGAAACCAGGTACTTAAAGATAGGCATACAGATTATGGTGTCCTATATTCACACATTCTTCATGCATTTCAAAGTTAACCCCAAAAAATTATTCGTGAAATTTGTTTCGAGAACAACAAATAATCAATCCACTTGTTCTTGTCAAACTCGTGAGTAATAAGTTGCGAAATTGAGAAGGAAATATATAAAAAATAGCAATTGAAGTGGAGGAAATATGTATATCTGAACGTTTATTATACGTCCAGGCAGTAGTATTTGAACACTCACTAGGTGAAGTCAAGAATAATGCTCACATAACCTACACACAGGGCTACCCAACAAACATGAATCATTGGCCCGATATTGTTGTGTTAAAATTGGGGCAGAGTCGTAGACAATGGACCAACACTAATCCAGCATTGGGTCAATAGCTCATGCTTGCTGGGTATAATGTGGTGGTGGCGACATGCAAAACTCCACAGCTGCTTGAAAAGTAGAGCGAATTATATTCTGAGGTTTCTTTCATGGGCCACCAAGCTAAAATAAATCGTGCTGAAAGTTATTGAAATTCCTGCACTGAAAATAATTAAGTAATGACAAAAAAATTCTTTATTTATTTAACTCCCCAAAAGGGGAGTGGGCCGATCCCAGAGGTACTGCAATACTGGGCCAACCCGTGGGGAAGTCGGAGCAAGCTCCTGCATCTTCCCCGAGTTCCAAAAATCAGTTTAATATCGAAGTCCCCCAGTGGAGGACGTATCAGATATTAAGCTGATAAGAACAGATACTACACTTTGATCTTAGCCAAAAGGCCGAGAAGCGATGCTCAGTCATTCCAGGAGTGAAAACCAGGTACTTAAAGATAGGCATACAGATTATGGTGTCCTATATTCACACATTCTTCATGCATTTCAAAGTTAACCCCAAAAAATTATTCGTGAAATTTGTTTCGAGAACAACAAATAATCAATCCACTTGTTCTTGTCAAACTCGTGAGTAATAAGTTGCGAAATTGAGAAGGAAATATATAAAAAATAGCAATTGAAGTGGAGGAAATATGTATATCTGAACGTTTATTATACGTCCAGGCAGTAGTATTTGAACACTCACTAGGTGAAGTCAAGAATAATGCTCACATAACCTACACACAGGGCTACCCAACAAACATGAATCATTGGCCCGATATTGTTGTGTTAAAATTGGGGCAGAGTCGTAGACAATGGACCAACACTAATCCAGCATTGGGTCAATAGCTCATGCTTGCTGGGTATAATGTGGTGGTGGCGACATGCAAAACTCCACAGCTGCTTGAAAAGTAGAGCGAATTATATTCTGAGGTTTCTTTCATGGGCCACCAAGCTAAAATAAATCGTGCTGAAAGTTATTGAAATTCCTGCACTGAAAATAATTAAGTAATGACAAAAAAATTCTTTATTTATTTAACTCCCCAAAAGGGGAGTGGGCCGATCCCAGAGGTACTGCAATACTGGGCCAACCCGTGGGGAAGTCGGAGCAAGCTCCTGCATCTTCCCCGAGTTCCAAAAATCAGTTTAATATCGAAGTCCCCCAGTGGAGGACGTATCAGATATTAAGCTGATAAGAACAGATACTACACTTTGATCTTAGCCAAAAGGCCGAGAAGCGATGCTCAGTCATTCCAGGAGTGAAAACCAGGTACTTAAAGATAGGCATACAGATTATGGTGTCCTATATTCACACATTCTTCATGCATTTCAAAGTTAACCCCAAAAAATTATTCGTGAAATTTGTTTCGAGAACAACAAATAATCAATCCACTTGTTCTTGTCAAACTCGTGAGTAATAAGTTGCGAAATTGAGAAGGAAATATATAAAAAATAGCAATTGAAGTGGAGGAAATATGTATATCTGAACGTTTATTATACGTCCAGGCAGTAGTATTTGAACACTCACTAAGTGAAGTCAAGAATAATGCTCACATAACCTACACACAGGGCTACCCAACAAACATGAATCATTGGCCCGATATTGTTGTGTTAAAATTGGGGCAGAGTCGTAGACAATGGACCAACACTAATCCAGCATTGGGTCAATAGCTCATGCTTGCTGGGTATAATGTGGTGGTGGCGACATGAAAAACTCCACAGCTGCTTGAAAAGTAGAGCGAATTATATTCTGAGGTTTCTTTCATGGGCCACCAAGCTAAAATAAATCGTGCTGAAAGTTATTGAAATTCCTGCACTGAAAATAATTAAGTAATGACAAAAAAATTCTTTATTTATTTAACTCCCCAAAAGGGGAGTGGGCCGATCCCAGAGGTACTGCAATACTGGGCCAACCCGTGGGGAAGTCGGAGCAAGCTCCTGCATCTTCCCCGAGTTCCAAAAATCAGTTTAATATCGAAGTCCCCCAGTGGAGGACGTATCAGATATTAAGCTGATAAGAACAGATACTACACTTTGATCTTAGCCAAAAGGCCGAGAAGCGATGCTCAGTCATTCCAGGAGTGAAAACCAGGTACTTAAAGATAGGCATACAGATTATGGTGTCCTATATTCACACATTCTTCATGCATTTCAAAGTTAACCCCAAAAAATTATTCGTGAAATTTGTTTTTGAGAACAACAAATAATCAATCCACTTGTTCTTGTCAAACTCGTGAGTAATAAGTTGCGAAATTGAGAAGGAAATATATAAAAAATAGCAATTGAAGTGGAGGAAATATGTATATCTGAACGTTTATTATACGTCCAGGCAGTAGTATTTGAACACTCACTAGGTGAAGTCAAGAATAATGCTCACATAACCTACACACAGGGCTACCCAACAAACATGAATCATTGGCCCGATATTGTTGTGTTAAAATTGGGGCAGAGTCGTAGACAATGGACCAACACTAATCCAGCATTGGGTCAATAGCTCATGCTTGCTGGGTATAATGTGGTGGTGGCGACATGCAAAACTCCACAGCTGCTTGAAAAGTAGAGCGAATTATATTCTGAGGTTTCTTTCATGGGCCACCAAGCTAAAATAAATCGTGCTGAAAGTTATTGAAATTCCTGCACTGAAAATAATTAAGTAATGACAAAAAAATTCTTTATTTATTTAACTCCCCAAAAGGGGAGTGGGCCGATCCCAGAGGTAATGCAATACTGGGCCAACCCGTGGGGAAGTCGGAGCAAGCTCCTGCATCTTCCCCGAGTTCCAAAAATCAGTTTAATATCGAAGTCCCCCAGTGGAGGACGTATCAGATATTAAGCTGATAAGAACAGATACTACACTTTGATCTTAGCCAAAAGGCCGAGAAGCGATGCTCAGTCATTCCAGGAGTGAAAACCAGGTACTTAAAGATAGGCATACAGATTATGGTGTCCTATATTCACACATTCTTCATGCATTTCAAAGTTAACCCCAAAAAATTATTCGTGAAATTTGTTTTGAGAACAACAAATAATCAATCCACTTGTTCTTGTCAAACTCGTGAGTAATAAGTTGCGAAATTGAGAAGGAAATATATAAAAAATAGCAATTGAAGTGGAGGAAATATGTATATCTGAACGTTTATTATACGTCCAGGCAGTAGTATTTGAACACTCACTAGGTGAAGTCAAGAATAATGCTCACATAACCTACACACAGGGCTACCCAACAAACATGAATCATTGGCCCGATATTGTTGTGTTAATATTGGGGCAGAGTCGTAGACAATGGACCAACACTAATCCAGCATTGGGTCAATAGCTCATGCTTGCTGGGTATAATGTGGTGGTGGCGACATGCAAAACTCCACAGCTGCTTGAAAAGTAGAGCGAATTATATTCTGAGGTTTCTTTCATGGGCCACCAAGCTAAAATAAATCGTGCTGAAAGTTATTGAAATTCCTGCACTGAAAATAATTAAGTAATGACAAAAAAATTCTTTATTTATTTAACTCCCCAAAAGGGGAGTGGGCCGATCCCAGAGGTACTGCAATACTGGGCCAACCCGTGGGGAAGTCGGAGCAAGCTCCTGCATCTTCCCCGAGTTCCAAAAATCAGTTTAATATCGAAGTCCCCCAGTGGAGGACGTATCAGATATTAAGCTGATAAGAACAGATACTACACTTTGATCTTAGCCAAAAGGCCGAGAAGCGATGCTCAGTCATTCCAGGAGTGAAAACCAGGTACTTAAAGATAGGCATACAGATTATGGTGTCCTATATTCACACATTCTTCATGCATTTCAAAGTTAACCCCAAAAAATTATTCGTGAAATTTGTTTCGAGAACAACAAATAATCAATCCACTTGTTCTTGTCAAACTCGTGAGTAATAAGTTGCGAAATCGAGAAGGAAATATATAAAAAATAGCAATTGAAGTGGAGGAAATATGTATATCTGAACGTTTATTATACGTCCAGGCAGTAGTATTTGAACACTCACTAGGTGAAGTCAAGAATAATGCTCACATAACCTACACACAGGGCTACCCAACAAACATGAATCATTGGCCCGATATTGTTGTGTTAAAATTGGGGCAGAGTCGTAGACAATGGACCAACACTAATCCAGCATTGGGTCAATAGCTCATGCTTGCTGGGTATAATGTGGTGGTGGCGACATGCAAAACTCCACAGCTGCTTGAAAAGTAGAGCGAATTATATTCTGAGGTTTCTTTCATGGGCCACCAAGCTAAAATAAATCGTGCTGAAAGTTATTGAAATTCCTGCACTGAAAATAATTAAGTAATGACAAAAAAATTCTTTATTTATTTAACTCCCCAAAAGGGGAGTGGGCCGATCCCAGAGGTACTGCAATACTGGGCCAACCCGTGGGGAAGTCGGAGCAAGCTCCTGCATCTTCCCCGAGTTCCAAAAATCAGTTTAATATCGAAGTCCCCCAGTGGAGGACGTATCAGATATTAAGCTGATAAGAACAGATACTACACTTTGATCTTAGCCAAAAGGCCGAGAAGCGATGCTCAGTCATTCAAGGAGTGAAAACCAGGTACTTAAAGATAGGCATACAGATTATGGTGTCCTATATTCACACATTCTTCATGCATTTCAAAGTTAACCCCAAAAAATTATTCGTGAAATTTGTTTCGAGAACAACAAATAATCAATCCACTTGTTCTTGTCAAACTCGTGAGTAATAAGTTGCGAAATTGAGAAGGAAATATATAAAAAATAGCAATTGAAGTGGAGGAAATATGTATATCTGAACGTTTATTATACGTCCAGGCAGTAGTATTTGAACACTCACTAGGTGAAGTCAAGAATAATGCTCACATAACCTACACACAGGGCTACCCAACAAACATGAATCATTGGCCCGATATCGTTGTGTTAAAATTGGGGCAGAGTCGTAGACAATGGACCAACACTAATCCAGCATTGGGTCAATAGCTCATGCTTGCTGGGTATAATGTGGTGGTGGCGACATGCAAAACTCCACAGCTGCTTGAAAAGTAGAGCGAATTATATTCTGAGGTTTCTTTCATGGGCCACCAAGCTAAAATAAATCGTGCTGAAAGTTATTGAAATTCCTGCACTGAAAATAATTAAGTAATGACAAAAAAATTCTTTATTTATTTAACTCCCCAAAAGGGGAGTGGGCCGATCCCAGAGGTACTGCAATACTGGGCCAACCCGTGGGGAAGTCGGAGCAAGCTCCTGCATCTTCCCCGAGTTCCAAAAATCAGTTTAATATCGAAGTCCCCCAGTGGAGGACGTATCAGATATTAAGCTGATAAGAACAGATACTACACTTTGATCTTAGCCAAAAGGCCGAGAAGCGATGCTCAGTCATTCCAGGAGTGAAAACCAGGTACTTAAAGATAGGCATACAGATTATGGTGTCCTATATTCACACATTCTTCATGCATTTCAAAGTTAACCCCAAAAAATTATTCGTGAAATTTGTTTCGAGAACAACAAATAATCAATCCACTTGTTCTTGTCAAACTCGTGAGTAATAAGTTGCGAAATTGAGAAGGAAATATATAAAAAATAGCAATTGAAGTGGAGGAAATATGTATATCTGAACGTTTATTATACGTCCAGGCAGTAGTATTTGAACACTCACTAGGTGAAGTCAAGAATAATGCTCACATAACCTACACACAGGGCTACCCAACAAACATGAATCATTGGCCCGATATTGTTGTGTTAAAATTGGGGCAGAGTCGTAGACAATGGACCAACACTAATCCAGCATTGGGTCAATAGCTCATGCTTGCTGGGTATAATGTGGTGGTGGCGACATGCAAAACTCCACAGCTGCTTGAAAAGTAGAGCGAATTATATTCTGAGGTTTCTTTCATGGGCCACCAAGCTAAAATAAATCGTGCTGAAAGTTATTGAAATTCCTGCACTGAAAATAATTAAGTAATGACAAAAAAATTCTTTATTTATTTAACTCCCCAAAAGGGGAGTGGGCCGATCCCAGAGGTACTGCAATACTGGGCCAACCCGTGGGGAAGTCGGAGCAAGCTCCTGCATCTTCCCCGAGTTCCAAAAATCAGTTTAATATCGAAGTCCCCCAGTGGAGGACGTATCAGATATTAAGCTGATAAGAACAGATACTACACTTTGATCTTAGCCAAAAGGCCGAGAAGCGATGCTCAGTCATTCCAGGAGTGAAAACCAGGTACTTAAAGATAGGCATACAGATTATGGTGTCCTATATTCACACATTCTTCATGCATTTCAAAGTTAACCCCAAAAAATTATTCGTGAAATTTGTTTCGAGAACAACAAATAATCAATCCACTTGTTCTTGTCAAACTCGTGAGTAATAAGTTGCGAAATTGAGAAGGAAATATATAAAAAATAGCAATTGAAGTGGAGGAAATATGTATATCTGAACGTTTATTATACGTCCAGGCAGTAGTATTTGAACACTCACTAGGTGAAGTCAAGAATAATGCTCACATAACCTACACACAGGGCTACCCAACAAACATGAATCATTGGCCCGATATTGTTGTGTTAAAATTGGGGCAGAGTCGTAGACAATGGACCAACACTAATCCAGCATTGGGTCAATAGCTCATGCTTGCTGGGTATAATGTGGTGGTGGCGACATGCAAAACTCCACAGCTGCTTGAAAAGTGGAGCGAATTATATTCTGAGGTTTCTTTCATGGGCCACCAAGCTAAAATAAATCGTGCTGAAAGTTATTGAAATTCCTGCACTGAAAATAATTAAGTAATGACAAAAAAATTCTTTATTTATTTAACTCCCCAAAAGGGGAGTGGGCCGATCCCAGAGGTACTGCAATACTGGGCCAACCCGTGGGGAAGTCGGAGCAAGCTCCTGCATCTTCCCCGAGTTCCAAAAATCAGTTTAATATCGAAGTCCCCCAGTGGAGGACGTATCAGATATTAAGCTGATAAGAACAGATACTACACTTTGATCTTAGCCAAAAGGCCGAGAAGCGATGCTCAGTCATTCCAGGAGTGAAAACCAGGTACTTAAAGATAGGCATACAGATTATAGTGTCCTATATTCACACATTCTTCATGCATTTCAAAGTTAACCCCAACAAAATTATTCGCGAAATTTGTTTCGAGAACAACAAATAATCAATCCACTTGTTCTTGTCAAACTCGTGAGTAATAAGTTGCGAAATTGAGAAGGAAATATATAAAAAATAGCAATTGAAGTGGAGGAAATATGTATATCTGAACGTTTATTATACGTCCAGGCAGTAGTATTTGAACACTCACTAGGTGAAGTCAAGAATAATGCTCACATAACCTACACACAGGGCTACCCAACAAACATGAATCATTGGCCCGATATTGTTGTGTTAAAATTGGGGCAGAGTCGTAGACAATGGACCAACACTAATCCAGCATTGGGTCAATAGCTCATGCTTGCTGGGTATAATGTGGTGGTGGCGACATGCAAAACTCCACAGCTGCTTGAAAAGTAGAGCGAATTATATTCTGAGGTTTCTTTCATGGGCCACCAAGCTAAAATAAATCGTGCTGAAAGTTATTGAAATTCCTGCACTGAAAATAATTAAGTAATGACAAAAAAAATCTTTATTTATTTAACTCCCCAAAAGGGGAGTGGGCCGATCCCAGAGGTACTGCAATACTGGGCCAACCCGTGGGGAAGTCGGAGCAAGCTCCTGCATCTTCCCCGAGTTCCAAAAATCAGTTTAATATCGAAGTCCCCCAGTGGAGGACGTATCAGATATTAAGCTGATAAGAACAGATACTACACTTTGATCTTAGCCAAAAGGCCGAGAAGCGATGCTCAGTCATTCCAGGAGTGAAAACCAGGTACTTAAAGATAGGCATACAGATTATGGTGTCCTATATTCACACATTCTTCATGCATTTCAAAGTTAACCCCAAAAAAATTATTCGTGAAATTTGTTTCGAGAACAACAAATAATCAATCCACTTGTTCTTGTCAAACTCGTGAGTAATAAGTTGCGAAATTGAGAAGGAAATATATAAAAAATAGCAATTGAAGTGGAGGAAATATGTATATCTGAACGTTTATTATACGTCCAGGCAGTAGTATTTGAACACTCACTAGGTGAAGTCAAGAATAATGCTCACATAACCTACACACAGGGCTACCCAACAAACATGAATCATTGGCCCGATATTGTTGTGTTAAAATTGGGGCAGAGTCGTAGACAATGGACCAACACTAATCCAGCATTGGGTCAATAGCTCATGCTTGCTGGGTATAATGTGGTGGTGGCGACATGCAAAACTCCACAGCTGCTTGAAAAGTAGAGCGAATTATATTCTGAGGTTTCTTTCATGGGCCACCAAGCTAAAATAAATCGTGCTGAAAGTTATTGAAATTCCTGCACTGAAAATAATTAAGTAATGACAAAAAAATTCTTTATTTATTTAACTCCCCAAAAGGGGAGTGGGCCGATCCCAGAGGTACTGCAATAATGGGCCAACCCGTGGGGAAGTCGGAGCAAGCTCCTGCATCTTCCCCGAGTTCCAAAAATCAGTTTAATATCGAAGTCCCCCAGTGGAGGACGTATCAGATATTAAGCTGATAAGAACAGATACTACACTTTGATCTTAGCCAAAAGGCCGAGAAGCGATGCTCAGTCATTCCAGGAGTGAAAACCAGGTACTTAAAGATAGGCATACAGATTATGGTGTCCTATATTCACACATTCTTCATGCATTTCAAAGGTAACCCCAAAAAATTATTCGTGAAATTTGTTTCGAGAACAACAAATAATCAATCCACTTGTTCTTGTCAAACTCGTGAGTAATAAGTTGCGAAATTGAGAAGGAAATATATAAAAAATAGCAATTGAAGTGGAGGAAATATGTATATCTGAACGTTTATTATACGTCCAGGCAGTAGTATTTGAACACTCACTAGGTGAAGTCAAGAATAATGCTCACATAACCTACACACAGGGCTACCCAACAAACATGAATCATTGGCCCGATATTGTTGTGTTAAAATTGGGGCAGAGTCGTAGACAATGGACCAACACTAATCCAGCATTGGGTCAATAGCTCATGCTTGCTGGGTATAATGTGGTGGTGGCGACATGCAAAACTCCACAGCTGCTTGAAAAGTAGAGCGAATTATATTCTGAGGTTTCTTTCATGGGCCACCAAGCTAAAATAAATCGTGCTGAAAGTTATTGAAATTCCTGCACTGAAAATAATTAAGTAATGACAAAAAAAATCTTTATTTATTTAACTCTCCAAAAGGGGAGTGGGCCGATCCCAGAGGTACTGCAATACTGGGCCAACCCGTGGGGAAGTCGGAGCAAGCTCCTGCATCTTCCCCGAGTTCCAAAAATCAGTTTAATATCGAAGTCCCCCAGTGGAGGACGTATCAGATATTAAGCTGATAAGAACAGATACTACACTTTGATCTTAGCCAAAAGGCCGAGAAGCGATGCTCAGTCATTCCAGGAGTGAAAACCAGGTACTTAAAGATAGGCATACAGATTATGGTGTCCTATATTCACACATTCTTCATGCATTTCAAAGTTAACCCCAAAAAATTATTCGTGAAATTTGTTTCGAGAACAACAAATAATCAATCCACTTGTTCTTGTCAAACTCGTGAGTAATAAGTTGCGAAATTGAGAAGGAAATATATAAAAAATAGCAATTGAAGTGGAGGAAATATGTATATCTGAACGTTTATTATGCGTCCAGGCAGTAGTATTTGAACACTCACTAGGTGAAGTCAAGAATAATGCTCACATAACCTACACACAGGGCTACCCAACAAACATGAATCATTGGCCCGATATTGTTGTGTTAAAATTGGGGCAGAGTCGTAGACAATGGACCAACACTAATCCAGCATTGGGTCAATAGCTCATGCTTGCTGGGTATAATGTGGTGGTGGCGACATGCAAAACTCCACAGCTGCTTGAAAAGTAGAGCGAATTATATTCTGAGGTTTCTTTCATGGGCCACCAAGCTAAAATAAATCGTGCTGAAAGTTATTGAAATTCCTGCACTGAAAATAATTAAGTAATGACAAAAAAAATCTTTATTTATTTAACTCCCCAAAAGGGGAGTGGGCCGATCCCAGAGGTACTGCAATACTGGGCCAACCCGTGGGGAAGTCGGAGCAAGCTCCTGCATCTTCCCCGAGTTCCAAAAATCAGTTTAATATCGAAGTCCCCCAGTGGAGGACGTATCAGATATTAAGCTGATAAGAACAGATACTACACTTTGATCTTAGCCAAAAGGCCGAGAAGCGATGCTCAGTCATTCCAGGAGTGAAAACCAGGTACTTAAAGATAGGCATACAGATTATGGTGTCCTATATTCACACATTCTTCATGCATTTCAAAGTTAACCCCAAAAAATTATTCGTGAAATTTGTTTCGAGAACAACAAATAATCAATCCACTTGTTCTTGTCAAACTCGTGAGTAATAAGTTGCGAAATTGAGAAGGAAATATATAAAAAATAGCAATTGAAGTGGAGGAAATATGTATATCTGAACGTTTATTATGCGTCCAGGCAGTAGTATTTGAACACTCACTAGGTGAAGTCAAGAATAATGCTCACATAACCTACACACAGGGCTACCCAACAAACATGAATCATTGGCCCGATATTGTTGTGTTAAAATTGGGGCAGAGTCGTAGACAATGGACCAACACTAATCCAGCATTGGGTCAATAGCTCATGCTTGCTGTGTATAATGTGGTGGTGGCGACATGCAAAACTCCACAGCTGCTTGAAAAGTAGAGCGAATTATATTCTGAGGTTTCTTTCATGGGCCACCAAGCTAAAATAAATCGTGCTGAAAGTTATTGAAATTCCTGCACTGAAAATAATTAAGTAATGACAAAAAAATTCTTTATTTATTTAACTCCCCAAAAGGGGAGTGGGCCGATCCCAGAGGTACTGCAATACTGGGCCAACCCGTGGGGAAGTCGGAGCAAGCTCCTGCATCTTCCCCGAGTTCCAAAAATCAGTTTAATATCGAAGTCCCCCAGTGGAGGACGTATCAGATATTAAGCTGATAAGAACAGATACTACACTTTGATCTTAGCCAAAAGGCCGAGAAGCGATGCTCAGTCATTCCAGGGGTGAAAACCAGGTACTTAAAGATAGGCATACAGATTATGGTGTCCTATATTCACACATTCTTCATGCATTTCAAAGTTAACCCCAAAAAAATTATTCGTGAAATTTGTTTCGAGAACAACAAATAATCAATCCACTTGTTCTTGTCAAACTCGTGAGTAATAAGTTGCGAAATTGAGAAGGAAATATATAAAAAATAGCAATTGAAGTGGAGGAAATATGTATATCTGAACGTTTATTATACGTCCAGGCAGTAGTATTTGAACACTCACTAGGTGAAGTCAAGAATAATGCTCACATAACCTACACACAGGGCTACCCAACAAACATGAATCATTGGCCCGATATTGTTGTGTTAAAATTGGGGCAGAGTCGTAGACAATGGACCAACACTAATCCAGCATTGGGTCAATAGCTCATGCTTGCTGGGTATAATGTGGTGGTGGCGACATGCAAAACTCCACAGCTGCTTGAAAAGTAGAGCGAATTATATTCTGAGGTTTCTTTCATGGGCCACCAAGCTAAAATAAATCGTGCTGAAAGTTATTGAAATTCCTGCACTGAAAATAATTAAGTAATGACAAAAAAATTCTTTATTTATTTAACTCCCCAAAAGGGGAGTGGGCCGATCCCAGAGGTACTGCAATACTGGGCCAACCCGTGGGGAAGTCGGAGCAAGCTCCTGCATCTTCCCCGAGTTCCAAAAATCAGTTTAATATCGAAGTCCCCCAGTGGAGGACGTATCAGATATTAAGCTGATAAGAACAGATACTACACTTTGATCTTAGCCAAAAGGCCGAGAAGCGATGCTCAGTCATTCCAGGAGTGAAAACCAGGTACTTAAAGATAGGCATACAGATTATGGTGTCCTATATTCACACATTCTTCATGCATTTCAAAGTTAACCCCAAAAAATTATTCGTGAAATTTGTTTCGAGAACAACAAATAATCAATCCACTTGTTCTTGTCAAACTCGTGAGTAATAAGTTGCGAAATTGAGAAGGAAATATATAAAAAATAGCAATTGAAGTGGAGGAAATATGTATATCTGAACGTTTATTATACGTCCAGGCAGTAGTATTTGAACACTCACTAGGTGAAGTCAAGAATAATGCTCACATAACCTACACACAGGGCTACCCAACAAACATGAATCATTGGCCCGATATTGTTGTGTTAAAATTGGGGCAGAGTCGTAGACAATGGACCAACACTAATCCAGCATTGGGTCAATAGCTCATGCTTGCTGGGTATAATGTGGTGGTGGCGACATGCAAAACTCCACAGCTGCTTGAAAAGTAGAGCGAATTATATTCTGAGGTTTTTTTCATGGGCCACCAAGCTAAAATAAATCGTGCTGAAAGTTATTGAAATTCCTGCACTGAAAATAATTAAGTAATGACAAAAAAATTATTTATTTATTTAAGGGGAGTGGGCCGATCCCAGAGGTACTGCAATACTGGGCCAACCCGTGGGGAAGTCGGAGCAAGCTCCTGCATCTTCCCCAAGTTCCAAAAATCAGTTTAATATCGAAGTCCCACAGTGGAGGACGTATCAGATATTAAGCTGATAAGAACAGATACTACACTTTGATCTTAGCCAAAAGGCCGAGAAGCGATGCTCAGTCATTCCAGGAGTGAAAACCAGGTACTTAAAGATAGGCATACAGATTATGGTGTCCTATATTCACACATTCTTCATGCATTTCAAAGTTAACCCCAAAAAATTATTCGTGAAATTTGTTTCGAGAACAACAAATAATCAATCCACTTGTTCTTGTCAAACTCGTGAGTAATAAGTTGCGAAATTGAGAAGGAAATATATAAAAAATAGCAATTGAAGTGGAGGAAATATGTATATCTGAACGTTTATTATACGTCCAGGCAGTAGTATTTGAACACTCACTAGGTGAAGTCAAGAATAATGCTCACATAACCTACACACAGGGCTACCCAACAAACATGAATCATTGGCCCGATATTGTTGTGTTAAAATTGGGGCAGAGTCGTAGACAATGGACCAACACTAATCCAGCATTGGGTCAATAGCTCATGCTTGCTGTGTATAATGTGGTGGTGGCGACATGCAAAACTCCACAGCTGCTTGAAAAGTAGAGCGAATTATATTCTGAGGTTTCTTTCATGGGCCACCAAGCTAAAATAAATCGTGCTGAAAGTTATTGAAATTCCTGCACTGAAAATAATTAAGTAATGACAAAAAAATTCTTTATTTATTTAACTCCCCAAAAGGGGAGTGGGCCGATCCCAGAGGTACTGCAATACTGGGCCAACCCGTGGGGAAGTCGGAGCAAGCTCCTGCATCTTCCCCGAGTTCCAAAAATCAGTTTAATATCGAAGTCCCCCAGTGGAGGACGTATCAGATATTAAGCTGATAAGAACAGATACTACACTTTGATCTTAGCCAAAAGGCCGAGAAGCGATGCTCAGTCATTCCAGGAGTGAAAACCAGGTACTTAAAGATAGGCATACAGATTATGGTGTCCTATATTCACACATTCTTCATGCATTTCAAAGTTAACCCCAAAAAAATTATTCGTGAAATTTGTTTCGAGAACAACAAATAATCAATCCACTTGTTCTTGTCAAACTCGTGAGTAATAAGTTGCGAAATTGAGAAGGAAATATATAAAAAATAGCAATTGAAGTGGAGGAAATATGTATATCTGAACGTTTATTATACGTCCAGGCAGTAGTATTTGAACACTCACTAGGTGAAGTCAAGAATAATGCTCACATAACCTACACACAGGGCTACCCAACAAACATGAATCATTGGCCCGATATTGTTGTGTTAAAATTGGGGCAGAGTCGTAGACAATGGACCAACACTAATCCAGCATTGGGTCAATAGCTCATGCTTGCTGGGTATAATGTGGTGGTGGCGACATGCAAAACTCCACAGCTGCTTGAAAAGTAGAGCGAATTATATTCTGAGGTTTCTTTCATGGGCCACCAAGCTAAAATAAATCGTGCTGAAAGTTATTGAAATTCCTGCACTGAAAATAATTAAGTAATGACAAAAAAATTCTTTATTTATTTAACTCCCCAAAAGGGGAGTGGGCCGATCCCAGAGGTACTGCAATACTGGGCCAACCCGTGGGGAAGTCGGAGCAAGCTCCTGCATCTTCCCCGAGTTCCAAAAATCAGTTTAATATCGAAGTCCCCCAGTGGAGGACGTATCAGATATTAAGCTGATAAGAACAGATACTACACTTTGATCTTAGCCAAAAGGCCGAGAAGCGATGCTCAGTCATTCCAGGAGTGAAAATCAGGTACTTAAAGATAGGCATACAGATTATGGTGTCCTATATTCACACATTCTTCATGCATTTCAAAGTTAACCCCAAAAAATTATTCGTGAAATTTGTTTCGAGAACAACAAATAATCAATCCACTTGTTCTTGTCAAACTCGTGAGTAATAAGTTGCGAAATTGAGAAGGAAATATATAAAAAATAGCAATTGAAGTGGAGGAAATATGTATATCTGAACGTTTATTATACGTCCAGGCAGTAGTATTTGAACACTCACTAGGTGAAGTCAAGAATAATGCTCACATAACCTACACACAGGGCTACCCAACAAACATGAATCATTGGCCCGATATTGTTGTGTTAAAATTGGGGCAGAGTCGTAGACAATGGACCAACACTAATCCAGCATTGGGTCAATAGCTCATGCTTGCTGGGTATAATGTGGTGGTGGCGACATGCAAAACTCCACAGCTGCTTGAAAAGTAGAGCGAATTATATTCTGAGGTTTCTTTCATGGGCCACCAAGCTAAAATAAATCGTGCTGAAAGTTATTGAAATTCCTGCACTGAAAATAATTAAGTAATGACAAAAAAATTCTTTATTTATTTAACTCCCCAAAAGGGGAGTGGGCCGATCCCAGAGGTACTGCAATACTGGGCCAACCCGTGGGGAAGTCGGAGCAAGCTCCTGCATCTTCCCCGAGTTCCAAAAATCAGTTTAATATCGAAGTCCCCCAGTGGAGGACGTATCAGATATTAAGCTGATAAGAACAGATACTACACTTTGATCTTAGCCAAAAGGCCGAGAAGCGATGCTCAGTCATTCCAGGGGTGAAAACCAGGTACTTAAAGATAGGCATACAGATTATGGTGTCCTATATTCACACATTCTTCATGCATTTCAAAGTTAACCCCAAAAAAATTATTCGTGAAATTTGTTTCGAGAACAACAAATAATCAATCCACTTGTTCTTGTCAAACTCGTGAGTAATAAGTTGCGAAATTGAGAAGGAAATATATAAAAAATAGCAATTGAAGTGGAGGAAATATGTATATCTGAACGTTTATTATACGTCCAGGCAGTAGTATTTGAACACTCACTAGGTGAAGTCAAGAATAATGCTCACATAACCTACACACAGGGCTACCCAACAAACATGAATCATTGGCCCGATATTGTTGTGTTAAAATTGGGGCAGAGTCGTAGACAATGGACCAACACTAATCCAGCATTGGGTCAATAGCTCATGCTTGCTGGGTATAATGTGGTGGTGGCGACATGCAAAACTCCACAGCTGCTTGAAAAGTAGAGCGAATTATATTCTGAGGTTTCTTTCATGGGCCACCAAGCTAAAATAAATCGTGCTGAAAGTTATTGATATTCCTGCACTGAAAATAATTAAGTAATGACAAAAAAATTCTTTATTTATTTAACTCCCCAAAAGGGGAGTGGGCCGATCCCAGAGGTACTGCAATACTGGGCCAACCCGTGGGGAAGTCGGAGCAAGCTCCTGCATCTTCCCCAAGTTCCAAAAATCAGTTTAATATCGAAGTCCCCCAGTGGAGGACGTATCAGATATTAAGCTGATAAGAACAGATACTACACTTTGATCTTAGCCAAAAGGCCGAGAAGCGATGCTCAGTCATTCCAGGAGTGAAAACCAGGTACTTAAAGATAGGCATACAGATTATGGTGTCCTATATTCACACATTCTTCATGCATTTCAAAGTTAACCCCAAAAAATTATTCGTGAAATTTGTTTCGAGAACAACAAATAATCAATCCACTTGTTCTTGTCAAACTCGTGAGTAATAAGTTGCGAAATTGAGAAGGAAATATATAAAAAATAGCAATTGAAGTGGAGGAAATATGTATATCTGAACGTTTATTATACGTCCAGGCAGTAGTATTTGAACACTCACTAGGTGAAGTCAAGAATAATGCTCACATAACCTACACACAGGGCTACCCAACAAACATGAATCATTGGCCCGATATTGTTGTGTTAAAATTGGGGCAGAGTCGTAGACAATGGACCAACACTAATCCAGCATTGGGTCAATAGCTCATGCTTGCTGGGTATAATGTGGTGGTGGCGACATGCAAAACTCCACAGCTGCTTGAAAAGTAGAGCGAATTATATTCTGAGGTTTCTTTCATGGGCCACCAAGCTAAAATAAATCGTGCTGAAAGTTATTGAAATTCCTGCACTGAAAATAATTAAGTAATGACAAAAAAATTCTTTATTTATTTAACTCCCCAAAAGGGGAGTGGGCCGATCCCAGAGGTACTGCAATACTGGGCCAACCCGTGGGGAAGTCGGAGCAAGCTCCTGCATCTTCCCCGAGTTCCAAAAATCAGTTTAATATCGAAGTCCCCCAGTGGAGGACGTATCAGATATTAAGCTGATAAGAACAGATACTACACTTTGATCTTAGCCAAAAGGCCGAGAAGCGATGCTCAGTCATTCCAGGAGTGAAAACCAGGTACTTAAAGATAGGCATACAGATTATGGTGTCCTATATTCACACATTCTTCATGCATTTCAAAGTTAACCCCAAAAAAATTATTCGTGAAATTTGTTTCGAGAACAACAAATAATCAATCCACTTGTTCTTGTCAAACTCGTGAGTAATAAGTTGCGAAATTGAGAAGGAAATATATAAAAAATAGCAATTGAAGTGGAGGAAATATGTATATCTGAACGTTTATTATACGTCCAGGCAGTAGTATTTGAACACTCACTAGGTGAAGTCAAGAATAATGCTCACATAACCTACACACAGGGCTACCCAACAAACATGAATCATTGGCCCGATATTGTTGTGTTAAAATTGGGGCAGAGTCGTAGACAATGGACCAACACTAATCCAGCATTGGGTCAATAGCTCATGCTTGCTGGGTATAATGTGGTGGTGGCGACATGCAAAACTCCACAGCTGCTTGAAAAGTAGAGCGAATTATATTCTGAGGTTTCTTTCATGGGCCACCAAGCTAAAATAAATCGTGCTGAAAGTTATTGAAATTCCTGCACTGAAAATAATTAAGTAATGACAAAAAAATTCTTTATTTATTTAACTCCCCAAAAGGGGAGTGGGCCGATCCCAGAGGTACTGCAATACTGGGCCAACCCGTGGGGAAGTCGGAGCAAGCTCCTGCATCTTCCCCGAGTTCCAAAAATCAGTTTAATATCGAAGTCCCCCAGTGGAGGACGTATCAGATATTAAGCTGATAAGAACAGATACTACACTTTGATCTTAGCCAAAAGGCCGAGAAGCGATGCTCAGTCATTCCAGGAGTGAAAACCTGGTACTTAAAGATAGGCATACAGATTATGGTGTCCTATATTCACACATTCTTCATGCATTTCAAAGTTAACCCCAAAAAATTATTCGTGAAATTTGTTTCGAGAACAACAAATAATCAATCCACTTGTTCTTGTCAAACTCGTGAGTAATAAGTTGCGAAATTGAGAAGGAAATATATAAAAAATAGCAATTGAAGTGGAGGAAATATGTATATCTGAACGTTTATTATACGTCCAGGCAGTAGTATTTGAACACTCACTAGGTGAAGTCAAGAATAATGCTCACATAACCTACACACAGGGCTACCCAACAAACATGAATCATTGGCCCGATATTGTTGTGTTAAAATTGGGGCAGAGTCGTAGACAATGGACCAACACTAATCCAGCATTGGGTCAATAGCTCATGCTTGCTGGGTATAATGTGGTGGTGGCGACATGCAAAACTCCACAGCTGCTTGAAAAGTAGAGCGAATTATATTCTGAGGTTTCTTTCATGGGCCACCAAGCTAAAATAAATCGTGCTGAAAGTTATTGAAATTCCTGCACTGAAAATAATTAAGTAATGACAAAAAAATTCTTTATTTATTTAACTCCCCAAAAGGGGAGTGGGCCGATCCCAGAGGTACTGCAATACTGGGCCAACCCGTGGGGAAGTCGGAGCAAGCTCCTGCATCTTCCCCGAGTTCCAAAAATCAGTTTAATATCGATGTCCCCCAGTGGAGGACGTATCAGATATTAAGCTGATAAGAACAGATACTACACTTTGATCATAGCCAAAAGGCCGAGAAGCGATGCTCAGTCATTCCAGGAGTGAAAACCAGGTACTTAAAGATAGGCATACAGATTATGGTGTCCTATATTCACACATTCTTCATGCATTTCAAAGTTAACCCCAAAAAAATTATTCGTGAAATTTGTTTCGAGAACAACAAATAATCAATCCACTTGTTCTTGTCAAACTCGTGAGTAATAAGTTGCGAAATTGAGAAGTAAATATATAAAAAATAGCAATTGAAGTGGAGGAAATATGTATATCTGAACGTTTATTATACGTCCAGGCAGTAGTATTTGAACACTCACTAGGTGAAGTCAAGAATAATGCTCACATAACCTACACACAGGGCTACCCAACAAACATGAATCATTGGCCCGATATTGTTGTGTTAAAATTGGGGCAGAGTCGTAGACAATGGACCAACACTAATCCAGCATTGGGTCAATAGCTCATGCTTGCTGGGTATAATGTGGTGGTGGCGACATGCAAAACTCCACAGCTGCTTGAAAAGTAGAGCGAATTATATTCTGAGGTTTCTTTCATGGGCCACCAAGCTAAAATAAATCGTGCTGAAAGTTATTGAAATTCCTGCACTGAAAATAATTAAGTAATGACAAAAAAATTCTTTATTTATTTAACTCCCCAAAAGGGGAGTGGGCCGATCCCAGAGGTACTGCAATACTGGGCCAACCCGTGGGGAAGTCGGAGCAAGCTCCTGCATCTTCCCCGAGTTCCAAAAATCAGTTTAATATCGAAGTCCCCCAGTGGAGGACGTATCAGATATTAAGCTGATAAGAACAGATACTACACTTTGATCTTAGCCAAAAGGCCGAGAAGCGATGCTCAGTCATTCCAGGAGTGAAAACCAGGTACTTAAAGATAGGCATACAGATTATGGTGTCCTATATTCACACATTCTTCATGCATTTCAAAGTTAACCCCAAAAAAATTATTCGTGAAATTTGTTTCGAGAACAACAAATAATCAATCCACTTGTTCTTGTCAAACTCGTGAGTAATAAGTTGCGAAATTGAGAAGGAAATATATAAAGAATAGCAATTGAAGTGGAGGAAATATGTATATCTGAACGTTTATTATACGTCCAGGCAGTAGTATTTGAACACTCACTAGGTGAAGTCAAGAATAATGCTCACATAACCTACACACAGGGCTACCCAACAAACATGAATCATTGGCCCGATATTGTTGTGTTAAAATTGGGGCAGAGTCGAAGACAATGGACCAACACTAATCCAGCATTGGGTCAATAGCTCATGCTTGCTGGGTATAATGTGGTGGTGGCGACATGCAAAACTCCACAGCTGCTTGAAAAGTAGAGCGAATTATATTCTGAGGTTTCTTTCATGGGCCACCAAGCTAAAATAAATCGTGCTGAAAGTTATTGAAATTCCTGCACTGAAAATAATTAAGTAATGACAAAAAAATTCTTTATTTATTTAACTCCCCAAAAGGGGAGTGGGCCGATCCCAGAGGTACTGCAATACTGGGCCAACCCGTGGGGAAGTCGGAGCAAGCTCCTGCATCTTCCCCGAGTTCCAAAAATCAGTTTAATATCGAAGTCCCCCAGTGGAGGACGTATCAGATATTAAGCTGATAAGAACAGATACTACACTTTGATCTTAGCCAAAAGGCCGAGAAGCGATGCTCAGTCATTCCAGGAGTGAAAACCAGGTACTTAAAGATAGGCATACAGATTATGGTGTCCTATATTCACACATTCTTCATGCATTTCAAAGTTAACCCCAAAAAATTATTCGTGAAATTTGTTTCGAGAACAACAAATAATCAATCCACTTGTTCTTGTCAAACTCGTGAGTAATAAGTTGCGAAATTGAGAAGGAAATATATAAAAAATAGCAATTGAAGTGGAGGAAATATGTATATCTGAACGTTTATTATACGTCCAGGCAGTAGTATTTGAACACTCACTAGGTGAAGTCAAGAATAATGCTCACATAACCTACACACAGGGCTACCCAACAAACATGAATCATTGGCCCGATATTGTTGTGTTAAAATTGGGGCAGAGTCGTAGACAATGGACCAACACTAATCCAGCATTGGGTCAATAGCTCATGCTTGCTGGGTATAATGTGGTGGTGGCGACATGCAAAACTCCACAGCTGCTTGAAAAGTAGAGCGAATTATATTCTGAGGTTTCTTTCATGGGCCACCAAGCTAAAATAAATCGTGCTGAAAGTTATTGAAATTCCTGCACTGAAAATAATTAAGTAATGACAAAATTTTTTTTTATTTATTTAACTCCCCAAAAGGGGAGTGGGCCGATCCCAGAGGTACTGCAATACTGGGCCAACCCGTGGGGAAGTCGGAGCAAGCTCCTGCATCTTCCCCGAGTTCCAAAAATCAGTTTAATATCGAAGTCCCCCAGTGGAGGACGTATCAGATATTAAGCTGATAAGAACAGATACTACACTTTGATCTTAGCCAAAAGGCCGAGAAGCGATGCTCAGTCATTCCAGGAGTGAAAACCAGGTACTTAAAGATAGGCATACAGATTATGGTGTCCTATATTCACACATTCTTCATGCATTTCAAAGTTAACCCCAAAAAAATTATTCGTGAAATTTGTTTCGAGAACAACAAATAATCAATCCACTTGTTCTTGTCAAACTCGTGAGTAATAAGTTGCGAAATTGAGAAGGAAATATATAAAAAATAGCAATTGAAGTGGAGGAAATATGTATATCTGAACGTTTATTATACGTCCAGGCAGTAGTATTTGAACACTCACTAGGTGAAGTCAAGAATAATGCTCACATAACCTACACACAGGGCTACCCAACAAACATGAATCATTGGCCCGATATTGTTGTGTTAAAATTGGGGCAGAGTCGTAGACAATGGACCAACACTAATCCAGCATTGGGTCAATAGCTCATGCTTGCTGGGTATAATGTGGTGGTGGCGACATGCAAAACTCCACAGCTGCTTGAAAAGTAGAGCGAATTATATTCTGAGGTTTCTTTCATGGGCCACCAAGCTAAAATAAATCGTGCTGAAAGTTATTGAAATTCCTGCACTGAAAATAATTAAGTAATGACAAAAAAATTCTTTATTTATTTAACTCCCCAAAAGGGGAGTGGGCCGATCCCAGAGGTACTGCAATACTGGGCCAACCCGTGGGGAAGTCGGAGCAAGCTCCTGCATCTTCCCCGAGTTCCAAAAAATCAGTTTAATATCGAAGTCCCCCAGTGGAGGACGTATCAGATATTAAGCTGATAAGAACAGATACTACACTTTGATCTTAGCCAAAAGGCCGAGAAGCGATGCTCAGTCATTCCAGGAGTGAAAACCAGGTACTTAAAGATAGGCATACAGATTATGGTGTCCTATATTCACACATTCTTCATGCATTTCAAAGTTAACCCCAAAAAATTATTCGTGAAATTTGTTTCGAGAACAACAAATAATCAATCCACTTGTTCTTGTCAAACTCGTGAGTAATAAGTTGCGAAATTGAGAAGGAAATATATAAAAAATAGCAATTGAAGTGGAGGAAATATGTATATCTGAACGTTTATTATACGTCCAGGCAGTAGTATTTGAACACTCACTAGGTGAAGTCAAGAATAATGCTCACATAACCTACACACAGGGCTACCCAACAAACATGAATCATTGGCCCGATATTGTTGTGTTAAAATTGGGGCAGAGTCGTAGACAATGGACCAACACTAATCCAGCATTGGGTCAATAGCTCATGCTTGCTGGGTATAATGTGGTGGTGGCGACATGCAAATCTCCACAGCTGCTTGAAAAGTAGAGCGAATTATATTCTGAGGTTTCTTTCATGGGCCACCAAGCTAAAATAAATCGTGCTGAAAGTTATTGAAATTCCTGCACTGAAAATAATTAAGTAATGACAAAAAAATTCTTTATTTATTTAACTCCCCAAAAGGGGAGTGGGCCGATCCCAGAGGTACTGCAATACTGGGCCAACCCGTGGGGAAGTCGGAGCAAGCTCCTGCATCTTCCCCGAGTTCCAAAAATCAGTTTAATATCGAAGTCCCCCAGTGGAGGACGTATCAGATATTAAGCTGATAAGAACAGATACTACACTTTGATCTTAGCCAAAAGGCCGAGAAGCGATGCTCAGTCATTCCAGGAGTGAAAACCAGGTACTTAAAGATAGGCATACAGATTATGGTGTCCTATATTCACACATTCTTCATGCATTTCAAAGTTAACCCCAAAAAAATTATTCGTGAAATTTGTTTCGAGAACAACAAATAATCAATCCACTTGTTCTTGTCAAACTCGTGAGTAATAAGTTGCGAAATTGAGAAGGAAATATATAAAAAATAGCAATTGAAGTGGAGGAAATATGTATATCTGAACGTTTATTATACGTCCAGGCAGTAGTATTTGAACACTCACTAGGTGAAGTCAAGAATAATGCTCACATAACCTACACACAGGGCTACCCAACAAACATGAATCATTGGCCCGATATTGTTGTGTTAAAATTGGGGCAGAGTCGTAGACAATGGACCAACACTAATCCAGCATTGGGTCAATAGCTCATGCTTGCTGGGTATAATGTGGTGGTGGCGACATGCAAAACTCCACAGCTGCTTGAAAAGTAGAGCGAATTATATTCTGAGGTTTCTTTCATGGGCCACCAAGCTAAAATAAATCGTGCTGAAAGTTATTGAAATTCCTGCACTGAAAATAATTAAGTAATGACAAAAAAATTCTTTATTTATTTAACTCCCCAAAAGGGGAGTGGGCCGATCCCAGAGGTACTGCAATACTGGGCCAACCCGTGGGGAAGTCGGAGCAAGCTCCTGCATCTTCCCCGAGTTCCAAAAATCAGTTTAATATCGAAGTCCCCCAGTGGAGGACGTATCAGATATTAAGCTGATAAGAACAGATACTACACTTTGATCTTAGCCAAAAGGCCGAGAAGCGATGCTCAGTCATTCCAGGAGTGAAAACCAGGTACTTAAAGATAGCCATACAGATTATGGTGTCCTATATTCACACATTCTTCATGCATTTCAAAGTTAACCCCAAAAAAATTATTCGTGAAATTTGTTTCGAGAACAACAAATAATCAATCCACTTGTTCTTGTCAAACTCGTGAGTAATAAGTTGCGAAATTGAGAAGGAAATATATAAAAAATAGCAATTGAAGTGGAGGAAATATGTATATCTGAACGTTTATTATACGTCCAGGCAGTAGTATTTGAACACTCACTAGGTGAAGTCAAGAATAATGCTCACATAACCTACACACAGGGCTACCCAACAAACATGAATCATTGGCCCGATATTGTTGTGTTAAAATTGGGGCAGAGTCGTAGACAATGGACCAACACTAATCCAGCATTGGGTCAATAGCTCATGCTTGCTGGGTATAATGTGGTGGTGGCGACATGCAAAACTCCACAGCTGCTTGAAAAGTAGAGCGAATTATATTCTGAGGTTTCTTTCATGGGCCACCAAGCTAAAATAAATCGTGCTGAAAGTTATTGAAATTCCTGCACTGAAAATAATTAAGTAATGACAAAAAAATTCTTTATTTATTTAACTCCCCAAAAGGGGAGTGGGCCGATCCCAGAGGTACTGCAATACTGGGCCAACCCGTGGGGAAGTCGGAGCAAGCTCCTGCATCTTCCCCGAGTTCCAAAAATCAGTTTAATATCGAAGTCCCCCAGTGGAGGACGTATCAGATATTAAGCTGATAAGAACAGATACTACACTTTGATCTTAGCCAAAAGGCCGAGAAGCGATGCTCAGTCATTCCAGGAGTGAAAACCAGGTACTTAAAGATAGGCATACAGATTATGGTGTCCTATATTCACACACTCCTCATGCATTTCAAAGTTAACCCCAAAAAAATTATTCGTGAAATTTGTTTCGAGAACAACAAATAATCAATCCACTTGTTCTTGTCAAACTCGTGAGTAATAAGTTGCGAAATTGAGAAGGAAATATATAAAAAATAGCAATTGAAGTGGAGGAAATATGTATATCTGAACGTTTATTATACGTCCAGGCAGTAGTATTTGAACACTCACTAGGTGAAGTCAAGAATAATGCTCACATAACCTACACACAGGGCTACCCAACAAACATGAATCATTGGCCCGATATTGTTGTGTTAAAATTGGGGCAGAGGCGTAGACAATGGACCAACACTAATCCAGCATTGGGTCAATAGCTCATGCTTGCTGGGTATAATGTGGTGGTGGCGACATGCAAAACTCCACAGCTGCTTGAAAAGTAGAGCGAATTATATTCTGAGGTTTCTTTCATGGGCCACCAAGCTAAAATAAATCGCGCTGAAAGTTATTGAAATTCCTGCACTGAAAATAATTAAGTAATGACAAAAAAATTCTTTATTTATTTAACTCCCCAAAAGGGGAGTGGGCCGATCCCAGAGGTACTGCAATACTGGGCCAACCCGTGGGGAAGTCGGAGCAAGCTCCTGCATCTTCCCCGAGTTCCAAAAATCAGTTTAATATCGAAGTCCCCCAGTGGAGGACGTATCAGATATTAAGCTGATAAGAACAGATACTACACTTTGATCTTAGCCAAAAGGCCGAGAAGCGATGCTCAGTCATTCCAGGAGTGAAAACCAGGTACTTAAAGATAGGCATACAGATTATGGTGTCCTATATTCACACATTCTTCATGCATTTCAAAGTTAACCCCAAAAAAATTATTCGTGAAATTTGTTTCGAGAACAACAAATAATCAATCCACTTGTTCTTGTCAAACTCGTGAGTAATAAGTTGCGAAATTGAGAAGGAAATATATAAAAAATAGCAATTGAAGTGGAGGAAATTTGTATATCTGAACGTTTATTATACGTCCAGGCAGTAGTATTTGAACACTCACTAGGTGAAGTCAAGAATAATGCTCACATAACCTACACACAGGGCTACCCAACAAACATGAATCATTGGCCCGATATTGTTGTGTTAAAATTGGGGCAGAGTCGTAGACAATGGACCAACACTAATCCAGCATTGGGTCAATAGCTCATGCTTGCTGGGTATAATGTGGTGGTGGCGACATGCAAAACTCCACAGCTGCTTGAAAAGTAGAGCGAATTATATTCTGAGGTTTCTTTCATGGGCCACCAAGCTAAAATAAATCGTGCTGAAAGTTATTGAAATTCCTGCACTGAAAATAATTAAGTAAATACAAAAAAATTCTTTATTTATTTAACTCCCCAAAAGGGGAGTGGGCCGATCCCAGAGGTACTGCAATACTGGGCCAACCCGTGGGGAAGTCGGAGCAAGCTCCTGCATCTTCCCCGAGTTCCAAAAATCAGTTTAATATCGAAGTCCCCCAGTGGAGGACGTATCAGATATTAAGCTGATAAGAACAGATACTACACTTTGATCTTAGCCAAAAGGCCGAGAAGCGATGCTCAGTCATTCCAGGAGTGAAAACCAGGTACTTAAAGATAGGCATACAGATTATGGTGTCCTATATTCACACATTCTTCATGCATTTCAAAGTTAACCCCAAAAAAATTATTCGTGAAATTTGTTTCGAGAACAACAAATAATCAATCCACTTGTTCTTGTCAAACTCGTGAGTAATAAGTTGCGAAATTGAGAAGGAAATATATAAAAAATAGCAATTGAAGTGGAGGAAATATGTATATCTGAACGTTTATTATACGTCCAGGCAGTAGTATTTGAACACTCACTAGATGAAGTCAAGAATAATGCTCACATAACCTACACACAGGGCTACCCAACAAACATGAATCATTGGCCCGATATTGTTGTGTTAAAATTGGGGCAGAGTCGTAGACAATGGACCAACACTAATCCAGCATTGGGTCAATAGCTCATGCTTGCTGGGTATAATGGGGTGGTGGCGACATGCAAAACTCCACAGCTGCTTGAAAAGTAGAGCGAATTATATTCTGAGGTTTCTTTCATGGGCCACCAAGCTAAAATAAATCGTGCTGAAAGTTATTGAAATTCCTGCACTGAAAATAATTAAGTAATGACAAAAAAATTCTTTATTTATTTAACTCCCCAAAAGGGGAGTGGGCCGATCCCAGAGGTACTGCAATACTGGGCCAACCCGTGGGGAAGTCGGAGCAAGCTCCTGCATCTTCCCCGAGTTCCAAAAATCAGTTTAATATCGAAGTCCCCCAGTGGAGGACGTATCAGATATTAAGCTGATAAGAACAGATACTACACTTTGATCTTAGCCAAAAGGCCGAGAAGCGATGCTCAGTCATTCCAGGAGTGAAAACCAGGTACTTAAAGATAGGCATACAGATTATGGTGTCCTATATTCACACATTCTTCATGCATTTCAAAGTTAACCCCAAAAAAATTATTCGTGAAATTTGTTTCGAGAACAACAAATAATCAATCCACTTGTTCTTGTCAAACTCGTGAGTAATAAGTTGCGAAATTGAGAAGGAAATATATAAAAAATAGCAATTGAAGTGGAGGAAATATGTATATCTGAACGTTTATTATACGTCCAGGCAGTAGTATTTGAACACTCACTAGGTAAAGTCAAGAATAATGCTCACATAACCTACACACAGGGCTACCCAACAAACATGAATCATTGGCCCGATATTGTTGTGTTAAAATTGGGGCAGAGTCGTAGACAATGGACCAACACTAATCCAGCATTGGGTCAATAGCTCATGCTTGCTGGGTATAATGTGGTGGTGGCGACATGCAAAACTCCACAGCTGCTTGAAAAGTAGAGCGAATTATATTCTGAGGTTTCTTTCATGGGCCACCAAGCTAAAATAAATCGTGCTGAAAGTTATTGAAATTCATGCACTGAAAATAATTAAGTAATGACAAAAAAATTCTTTATTTATTTAACTCCCCAAAAGGGGAGTGGGCCGATCCCAGAGGTACTGCAATACTGGGCCAACCCGTGGGGAAGTCGGAGCAAGCTCCTGCATCTTCCCCGAGTTCCAAAAATCAGTTTAATATCGAAGTCCCCCAGTGGAGGACGTATCAGATATTAAGCTGATAAGAACAGATACTACACTTTGATCTTAGCCAAAAGGCCGAGAAGCGATGCTCAGTCATTCCAGGAGTGAAAACCAGGTACTTAAAGATAGGCATACAGATTATGGTGTCCTATATTCACACATTCTTCATGCATTTCAAAGTTAACCCCAAAAAAATTATTCGTGAAATTTGTTTCGAGAACAACAAATAATCAATCCACTTGTTCTTGTCAAACTCGTGAGTAATAAGTTGCGAAATTGAGAAGGAAATATATAAAAAATAGCAATTGAAGTGGAGGAAATATGTATATCTGAACGTTTATTATACGTCCAGGCAGTAGTATTTGAACACTCACTAGGTGAAGTCAAGAATAATGCTCACATAACCTACACACAGGGCTACCCAACAAACATGAATCATTGGCCCGATATTGTTGTGTTAAAATTGGGGCAGAGTCGTAGACAATGGACCAACACTAATCCAGCATTGGGTCAATAGCTCATGCTTGCTGGGTATAATGTGGTGGTGGCGACATGCAAAACTCCACAGCTGCTTGAAAAGTAGAGCGAATTATATTCTGAGGTTTCTTTCATGGGCCACCAAGCTAAAATAAAACTTGCTGAAAGTTATTGAAATTCCTGCACTGAAAATAATTAAGTAATGACAAAAAAATTCTTTACTCCCCAAAAGGGGAGTGGGCCGATCCCAGAGGTACTGCAATACTGGGCCAACCCGTGGGGAAGTCGGAGCAAGCTCCTGCATCTTCCCCGAGTTCCAAAAATCAGTTTAATATCGAAGTCCCCCAGTGGAGGACGTATCAGATATTAAGCTGATAAGAACAGATACTACACTTTGATCTTAGCCAAAAGGCCGAGAAGCGATGCTCAGTCATTCCAGGAGTGAAAACCAGGTACTTAAAGATAGGCATACAGATTATGGTGTCCTATATTCACACATTCTTCATGCATTTCAAAGTTAACCCCAAAAAATTATTCGTGAAATTTGTTTCGAGAACAACAAATAATCAATCCACTTGTTCTTGTCAAACTCGTGAGTAATAAGTTGCGAAATTGAGAAGGAAATATATAAAAAATAGCAATTGAAGTGGAGGAAATATGTATATCTGAACGTTTATTATACGTCCAGGCAGTAGTATTTGAACACTCACTAGGTGAAGTCAAGAATAATGCTCACATAACCTACACACAGGGCTACCCAACAAACATGAATCATTGGCCCGATATTGTTGTGTTAAAATTGGGGCAGAGTCGTAGACAATGGACCAACACTAATCCAGCATTGGGTCAATAGCTCATGCTTGCTGGGTATAATGTGGTGGTGGCGACATGCAAAACTCCACAGCTGCTTGAAAAGTAGAGCGAATTATATTCTGAGGTTTCTTTCATGGGCCACCAAGCTAAAATAAATCGTGCTGAAAGTTATTGAAATTCCTGCACTGAAAATAATTAAGTAAATACAAAATTTTTTTTTATTTATTTAACTCCCCAAAAGGGGAGTGGGCCGATCCCAGAGGTACTGCAATACTGGGCCAACCCGTGGGGAAGTCGGAGCAAGCTCCTGCATCTTCCCCGAGTTCCAAAAATCAGTTTAATATCGAAGTCCCCCAGTGGAGGACGTATCAGATATTAAGCTGATAAGAACAGATACTACACTTTGATCTTAGCCAAAAGGCCGAGAAGCGATGCTCAGTCATTCCAGGAGTGAAAACCAGGTACTTAAAGATAGGCATACAGATTATGGTGTCCTATATTCACACATTCTTCATGCATTTCAAAGTTAACCCCAAAAAAATTATTCGTGAAATTTGTTTCGAGAACAACAAATAATCAATCCACTTGTTCTTGTCAAACTCGTGAGTAATAAGTTGCGAAATTGAGAAGGAAATATATAAAAAATAGCAATTGAAGTGGAGGAAATATGTATATCTGAACGTTTATTATACGTCCAGGCAGTAGTATTTGAACACTCACTAGGTGAAGTCAAGAATAATGCTCACATAACCTACACACAGGGCTACCCAACAAACATGAATCATTGGCCCGATATTGTTGTGTTAAAATTGGGGCAGAGTCGTAGACAATGGACCAACACTAATCCAGCATTGGGTCAATAGCTCATGCTTGCTGGGTATAATGTGGTGGTGGCGACATGCAAAACTCCACAGCTGCTTGAAAAGTAGAGCGAATTATATTCTGAGGTTTCTTTCATGGGCCACCAAGCTAAAATAAATCGTGCTGAAAGTTATTGAAATTCCTGCACTGAAAATAATTAAGTAATGACAAAAAAATTCTTTATTTATTTAACTCCCCAAAAGGGGAGTGGGCCGATCCCAGAGGTACTGCAATACTGGGCCAACCCGTGGGGAAGTCGGAGCAAGCTCCTGCATCTTCCCCGAGTTCCAAAAATCAGTTTAATATCGAAGTCCCCCAGTGGAGGACGTATCAGATATTAAGCTGATAAGAACAGATACTACACTTTGATCTTAGCCAAAAGGCCGAGAAGCGATGCTCAGTCATTCCAGGAGTGAAAACCAGGTACTTAAAGATAGGCATACATATTATGGTGTCCTATATTCACACATTCTTCATGCATTTCAAAGTTAACCCCAAAAAAATTATTCGTGAAATTTGTTTCGAGAACAACAAATAATCAATCCACTTGTTCTTGTCAAACTCGTGAGTAATAAGTTGCGAAATTGAGAAGGAAATATATAAAAAATAGCAATTGAAGTGGAGGAAATATGTATATCTGAACGTTTATTATACGTCCAGGCAGTAGTATTTGAACACTCACTAGGTAAAGTCAAGAATAATGCTCACATAACCTACACACAGGGCTACCCAACAAACATGAATCATTGGCCCGATATTGTTGTGTTAAAATTGGGGCAGAGTCGTAGACAATGGACCAACACTAATCCAGCATTGGGTCAATAGCTCATGCTTGCTGGGTATAATGTGGTGGTGGCGACATGCAAAACTCCACAGCTGCTTGAAAAGTAGAGCGAATTATATTCTGAGGTTTCTTTCATGGGCCACCAAGCTAAAATAAATCGTGCTGAAAGTTATTGAAATTCATGCACTGAAAATAATTAAGTAATGACAAAAAAATTCTTTATTTATTTAACTCCCCAAAAGGGGAGTGGGCCGATCCCAGAGGTACTGCAATACTGGGCCAACCCGTGGGGAAGTCGGAGCAAGCTCCTGCATCTTCCCCGAGTTCCAAAAATCAGTTTAATATCGAAGTCCCCCAGTGGAGGACGTATCAGATATTAAGCTGATAAGAACAGATACTACACTTTGATCTTAGCCAAAAGGCCGAGAAGCGATGCTCAGTCATTCCAGGAGTGAAAACCAGGTACTTAAAGATAGGCATACAGATTATGGTGTCCTATATTCACACATTCTTCATGCATTTCAAAGTTAACCCCAAAAAAATTATTCGTGAAATTTGTTTCGAGAACAACAAATAATCAATCCACTTGTTCTTGTCAAACTCGTGAGTAATAAGTTGCGAAATTGAGAAGGAAATATATAAAAAATAGCAATTGAAGTGGAGGAAATATGTATATCTGAACGTTTATTATACGTCCAGGCAGTAGTATTTGAACACTCACTAGGTGAAGTCAAGAATAATGCTCACATAACCTACACACAGGGCTACCCAACAAACATGAATCATTGGCCCGATATTGTTGTGTTAAAATTGGGGCAGAGTCGTAGACAATGGACCAACACTAATCCAGCATTGGGTCAATAGCTCATGCTTGCTGGGTATAATGTGGTGGTGGCGACATGCAAAACTCCACAGCTGCTTGAAAAGTAGAGCGAATTATATTCTGAGGTTTCTTTCATGGGCCACCAAGCTAAAATAAAACTTGCTGAAAGTTATTGAAATTCCTGCACTGAAAATAATTAAGTAATGACAAAAAAATTCTTTACTCCCCAAAAGGGGAGTGGGCCGATCCCAGAGGTACTGCAATACTGGGCCAACCCGTGGGGAAGTCAGAGCAAGCTCCTGCATCTTCCCCGAGTTCCAAAAATCAGTTTAATATCGAAGTCCCCCAGTGGAGGACGTATCAGATATTAAGCTGATAAGAACAGATACTACACTTTGATCTTAGCCAAAAGGCCGAGAAGCGATGCTCAGTCATTCCAGGAGTGAAAACCAGGTACTTAAAGATAGGCATACAGATTATGGTGTCCTATATTCACACATTCTTCATGCATTTCAAAGTTAACCCCAAAAAATTATTCGTGAAATTTGTTTCGAGAACAACAAATAATCAATCCACTTGTTCTTGTCAAACTCGTGAGTAATAAGTTGCGAAATTGAGAAGGAAATATATAAAAAATAGCAATTGAAGTGGAGGAAATATGTATATCTGAACGTTTATTATACGTCCAGGCAGTAGTATTTGAACACTCACTAGGTGAAGTCAAGAATAATGCTCACATAACCTACACACAGGGCTACCCAACAAACATGAATCATTGGCCCGATATTGTTGTGTTAAAATTGGGGCAGAGGCGTAGACAATGGACCAACACTAATCCAGCATTGGGTCAATAGCTCATGCTTGCTGGGTATAATGTGGTGGTGGCGACATGCAAAACTCCACAGCTGCTTGAAAAGTAGAGCGAATTATATTCTGAGGTTTCTTTCATGGGCCACCAAGCTAAAATAAATCGCGCTGAAAGTTATTGAAATTCCTGCACTGAAAATAATTAAGTAATGACAAAAAAATTCTTTATTTATTTAACTCCCCAAAAGGGGAGTGGGCCGATCCCAGAGGTACTGCAATACTGGGCCAACCCGTGGGGAAGTCGGAGCAAGCTCCTGCATCTTCCCCGAGTTCCAAAAATCAGTTTAATATCGAAGTCCCCCAGTGGAGGACGTATCAGATATTAAGCTGATAAGAACAGATACTACACTTTGATCTTAGCCAAAAGGCCGAGAAGCGATGCTCAGTCATTCCAGGAGTGAAAACCAGGTACTTAAAGATAGGCATACAGATTATGGTGTCCTATATTCACACATTCTTCATGCATTTCAAAGTTAACCCCAAAAAAATTATTCGTGAAATTTGTTTCGAGAACAACAAATAATCAATCCACTTGTTCTTGTCAAACTCGTGAGTAATAAGTTGCGAAATTGAGAAGGAAATATATAAAAAATAGCAATTGAAGTGGAGGAAATTTGTATATCTGAACGTTTATTATACGTCCAGGCAGTAGTATTTGAACACTCACTAGGTGAAGTCAAGAATAATGCTCACATAACCTACACACAGGGCTACCCAACAAACATGAATCATTGGCCCGATATTGTTGTGTTAAAATTGGGGCAGAGGCGTAGACAATGGACCAACACTAATCCAGCATTGGGTCAATAGCTCATGCTTGCTGGGTATAATGTGGTGGTGGCGACATGCAAAACTCCACAGCTGCTTGAAAAGTAGAGCGAATTATATTCTGAGGTTTCTTTCATGGGCCACCAAGCTAAAATAAATCGCGCTGAAAGTTATTGAAATTCCTGCACTGAAAATAATTAAGTAATGACAAAAAAATTCTTTATTTATTTAACTCCCCAAAAGGGGAGTGGGCCGATCCCAGAGGTACTGCAATACTGGGCCAACCCGTGGGGAAGTCGGAGCAAGCTCCTGCATCTTCCCCGAGTTCCAAAAATCAGTTTAATATCGAAGTCCCCCAGTGGAGGACGTATCAGATATTAAGCTGATAAGAACAGATACTACACTTTGATCTTAGCCAAAAGGCCGAGAAGCGATGCTCAGTCATTCCAGGAGTGAAAACCAGGTACTTAAAGATAGGCATACAGATTATGGTGTCCTATATTCACACATTCTTCATGCATTTCAAAGTTAACCCCAAAAAAATTATTCGTGAAATTTGTTTCGAGAACAACAAATAATCAATCCACTTGTTCTTGTCAAACTCGTGAGTAATAAGTTGCGAAATTGAGAAGGAAATATATAAAAAATAGCAATTGAAGTGGAGGAAATTTGTATATCTGAACGTTTATTATACGTCCAGGCAGTAGTATTTGAACACTCACTAGGTGAAGTCAAGAATAATGCTCACATAACCTACACACAGGGCTACCCAACAAACATGAATCATTGGCCCGATATTGTTGTGTTAAAATTGGGGCAGAGTCGTAGACAATGGACCAACACTAATCCAGCATTGGGTCAATAGCTCATGCTTGCTGGGTATAATGTGGTGGTGGCGACATGCAAAACTCCACAGCTGCTTGAAAAGTAGAGCGAATTATATTCTGAGGTTTCTTTCATGGGCCACCAAGCTAAAATAAATCGTGCTGAAAGTTATTGAAATTCCTGCACTGAAAATAATTAAGTAATGACAAAAAAAATCTTTATTTATTTAACTCCCCAAAAGGGGAGTGGGCCGATCCCAGAGGTACTGCAATACTGGGCCAACCCGTGGGGAAGTCGGAGCAAGCTCCTGCATCTTCCCCGAGTTCCAAAAATCAGTTTAATATCGAAGTCCCCCAGTGGAGGACGTATCAGATATTAAGCTGATAAGAACAGATACTACACTTTGATCTTAGCCAAAAGGCCGAGAAGCGATGCTCAGTCATTCCAGGAGTGAAAACCAGGTACTTAAAGATAGGCATACAGATTATGGTGTCCTATATTCACACATTCTTCATGCATTTCAAAGTTAACCCCAAAAAAATTATTCGTGAAATTTGTTTCGAGAACAACAAATAATCAATCCACTTGTTCTTGTCAAACTCGTGAGTAATAAGTTGCGAAATTGAGAAGGAAATATATAAAAAATAGCAATTGAAGTGGAGGAAATATGTATATCTGAACGTTTATTATACGTCCAGGCAGTAGTATTTGAACACTCACTAGGTGAAGTCAAGAATAATGCTCACATAACCTACACACAGGGCTACCCAACAAACATGAATCATTGGCCCGATATTGTTGTGTTAAAATTGGGGCAGAGTCGTAGACAATGGACCAACACTAATCCAGCATTGGGTCAATAGCTCATGCTTGCTGGGTATAATGTGGTGGTGGCGACATGCAAAACTCCACAGCTGCTTGAAAAGTAGAGCGAATTATATTCTGAGGTTTCTTTCATGGGCCACCAAGCTAAAATAAATCGTGCTGAAAGTTATTGAAATTCCTGCACTGAAAATAATTAAGTAATGACAAAAAAATCCTTTATTTATTTAACTCCCCAAAAGGGGAGTGGGCCGATCCCAGAGGTACTGCAATACTGGGCCAACCCGTGGGGAAGTCGGAGCAAGCTCCTGCATCTTCCCCGAGTTCCAAAAATCAGTTTAATATCGAAGTCCCCCAGTGGAGGACGTATCAGATATTAAGCTGATAAGAACAGATACTACACTTTGATCTTAGCCAAAAGGCCGAGAAGCGATGCTCAGTCATTCCAGGAGTGAAAACCAGGTACTTAAAGATAGGCATACAGATTATGGTGTCCTATATTCACACATTCTTCATGCATTTCAAAGTTAACCCCAAAAAAATTATTCGTGAAATTTGTTTCGAGAACAACAAATAATCAATCCACTTGTTCTTGTCAAACTCGTGAGTAATAAGTTGCGAAATTGAGAAGGAAATATATAAAAAATAGCAATTGAAGTGGAGGAAATATGTATATCTGAACGTTTATTATACGTCCAGGCAGTAGTATTTGAACACTCACTAGGTGAAGTCAAGAATAATGCTCACATAACCTACACACAGGGCTACTCAACAAACATGAATCATTGGCCCGATATTGTTGTGTTAAAATTGGGGCAGAGTCGTAGACAATGGACCAACACTAATCCAGCATTGGGTCAATAGCTCATGCTTGCTGGGTATAATGTGGTGGTGGCGACATGCAAAACTCCACAGCTGCTTGAAAAGTAGAGCGAATTATATTCTGAGGTTTCTTTCATGGGCCACCAAGCTAAAATAAAACTTGCTGAAAGTTATTGAAATTCCTGCACTGAAAATAATTAAGTAATGACAAAAAAATTCTTTACTCCCCAAAAGGGGAGTGGGCCGATCCCAGAGGTACTGCAATACTGGGCCAACCCGTGGGGAAGTCGGAGCAAGCTCCTGCATCTTCCCCGAGTTCCAAAAATCAGTTTAATATCGAAGTCCCCCAGTGGAGGACGTATCAGATATTAAGCTGATAAGAACAGATACTACACTTTGATCTTAGCCAAAAGGCCGAGAAGCGATGCTCAGTCATTCCAGGAGTGAAAACCAGGTACTTAAAGATAGGCATACAGATTATGGTGTCCTATATTCACACATTCTTCATGCATTTCAAAGTTAACCCCAAAAAATTATTCGTGAAATTTGTTTCGAGAACAACAAATAATCAATCCACTTGTTCTTGTCAAACTCGTGAGTAATAAGTTGCGAAATTGAGAAGGAAATATATAAAAAATAGCAATTGAAGTGGAGGAAATATGTATATCTGAACGTTTATTATACGTCCAGGCAGTAGTATTTGAACACTCACTAGGTGAAGTCAAGAATAATGCTCACATAACCTATGTATATCTGAACGTTTATTATACGTCCAGGCAGTAGTATTTGAACACTCACTAGGTGAAGTCAAGAATAATGCTCACATAACCTACACACAGGGCTACCCAACAAACATGAATCATTGGCCCGATATTGTTGTGTTAAAATTGGGGCAGAGTCGTAGACAATGGACCAACACTAATCCAGCATTGGGTCAATAGCTCATGCTTGCTGGGTATAATGTGGTGGTGGCGACATGCAAAACTCCACAGCTGCTTGAAAAGTAGAGCGAATTATATTCTGAGGTTTCTTTCATGGGCCACCAAGCTAAAATAAATCGTGCTGAAAGTTATTGAAATTCCTGCACTGAAAATAATTAAGTAATGACAAAAAAATTCTTTATTTATTTAACTCCCCAAAAGGGGAGTGGGCCGATCCCAGAGGTACTGCAATACTGGGCCAACCCGTGGGGAAGTCGGAGCAAGCTCCTGCATCTTCCCCGAGTTCCAAAAATCAGTTTAATATCGAAGTCCCCCAGTGGAGGACGTATCAGATATTAAGCTGATAAGAAAAGATACTACACTTTGATCTTAGCCAAAAGGCCGAGAAGCGATGCTCAGTCATTCCAGGAGTGAAAACCAGGTACTTAAAGATAGGCATACAGATTATGGTGTCCTATATTCACACATTCTTCATGCATTTCAAAGTTAACCCCAAAAAAATTATTCGTGAAATTTGTTTCGAGAACAACAAATAATCAATCCACTTGTTCTTGTCAAACTCGTGAGTAATAAGTTGCGAAATTGAGAAGGAAATATATAAAAAATAGCAATTGAAGTGGAGGAAATATGTATATCTGAACGTTTATTATACGTCCAGGCAGTAGTATTTGAACACTCACTAGGTGAAGTCAAGAATAATGCTCACATAACCTACACACAGGGCTACCCAACAAACATGAATCATTGGCCCGATATTGTTGTGTTAAAATTGGGGCAGAGTCGTAGACAATGGACCAACACTAATCCAGCATTGGGTCAATAGCTCATGCTTGCTGGGTATAATGTGGTGGTGGCGACATGCAAAACTCCACAGCTGCTTGAAAAGTAGAGCGAATTATATTCTGAGGTTTCTTTCATGGGCCACCAAGCTAAAATAAAACTTGCTGAAAGTTATTGAAATTCCTGCACTGAAAATAATTAAGTAATGACAAAAAAATTCTTTACTCCCCAAAAGGGGAGTGGGCCGATCCCAGAGGTACTGCAATACTGGGCCAACCCGTGGGGAAGTCGGAGCAAGCTCCTGCATCTTCCCCGAGTTCCAAAAATCAGTTTAATATCGAAGTCCCCCAGTGGAGGACGTATCAGATATTAAGCTGATAAGAAAAGATACTACACTTTGATCTTAGCCAAAAGGCCGAGAAGCGATGCTCAGTCATTCCAGGAGTGAAAACCAGGTACTTAAAGATAGGCATACAGATTATGGTGTCCTATATTCACACATTCTTCATGCATTTCAAAGTTAACCCCAAAAAAATTATTCGTGAAATTTGTTTCGAGAACAACAAATAATCAATCCACTTGTTCTTGTCAAACTCGTGAGTAATAAGTTGCGAAATTGAGAAGGAAATATATAAAAAATAGCAATTGAAGTGGAGGAAATATGTATATCTGAACGTTTATTATACGTCCAGGCAGTAGTATTTGAACACTCACTAGGTGAAGTCAAGAATAATGCTCACATAACCTACACACAGGGCTACCCAACAAACATGAATCATTGGCCCGATATTGTTGTGTTAAAATTGGGGCAGAGTCGTAGACAATGGACCAACACTAATCCAGCATTGGGTCAATAGCTCATGCTTGCTGGGTATAATGTGGTGGTGGCGACATGCAAAACTCCACAGCTGCTTGAAAAGTAGAGCGAATTATATTCTGAGGTTTCTTTCATGGGCCACCAAGCTAAAATAAATCGTGCTGAAAGTTATTGAAATTCCTGCACTGAAAATAATTAAGTAATGACAAAATTTTTTTTTATTTATTTAACTCCCCAAAAGGGGAGTGGGCCGATCCCAGAGGTACTGCAATACTGGGCCAACCCGTGGGGAAGTCGGAGCAAGCTCCTGCATCTTCCCCGAGTTCCAAAAATCAGTTTAATATCGAAGTCCCCCAGTGGAGGACGTATCAGATATTAAGCTGATAAGAACAGATACTACACTTTGATCTTAGCCAAAAGGCCGAGAAGCGATGCTCAGTCATTCCAGGAGTGAAAACCAGGTACTTAAAGATAGGCATACAGATTATGGTGTCCTATATTCACACATTCTTCATGCATTTCAAAGTTAACCCCAAAAAAATTATTCGTGAAATTTGTTTCGAGAACAACAAATAATCAATCCACTTGTTCTTGTCAAACTCGTGAGTAATAAGTTGCGAAATTGAGAAGGAAATATATAAAAAATAGCAATTGAAGTGGAGGAAATATGTATATCTGAACGTTTATTATACGTCCAGGCAGTAGTATTTGAACACTCACTAGGTGAAGTCAAGAATAATGCTCACATAACCTACACACAGGGCTACCCAACAAACATGAATCATTGGCCCGATATTGTTGTGTTAAAATTGGGGCAGAGTCGTAGACAATGGACCAACACTAATCCAGCATTGGGTCAATAGCTCATGCTTGCTGGGTATAATGTGGTGGTGGCGACATGCAAAACTCCACAGCTGCTTGAAAAGTAGAGCGAATTATATTCTGAGGTTTCTTTCATGGGCCACCAAGCTAAAATAAATCGTGCTGAAAGTTATTGAAATTCATGCACTGAAAATAATTAAGTAATGACAAAAAAATTCTTTACTCCCCAAAAGGGGAGTGGGCCGATCCCAGAGGTACTGCAATACTGGGCCAACCCGTGGGGAAGTCGGAGCAAGCTCCTGCATCTTCCCCGAGTTCCAAAAATCAGTTTAATATCGAAGTCCCCCAGTGGAGGACGTATCAGATATTAAGCTGATAAGAACAGATACTACACTTTGATCTTAGCCAAAAGGCCGAGAAGCGATGCTCAGTCATTCCAGGAGTGAAAACCAGGTACTTAAAGATAGACATACAGATTATGGTGTCCTATATTCACACATTCTTCATGCATTTCAAAGTTAACCCCAAAAAATTATTCGTGAAATTTGTTTCGAGAACAACAAATAATCAATCCACTTGTTCTTGTCAAACTCGTGAGTAATAAGTTGCGAAATTGAGAAGGAAATATATAAAAAATAGCAATTGAAGTGGAGGAAATATGTATATCTGAACGTTTATTATACGTCCAGGCAGTAGTATTTGAACACTCACTAGGTGAAGTCAAGAATAATGTTCACATAACCTATGTATATCTGAACGTTTATTATACGTCCAGGCAGTAGTATTTGAACACTCACTAGGTGAAGTCAAGAATAATGCTCACATAGCCTACACACAGGGCTACCCAACAAACATGAATCATTGGCCCGATATTGTTGTGTTAAAATTGGGGCAGAGTCGTAGACAATGGACCAACACTAATCCAGCATTGGGTCAATAGCTCATGCTTGCTGGGTATAATGTGGTGGTGGCGACATGCAAAACTCCACAGCTGCTTGAAAAGTAGAGCGAATTATATTCTGAGGTTTCTTTCATGGGCCACCAAGCTAAAATAAATCGTGCTGAAAGTTATTGAAATTCCTGCACTGAAAATAATTAAGTAATGACAAAAAAATTCTTTATTTATTTAACTCCCCAAAAGGGGAGTGGGCCGATCCCAGAGGTACTGCAATACTGGGCCAACCCGTGGGGAAGTCGGAGCAAGCTCCTGCATCTTCCCCGAGTTCCAAAAATCAGTTTAATATCGAAGTCCCCCAGTGGAGGACGTATCAGATATTAAGCTGATAAGAACAGATACTACACTTTGATCTTAGCCAAAAGGCCGAGAAGCGATGCTCAGTCATTCCAGGAGTGAAAACCAGGTACTTAAAGATAGGCATACAGATTATGGTGTCCTATATTCACACATTCTTCATGCATTTCAAAGTTAACCCCAAAAAAATTATTCGTGAAATTTGTTTCGAGAACAACAAATAATCAATCCACTTGTTCTTGTCAAACTCGTGAGTAATAAGTTGCGAAATTGAGAAGAAAATATATAAAAAATAGCAATTGAAGTGGAGGAAATATGTATATCTGAACGTTTATTATACGTCCAGGCAGTAGTATTTGAACACTCACTAGGTGAAGTCAAGAATAATGCTCACATAACCTACACACAGGGCTACCCAACAAACATGAATCATTGGCCCGATATTGTTGTGTTAAAATTGGGGCAGAGTCGTAGACAATGGACCAACACTAATCCAGCATTGGGTCAATAGCTCATGCTTGCTGGGTATAATGTGGTGGTGGCGACATGCAAAACTCCACAGCTGCTTGAAAAGTAGAGCGAATTATATTCTGAGGTTTCTTTCATGGGCCACCAAGCTAAAATAAATCGTGCTGAAAGTTATTGAAATTCCTGCACTGAAAATAATTAAGTAATGACAAAAAAATTCTTTATTTATTTAACTCCCCAAAAGGGGAGTGGGCCGATCCCAGAGGTACTGCAATACTGGGCCAACCCGTGGGGAAGTCGGAGCAAGCTCCTGCATCTTCCCCGAGTTCCAAAAATCAGTTTAATATCGAAGTCCCCCAGTGGAGGACGTATCAGATATTAAGCTGATAAGAACAGATACTACACTTTGATCTTAGCCAAAAGGCCGAGAAGCGATGCTCAGTCATTCCAGGAGTGAAAACCAGGTACTTAAAGATAGGCATACAGATTATGGTGTCCTATATTCACACATTCTTCATGCATTTCAAAGTTAACCCCAAAAAAATTATTCGTGAAATTTGTTTCGAGAACAACAAATAATCAATCCACTTGTTCTTATCAAACTCGTGAGTAATAAGTTGCGAAATTGAGAAGGAAATATATAAAAAATAGCAATTGAAGTGGAGGAAATATGTATATCTGAACGTTTATTATACGTCCAGGCAGTAGTATTTGAACACTCACTAGGTGAAGTCAAGAATAATGCTCACATAACCTACACACAGGGCTACCCAACAAACATGAATCATTGGCCCGATATTGTTGTGTTAAAATGGGGGCAGAGTCGTAGACAATGGACCAACACTAATCCAGCATTGGGTCAATAGCTCATGCTTGCTGGGTATAATGTGGTGGTGGCGACATGCAAAACTCCACAGCTGCTTGAAAAGTAGAGCGAATTATATTCTGAGGTTTCTTTCATGGGCCACCAAGCTAAAATAAATCGTGCTGAAAGTTATTGAAATTCCTGCACTGAAAATAATTAAGTAATGACAAAAAAATTCTTTATTTATTTAACTCCCCAAAAGGGGAGTGGGCCGATCCCAGAGGTACTGCAATACTGGGCCAACCCGTGGGGAAGTCGGAGCAAGCTCCTGCATCTTCCCCGAGTTCCAAAAATCAGTTTAATATCGAAGTCCCCCAGTGGAGGACGTATCAGATATTAAGCTGATAAGAACAAATACTACACTTTGATCTTAGCCAAAAGGCCGAGAAGCGATGCTCAGTCATTCCAGGAGTGAAAACCAGGTACTTAAAGATAGGCATACAGATTATGGTGTCCTATATTCACACATTCTTCATGCATTTCAAAGTTAACCCCAAAAAAATTATTCGTGAAATTTGTTTCGAGAACAACAAATAATCAATCCACTTGTTCTTGTCAAACTCGTGAGTAATAAGTTGCGAAATTGAGAAGGAAATATATAAAAAATAGCAATTGAAGTGGAGGAAATATGTATATCTGAACGTTTATTATACGTCCAGGCAGTAGTATTTGAACACTCACTAGGTGAAGTCAAGAATAATGCTCACATAACCTACACACAGGGCTACCCAACAAACATGAATCATTGGCCCGATATTGTTGTGTTAAAATTGGGGCAGAGTCGTAGACAATGGACCAACACTAATCCAGCATTGGGTCAATAGCTCATGCTTGCTGGGTATAATGTGGTGTTGGCGACATGCAAAACTCCACAGCTGCTTGAAAAGTAGAGCGAATTATATTCTGAGGTTTCTTTCATGGGCCACCAAGCTAAAATAAATCGTGCTGAAAGTTATTGAAATTCATGCACTGAAAATAATTAAGTAATGACAAAAAAATTCTTTATTTATTTAACTCCCCAAAAGGGGAGTGGGCCGATCCCAGAGGTACTGCAATACTGGGCCAACCCGTGGGGAAGTCGGAGCAAGCTCCTGCATCTTCCCCGAGTTCCAAAAATCAGTTTAATATCGAAGTCCCCCAGTGGAGGACGTATCAGATATTAAGCTGATAAGAACAGATACTACACTTTGATCTTAGCCAAAAGGCCGAGAAGCGATGCTCAGTCATTCCAGGAGTGAAAACCAGGTACTTAAAGATAGGCATACAGATTATGGTGTCCTATATTCACACATTCTTCATGCATTTCAAAGTTAACCCCAAAAAAATTATTCGTGAAATTTGTTTCGAGAACAACAAATAATCAATCCACTTGTTCTTGTCAAACTCGTGAGTAATAAGTTGCGAAATTGAGAAGGAAATATATAAAAAATAGCAATTGAAGTGGAGGAAATATGTATATCTGAACGTTTATTATACGTCCAGGCAGTAGTATTTGAACACTCACTAGGTGAAGTCAAGAATAATGCTCACATAACCTACACACAGGGCTACCCAACAAACATGAATCATTGGCCCGATATTGTTGTGTTAAAATTGGGGCAGAGTCGTAGACAACGGACCAACACTAATCCAGCATTGGGTCAATAGCTCATGCTTGCTGGGTATAATGTGGTGGTGGCGACATGCAAAACTCCACAGCTGCTTGAAAAGTAGAGCGAATTATATTCTGAGGTTTCTTTCATGGGCCACCAAGCTAAAATAAATCGTGCTGAAAGTTATTGAAATTCATGCACTGAAAATAATTAAGTAATGACAAAAAAATTCTTTACTCCCCAATAGGGGAGTGGGCCGATCCCAGAGGTACTGCAATACTGGGCCAACCCGTGGGGAAGTCGGAGCAAGCTCCTGCATCTTCCCCGAGTTCCAAAAATCAGTTTAATATTGAAGTCCCCCAGTGGAGGACGTATCAGATATTAAGCTGATAAGAACAGATACTACACTTTGATCTTAGCCAAAAGGCCGAGAAGCGATGCTCAGTCATTCCAGGAGTGAAAACCAGGTACTTAAAGATAGGCATACAGATTATGGTGTCCTATATTCACACATTCTTCATGCATTTCAAAGTTAACCCCAACAAGTTATTCGTGAAATTTGTTTCGAGAACAACAAATAATCAATCCACTTGTTCTTGTCAAACTCGTGAGTAATAAGTTGCGAAATTGAGAAGGAAATATATAAAAAATAGCAATTGAAGTGGAGGAAATATGTATATCTGAACGTTTATTATACGTCCAGGCAGTAGTATTTGAACACTCACTAGGTGAAGTCAAGAATAATGCTCACATAACCTACACACAGGGCTACCCAACAAACATGAATCATTGGCCCGATATTGTTGTGTTAAAATTGGGGCAGAGTCGTAGACAATGGACCAGCACTAATCCAGCATTGGGTCAATAGCTCATGCTTGCTGGGTATAATGTGGTGGTGGCGACATGCAAAACTCCACAGCTGCTTGAAAAGTAGAGCGAATTATATTCTGAGGTTTCTTTCATGGGCCACCAAGCTAAAATAAATCGTGCTGAAAGTTATTGAAATTCCTGCACTGAAAATAATTAAGTAATGACAAAAAAATTCTTTATTTATTTAACTCCCCAAAAGGGGAGTGGGCCGATCCCAGAGGTACTGCAATACTGGGCCAACCCGTGGGGAAGTCGGAGCAAGCTCCTGCATCTTCCCCGAGTTCCAAAAATCAGATTAATATCGAAGTCCCCCAGTGGAGGACGTATCAGATATTAAGCTGATAAGAACAGATACTACACTTTGATCTTAGCCAAAAGGCCGAGAAGCGATGCTCAGTCATTCCAGGAGTGAAAACCAGGTACTTAAAGATAGGCATACAGATTATGGTGTCCTATATTCACACATTCTTCATGCATTTCAAAGTTAACCCCAAAAAAATTATTCGTGAAATTTGTTTCGAGAACAACAAATAATCAATCCACTTGTTCTTGTCAAACTCGTGAGTAATAAGTTGCGAAATTGAGAAGGAAATATATAAAAAATAGCAATTGAAGTGGAGGAAATATGTATATCTGAACGTTTATTATACGTCCAGGCAGTAGTATTTGAACACTCACTAGGTGAAGTCAAGAATAATGCTCACATAACCTACACACAGGGCTACCCAACAAACATGAATCATTGGCCCGATATTGTTGTGTTAAAATTGGGGCAGAGTCGTAGACAATGGACCAACACTAATCCAGCATTGGGTCAATAGCTCATGCTTGCTGGGTATAATGTGGTGTTGGCGACATGCAAAACTCCACAGCTGCTTGAAAAGTAGAGCGAATTATATTCTGAGGTTTCTTTCATGGGCCACCAAGCTAAAATAAATCGTGCTGAAAGTTATTGAAATTCCTGCACTGAAAATAATTAAGTAATGACAAAATAATTCTTTATTTATTTAACTCCCCAAAAGGGGAGTGGGCCGATCCCAGAGGTACTGCAATACTGGGCCAACCCGTGGGGAAGTCGGAGCAAGCTCCTGCATCTTCTCCGAGTTCCAAAAATCAGTTTAATATCGAAGTCCCCCAGTGGAGGACGTATCAGATATTAAGCTGATAAGAACAGATACTACACTTTGATCTTAGCCAAAAGGCCGAGAAGCGATGCTCAGTCATTCCAGGAGTGAAAACCAGGTACTTAAAGATAGGCATACAGATTATGGTGTCCTATATTCACACATTCTTCATGCATTTCAAAGTTAACCCCAAAAAAATTATTCGTGAAATTTGTTTCGAGAACAACAAATAATCAATCCACTTGTTCTTGTCAAACTCGTGAGTAATAAGTTGCGAAATTGAGAAGGAAATATATAAAAAAGAGCAATTGAAGTGGAGGAAATATGTATATCTGAACGTTTATTATACGTCCAGGCAGTAGTATTTGAACACTCACTAGGTGAAGTCAAGAATAAGGCTCACATGACCTACACACAGGGCTACCCAACAAACATGAATCATTGGCCCGATATTGTTGTGTTAAAATTGGGGCAGAGTCGTAGACAATGGACCAACACTAATCCAGCATTGGGTCAATAGCTCATGCTTGCTGGGTATAATGTGGTGGTGGCGACATGCAAAACTCCACAGCTGCTTGAAAAGTAGAGCGAATTATATTCTGAGGTTTCTTTCATGGGCCACCAAGCTAAAATAAATCGTGCTGAAAGTTATTGAAATTCCTGCACTGAAAATAATTAAGTAATGACAAAAAAATTCTTTATTTATTTAACTCCCCAAAAGGGGGGTGGGCCGATCCCAGAGGTACTGCAATACTGGGCCAACCCGTGGGGAAGTCGGAGCAAGCTCCTGCATCTTCCCCGAGTTCCAAAAATCAGTTTAATATCGAAGTCCCCCAGTGGAGGACGTATCAGATATTAAGCTGATAAGAACAGATACTACACTTTGATCTTAGCCAAAAGGCCGAGAAGCGATGCTCAGTCATTCCAGGAGTGAAAACCAGGTACTTAAAGATAGGCATACAGATTATGGTGTCCTATATTCACACATTCTTCATGCATTTCAAAGTTAACCCCAAAAAATTATTCGTGAAATTTGTTTCGAGAACAACAAATAATCAATCTACTTGTTCTTGTCAAACTCGTGAGTAATAAGTTGCGAAATTGAGAAGGAAATATATAAAAAATAGCAATTGAAGTGGAGGAAATATGTATATCTGAACGTTTATTATACGTCCAGGCAGTAGTATTTGAACACTCACTAGGTGAAGTCAAGAATAATGCTCACATAACCTACACACAGGGCTACCCAACAAACATGAATCATTGGCCCGATATTGTTGTGTTAAAATTGGGGCAGAGTCGTAGACAATGGACCAACACTAATCCAGCATTGGGTCAATAGCTCATGCTTGCTGGGTATAATGTGGTGGTGGCGACATGCAAAACTCCACAGCTGCTTGAAAAGTAGAGCGAATTATATTCTGAGGTTTCTTTCATGGGCCACCAAGCTAAAATAAATCGTGCTGAAAGTTATTGAAATTCCTGCACTGAAAATAATTAAGTAATGACAAAAAAAATTCTTTATTAATTTAACTCCCCAAAAGGGGAGTGGGCCGATCCCAGAGGTACTGCAATACTGGGCCAACCCGTGGGGAAGTCGGAGCAAGCTCCTGCATCTTCCCCGAGTTCCAAAAATCAGTTTAATATCGAAGTCCCCCAGTGGAGGACGTATCAGATATTAAGCTGATAAGAACAGATACTACACTTTGATCTTAGCCAAAAGGCCGAGAAGCGATGCTCAGTCATTCCAGGAGTGAAAACCAGGTACTTAAAGATAGGCATACAGATTATGGTGTCCTATATTCACACATTCTTCATGCATTTCAAAGTTAACCCCAAAAAAATTATTCGTGAAATTTGTTTCGAGAACAACAAATAATCAATCCACTTGTTCTTGTCAAACTCGTGAGTAATAAGTTGCGAAATTGAGAAGGAAATATATAAAAAATTGCAATTGAAGTGGAGGAAATATGTATATCTGAACGTTTATTATACGTCCAGGCAGTAGTATTTGAACACTCACTAGGTGAAGTCAAGAATAATGCTCACATAACCTACACACAGGGCTACCCAACAAACATGAATCATTGGCCCGATATTGTTGTGTTAAAATTGGGGCAGAGTCGTAGACAATGGACCAACACTAATCCAGCATTGGGTCAATAGCTCATGCTTGCTGGGTATAATGTGGTGGTGGCGACATGCAAAACTCCACAGCTGCTTGAAAAGTAGAGCGAATTATATTCTGAGGTTTCTTTCATGGGCCACCAAGCTAAAATAAATCGTGCTGATAGTTATTGAAATTCCTGCACTGAAAATAATTAAGTAATGACAAAAAAATTCTTTATTTATTTAACTCCCCAAAAGGGGAGTGGGCCGATCCCAGAGGTACTGCAATACTGGGCCAATCCGTGGGGAAGTCGGAGCAAGCTCCTGCATCTTCCCCGAGTTCCAAAAATCAGTTTAATATCGAAGTCCCCCAGTGGAGGACGTATCAGATATTAAGCTGATAAGAACAGATACTACACTTTGATCTTAGCCAAAAGGCCGAGAAGCGATGCTCAGTCATTCCAGGAGTGAAAACCAGGTACTTAAAGATAGGCATACAGATTATGGTGTCCTATATTCACACATTCTTCATGCATTTCAAAGTTAACCCCCAAAAATTATTCGTGAAATTTGTTTCGAGAACAACAAATAATCAATCCACTTGTTCTTGTCAAACTCGTGAGTAATAAGTTGCGAAATTGAGAAGGAAATATATAAAAAATAGCAATTGAAGTGGAGGAAATATGTATATCTGAACGTTTATTATACGTCCAGGCAGTAGTATTTGAACACTCACTAGGTGAAGTCAAGAATAATGCTCACATAACCTACACACAGGGCTACCCAACAAACATGAATCATTGGCCCGATATTGTTGTGTTAAAATTGGGGCAGAGTCGTAGACAATGGACCAACACTAATCCAGCATTGGGTCAATTGCTCATGCTTGCTGGGTATAATGTGGTGGTGGCGACATGCAAAACTCCACAGCTGCTTGAAAAGTAGAGCGAATTATATTCTGAGGTTTCTTTCATGGGCCACCAAGCTAAAATAAATCGTGCTGAAAGTTATTGAAATTCATGCACTGAAAATAATTAGGTAATGACAAAAAAATTCTTTATTTATTTAACTCCCCAAAAGGGGAGTGGGCCGATCCCAGAGGTACTGCAATACTGGGCCAACCCGTGGGGAAGTCGGAGCAAGCTCCTGCATCTTCCCCGAGTTCCAAAAATCAGTTTAATATCGAAGTCCCCCAGTGGAGGACGTATCAGATATTAAGCTGATAAGAACAGATACTACACTTTGATCTTAGCCAAAAGGCCGAGAAGCGATGCTCAGTCATTCCAGGAGTGAAAACCAGGTACTTAAAGATAGGCATACAGATTATGGTGTCCTATATTCACACATTCTTCATGCATTTCAAAGTTAACCCCAAAAAATTATTCGTGAAATTTGTTTCGAGAACAACAAATAATCAATCCACTTGTTCTTGTCAAACTCGTGAGTAATAAGTTGCGAAATTGAGAAGGAAATATATAAAAAATAGCAATTGAAGTGGAGGAAATATGTATATCTGAACGTTTATTATACGTCCAGGCAGTAGTATTTGAACACTCACTAGGCGAAGTCAAGAATAATGCTCACATAACCTACACACAGGGCTACCCAACAAACATGAATCATTGGCCCGATATTGTTGTGTTAAAATTGGGGCAGAGTCGTAGACAATGGACCAACACTAATCCAGCATTGGGTCAATAGCTCATGCTTGCTGGGTATAATGTGGTGGTGGCGACATGCAAAACTCCACAGCTGCTTGAAAAGTAGAGCGAATTATATTCTGAGGTTTCTTTCATGGGCCACCAAGCTAAAATAAATCGTGCTGAAAGTTATTGAAATTCATGCACTGAAAATAATTAGGTAATGACAAAAAAATTCTTTATTTATTTAACTCCCCAAAAGGGGAGTGGGCCGATCCCAGAGGTACTGCAATACTGGGCCAACCCGTGGGGAAGTCGGAGCAAGCTCCTGCATCTTCCCCGAGTTCCAAAAATCAGTTTAATATCGAAGTCCCCCAGTGGAGGACGTATCAGATATTAAGCTGATAAGAACAGATACTACACTTTGATCTTAGCCAAAAGGCCGAGAAGCGATGCTCAGTCATTCCAGGAGTGAAAACCAGGTACTTAAAGATAGGCATACAGATTATGGTGTCCTATATTCACACATTCTTCATGCATTTCAAAGTTAACCCCCAAAAAATTATTCGTGAAATTTGTTTCGAGAACAACAAATAATCAATCCACTTGTTCTTGTCAAACTCGTGAGTAATAAGTTGCGAAATTGAGAAGGAAATATATAAAAAATAGCAATTGAAGTGGAGGAAATATGTATATCTGAACGTTTATTATACGTCCAGGCAGTAGTATTTGAACACTCACTAGGTGAAGTCAAGAATAATGCTCACATAACCTACACACAGGGCTACCCAACAAGCATGAATCATTGGCCCGATATTGTTGTGTTAAAATTGGGGCAGAGTCGTAGACAATGGACCAACACTAATCCAGCATTGGGTCAATAGCTCATGCTTGCTGGGTATAATGTGGTGGTGGCGACATGCAAAACTCCACAGCTGCTTGAAAAGTAGAGCGAATTATATTCTGAGGTTTCTTTCATGGGCCACCAAGCTAAAATAAATCGTGCTGAAAGTTATTGAAATTCCTGCACTGAAAATAATTAAGTAATGACAAAAAAATTCTTTATTGATTTAACTCCCCAAAAGGGGAGTGGGCCGATCCCAGAGGTACTGCAATACTGGGCCAACCCGTGGGGAAGTCGGAGCAAGCTCCTGCATCTTCCCCGAGTTCCAAAAATCAGTTTAATATCGAAGTCCCCCAGTGGAGGACGTATCAGATATTAAGCTGATAAGAACAGATACTACACTTTGATCTTAGCCAAAAGGCCGAGAAGCGATGCTCAGTCATTCCAGGAGTGAAAACCAGGTACTTAAAGATAGGCATACAGATTATGGTGTCCTATATTCACACATTCTTCATGCATTTCAAAGTTAACCCCAAAAAAATTATTCGTGAAATTTGTTTCGAGAACAACAAATAATCAATCCACTTGTTCTTGTCAAACTCGTGAGTAATAAGTTGCGAAATTGAGAAGGAAATATATAAAAAATAGCAATTGAAGTGGAGGAAATATGTATATCTGAACGTTTATTATACGTTCAGGCAGTAGTATTTGAACACTCACTAGGTGAAGTCAAGAATAATGCTCACATAACCTACACACAGGGCTACCCAACAAACATGAATCATTGGCCCGATATTGTTGTGTTAAAATTGGGGCAGAGTCGTAGACAATGGACCAACACTTATCCAGCATTGGGTCAATAGCTCATGCTTGCTGGGTATAATGTGGTGGTGGCGACATGCAAAACTCCACAGCTGCTTGAAAAGTAGAGCGAATTATATTCTGAGGTTTCTTTCATGGGCCACCAAGCTAAAATAAATCGTGCTGAAAGTTATTGAAATTCATGCACTGAAAATAATTAAGTAATGACAAAAAAATTATTTATTTATTTAACTCCCCAAAAGGGGAGTGGGCCGATCCCAGAGGTACTGCAATACTGGGCCAACCCGTGGGGAAGTCGGAGCAAGCTCCTGCATCTTCCCCGAGTTCCAAAAATCAGTTTAATATCGAAGTCCCCCAGTGGAGGACGTATCAGATATTAAGCTGATAAGAACAGATACTACACTTTGATCTTAGCCAAAAGGCCGAGAAGCGATGCTCAGTCATTCCAGGAGTGAAAACCAGGTACTTAAAGATAGGCATACAGATTATGGTGTCCTATATTCACACATTCTTCATGCATTTCAAAGTTAACCCCAAAAAAATTATTCGTGAAATTTGTTTCGAGAACAACAAATAATCAATCCACTTGTTCTTGTCAAACTCGTGAGTAATAAGTTGCGAAATTGAGAAGGAAATATATAAAAAATAGCAATTGAAGTGGAGGAAATATGTATATCTGAACGTTTATTATACGTCCAGGCAGTAGTATTTGAACACTCACTAGGTGAAGTCAAGAATAATGCTCACATAACCTACACACAGGGCTACCCAGCAAACATGAATCATTGGCCCGATATTGTTGTGTTAAAATTGGGGCAGAGTCGTAGACAATGGACCAACACTAATCCAGCAATGGGTCAATAGCTCATGCTTGCTGGGTATAATGTGGTGGTGGCGACATGCAAAACTCCACAGCTGCTTGAAAAATAGAGCGAATTATATTCTGAGGTTTCTTTCATGGGCCACCAAGCTAAAATAAATCGTGCTGAAAGTTATTGAAATTCATGCACTGAAAATAATTAAGTAATGACAAAAAAATGCTTTTCTCCCCAAAAGGGGAGTGGGCCGATCCCAGAGGTACTGCAATACTGGGCCAACCCGTGGGGAAGTCGGAGCAAGCTCCTGCATCTTCCCCGAGTTCCAAAAATCAGTTTAATATCGAAGTCCCCCAGTGGAGGACGTATCAGATATTAAGCTGATAAGAACAGATACTACACTTTGATCTGAGCCAAAAGGCCGAGAAGCGATGCTCAGTCATTCCAGGAGTGAAAACCAGGTACTTAAAGATAGGCATACAGATTATGGTGTCCTATATTCACACATTCTTCATGCATTTCAAAGTTAACCCCAAAAAAATTATTCGTGAAATTTGTTTCGAGAACAACAAATAATCAATCCACTTGTTCTTGTCAAACTCGTGAGTAATAAGTTGCGAAATTGAGAAGGAAATATATAAAAAATAGCAATTGAAGTGGAGGAAATATGTATATCTGAACGTTTATTATACGTCCAGGCAGTAGTATTTGAACACTCACTAGGTGAAGTCAAGAATAATGCTCACATAACCTACACACAGGGCTACCCAACAAACATGAATCATTGGCCCGATATTGTTGTGTTAAAATTGGAGCAGAGTCGTAGACAATGGACCAACACTAATCCAGCATTGGGTCAATAGCTCATGCTTGCTGGGTATAATGTGGTGGTGGCGACATGCAAAACTCCACAGCTGCTTGAAAAGTAGAGCGAATTATATTCTGAGGTTTCTTTCATGGGCCACCAAGCTAAAATAAATCGTGCTGAAAGTTATTGAAATTCCTGCACTGAAAATAATTAAGTAATGACAAAAAAATTCTTTATTTATTTAACTCCCCAAAAGGGGAGTGGGCCGATCCCAGAGGTACTGCAATACTGGGCCAACCCGTGGGGAAGTCGGAGCAAGCTCCTGCATCTTCCCCGAGTTCCAAAAATCAGTTTAATATCGAAGTCCCCCAGTGGAGGACGTATCAGATATTAAGCTGATAAGAACAGATACTACACTTTGATCTTAGCCAAAAGGCCGAGAAGCGATGCTCAGTCATTCCAGGAGTGAAAACCAGGTACTTAAAGATAGGCATACAGATTATGGTGTCCTATATTCACACATTCTTCATGCATTTCAAAGTTAACCCCAAAAAAATTATTCGTGAAATTTGTTTCGAGAACAACAAATAATCAATCCACTTGTTCTTGTCAAACTCGTGAGTAATAAGTTGCGAAATTGAGAAGGAAATATATAAAAAATAGCAATTGAAGTGGAGGAAATATGTATATCTGAACGTTTATTATACGTCCAGGCAGTAGTATTTGAACACTCACTAGGTGAAGTCAAGAATAATGCTCACATAACCTACACACAGGGCTACCCAACAAACATGAATCATTGGCCCGATATTGTTGTGTTAAAATTGGGGCAGAGTCGTAGACAATGGACCAACACTAATCCAGCATTGGGTCAATAGCTCATGCTTGCTGGGTATAATGTGGTGGTGGCGACATGCAAAACTCCACAGCTGCTTGAAAAGTAGAGCGAATTATATTCTGAGGTTTCTTTCATGGGCCACCAAGCTAAAATAAATCGTGCTGAAAGTTATTGAAATTCATGCACTGAAAATAATTAAGTAATGACAAAAAAATTCTTTACTCCCCAAAAGGGGAGTGGGCCGATCACAGAGGTACTGCAATACTGGGCCAACCCGTGGGGAAGTCGGAGCAAGCTCCTGCATCTTCCCCGAGTTCCAAAAATCAGTTTAATAGCGAAGTCCCCCAGTGGAGGACGTATCAGATATTAAGCTGATAAGAACAGATACTACACTTTGATCTGAGCCAAAAGGCCGAGAAGCGATGCTCAGTCATTCCAGGAGTGAAAACCAGGTACTTAAAGATAGGCATACAGATTATGGTGTCCTATATTCACACATTCTTCATGCATTTCAAAGTTGACCCCAAAAAAATTATTCGTGAAATTTGTTTCGAGAACAACAAATAATCAATCCACTTGTTCTTGTCAAACTCGTGAGTAATAAGTTGCGAAATTGAGAAGGAAATATATAAAAAATAGCAATTGAAGTGGAGGAAATATGTATATCTGAACGTTTATTATACGTTCAGGCAGTAGTATTTGAACACTCACTAGGTGAAGTCAAGAATAATGCTCACATAACCTACACACAGGGCTACCCAACAAACATGAATCATTGGCCCGATATTGTTGTGTTAAAATTGGGGCAGAGTCGTAGACAATGGACCAACACTAATCCAGCATTGGGTCGATAGGTCATGCTTGCTGGGTATAATGTGGTGGTGGCGACATGCAAAACTCCACAGCTGCTTGAAAAGTAGAGCGAATTATATTCTGAGGTTTCTTTCATGGGCCACCAAGCTAAAATAAATCGTGCTGAAAGTTATTGAAATTCCTGCACTGAAAATAATTAAGTAATGACAAAAAAATTCTTTATTTATTTAACTCCCCAAAAGGGGAGTGGGCCGATCCCAGAGGTACTGCAATACTGGGCCAACCCGTGGGGAAGTCGGAGCAAGCTCCTGCATCTTCCCCGAGTTCCAAAAATCAGTTTAATATCGAAGTCCCCCAGTGGAGGACGTATCAGATATTAAGCTGATAAGAACAGATACTACACTTTGATCTTAGCCAAAAGGCCGAGAAGCGATGCTCAGTCATTCCAGGAGTGAAAACCAGGTACTTAAGGATAGGCATACAGATTATGGTGTCCTATATTCACACATTCTTCATGCATTTCAAAGTTAACCCCAAAAAAATTATTCGTGAAATTTGTTTCGAGAACAACAAATAATCAATCCACTTGTTCTTGTCAAACTCGTGAGTAATAAGTTGCGAAATTGAGAAGGAAATATATAAAAAATAGCAATTGAAGTGGAGGAAATATGTATATCTGAACGTTTATTATACGTCCAGGCAGTAGTATTTGAACACTCACTAGGTGAAGTCAAGAATAATGCTCACATAACCTACACACAGGGCTACCCAACAAACATGAATCATTGGCCCGATATTGTTGTGTTAAAATTGGGGCAGAGTCGTAGACAATGGACCAACACTAATCCAGCATTGGGTCAATAGCTCATGCTTGCTGGGTATAATGTGGTGGTGGCGACATGCAAAACTCCACAGCTGCTTGAAAAGTAGAGCGAATTATATTCTGAGGTTTCTTTCATGGGCCACCAAGCTAAAATAAATCGTGCTGAAAGTTATTGAAATTCCTGCACTGAAAATAATTAAGTAATGACAAAAAAATTCTTTATTTATTTAACTCCCCAAAAGGGGAGTGGGCCGATCCCAGAGGTACTGCAATACTGGGCCAACCCGTGGGGAAGTCGGAGCAAGCTCCTGCATCTTCCCCGAGTTCCAAAAATCAGTTTAATATCGAAGTCCCCCAGTGGAGGACGTATCAGATATTAAGCTGATAAGAACAGATACTACACTTTGATCTTAGCCAAAAGGCCGAGAAGCGATGCTCAGTCATTCCAGGAGTGAAAACCAGGTACTTAAAGATAGGCATACAGATTATGGTGTCCTATATTCACACATTCTTCATGCATTTCAAAGTTAACCCCAAAAAAATTATTCGTGAAATTTGTTTCGAGAACAACAAATAATCAATCCACTTGTTCTTGTCAAACTCGTGAGTAATAAGTTGCGAAATTGAGAAGGAAATATATAAAAAATAGCAATTGAAGTGGAGGAAATATGTATATCTGAACGTTTATTATACGTCCAGGCAGTAGTATTTGAACACTCACTAGGTGAAGTCAAGAATAATGCTCACATAACCTACACACAGGGCTACCCAACAAACATGAATCATTGGCCCGATATTGTTGTGTTAAAATTGGGGCAGAGTCGTAGACAATGGACCAACACTAATCCAGCATTGGGTCAATAGCTCATGCTTGCTGGGCATAATGTGGTGGTGGCGACATGCAAAACTCCACAGCTGCTTGAAAAGTAGAGCGAATTATATTCTGAGGTTTCTTTCATGGGCCACCAAGCTAAAATAAATCGTGCTGAAAGTTATTGAAATTCCTGCACTGAAAATAATTAAGTAATGACAAAAAAATTCTTTATTTATTTAACTCCCCAAAAGGGGAGTGGGCCGATCCCAGAGGTACTGCAATACTGGGCCAACCCGTGGGGAAGTCGGAGCAAGCTCCTGCATCTTCCCCGAGTTCCAAAAATCAGTTTAATATCGAAGTCCCCCAGTGGAGGACGTATCAGATATTAAGCTGATAAGAACAGATACTACACTTTGATCTTAGCCAAAAGGCCGAGAAGCGATGCTCAGTCATTCCAGGAGTGAAAACCAGGTACTTAAAGATAGGCATACAGATTATGGTGTCCTATATTCACACATTCTTCATGCATTTCAAAGTTAACCCCAAAAAAATTATTCGTGAAATTTGTTTCGAGAACAACAAATAATCAATCCACTTGTTCTTGTCAAACTCGTGAGTAATAAGTTGCGAAATTGAGAAGGAAATATATAAAAAATAGCAATTGAAGTGGAGGAAATATGTATATCTGAACGTTTATTATACGTCCAGGCAGTAGTATTTGAACACTCACTAGGTGAAGTCAAGAATAATGCTCACATAACCTACACACAGGGCTACCCAACAAACATGAATCATTGGCCCGATATTGTTGTGTTAAAATTGGGGCAGAGTCGTAGACAATGGACCAACACTAATCCAGCATTGGGTCAATAGCTCATGCTTGCTGGGTATAATGTGGTGGTGGCGACATGCAAAACTCCACAGCTGCTTGAAAAGTAGAGCGAATTATATTCTGAGGTTTCTTTCATGGGCCACCAAGCTAAAATAAATCGTGCTGAAAGTTATTGAAATTCATGCACTGAAAATAATTAAGTAATGACAAAAAAATTCTTTATTTATTTAACTCCCCAAAAGGGGAGTGGGCCGATCCCAGAGGTACTGCAATACTGGGCCAACACGTGGGGAAGTCGGAGCAAGCTCCTGCATCTTCCCCGAGTTCCAAAAATCAGTTTAATATCGAAGTCCCCCAGTGGAGGACGTATCAGATATTAAGTTGATAAGAACAGATACTACACTTTGATCTTAGCCAAAAGGCCGAGAAGCGATGCTCAGTCATTCCAGGAGTGAAAACCAGGTACTTAAAGATAGGCATACAGATTATGGTGTCCTATATTCACACATTCTTCATGCATTTCAAAGTTAACCCCAAAAAAATTATTCGTGAAATTTGTTTCGAGAACAACAAATAATCAATCCACTTGTTCTTGTCAAACTCGTGAGTAATAAGTTGCGAAATTGAGAAGGAAATATATAAAAAATAGCAATTGAAGTGGAGGAAATATGTATATCTGAACGTTTATTATACGTCCAGGCAGTAGTATTTGAACACTCACTAGGTGAAGTCAAGAATAATGCTCACATAACCTACACACAGGGCTACCCAACAAACATGAATCATTGGCCCGATATTGTTGTGTTAAAATTGGGGCAGAGTCGTAGACAATGGACCAACACTAATCCAGCATTGGGTCAATAGCTCAAGCTTGCTGGGTATAATGTGGTGGTGGCGACATGCAAAACTCCACAGCTGCTTGAAAAGTAGAGCGAATTATATTCTGAGGTTTCTTTCATGGGCCACCAAGCTAAAATAAATCGTGCTGAAAGTTATTGAAATTCATGCACTGAAAATAATTAAGTAATGACAAAAAAATTCTTTATTTATTTAACTCCCCAAAAGGGGAGTGGGCCGATCCCAGAGGTACTGCAATACTGGGCCAACCCGTGGGGAAGTCGGAGCAAGCTCCTGCATCTTCCCCGAGTTCCAAAAATCAGTTTAATATCGAAGTCCCCCAGTGGAGGACGTATCAGATATTAAGCTGATAAGAACAGATACTACACTTTGATCTTAGCCAAAAGGCCGAGAAGCGATGCTCAGTCATTCCAGGAGTGAAAACCAGGTACTTAAAGATAGGCATACAGATTATGGTGTCCTATATTCACACATTCTTCATGCATTTCAAAGTTAACCCCAAAAAAATTATTCGTGAAATTTGTTTCGAGAACAACAAATAATCAATCCACTTGTTCTTGTCAAACTCGTGAGTAATAAGTTGCGAAATTGAGAAGGAAATATATAAAAAATAGCAATTGAAGTGGAGGAAATATGTATATCTGAACGTTTATTATACGTCCAGGCAGTAGTATTTGAACACTCACTAGGTGAAGTCAAGAATAATGCTCACATAACCTACACACAGGGCTACCCAACAAACATGAATCATTGGCCCGATATTGTTGTGTTAAAATTGGGGCAGAGTCGTAGACAATGGACCAACACTAATCCAGCATTGGGTCAATAGCTCATGCTTGCTGGGTATAATGTGGTGGTGGCGACATGCAAAACTCCACAGCTGCTTGAAAAGTAGAGCGAATTATATTCTGAGGTTTCTTTCATGGGCCACCAAGCTAAAATAAATCGTGCTGAAAGTTATTGAAATTCCTGCACTGAAAATAATTAAGTAATGACAAAAAAATTCTTTATTTATTTAACTCCCCAAAAGGGGAGTGGGCCGATCCCAGAGGTACTGCAATACTGGGCCAACCCGTGGGGAAGTCGGAGCAAGCTCCTGCATCTTCCCCGAGTTCCAAAAATCAGTTTAATATCGAAGTCCCCCAGTGGAGGACGTATCAGATATTAAGCTGATAAGAACAGATACTACACTTTGATCTTAGCCAAAAGGCCGAGAAGCGATGCTCAGTCATTCCAGGAGTGAAAACCAGGTACTTAAAGATAGGCATACAGATTATGGTGTCCTATATTCACACATTCTTCATGCATTTCAAAGTTAACCCCAAAAAAATTATTCGTGAAATTTGTTTCGAGAACAACAAATAATCAATCCACTTGTTCTTGTCAAACTCGTGAGTAATAAGTTGCGAAATTGAGAAGGAAATATATAAAAAAGAGCAATTGAAGTGGAGGAAATATGTATATCTGAACGTTTATTATACGTCCAGGCAGTAGTATTTGAACACTCACTAGGTGAAGTCAAGAATAATGCTCACATAACCTACACACAGGGCTATCCAACAAACATGAATCATTGGCCCGATATTGTTGTGTTAAAATTGGGGCAGAGTCGTAGACAATGGACCAACACTAATCCAGCATTGGGTCAATAGCTCATGCTTGCTGGGTATAATGTGGTGGTGGCGACATGCAAAACTCCACAGCTGCTTGAAAAGTAGAGCGAATTATATTCTGAGGTTTCTTTCATGGGCCACCAAGCTAAAATAAATCGTGCTGAAAGTTATTGAAATTCATGCACTGAAAATAATTAAGTAATGACAAAAAAATTCTTTATTTATTTAACTCCCCAAAAGGGGAGTGGGCCGATCCCAGAGGTACTGCAATACTGGGCCAACCCGTGGGGAAGTCGGAGCAAGCTCCTGCATCTTCCCCGAGTTCCAAAAATCAGTTTAATATCGAAGTCCCCCAGTGGAGGACGTATCAGATATTAAGCTGATAAGAACAGATACTACACTTTGATCTTAGCCAAAAGGCCGAGAAGCGATGCTCAGTCAGCTGAGTGAACCCTAGCACCCGAAGGGTGCTGAGAGTGGGATTAAGGCATTCGAAGCTTGTATGAAAGCTTTCTCTTAGCCTATCCAAATATTTCATTAGTATATAATACTCATTAGAAAATGTCTGGTTGGCAAGGGAGGCAAGGAACCTGGAAACAGAAGCATTTTAGAATTTAATTAATTTTGATGCGCCCTCGGCGAACAGAGGGTCACGGTGGTCTAAATGAGGTGTTGAATCAGCCGGTAGCTACCCTATATCTCGTGTCTTAACTCTTGAAATCTGGATGGAAAAGGCCGATAAAGTTTTAGTTTTGACAGATCCTTTAAATGAACATTTGAGACATTTCTTTCATTAAACTTATGCCTCTCATGTACACTTAAGTTCACTTAGTATGTTTGACATACTTAAAATTGCGTTCTGAATTTTGGATCAATTGTGATCAATTTACCTCGTGTTGTTTGCCTGACTGTCTGTGTGCCATCGCCATACTCCCGCATACCCTGAGAAAGAACGTCAGAGTTATGTAATTTCATTGAATTTGGTTGGAATGGTCTAAAAGGTGTCTAAAGTTGATAATTTGAGAAATAGAAAATTCCTAGAAGCGTGTCATCTTAATTGTGAAATTAAGAAAGTTCGCTTGTTCTCTTTTCAGAGCCACCAGGGGATTTAAACCCTTGCTTTCACTCACCATGACAGTCCTCGCGGGGGGTGACAATTATGTTGATTATCACGCCCTGCGATGACATGTGGTGAGTGACAACAGACTGTGACGTCTGTTGTAATCGTGACGCGGTGGCTGACCAACGCCGTAGGTGTTGGCCCGTCAACGCGTCAACGCTGTTATCACACCCACGAGTGCTTGTCAGCGCCGCTAGCGTCGCGCCAATGCCGGCTCAGCGTTGTTAGCGCTGGACCGACATTGGCACCGCGGTAGCCACACTGTGAAAGCACTTCGGTGTCTCTGCCACTCACGCATGCTGCCAACGCTGCCAGTGTTGCGTCAATGTCGGCCCAACGCTGTTGACGCCGGACCGGCATTGACACAACTCTAGCCGCATTCACACAGCAGTCTCAATTTTCATCATAAATTTCGGCATATTCTGATATTAATTTGTCCAAATGTGTTTTATGCCCTCTTTTAATTCTTGAAGCTCTTAATTCATTTTGAAGTTTGAAAAGATCTGAATGCTCTTTGAGCGAATCTATGAATTTATACGTTAAAGATGCTCAGTCATTCCAGGAGTGAAAACCAGGTACTTAAAGATAGGCATACAGATTATGGTGTCCTATATTCACACATTCTTCATGCATTTCAAAGTTAACCCCAAAAAAATTATTCGTGAAATTTGTTTCGAGAACAACAAATAATCAATCCACTTGTTCTTGTCAAACTCGTGAGTAATAAGTTGCGAAATTGAGAAGGAAATATATAAAAAATAGCAAATGAAGTGGAGGAAATATGTATATCTGAACGTTTATTATACGTCCAGGCAGTAGTATTTGAACACTCACTAGGTGAAGTCAAGAATAATGCTCACATAACCTACACACAGGGCTACCCAACAAACATGAATCATTGGCCCGATATTGTTGTGTTAAAATTGGGGCAGAGTCGTAGACAATGGACCAACACTAATCCAGCATTGGGTCAATAGCTCATGCTTGCTGGGTATAATGTGGTGGTGGCGACATGCAAAACTCCACAGCTGCTTGAAAAGTAGAGCGAATTATATTCTGAGGTTTCTTTCATGGGCCACCAAGCTAAAATAAATCGTGCTGAAAGTTATTGAAATTCATGCACTGAAAATAATTAAGTAATGACAAAAAAATTCTTTATTTATTTAACTCCCCAAAAGGGGAGTGGGCCGATCCCAGAGGTACTGCAATACTGGGCCAACTCGTGGGGAAGTCGGAGCAAGCTCCTGCATCTTCCCCGAGTTCCAAAAATCAGTTTAATATCGAAGTCCCCCAGTGGAGGACGTATCAGATATTAAGCTGATAAGAACAGATACTACACTTTGATCTTAGCCAAAAGGCCGAGAAGCGATGCTCAGTCATTCCAGGAGTGAAAACCAGGTACTTAAAGATAGGCATACAGATTATGGTGTCCTATATTCACACATTCTTCATGCATTTCAAAGTTAACCCCCAAAAAATTATTCGTGAAATTTGTTTCGAGAACAACAAATAATCAATCCACTTGTTCTTGTCAAACTCGTGAGTAATAAGTTGCGAAATTGAGAAGGAAATATATAAAAAATAGCAATTGAAGTGGAGGAAATATGTATATCTGAACGTTTATTATACGTCCAGGCAGTAGTATTTGAACACTCACTAGGTGAAGTCAAGAATAATGCTCACATAACCTACACACAGGGCTACCCAACAAACATGAATCATTGGCCCGATATTGTTGTGTTAAAATTGGGGCAGAGTCGTAGACAATGGACCAACACTAATCCAGCATTGGGTCAATAGCTCATGCTTGCTGGGTATAATGTGGTGGTGGCGACATGCAAAACTCCACAGCTGCTTGAAAAGTAGAGCGAATTATATTCTGAGGTTTCTTTCATGGGCCACCAAGCTAAAATAAATCGTGCTGAAAGTTATTGAAATTCATGCACTGAAAATAATTAAGTAATGACAAAAAAATTCTTTATTTATTTAACTCCCCAAAAGGGGAGTGGGCCGATCCCAGAGGTACTGCAATACTGGGCCAACCCGTGGGGAAGTCGGAGCAAGCTCCTGCATCTTCCCCGAGTTCCAAAAATCAGTTTAATATCGAAGTCCCCCAGTGGAGGACGTATCAGATATTAAGCTGGTAAGAACAGATACTACACTTTGATCTTAGCCAAAAGGCCGAGAAGCGATGCTCAGTCATTCCAGGAGTGAAAACCAGGTACTTAAAGATAGGCATACAGATTATGGTGTCCTATATTCACACATTCTTCATGCATTTCAAAGTTAACCCCAAAAAAATTATTCGTGAAATTTGTTTCGAGAACAACAAATAATCAATCCACTTGTTCTTGTCAAACTCGTGAGTAATAAGTTGCGAAATTGAGAAGGAAATATATAAAAAAGAGCAATTGAAGTGGAGGAAATATGTATATCTGAACGTTTATTATACGTCCAGGCAGTAGTATTTGAACACTCACTAGGTGAAGTCAAGAATAATGCTCACATAACCTACACACAGGGCTACCCAACAAACATGAATCATTGGCCCGATATTGTTGTGTTAAAATTGGGGCAGAGTCGTAGACAATGGACCAACACTAATCCAGCATTGGGTCAATAGCTCATGCTTGCTGGGTATAATGTGGTGGTGGCGACATGCAAAACTCCACAGCTGCTTGAAAAGTAGAGCGAATTATATTCTGAGGTTTCTTTCATGGGCCACCAAGCTAAAATAAATCGTGCTGAAAGTTATTGAAATTCATGCACTGAAAATAATTAAGTAATGACAAAAAAATTCTTTATTTATTTAACTCCCCAAAAGGGGAGTGGGCCGATCCCAGAGGTACTGCAATACTGGGCCAACCCGTGGGGATGTCGGAGCAAGCTCCTGCATCTTCCCCGAGTTCCAAAAATCAGTTTAATATCGAAGTCCCCCAGTGGAGGACGTATCAGATATTAAGCTGATAAGAACAGATACTACACTTTGATCTTAGCCAAAAGGCCGAGAAGCAATGCTCAGTCATTCCAGGAGTGAAAACCAGGTACTTAAAGATAGGCATACAGATTATGGTGTCCTATATTCACACATTCTTCATGCATTTCAAAGTTAACCCCAAAAAAATTATTCGTGAAATTTGTTTCGAGAACAACAAATAATCAATCCACTTGTTCTTGTCAAACTCGTGAGTAATAAGTTGCGAAATTGAGAAGGAAATATATAAAAAATAGCAATTGAAGTGGAGGAAATATGTATATCTGAACGTTTATTATACGTCCAGGCAGTAGTATTTGAACACTCACTAGGTGAAGTCAAGAATAATGCTCACATAACCTACACACAGGGCTACCCAACAAACATGAATCATTGGCCCGATATTGTTGTGTTAAAATTGGGGCAGAGTCGTAGACAATGGACCAACACTAATCCAGCATTGGGTCAATAGCTCATGCTTGCTGGGTATAATGTGGTGGTGGCGACATGCAAAACTCCACAGCTGCTTGAAAAGTAGAGCGAATTATATTCTGAGGTTTCTTTCATGGGCCACCAAGCTAAAATAAATCGTGCTGAAAGTTATTGAAATTCATGCACTGAAAATAATTAAGTAATGACAAAAAAATTCTTTATTTATTTAACTCCCCAAAAGGGGAGTGGGCCGATCCCAGAGGTACTGCAATACTGGGCCAACCCGTGGGGAAGTCGGAGCAAGCTCCTGCATCTTCCCCGAGTTCCAAAAATCAGTTTAATATCGAAGTCCCCCAGTGGAGGACGTATCAGATATTAAGCTGATAAGAACAGATACTACACTTTGATCTTAGCCAAAAGGCCGAGAAGCGATGCTCAGTCATTCCAGGAGTGAAAACCAGGTACTTAAAGATAGGCATACAGATTATGGTGTCCTATATTCACACATTCTTCATGCATTTCAAAGTTAACCCCAAAAAAATTATTCGTGAAATTTGTTTCGAGAACAACAAATAATCAATCCACTTGTTCTTGTCAAACTCGTGAGTAATAAGTTGCGAAATTGAGAAGGAAATATATAAAAAAGAGCAATTGAAGTGGAGGAAATATGTATATCTGAACGTTTATTATACGTCCAGGCAGTAGTATTTGAACACTCACTAGGTGAAGTCAAGAATAATGCTCACATAACCTACACACAGGGCTACCCAACAAACATGAATCATTGGCCCGATATTGTTGTGTTAAAATTGGGGCAGAGTCGTAGACAATGGACCAACACTAATCCAGCATTGGGTCAATAGCTCATGCTTGCTGGGTATAATGTGGTGGTGGCGACATGCAAAACTCCACAGCTGCTTGAAAAGTAGAGCGAATTATATTCTGAGGTTTCTTTCATGGGCCACCAAGCTAAAATAAATCGTGCTGAAAGTTATTGAAATTCATGCACTGAAAATAATTAAGTAATGACAAAAAAATTCTTTATTTATTTAACTCCCCAAAAGGGGAGTGGGCCGATCCCAGAGGTACTGCAATACTGGGCCAACCCGTGGGGATGTCGGAGCAAGCTCCTGCATCTTCCCCGAGTTCCAAAAATCAGTTTAATATCGAAGTCCCCCAGTGGAGGACGTATCAGATATTAAGCTGATAAGAACAGATACTACACTTTGATCTTAGCCAAAAGGCCGAGAAGCAATGCTCAGTCATTCCAGGAGTGAAAACCAGGTACTTAAAGATAGGCATACAGATTATGGTGTCCTATATTCACACATTCTTCATGCATTTCAAAGTTAACCCCAAAAAAATTATTCGTGAAATTTGTTTCGAGAACAACAAATAATCAATCCACTTGTTCTTGTCAAACTCGTGAGTAATAAGTTGCGAAATTGAGAAGGAAATATATAAAAAAGAGCAATTGAAGTGGAGGAAATATGTATATCTGAACGTTTATTATACGTCCAGGCAGTAGTATTTGAACACTCACTAGGTGAAGTCAAGAATAATGCTCACATAACCTACACACAGGGCTACCCAACAAACATGAATCATTGGCCCGATATTGTTGTGTTAAAATTGGGGCAGAGTCGTAGACAATGGACCAACACTAATCCAGCATTGGGTCAATAGCTCATGCTTGCTGGGTATAATGTGGTGGTGGCGACATGCAAAACTCCACAGCTGCTTGAAAAGTAGAGCGAATTATATTCTGAGGTTTCTTTCATGGGCCACCAAGCTAAAATAAATCGTGCTGAAAGTTATTGAAATTCATGCACTGAAAATAATTAAGTAATGACAAAAAAACTCTTTATTTATTAAACTCCCCAAAAGGGGAGTGGGCCGATCCCAGAGGTACTGCAATACTGGGCCAACCCGTGGGGAAGTCGGAGCAAGCTCCTGCATCTTCCCCGAGTTCCAAAAATCAGTTTAATATCGAAGTCCCCCAGTGGAGGACGTATCAGATATTAAGCTGATAAGAACAGATACTACACTTTGATCTTAGCCAAAAGGCCGAGAAGCGATGCTCAGTCATTCCAGGAGTGAAAACCAGGTACTTAAAGATAGGCATACAGATTATGGTGTCCTATATTCACACATTCTTCATGCATTTCAAAGTTAACCCCAAAAAAATTATTCGTGAAATTTGTTTCGAGAACAACAAATAATCAATCCACTTGTTCTTGTCAAACTCGTGAGTAATAAGTTGCGAAATTGAGAAGGAAATATATAAAAAAATAGCAATTGAAGTGGAGGAAATATGTATATCTGAACGTTTATTATACGTCCAGGCAGTAGTATTTGAACACTCACTAGGTGAAGTCAAGAATAATGCTCACATAACCTACACACAGGGCTACCCAACAAACATGAATCATTGGCCCGATATTGTTGTGTTAAAATTGGGGCAGAGTCGTAGACAATGGACCAACACTAATCCAGCATTGGGTCAATAGCTCATGCTTGCTGGGTATAATGTGGTGGTGGCGACATGCAAAACTCCACAGCTGCTTGAAAAGTAGAGCGAATTATATTCTGAGGTTTCTTTCATGGGCCACCAAGCTAAAATAAATCGTGCTGAAAGTTATTGAAATTCATGCACTGAAAATAATTAAGTAATGACAAAAAAATTCTTTATTTATTTAACTCCCCAAAAGGGGAGTGGGCCGATCCCAGAGGTACTGCAATACTGGGCCAACCCGTGGGGAAGTCGGAGCAAGCTCCTGTATCTTCCCCGAGTTCCAAAAATCAGTTTAATATCGAAGTCCCCCAGTGGAGGACGTATCAGATATTAAGCTGATAAGAACAGATACTACACTTTGATCTTAGCCAAAAGGCCGAGAAGCGATGCTCAGTCATTCCAGGAGTGAAAACCAGGTACTTAAAGATAGGCATACAGATTATGGTGTCCTATATTCACACATTCTTCATGCATTTCAAAGTTAACCCCCAAAAAATTATTCGTGAAATTTGTTTCGAGAACAACAAATAATCAATCCACTTGTTCTTGTCAAACTCGTGAGTAATAAGTTGCGAAATTGAGAAGGAAATATATAAAAAATAGCAATTGAAATGGAGGAAATATGTATATCTGAACGTTTATTATGCGTCCAGGCAGTAGTATTTGAACACTCACTAGGTGAAGTCAAGAATAATGCTCACATAACCTACACACAGGGCTACCCAACAAACATGAATCATTGGCCCGATATTGTTGTGTTAAAATTGGGGCAGAGTCGTAGACAATGGACCAACACTAATCCAGCATTGGGTCAATAGCTCATGCTTGCTGGGTATAATGTGGTGGTGGCGACATGCAAAACTCCACAGCTGCTTGAAAAGTAGAGCGAATTATATTCTGAGGTTTCTTTCATGGGCCACCAAGCTAAAATAAATCGTGCTGAAAGTTATTGAAATTCATGCACTGAAAATAATTAAGTAATGACAAAAAAATTCTTTATTTATTTAACTCCCCAAAAGGGGAGTGGGCCGATCCCAGAGGTACTGCAATACTGGGCCAACCCGTGGGGAAGTCGGAGCAAGCTCCTGCATCTTCCCCGAGTTCCAAAAATCAGTTTAATATCGAAGTCCCCCAGTGGAGGACGTATCAGATATTAAGCTGATAAGAACAGATACTACACTTTGATCTTAGCCAAAAGGCCGAGAAGCGATGCTCAGTCATTCCAGGAGTGAAAACCAGGTACTTAAAGATAGGCATACAGATTATGGTGTCCTATATTTACACATTCTTCATGCATTTCAAAGTTAACCCCAAAAAAATTATTCGTGAAATTTGTTTCGAGAACAACAAATAATCAATCCACTTGTTCTTGTCAAACTCGTGAGTAATAAGTTGCGAAATTGAGAAGGAAATATATAAAAAATAGCAATTGAAGTGGAGGAAATATGTATATCTGAACGTTTATTATACGTCCAGGCAGTAGTATTTGAACACTCACTAGGTGAAGTCAAGAATAATGCTCACATAACCTACACACAGGGCTACCCAACAAACATGAATCATTGGCCCGATATTGTTGTGTTAAAATTGGGGCAGAGTCGTAGACAATGGACCAACACTAATCCAGCATTGGGTCAATAGCTCATGCTTGCTGGGAATAATGTGGTGGTGGCGACATGCAAAACTCCACAGCTGCTTGAAAAGTAGAGCGAATTATATTCTGAGGTTTCTTTCATGGGCCACCAAGCTAAAATAAATCGTGCTGAAAGTTATTGAAATTCCTGCACTGAAAATCATTAAGTAATGACAAAAAAATTCTTTATTTATTTAACTCCCCAAAAGGGGAGTGGGCCGATCCCAGAGGTACTGCAATACTGGGCCAACCCGTGGGGAAGTCGGAGCAAGCTCCTGCATCTTCCCCGAGTTCCAAAAATCAGTTTAATATCGAAGTCCCCCAGTGGAGGACGTATCAGATATTAAGCTGATAAGAACAGATACTACACTTTGATCTTAGCCAAAAGGCCGAGAAGCGATGCTCAGTCATTCCAGGAGTGAAAACCAGGTACTTAAAGATAGGCATACAGATTATGGTGTCCTATATTCACACATTCTTCATGCATTTCAAAGTTAACCCCAAAAAAATTATTCGTGAAATTTGTTTCGAGAACAACAAATAATCAATCCACTTGTTCTTGTCAAACTCGTGAGTAATAAGTTGCGAAATTGAGAAGGAAATATATAAAAAATAGCAATTGAAGTGGAGGAAATATGTATATCTGAACGTTTATTATACGTCCAGGCAGTAGTATTTGAACACTCACTAGGTGAAGTCAAGAATAATGCTCACATAACCTACACACAGGGCTACCCAACAAACATGAATCATTGGCCCGATATTGTTGTGTTAAAATTGGGGCAGAGTCGTAGACAATGGACCAACACTAATCCAGCATTGGGTCAATAGCTCATGCTTGCTGGGTATAATGTGGTGGTGGCGACATGCAAAACTCCACAGCTGCTTGAAAAGTAGAGCGAATTATATTCTGAGGTTTCTTTCATGGGCCACCAAGCTAAAATAAATCGTGCTGAAAGTTATTGAAATTCCTGCACTGAAAATAATTAAGTAATGACAAAAAAATTCTTTATTTATTTAACTCCCCAAAAGGGGAGTGGGCCGATCCCAGAGGTACTGCAATACTGGGCCAACCCGTGGGGAAGTCGGAGCAAGCTCCTGCATCTTCCCCGAGTTCCAAAAATCAGTTTAATATCGAAGTCCCCCAGTGGAGGACGTATCAGATATTAAGCTGATAAGAACAGATACTACACTTTGATCTTAGCCAAAAGGCCGAGAAGCGATGCTCAGTCATTCCAGGAGTGAAAACCAGGTACTTAAAGATAGGCATACAGATTATGGTGTCCTATATTCACACATTCTTCATGCATTTCAAAGTTAACCCCAAAAAAATTATTCGTGAAATTTGTTTCGAGAACAACAAATAATCAATCCACTTGTTCTTGTCAAACTCGTGAGTAATAAGTTGCGAAATTGAGAAGGAAATATATAAAAAATAGCAATTGAAGTGGAGGAAATATGTATATCTGAACGTTTATTATACGTCCAGGCAGTAGTATTTGAACACTCACTAGGTGAAGTCAAGAATAATGCTCACATAATCTACACACAGGGCTACCCAACAAACATGAATCATTGGCCCGATATTGTTGTGTTAAAATTGGGGCAGAGTCGTAGACAATGGACCAACACTAATCCAGCATTGGGTCAATAGCTCATGCTTGCTGGGTATAATGTGGTGGTGGCGACATGCAAAACTCCACAGCTGCTTGAAAAGTAGAGCGAATTATATTCTGAGGTTTCTTTCATGGGCCACCAAGCTAAAATAAATCGTGCTGAAAGTTATTGAAATTCCTGCACTGAAAATAATTAAGTAATGACCAAAAAATTCTTTATTTATTTAACTCCCCAAAAGGGGAGTGGGCCGATCCCAGAGGTACTGCAATACTGGGCCAACCCGTGGGGAAGTCGGAGCAAGCTCCTGCATCTTCCCCGAGTTCCAAAAATCAGTTTAATATCGAAGTCCCCCAGTGGAGGACGTATCAGATATTAAGCTGATAAGAACAGATACTACACTTTGATCTTAGCCAAAAGGCCGAGAAGCGATGCTCAGTCATTCCAGGAGTGAAAACCAGGTACTTAAAGATAGGCATACAGATTATGGTGTCCTATATTCACACATTCTTCATGCATTTCAAAGTTAACCCCAAAAAAATTATTCGTGAAATTTGTTTCGAGAACAACAAATAATCAATCCACTTGTTCTTGTCAAACTCGTGAGTAATAAGTTGCGAAATTGAGAAGGAAATATATAAAAAATAGCAATTGAAGTGGAGGAAATATGTATATCTGAACGTTTATTATACGTCCAGGCAGTAGTATTTGAACACTCACTAGGTGAAGTCAAGAATAATGCTCACATAACCTACACACAGGGCTACCCAACAAACATGAATCATTGGCCCGATATTGTTGTGTTAAAATTGGGGCAGAGTCGTAGACAATGGACCAACACTAATCCAGCATTGGGTCAATAGCTCATGCTTGCTGGGTATAATGTGGTGGTGGCGACATGCAAAACTCCACAGCTGCTTGAAAAGTAGAGCGAATTATATTCTGAGGTTTCTTTCATGGGCCACCAAGCTAAAATAAATCGTGCTGAAAGTTATTGAAATTCATGCACTGAAAATAATTAAGTAATGACAAAAAAATTCTTTACTCCCCAAAAGGGGAGTGGGCCGATCCCAGAGGTACTGCAATACTGGGCCAACCCGTGGGGAAGTCGGAGCAAGCTCCTGCATCTTCCCCGAGTTCCAAAAATCAGTTTAATATCGAAGTCCCCCAGTGGAGGACGTATCAGATATTAAGCTGATAAGAACAGATACTACACTTTGATCTTAGCCAAAAGGCCGAGAAGCGATGCTCAGTCATTCCAGGAGTGAAAACCAGGTACGTAAAGATAGGCATACAGATTATGGTGTCCTATATTCACACATTCTTCATGCATTTCAAAGTTAACCCCAAAAAAAATATTCGTGAAATTTGTTTCGAGAACAACAAATAATCAATCCACTTGTTCTTGTCAAACTCGTGAGTAATAAGTTGCGAAATTGAGAAGGAAATATATAAAAAATAGCAATTGAAGTGGAGGAAATATGTATATCTGAACGTTTATTATACGTCCAGGCAGTAGTATTTGAACACTCACTAGGTGAAGTCAAGAATAATGCTCACATAACCTACACACAGGGCTACCCAACAAACATGAATCATTGGCCCGATATTGTTGTGTTAAAATTGGGGCAGAGTCGTAGACAATGGACCAACACTAATCCAGCATTGGGTCAATAGCTCATGCTTGCTGGGTATAATGTGGTGGTGGCGACATGCAAAACTCCACAGCTGCTTGAAAAGTAGAGCGAATTATATTCTGAGGTTTCTTTCATGGGCCACCAAGCTAAAATAAATCGTGCTGAAAGTTATTGAAATTCATGCACTGAAAATAATTAAGTAATGACAAAAAAATTCTTTATTTATTTAACTCCCCAAAAGGGGAGTGGGCCGATCCCAGAGGTACTGCAATACTGGGCCAACCCGTGGGGAAGTCGGAGCAAGCTCCTGCATCTTCCCCGAGTTCCAAAAATCAGTTTAATATCGAAGTCCCCCAGTGGAGGACGTATCAGATATTAAGCTGATAAGAACAGATACTACACTTTGATCTTAGCCAAAAGGCCGAGAAGCGATGCTCAGTCATTCCAGGAGTGAAAACCAGGTACTTAAAGATAGGCATACAGATTATGGTGTCCTATATTCACACATTCTTCATGCATTTCAAAGTTAACCCCAAAAAAATTATTCGTGAAATTTGTTTCGAGAACAACAAATAATCAATCCACTTGTTCTTGTCAAACTCGTGAGTAATAAGTTGCGAAATTGAGAAGGAAATATATAAAAAATAGCAATTGAAGTGGAGGAAATATGTATATCTGAACGTTTATTATACGTCCAGGCAGTAGTATTTGAACACTCACTAGGTGAAGTCAAGAATAATGCTCACATAACCTACACACAGGGCTACCCAACAAACATGAATCATTGGCCCGATATTGTTGTGTTAAAATTGGGGCAGAGTCGTAGACAATGGACCAACACTAATCCAGCATTGGGTCAATAGCTCATGCTTGCTGGGTATAATGTGGTGGTGGCGACATGCAAAACTCCACAGCTGCTTGAAAAGTAGAGCGAATTATATTCTGAGGTTTCTTTCATGGGCCACCAAGCTAAAATAAATCGTGCTGAAAGTTATTGAAATTCATGCACTGAAAATAATTAAGTAATGACAAAAAATTCTTTATTTATTTAACTCCCCAAAAAGGGAGTGGGCCGATCCCAGAGGTACTGCAATACTGGGCCAACCCGTGGGGAAGTCGGAGCAAGCTCCTGCATCTTCCCCGAGTTCCAAAAATCAGTTTAATATCGAAGTCCCCCAGTGGAGGACGTATCAGATATTAAGCTGATAAGAACAGATACTACACTTTGATCTTAGCCAAAAGGCCGAGAAGCGATGCTCAGTCATTCCAGGAGTGAAAACCAGGTACTTAAAGATAGGCATACAGATTATGGTGTCCTATATTCACACATTCTTCATGCATTTCAAAGTTAACCCCAAAAAATTATTCGTGAAATTTGTTTCGAGAACAACAAATAATCAATCCACTTGTTCTTGTCAAACTCGTGAGTAATAAGTTGCGAAATTGAGAAGGAAATATATAAAAAATAGCAATTGAAGTGGAGGAAATATGTATATCTGAACGTTTATTATACGTCCAGGCAGTAGTATTTGAACACTCACTAGGTGAAGTCAAGAATAATGCTCACATAACCTACACACAGGGCTACCCAACAAACATGAATCATTGGCCCGATATTGTTGTGTTAAAATTTGGGCAGAGTCGTAGACAATGGACCAACACTAATCCAGCATTGGGTCAATAGCTCATGCTTGCTGGGTATAATGTGGTGGTGGCGACATGCAAAACTCCACAGCTGCTTGAAAAGTAGAGCGAATTATATTCTGAGGTTTCTTTCATGGGCCACCAAGCTAAAATAAATCGTGCTGAAAGTTATTGAAATTCCTGCACTGAAAATAATTAAGTAATGACAAAAAAATTCTTTATTTATTTAACTCCCCAAAAGGGGAATGGGCCGATCCCAGAGGTACTGCAATACTGGGCCAACCCGTGGGGAAGTCGGAGCAAGCTCCTGCATCTTCCCCGAGTTCCAAAAATCAGTTTAATATCGAAGTCCCCCAGTGGAGGACGTATCAGATATTAAGCTGATAAGAACAGATACTACACTTTGATCTTAGCCAAAAGGCCGAGAAGCGATGCTCAGTCATTCCAGGAGTGAAAACCAGGTACTTAAAGATAGGCATACAGATTATGGTGTCCTATATTCACACATTCTTCATGCATTTCAAAGTTAACCCCAAAAAATTATTCGTGAAATTTGTTTCGAGAACAACAAATAATCAATCCACTTGTTCTTGTCAAACTCGTGAGTAATAAGTTGCGAAATTGAGAAGGAAATATATAAAAAATAGCAATTGAAGTGGAGGAAATATGTATATCTGAACGTTTATTATACGTCCAGGCAGTAGTATTTGAACACTCACTAGGTGAAGTCAAGAATAATGCTCACATAACCTACACACAGGGCTACCCAACAAACATGAATCATTGGCCCGATATTGTTGTGTTAAAATTGGGGCAGAGTCGTAGACAATGGACCAACACTAATCCAGCATTGGGTCAATAGCTCATGCTTGCTGGGTATAATGTGGTGGTGGCGACATGCAAAACTCCACAGCTGCTTGAAAAGTAGAGCGAATTATATTCTGAGGTTTCTTTCATGGGCCACCAAGCTAAAATAAATCGTGCTGAAAGTTATTGAAATTCCTGCACTGAAAATAATTAAGTAATGACAAAAAAATTCTTTATTTATTTAACTCCCCAAAAGGGGAGTGGGCCGATCCCAGAGGTACTGCAATACTGGGCCAACCCGTGGGGAAGTCGGAGCAAGCTCCTGCATCTTCCCCGAGTTCCAAAAATCAGTTTAATATCGAAGTCCCCCAGTGGAGGACGTATCAGATATTAAGCTGATAAGAACAGATACTACACTTTGATCTTAGCCAAAAGGCCGAGAAGCGATGCTCAGTCATTCCAGGAGTGAAAACCAGGTACTTAAAGATAGGCATACAGATTATGGTGTCCTATATTCACACATTCTTCATGCATTTCAAAGTTAACCCCAAAAAATTATTCGTGAAATTTGTTTCGAGAACAACAAATAATCAATCCACTTGTTCTTGTCAAACTCGTGAGTAATAAGTTGCGAAATTGAGAAGGAAATATATAAAAAATAGCAATTGAAGTGGAGGAAATATGTATATCTGAACGTTTATTATACGTCCAGGCAGTAGTATTTGAACACTCACTAGGTGAAGTCAAGAATAATGCTCACATAACCTACACACAGGGCTACCCAACAAACATGAATCATTGGCCCGATATTGTTGTGTTAAAATTGGGGCAGAGTCGTAGACAATGGACCAACACTAATCCAGCATTGGGTCAATAGCTCATGCTTGCTGGGTATAATGTGGTGGTGGCGACATGCAAAACTCCACAGCTGCTTGAAAAGTAGAGCGAATTATATTCTGAGGTTTCTTTCATGGGCCACCAAGCTAAAATAAATCGTGCTGAAAGTTATTGAAATTCATGCACTGAAAATAATTAAGTAATGACAAAAAAATTCTTTATTTATTTAACTCCCCAAAAGGGGAGTGGGCCGATCCCAGAGGTACTGCAATACTGGGCCAACCCGTGGGGAAGTCGGAGCAAGCTCCTGCATCTTCCCCGAGTTCCAAAAATCAGTTTAATATCGAAGTCCCCCAGTGGAGGACGTATCAGATATTAAGCTGATAAGAACAGATACTACACTTTGATCTTAGCCAAAAGGCCGAGAAGCGATGCTCAGTCATTCCAGGAGTGAAAACCAGGTACTTAAAGATAGGCATACAGATTATGGTGTCCTATATTCACACATTCTTCATGCATTTCAAAGTTAACCCCAAAAAATTATTCGTGAAATTTGTTTCGAGAACAACAAATAATCAATCCACTTGTTCTTGTCAAACTCGTGAGTAATAAGTTGCGAAATTGAGAAGGAAATATATAAAAAATAGCAATTGAAGTGGAGGAAATATGTATATCTGAACGTTTATTATACGTCCAGGCAGTAGTATTTGAACACTCACTAGGTGAAGTCAAGAATAATGCTCACATAACCTACACACAGGGCTACCCAACAAACATGAATCATTGGCCCGATATTGTTGTGTTAAAATTGGGGCAGAGTCGTAGACAATGGACCAACACTAATCCAGCATTGGGTCAATAGCTCATGCTTGCTGGGTATAATGTGGTGGTGGCGACATGCAAAACTCCACAGCTGCTTGAAAAGTAGAGCGAATTATATTCTGAGGTTTCTTTCATGGGCCACCAAGCTAAAATAAATCGTGCTGAAAGTTATTGAAATTCATGCACTGAAAATAATTAAGTAATGACAAAAAAATTCTTTATTTATTTAACTCCACAAAAGGGGAGTGGGCCGATCCCAGAGGTACTGCAATACTGGGCCAACCCGTGGGGAAGTCGGAGCAAGCTCCTGCATCTTCCCCGAGTTCCAAAAATCAGTTTAATATCGAAGTCCCCCAGTGGAGGACGTATCAGATATTAAGCTGATAAGAACAGATACTACACTTTGATCTTAGCCAAAAGGCCGAGAAGCGATGCTCAGTCATTCCAGGAGTGAAAACCAGGTACTTAAAGATAGGCATACAGATTATGGTGTCCTATATTCACACATTCTTCATGCATTTCAAAGTTAACCCCAAAAAAATTATTCGTGAAATTTGTTTCGAGAACAACAAATAATCAATCCACTTGTTCTTGTCAAACTCGTGAGTAATAAGTTGCGAAATTGAGAAGGAAATATATAAAAAATAGCAATTGAAGTGGAGGAAATATGTATATCTGAACGTTTATTATACGTCCAGGCAGTAGTATTTGAACACTCACTAGGTGAAGTCAAGAATAATGCTCACATAACCTACACACAGGGCTACCCAACAAACATGAATCATTGGCCCGATATTGTTGTGTTAAAATTGGGGCAGAGTCGTAGACAATGGACCAACACTAATCCAGCATTGGGTCAATAGCTCATGCTTGCTGGGTATAATGTGGTGGTGGCGACATGCAAAACTCCACAGCTGCTTGAAAAGTAGAGCGAATTATATTCTGAGGTTTCTTTCATGGGCCACCAAGCTAAAATAAATCGTGCTGAAAGTTATTGAAATTCATGCACTGAAAATAATTAAGTAATGACAAAAAAATTCTTTATTTATTTAACTCCCCAAAAGGGGAGTGGGCCGATCCCAGAGGTACTGCAATACTGGGCCAACCCGTGGGGAAGTCGGAGCAAGCTCCTGCATCTTCCCCGAGTTCCAAAAATCAGTTTAATATCGAAGTCCCCCAGTGGAGGACGTATCAGATATTAAGCTGATAAGAACAGATACTACACTTTGATCTTAGCCAAAAGGCCGAGAAGCGATGCTCAGTCATTCCAGGAGTGAAAACCAGGTACTTAAAGATAGGCATACAGATTATGGTGTCCTATATTCACACATTCTTCATGCATTTCAAAGTTAACCCCAAAAAAATTATTCGTGAAATTTGTTTCGAGAACAACAAATAATCAATCCACTTGTTCTTGTCAAACTCGTGAGTAATAAGTTGCGAAATTGAGAGGGAAATATATAAAAAATAGCAATTGAAGTGGAGGAAATATGTATATCTGAACGTTTATTATACGTCCAGGCAGTAGTATTTGAACACTCACTAGGTGAAGTCAAGAATAATGCTCACATAACCTACACACAGGGCTACCCAACAAACATGAATCATTGGCCCGATATTGTTGTGTTAAAATTGGGGCAGAGTCGTAGACAATGGACCAACACTAATCCAGCATTGGGTCAATAGCTCATGCTTGCTGGGTATAATGTGGTGGTGGCGACATGCAAAACTCCACAGCTGCTTGAAAAGTAGAGCGAATTATATTCTGAGGTTTCTTTCATGGGCCACCAAGCTAAAATAAATCGTGCTGAAAGTTATTGAAATTCATGCACTGAAAATAATTAAGTAATGACAAAAAAATTCTTTATTTATTTAACTCCCCAAAAGGGGAGTGGGCCGATCCCAGAGGTACTGCAATACTGGGCCAACCCGTGGGGAAGTCGGAGCAAGCTCCTGCATCTTCCCCGAGTTCCAAAAATCAGTTTAATATCGAAGTCCCCCAGTGGAGGACGTATCAGATATTAAGCTGATAAGAACAGATACTACACTTTGATCTTAGCCAAAAGGCCGAGAAGCGATGCTCAGTCATTCCAGGAGTGAAAACCAGGTACTTAAAGATAGGCATACAGATTATGGTGTCCTATATTCACACATTCTTCATGCATTTCAAAGTTAACCCCAAAAAAATTATTCGTGAAATTTGTTTCGAGAACAACAAATAATCAATCCACTTGTTCTTGTCAAACTCGTGAGTAATAAGTTGCGAAATTGAGAAGGAAATATATAAAAAATAGCAATTGAAGTGGAGGAAATATGTATATCTGAACGTTTATTATACGTCCAGGCAGTAGTATTTGAACACTCACTAGGTGAAGTCAAGAATAATGCTCACATAACCTACACACAGGGCTACCCAACAAACATGAATCATTGGCCCGATATTGTTGTGTTAAAATTGGGGCAGAGTCGTAGACAATGGACCAACACTAATCCAGCATTGGGTCAATAGCTCATGCTTGCTGGGTATAATGTGGTGGTGGCGACATGCAAAACTCCACAGCTGCTTGAAAAGTAGAGCGAATTATATTCTGAGGTTTCTTTCATGGGCCACCAAGCTAAAATAAATCGTGCTGAAAGTTATTGAAATTCATGCACTGAAAATAATTAAGTAATGACAAAAAAATTCTTTATTTATTTAACTCCCCAAAAGGGGAGTGGGCCGATCCCAGAGGTACTGCAATACTGGGCCAACCCGTGGGGAAGTCGGAGCAAGCTCCTGCATCTTCCCCGAGTTCCAAAAATCAGTTTAATATCGAAGTCCCCCAGTGGAGGACGTATCAGATATTAAGCTGATAAGAACAGATACTACACTTTGATCTTAGCCAAAAGGCCGAGAAGCGATGCTCAGTCATTCCAGGAGTGAAAACCAGGTACTTAAAGATAGGCATACAGATTATGGTGTCCTATATTCACACATTCTTCATGCATTTCAAAGTTAACCCCAAAAAATTATTCGTGAAATTTGTTTCGAGAACAACAAATAATCAATCCACTTGTTCTTGTCAAACTCGTGAGTAATAAGTTGCGAAATTGAGAAGGAAATATATGAAAAATAGCAATTGAAGTGGAGGAAATATGTATATCTGAACGTTTATTATACGTCCAGGCAGTAGTATTTGAACACTCACTAGGTGAAGTCAAGAATAATGCTCACATAACCTACACACAGGGCTACCCAACAAACATGAATCATTGGCCCGATATTGTTGTGTTAAAATTGGGGCAGAGTCGTAGACAATGGACCAACACTAATCCAGCATTGGGTCAATAGCTCATGCTTGCTGGGTATAATGTGGTGGTGGCGACATGCAAAACTCCACAGCTGCTTGAAAAGTAGAGCGAATTATATTCTGAGGTTTCTTTCATGGGCCACCAAGCTAAAATAAATCGTGCTGAAAGTTATTGAAATTCATGCACTGAAAATAATTAAGTAATGACAAAAAAATTCTTTATTTATTTAACTCCCCAAAAGGGGAGTGGGCCGATCCCAGAGGTACTGCAATACTGGGCCAACCCGTGGGGAAGTCGGAGCAAGCTCCTGCATCTTCCCCGAGTTCCAAAAATCAGTTTAATATCGAAGTCCCCCAGTGGAGGACGTATCAGATATTAAGCTGATAAGAACAGATACTACACTTTGATCTTAGCCAAAAGGCCGAGAAGCGATGCTCAGTCATTCCAGGAGTGAAAACCAGGTACTTAAAGATAGGCATACAGATTATGGTGTCCTATATTCACACATTCTTCATGCATTTCAAAGTTAACCCCAAAAAATTATTCGTGAAATTTGTTTCGAGAACAACAAATAATCAATCCACTTGTTCTTGTCAAACTCGTGAGTAATAAGTTGCGAAATTGAGAAGGAAATATATAAAAAATAGCAATTGAAGTGGAGGAAATATGTATATCTGAACGTTTATTATACGTCCAGGCAGTAGTATTTGAACACTCACTAGGTGAAGTCAAGAATAATGCTCACATAACCTACACACAGGGCTACCCAACAAACATGAATCATTGGCCCGATATTGTTGTGTTAAAATTGGGGCAGAGTCGTAGACAATGGACCAACACTAATCCAGCATTGGGTCAATAGCTCATGCTTGCTGGGTATAATGTGGTGGTGGCGACATGCAAAACTCCACAGCTGCTTGAAAAGTAGAGCGAATTATATTCTGAGGTTTCTTTCATGGGCCACCAAGCTAAAATAAATCGTGCTGAAAGTTATTGAAATTCATGCACTGAAAATAATTAAGTAATGACAAAAAAATTCTTTATTTATTTAACTCCACAAAAGGGGAGTGGGCCGATCCCAGAGGTACTGCAATACTGGGCCAACCCGTGGGGAAGTCGGAGCAAGCTCCTGCATCTTCCCCGAGTTCCAAAAATCAGTTTAATATCGAAGTCCCCCAGTGGAGGACGTATCAGATATTAAGCTGATAAGAACAGATACTACACTTTGATCTTAGCCAAAAGGCCGAGAAGCGATGCTCAGTCATTCCAGGAGTGAAAACCAGGTACTTAAAGATAGGCATACAGATTATGGTGTCCTATATTCACACATTCTTCATGCATTTCAAAGTTAACCCCAAAAAAATTATTCGTGAAATTTGTTTCGAGAACAACAAATAATCAATCCACTTGTTCTTGTCAAACTCGTGAGTAATAAGTTGCGAAATTGAGAAGGAAATATATAAAAAATAGCAATTGAAGTGGAGGAAATATGTATATCTGAACGTTTATTATACGTCCAGGCAGTAGTATTTGAACACTCACTAGGTGAAGTCAAGAATAATGCTCACATAACCTACACACAGGGCTACCCAACAAACATGAATCATTGGCCCGATATTGTTGTGTTAAAATTGGGGCAGAGTCGTAGACAATGGACCAACACTAATCCAGCATTGGGTCAATAGCTCATGCTTGCTGGGTATAATGTGGTGGTGGCGACATGCAAAACTCCACAGCTGCTTGAAAAGTAGAGCGAATTATATTCTGAGGTTTCTTTCATGGGCCACCAAGCTAAAATAAATCGTGCTGAAAGTTATTGAAATTCATGCACTGAAAATAATTAAGTAATGACAAAAAAATTCTTTATTTATTTAACTCCACAAAAGGGGAGTGGGCCGATCCCAGAGGTACTGCAATACTGGGCCAACCCGTGGGGAAGTCGGAGCAAGCTCCTGCATCTTCCCCGAGTTCCAAAAATCAGTTTAATATCGAAGTCCCCCAGTGGAGGACGTATCAGATATTAAGCTGATAAGAACAGATACTACACTTTGATCTTAGCCAAAAGGCCGAGAAGCGATGCTCAGTCATTCCAGGAGTTAAAACCAGGTACTTAAAGATAGGCATACAGATTATGGTGTCCTATATTCACACATTCTTCATGCATTTCAAAGTTAACCCCAAAAAAATTATTCGTGAAATTTGTTTCGAGAACAACAAATAATCAATCCACTTGTTCTTGTCAAACTCGTGAGTAATAAGTTGCGAAATTGAGAAGGAAATATATAAAAAATAGCAATTGAAGTGGAGGAAATATGTATATCTGAACGTTTATTATACGTCCAGGCAGTAGTATTTGAACACTCACTAGGTGAAGTCAAGAATAATGCTCACATAACCTACACACAGGGCTACCCAACAAACATGAATCATTGGCCCGATATTGTTGTGTTAAAATTGGGGCAGAGTCGTAGACAATGGACCAACACTAATCCAGCATTGGGTCAATAGCTCATGCTTGCTGGGTATAATGTGGTGGTGGCGACATGCAAAACTCCACAGCTGCTTGAAAAGTAGAGCGAATTATATTCTGAGGTTTCTTTCATGGGCCACCAAGCTAAAATAAATCGTGCTGAAAGTTATTGAAATTCATGCACTGAAAATAATTAAGTAATGACAAAAAAATTCTTTATTTATTTAACTCCCCAAAAGGGGAGTGGGCCGATCCCAGAGGTACTGCAATACTGGGCCAACCCGTGGGGAAGTCGGAGCAAGCTCCTGCATCTTCCCCGAGTTCCAAAAATCAGTTTAATATCGAAGTCCCCCAGTGGAGGACGTATCAGATATTAAGCTGATAAGAACAGATACTACACTTTGATCTTAGCCAAAAGGCCGAGAAGCGATGCTCAGTCATTCCAGGAGTGAAAACCAGGTACTTAAAGATAGGCATACAGATTATGGTGTCCTATATTCACACATTCTTCATGCATTTCAAAGTTAACCCCAAAAAAATTATTCGTGAAATTTGTTTCGAGAACAACAAATAATCAATCCACTTGTTCTTGTCAAACTCGTGAGTAATAAGTTGCGAAATTGAGAGGGAAATATATAAAAAATAGCAATTGAAGTGGAGGAAATATGTATATCTGAACGTTTATTATACGTCCAGGCAGTAGTATTTGAACACTCACTAGGTGAAGTCAAGAATAATGCTCACATAACCTACACACAGGGCTACCCAACAAACATGAATCATTGGCCCGATATTGTTGTGTTAAAATTGGGGCAGAGTCGTAGACAATGGACCAACACTAATCCAGCATTGGGTCAATAGCTCATGCTTGCTGGGTATAATGTGGTGGTGGCGACATGCAAAACTCCACAGCTGCTTGAAAAGTAGAGCGAATTATATTCTGAGGTTTCTTTCATGGGCCACCAAGCTAAAATAAATCGTGCTGAAAGTTATTGAAATTCATGCACTGAAAATAATTAAGTAATGACAAAAAAATTCTTTATTTATTTAACTCCCCAAAAGGGGAGTGGGCCGATCCCAGAGGTACTGCAATACTGGGCCAACCCGTGGGGAAGTCGGAGCAAGCTCCTGCATCTTCCCCGAGTTCCAAAAATCAGTTTAATATCGAAGTCCCCCAGTGGAGGACGTATCAGATATTAAGCTGATAAGAACAGATACTACACTTTGATCTTAGCCAAAAGGCCGAGAAGCGATGCTCAGTCATTCCAGGAGTGAAAACCAGGTACTTAAAGATAGGCATACAGATTATGGTGTCCTATATTCACACATTCTTCATGCATTTCAAAGTTAACCCCAAAAAAATTATTCGTGAAATTTGTTTCGAGAACAACAAATAATCAATCCACTTGTTCTTGTCAAACTCGTGAGTAATAAGTTGCGAAATTGAGAAGGAAATATATAAAAAATAGCAATTGAAGTGGAGGAAATATGTATATCTGAACGTTTATTATACGTCCAGGCAGTAGTATTTGAACACTCACTAGGTGAAGTCAAGAATAATGCTCACATAACCTACACACAGGGCTACCCAACAAACATGAATCATTGGCCCGATATTGTTGTGTTAAAATTGGGGCAGAGTCGTAGACAATGGACCAACACTAATCCAGCATTGGGTCAATAGCTCATGCTTGCTGGGTATAATGTGGTGGTGGCGACATGCAAAACTCCACAGCTGCTTGAAAAGTAGAGCGAATTATATTCTGAGGTTTCTTTCATGGGCCACCAAGCTAAAATAAATCGTGCTGAAAGTTATTGAAATTCATGCACTGAAAATAATTAAGTAATGACAAAAAAATTCTTTATTTATTTAACTCCCCAAAAGGGGAGTGGGCCGATCCCAGAGGTACTGCAATACTGGGCCAACCCGTGGGGAAGTCGGAGCAAGCTCCTGCATCTTCCCCGAGTTCCAAAAATCAGTTTAATATCGAAGTCCCCCAGTGGAGGACGTATCAGATATTAAGCTGATAAGAACAGATACTACACTTTGATCTTAGCCAAAAGGCCGAGAAGCGATGCTCAGTCATTCCAGGAGTGAAAACCAGGTACTTAAAGATAGGCATACAGATTATGGTGTCCTATATTCACACATTCTTCATGCATTTCAAAGTTAACCCCAAAAAATTATTCGTGAAATTTGTTTCGAGAACAACAAATAATCAATCCACTTGTTCTTGTCAAACTCGTGAGTAATAAGTTGCGAAATTGAGAAGGAAATATATAAAAAATAGCAATTGAAGTGGAGGAAATATGTATATCTGAACGTTTATTATACGTCCAGGCAGTAGTATTTGAACACTCACTAGGTGAAGTCAAGAATAATGCTCACATAACCTACACACAGGGCTACCCAACAAACATGAATCATTGGCCCGATATTGTTGTGTTAAAATTGGGGCAGAGTCGTAGACAATGGACCAACACTAATCCAGCATTGGGTCAATAGCTCATGCTTGCTGGGTATAATGTGGTGGTGGCGACATGCAAAACTCCACAGCTGCTTGAAAAGTAGAGCGAATTATATTCTGAGGTTTCTTTCATGGGCCACCAAGCTAAAATAAATCGTGCTGAAAGTTATTGAAATTCATGCACTGAAAATAATTAAGTAATGACAAAAAAATTCTTTATTTATTTAACTCCCCAAAAGGGGAGTGGGCCGATCCCAGAGGTACTGCAATACTGGGCCAACCCGTGGGGAAGTCGGAGCAAGCTCCTGCATCTTCCCCGAGTTCCAAAAATCAGTTTAATATCGAAGTCCCCCAGTGGAGGACGTATCAGATATTAAGCTGATAAGAACAGATACTACACTTTGATCTTAGCCAAAAGGCCGAGAAGCGATGCTCAGTCATTCCAGGAGTGAAAACCAGGTACTTAAAGATAGGCATACAGATTATGGTGTCCTATATTCACACATTCTTCATGCATTTCAAAGTTAACCCCAAAAAATTATTCGTGAAATTTGTTTCGAGAACAACAAATAATCAATCCACTTGTTCTTGTCAAACTCGTGAGTAATAAGTTGCGAAATTGAGAAGGAAATATATAAAAAATAGCAATTGAAGTGGAGGAAATATGTATATCTGAACGTTTATTATACGTCCAGGCAGTAGTATTTGAACACTCACTAGGTGAAGTCAAGAATAATGCTCACATAACCTACACACAGGGCTACCCAACAAACATGAATCATTGGCCCGATATTGTTGTGTTAAAATTGGGGCAGAGTCGTAGACAATGGACCAACACTAATCCAGCATTGGGTCAATAGCTCATGCTTGCTGGGTATAATGTGGTGGTGGCGACATGCAAAACTCCACAGCTGCTTGAAAAGTAGAGCGAATTATATTCTGAGGTTTCTTTCATGGGCCACCAAGCTAAAATAAATCGTGCTGAAAGTTATTGAAATTCATGCACTGAAAATAATTAAGTAATGACAAAAAAATTCTTTATTTATTTAACTCCACAAAAGGGGAGTGGGCCGATCCCAGAGGTACTGCAATACTGGGCCAACCCGTGGGGAAGTCGGAGCAAGCTCCTGCATCTTCCCCGAGTTCCAAAAATCAGTTTAATATCGAAGTCCCCCAGTGGAGGACGTATCAGATATTAAGCTGATAAGAACAGATACTACACTTTGATCTTAGCCAAAAGGCCGAGAAGCGATGCTCAGTCATTCCAGGAGTGAAAACCAGGTACTTAAAGATAGGCATACAGATTATGGTGTCCTATATTCACACATTCTTCATGCATTTCAAAGTTAACCCCAAAAAAATTATTCGTGAAATTTGTTTCGAGAACAACAAATAATCAATCCACTTGTTCTTGTCAAACTCGTGAGTAATAAGTTGCGAAATTGAGAAGGAAATATATAAAAAATAGCAATTGAAGTGGAGGAAATATGTATATCTGAACGTTTATTATACGTCCAGGCAGTAGTATTTGAACACTCACTAGGTGAAGTCAAGAATAATGCTCACATAACCTACACACAGGGCTACCCAACAAACATGAATCATTGGCCCGATATTGTTGTGTTAAAATTGGGGCAGAGTCGTAGACAATGGACCAACACTAATCCAGCATTGGGTCAATAGCTCATGCTTGCTGGGTATAATGTGGTGGTGGCGACATGCAAAACTCCACAGCTGCTTGAAAAGTAGAGCGAATTATATTCTGAGGTTTCTTTCATGGGCCACCAAGCTAAAATAAATCGTGCTGAAAGTTATTGAAATTCATGCACTGAAAATAATTAAGTAATGACAAAAAAATTCTTTATTTATTTAACTCCCCAAAAGGGGAGTGGGCCGATCCCAGAGGTACTGCAATACTGGGCCAACCCGTGGGGAAGTCGGAGCAAGCTCCTGCATCTTCCCCGAGTTCCAAAAATCAGTTTAATATCGAAGTCCCCCAGTGGAGGACGTATCAGATATTAAGCTGATAAGAACAGATACTACACTTTGATCTTAGCCAAAAGGCCGAGAAGCGATGCTCAGTCATTCCAGGAGTGAAAACCAGGTACTTAAAGATAGGCATACAGATTATGGTGTCCTATATTCACACATTCTTCATGCATTTCAAAGTTAACCCCAAAAAAATTATTCGTGAAATTTGTTTCGAGAACAACAAATAATCAATCCACTTGTTCTTGTCAAACTCGTGAGTAATAAGTTGCGAAATTGAGAGGGAAATATATAAAAAATAGCAATTGAAGTGGAGGAAATATGTATATCTGAACGTTTATTATACGTCCAGGCAGTAGTATTTGAACACTCACTAGGTGAAGTCAAGAATAATGCTCACATAACCTACACACAGGGCTACCCAACAAACATGAATCATTGGCCCGATATTGTTGTGTTAAAATTGGGGCAGAGTCGTAGACAATGGACCAACACTAATCCAGCATTGGGTCAATAGCTCATGCTTGCTGGGTATAATGTGGTGGTGGCGACATGCAAAACTCCACAGCTGCTTGAAAAGTAGAGCGAATTATATTCTGAGGTTTCTTTCATGGGCCACCAAGCTAAAATAAATCGTGCTGAAAGTTATTGAAATTCATGCACTGAAAATAATTAAGTAATGACAAAAAAATTCTTTATTTATTTAACTCCCCAAAAGGGGAGTGGGCCGATCCCAGAGGTACTGCAATACTGGGCCAACCCGTGGGGAAGTCGGAGCAAGCTCCTGCATCTTCCCCGAGTTCCAAAAATCAGTTTAATATCGAAGTCCCCCAGTGGAGGACGTATCAGATATTAAGCTGATAAGAACAGATACTACACTTTGATCTTAGCCAAAAGGCCGAGAAGCGATGCTCAGTCATTCCAGGAGTGAAAACCAGGTACTTAAAGATAGGCATACAGATTATGGTGTCCTATATTCACACATTCTTCATGCATTTCAAAGTTAACCCCAAAAAAATTATTCGTGAAATTTGTTTCGAGAACAACAAATAATCAATCCACTTGTTCTTGTCAAACTCGTGAGTAATAAGTTGCGAAATTGAGAAGGAAATATATAAAAAATAGCAATTGAAGTGGAGGAAATATGTATATCTGAACGTTTATTATACGTCCAGGCAGTAGTATTTGAACACTCACTAGGTGAAGTCAAGAATAATGCTCACATAACCTACACACAGGGCTACCCAACAAACATGAATCATTGGCCCGATATTGTTGTGTTAAAATTGGGGCAGAGTCGTAGACAATGGACCAACACTAATCCAGCATTGGGTCAATAGCTCATGCTTGCTGGGTATAATGTGGTGGTGGCGACATGCAAAACTCCACAGCTGCTTGAAAAGTAGAGCGAATTATATTCTGAGGTTTCTTTCATGGGCCACCAAGCTAAAATAAATCGTGCTGAAAGTTATTGAAATTCCTGCACTGAAAATAATTAAGTAATGACAAAAAAATTCTTTATTTATTTAACTCCCCAAAAGGGGAGTGGGCCGATCCCAGAGGTACTGCAATACTGGGCCAACCCGTGGGGAAGTCGGAGCAAGCTCCTGCATCTTCCCCGAGTTCCAAAAATCAGTTTAATATCGAAGTCCCCCAGTGGAGGACGTATCAGATATTAAGCTGATAAGAACAGATACTACACTTTGATCTTAGCCAAAAGGCCGAGAAGCGATGCTCAGTCATTCCAGGAGTGAAAACCAGGTACTTAAAGATAGGCATACAGATTATGGTGTCCTATATTCACACATTCTTCATGCATTTCAAAGTTAACCCCAAAAAATTATTCGTGAAATTTGTTTCGAGAACAACAAATAATCAATCCACTTGTTCTTGTCAAACTCGTGAGTAATAAGTTGCGAAATTGAGAAGGAAATATATAAAAAATAGCAATTGAAGTGGAGGAAATATGTATATCTGAACGTTTATTATACGTCCAGGCAGTAGTATTTGAACACTCACTAGGTGAAGTCAAGAATAATGCTCACATAACCTACACACAGGGCTACCCAACAAACATGAATCATTGGCCCGATATTGTTGTGTTAAAATTGGGGCAGAGTCGTAGACAATGGACCAACACTAATCCAGCATTGGGTCAATAGCTCATGCTTGCTGGGTATAATGTGGTGGTGGCGACATGCAAAACTCCACAGCTGCTTGAAAAGTAGAGCGAATTATATTCTGAGGTTTCTTTCATGGGCCACCAAGCTAAAATAAATCGTGCTGAAAGTTATTGAAATTCATGCACTGAAAATAATTAAGTAATGACAAAAAAATTCTTTATTTATTTAACTCCCCAAAAGGGGAGTGGGCCGATCCCAGAGGTACTGCAATACTGGGCCAACCCGTGGGGAAGTCGGAGCAAGCTCCTGCATCTTCCCCGAGTTCCAAAAATCAGTTTAATATCGAAGTCCCCCAGTGGAGGATGTATCAGATATTAAGCTGATAAGAACAGATACTACACTTTGATCTTAGCCAAAAGGCCGAGAAGCGATGCTCAGTCATTCCAGGAGTGAAAACCAGGTACTTAAAGATAGGCATACAGATTATGGTGTCCTATATTCACACATTCTTCATGCATTTCAAAGTTAACCCCAAAAAATTATTCGTGAAATTTGTTTCGAGAACAACAAATAATCAATCCACTTGTTCTTGTCAAACTCGTGAGTAATAAGTTGCGAAATTGAGAAGGAAATATATAAAAAATAGCAATTGAAGTGGAGGAAATATGTATATCTGAACGTTTATTATACGTCCAGGCAGTAGTATTTGAACACTCACTAGGTGAAGTCAAGAATAATGCTCACATAACCTACACACAGGGCTACCCAACAAACATGAATCATTGGCCCGATATTGTTGTGTTAAAATTGGGGCAGAGTCGTAGACAATGGACCAACACTAATCCAGCATTGGGTCAATAGCTCATGCTTGCTGGGTATAATGTGGTGGTGGCGACATGCAAAACTCCACAGCTGCTTGAAAAGTAGAGCGAATTATATTCTGAGGTTTCTTTCATGGGCCACCAAGCTAAAATAAATCGTGCTGAAAGTTATTGAAATTCATGCACTGAAAATAATTAAGTAATGACAAAAAAATTCTTTATTTATTTAACTCCACAAAAGGGGAGTGGGCCGATCCCAGAGGTACTGCAATACTGGGCCAACCCGTGGGGAAGTCGGAGCAAGCTCCTGCATCTTCCCCGAGTTCCAAAAATCAGTTTAATATCGAAGTCCCCCAGTGGAGGACGTATCAGATATTAAGCTGATAAGAACAGATACTACACTTTGATCTTAGCCAAAAGGCCGAGAAGCGATGCTCAGTCATTCCAGGAGTGAAAACCAGGTACTTAAAGATAGGCATACAGATTATGGTGTCCTATATTCACACATTCTTCATGCATTTCAAAGTTAACCCCAAAAAAATTATTCGTGAAATTTGTTTCGAGAACAACAAATAATCAATCCACTTGTTCTTGTCAAACTCGTGAGTAATAAGTTGCGAAATTGAGAAGGAAATATATAAAAAATAGCAATTGAAGTGGAGGAAATATGTATATCTGAACGTTTATTATACGTCCAGGCAGTAGTATTTGAACACTCACTAGGTGAAGTCAAGAATAATGCTCACATAACCTACACACAGGGCTACCCAACAAACATGAATCATTGGCCCGATATTGTTGTGTTAAAATTGGGGCAGAGTCGTAGACAATGGACCAACACTAATCCAGCATTGGGTCAATAGCTCATGCTTGCTGGGTATAATGTGGTGGTGGCGACATGCAAAACTCCACAGCTGCTTGAAAAGTAGAGCGAATTATATTCTGAGGTTTCTTTCATGGGCCACCAAGCTAAAATAAATCGTGCTGAAAGTTATTGAAATTCATGCACTGAAAATAATTAAGTAATGACAAAAAAATTCTTTATTTATTTAACTCCCCAAAAGGGGAGTGGGCCGATCCCAGAGGTACTGCAATACTGGGCCAACCCGTGGGGAAGTCGGAGCAAGCTCCTGCATCTTCCCCGAGTTCCAAAAATCAGTTTAATATCGAAGTCCCCCAGTGGAGGACGTATCAGATATTAAGCTGATAAGAACAGATACTACACTTTGATCTTAGCCAAAAGGCCGAGAAGCGATGCTCAGTCATTCCAGGAGTGAAAACCAGGTACTTAAAGATAGGCATACAGATTATGGTGTCCTATATTCACACATTCTTCATGCATTTCAAAGTTAACCCCAAAAAAATTATTCGTGAAATTTGTTTCGAGAACAACAAATAATCAATCCACTTGTTCTTGTCAAACTCGTGAGTAATAAGTTGCGAAATTGAGAGGGAAATATATAAAAAATAGCAATTGAAGTGGAGGAAATATGTATATCTGAACGTTTATTATACGTCCAGGCAGTAGTATTTGAACACTCACTAGGTGAAGTCAAGAATAATGCTCACATAACCTACACACAGGGCTACCCAACAAACATGAATCATTGGCCCGATATTGTTGTGTTAAAATTGGGGCAGAGTCGTAGACAATGGACCAACACTAATCCAGCATTGGGTCAATAGCTCATGCTTGCTGGGTATAATGTGGTGGTGGCGACATGCAAAACTCCACAGCTGCTTGAAAAGTAGAGCGAATTATATTCTGAGGTTTCTTTCATGGGCCACCAAGCTAAAATAAATCGTGCTGAAAGTTATTGAAATTCATGCACTGAAAATAATTAAGTAATGACAAAAAAATTCTTTATTTATTTAACTCCCCAAAAGGGGAGTGGGCCGATCCCAGAGGTACTGCAATACTGGGCCAACCCGTGGGGAAGTCGGAGCAAGCTCCTGCATCTTCCCCGAGTTCCAAAAATCAGTTTAATATCGAAGTCCCCCAGTGGAGGACGTATCAGATATTAAGCTGATAAGAACAGATACTACACTTTGATCTTAGCCAAAAGGCCGAGAAGCGATGCTCAGTCATTCCAGGAGTGAAAACCAGGTACTTAAAGATAGGCATACAGATTATGGTGTCCTATATTCACACATTCTTCATGCATTTCAAAGTTAACCCCAAAAAAATTATTCGTGAAATTTGTTTCGAGAACAACAAATAATCAATCCACTTGTTCTTGTCAAACTCGTGAGTAATAAGTTGCGAAATTGAGAAGGAAATATATAAAAAATAGCAATTGAAGTGGAGGAAATATGTATATCTGAACGTTTATTATACGTCCAGGCAGTAGTATTTGAACACTCACTAGGTGAAGTCAAGAATAATGCTCACATAACCTACACACAGGGCTACCCAACAAACATGAATCATTGGCCCGATATTGTTGTGTTAAAATTGGGGCAGAGTCGTAGACAATGGACCAACACTAATCCAGCATTGGGTCAATAGCTCATGCTTGCTGGGTATAATGTGGTGGTGGCGACATGCAAAACTCCACAGCTGCTTGAAAAGTAGAGCGAATTATATTCTGAGGTTTCTTTCATGGGCCACCAAGCTAAAATAAATCGTGCTGAAAGTTATTGAAATTCATGCACTGAAAATAATTAAGTAATGACAAAAAAATTCTTTATTTATTTAACTCCCCAAAAGGGGAGTGGGCCGATCCCAGAGGTACTGCAATACTGGGCCAACCCGTGGGGAAGTCGGAGCAAGCTCCTGCATCTTCCCCGAGTTCCAAAAATCAGTTTAATATCGAAGTCCCCCAGTGGAGGACGTATCAGATATTAAGCTGATAAGAACAGATACTACACTTTGATCTTAGCCAAAAGGCCGAGAAGCGATGCTCAGTCATTCCAGGAGTGAAAACCAGGTACTTAAAGATAGGCATACAGATTATGGTGTCCTATATTCACACATTCTTCATGCATTTCAAAGTTAACCCCAAAAAATTATTCGTGAAATTTGTTTCGAGAACAACAAATAATCAATCCACTTGTTCTTGTCAAACTCGTGAGTAATAAGTTGCGAAATTGAGAAGGAAATATATAAAAAATAGCAATTGAAGTGGAGGAAATATGTATATCTGAACGTTTATTATACGTCCAGGCAGTAGTATTTGAACACTCACTAGGTGAAGTCAAGAATAATGCTCACATAACCTACACACAGGGCTACCCAACAAACATGAATCATTGGCCCGATATTGTTGTGTTAAAATTGGGGCAGAGTCGTAGACAATGGACCAACACTAATCCAGCATTGGGTCAATAGCTCATGCTTGCTGGGTATAATGTGGTGGTGGCGACATGCAAAACTCCACAGCTGCTTGAAAAGTAGAGCGAATTATATTCTGAGGTTTCTTTCATGGGCCACCAAGCTAAAATAAATCGTGCTGAAAGTTATTGAAATTCATGCACTGAAAATAATTAAGTAATGACAAAAAAATTCTTTATTTATTTAACTCCCCAAAAGGGGAGTGGGCCGATCCCAGAGGTACTGCAATACTGGGCCAACCCGTGGGGAAGTCGGAGCAAGCTCCTGCATCTTCCCCGAGTTCCAAAAATCAGTTTAATATCGAAGTCCCCCAGTGGAGGACGTATCAGATATTAAGCTGATAAGAACAGATACTACACTTTGATCTTAGCCAAAAGGCCGAGAAGCGATGCTCAGTCATTCCAGGAGTGAAAACCAGGTACTTAAAGATAGGCATACAGATTATGGTGTCCTATATTCACACATTCTTCATGCATTTCAAAGTTAACCCCAAAAAATTATTCGTGAAATTTGTTTCGAGAACAACAAATAATCAATCCACTTGTTCTTGTCAAACTCGTGAGTAATAAGTTGCGAAATTGAGAAGGAAATATATAAAAAATAGCAATTGAAGTGGAGGAAATATGTATATCTGAACGTTTATTATACGTCCAGGCAGTAGTATTTGAACACTCACTAGGTGAAGTCAAGAATAATGCTCACATAACCTACACACAGGGCTACCCAACAAACATGAATCATTGGCCCGATATTGTTGTGTTAAAATTGGGGCAGAGTCGTAGACAATGGACCAACACTAATCCAGCATTGGGTCAATAGCTCATGCTTGCTGGGTATAATGTGGTGGTGGCGACATGCAAAACTCCACAGCTGCTTGAAAAGTAGAGCGAATTATATTCTGAGGTTTCTTTCATGGGCCACCAAGCTAAAATAAATCGTGCTGAAAGTTATTGAAATTCATGCACTGAAAATAATTAAGTAATGACAAAAAAATTCTTTATTTATTTAACTCCACAAAAGGGGAGTGGGCCGATCCCAGAGGTACTGCAATACTGGGCCAACCCGTGGGGAAGTCGGAGCAAGCTCCTGCATCTTCCCCGAGTTCCAAAAATCAGTTTAATATCGAAGTCCCCCAGTGGAGGACGTATCAGATATTAAGCTGATAAGAACAGATACTACACTTTGATCTTAGCCAAAAGGCCGAGAAGCGATGCTCAGTCATTCCAGGAGTGAAAACCAGGTACTTAAAGATAGGCATACAGATTATGGTGTCCTATATTCACACATTCTTCATGCATTTCAAAGTTAACCCCAAAAAATTATTCGTGAAATTTGTTTCGAGAACAACAAATAATCAATCCACTTGTTCTTGTCAAACTCGTGAGTAATAAGTTGCGAAATTGAGAAGGAAATATATAAAAAATAGCAATTGAAGTGGAGGAAATATGTATATCTGAACGTTTATTATACGTCCAGGCAGTAGTATTTGAACACTCACTAGGTGAAGTCAAGAATAATGCTCACATAACCTACACACAGGGCTACCCAACAAACATGAATCATTGGCCCGATATTGTTGTGTTAAAATTGGGGCAGAGTCGTAGACAATGGACCAACACTAATCCAGCATTGGGTCAATAGCTCATGCTTGCTGGGTATAATGTGGTGGTGGCGACATGCAAAACTCCACAGCTGCTTGAAAAGTAGAGCGAATTATATTCTGAGGTTTCTTTCATGGGCCACCAAGCTAAAATAAATCGTGCTGAAAGTTATTGAAATTCATGCACTGAAAATAATTAAGTAATGACAAAAAAATTCTTTATTTATTTAACTCCCCAAAAGGGGAGTGGGCCGATCCCAGAGGTACTGCAATACTGGGCCAACCCGTGGGGAAGTCGGAGCAAGCTCCTGCATCTTCCCCGAGTTCCAAAAATCAGTTTAATATCGAAGTCCCCCAGTGGAGGACGTATCAGATATTAAGCTGATAAGAACAGATACTACACTTTGATCTTAGCCAAAAGGCCGAGAAGCGATGCTCAGTCATTCCAGGAGTGAAAACCAGGTACTTAAAGATAGGCATACAGATTATGGTGTCCTATATTCACACATTCTTCATGCATTTCAAAGTTAACCCCAAAAAATTATTCGTGAAATTTGTTTCGAGAACAACAAATAATCAATCCACTTGTTCTTGTCAAACTCGTGAGTAATAAGTTGCGAAATTGAGAAGGAAATATATAAAAAATAGCAATTGAAGTGGAGGAAATATGTATATCTGAACGTTTATTATACGTCCAGGCAGTAGTATTTGAACACTCACTAGGTGAAGTCAAGAATAATGCTCACATAACCTACACACAGGGCTACCCAACAAACATGAATCATTGGCCCGATATTGTTGTGTTAAAATTGGGGCAGAGTCGTAGACAATGGACCAACACTAATCCAGCATTGGGTCAATAGCTCATGCTTGCTGGGTATAATGTGGTGGTGGCGACATGCAAAACTCCACAGCTGCTTGAAAAGTAGAGCGAATTATATTCTGAGGTTTCTTTCATGGGCCACCAAGCTAAAATAAATCGTGCTGAAAGTTATTGAAATTCCTGCACTGAAAATAATTAAGTAATGACAAAAAAATTCTTTATTTATTTAACTCCCCAAAAGGGGAGTGGGCCGATCCCAGAGGTACTGCAATACTGGGCCAACCCGTGGGGAAGTCGGAGCAAGCTCCTGCATCTTCCCCGAGTTCCAAAAATCAGTTTAATATCGAAGTCCCCCAGTGGAGGACGTATCAGATATTAAGCTGATAAGAGCAGATACTACACTTTGATCTTAGCCAAAAGGCCGAGAAGCGATGCTCAGTCATTCCAGGAGTGAAAACCAGGTACTTAAAGATAGGCATACAGATTATGGTGTCCTATATTCACACATTCTTCATGCATTTCAAAGTTAACCCCAAAAAATTATTCGTGAAATTTGTTTCGAGAACAACAAATAATCAATCCACTTGTTCTTGTCAAACTCGTGAGTAATAAGTTGCGAAATTGAGAAGGAAATATATAAAAAATAGCAATTGAAGTGGAGGAAATATGTATATCTGAACGTTTATTATACGTCCAGGCAGTAGTATTTGAACACTCACTAGGTGAAGTCAAGAATAATGCTCACATAACCTACACACAGGGCTACCCAACAAACATGAATCATTGGCCCGATATTGTTGTGTTAAAATTGGGGCAGAGTCGTAGACAATGGACCAACACTAATCCAGCATTGGGTCAATAGCTCATGCTTGCTGGGTATAATGTGGTGGTGGCGACATGCAAAACTCCACAGCTGCTTGAAAAGTAGAGCGAATTATATTCTGAGGTTTCTTTCATGGGCCACCAAGCTAAAATAAATCGTGCTGAAAGTTATTGAAATTCATGCACTGAAAATAATTAAGTAATGACAAAAAAATTCTTTATTTATTTAACTCCCCAAAAGGGGAGTGGGCCGATCCCAGAGGTACTGCAATACTGGGCCAACCCGTGGGGAAGTCGGAGCAAGCTCCTGCATCTTCCCCGAGTTCCAAAAATCAGTTTAATATCGAAGTCCCCCAGTGGAGGACGTATCAGATATTAAGCTGATAAGAACAGATACTACACTTTGATCTTAGCCAAAAGGCCGAGAAGCGATGCTCAGTCATTCCAGGAGTGAAAACCAGGTACTTAAAGATAGGCATACAGATTATGGTGTCCTATATTCACACATTCTTCATGCATTTCAAAGTTAACCCCAAAAAATTATTCGTGAAATTTGTTTCGAGAACAACAAATAATCAATCCACTTGTTCTTGTCAAACTCGTGAGTAATAAGTTGCGAAATTGAGAAGGAAATATATAAAAAATAGCAATTGAAGTGGAGGAAATATGTATATCTGAACGTTTATTATACGTCCAGGCAGTAGTATTTGAACACTCACTAGGTGAAGTCAAGAATAATGCTCACATAACCTACACACAGGGCTACCCAACAAACATGAATCATTGGCCCGATATTGTTGTGTTAAAATTGGGGCAGAGTCGTAGACAATGGACCAACACTAATCCAGCATTGGGTCAATAGCTCATGCTTGCTGGGTATAATGTGGTGGTGGCGACATGCAAAACTCCACAGCTGCTTGAAAAGTAGAGCGAATTATATTCTGAGGTTTCTTTCATGGGCCACCAAGCTAAAATAAATCGTGCTGAAAGTTATTGAAATTCATGCACTGAAAATAATTAAGTAATGACAAAAAAATTCTTTATTTATTTAACTCCACAAAAGGGGAGTGGGCCGATCCCAGAGGTACTGCAATACTGGGCCAACCCGTGGGGAAGTCGGAGCAAGCTCCTGCATCTTCCCCGAGTTCCAAAAATCAGTTTAATATCGAAGTCCCCCAGTGGAGGACGTATCAGATATTAAGCTGATAAGAACAGATACTACACTTTGATCTTAGCCAAAAGGCCGAGAAGCGATGCTCAGTCATTCCAGGAGTGAAAACCAGGTACTTAAAGATAGGCATACAGATTATGGTGTCCTATATTCACACATTCTTCATGCATTTCAAAGTTAACCCCAAAAAAATTATTCGTGAAATTTGTTTCGAGAACAACAAATAATCAATCCACTTGTTCTTGTCAAACTCGTGAGTAATAAGTTGCGAAATTGAGAAGGAAATATATAAAAAATAGCAATTGAAGTGGAGGAAATATGTATATCTGAACGTTTATTATACGTCCAGGCAGTAGTATTTGAACACTCACTAGGTGAAGTCAAGAATAATGCTCACATAACCTACACACAGGGCTACCCAACAAACATGAATCATTGGCCCGATATTGTTGTGTTAAAATTGGGGCAGAGTCGTAGACAATGGACCAACACTAATCCAGCATTGGGTCAATAGCTCATGCTTGCTGGGTATAATGTGGTGGTGGCGACATGCAAAACTCCACAGCTGCTTGAAAAGTAGAGCGAATTATATTCTGAGGTTTCTTTCATGGGCCACCAAGCTAAAATAAATCGTGCTGAAAGTTATTGAAATTCCTGCACTGAAAATAATTAAGTAATGACAAAAAAATTCTTTATTTATTTAACTCCCCAAAAGGGGAGTGGGCCGATCCCAGAGGTACTGCAATACTGGGCCAACCCGTGGGGAAGTCGGAGCAAGCTCCTGCATCTTCCCCGAGTTCCAAAAATCAGTTTAATATCGAAGTCCCCCAGTGGAGGACGTATCAGATATTAAGCTGATAAGAACAGATACTACACTTTGATCTTAGCCAAAAGGCCGAGAAGCGATGCTCAGTCATTCCAGGAGTGAAAACCAGGTACTTAAAGATAGGCATACAGATTATGGTGTCCTATATTCACACATTCTTCATGCATTTCAAAGTTAACCCCAAAAAATTATTCGTGAAATTTGTTTCGAGAACAACAAATAATCAATCCACTTGTTCTTGTCAAACTCGTGAGTAATAAGTTGCGAAATTGAGAAGGAAATATATAAAAAATAGCAATTGAAGTGGAGGAAATATGTATATCTGAACGTTTATTATACGTCCAGGCAGTAGTATTTGAACACTCACTAGGTGAAGTCAAGAATAATGCTCACATAACCTACACACAGGGCTACCCAACAAACATGAATCATTGGCCCGATATTGTTGTGTTAAAATTGGGGCAGAGTCGTAGACAATGGACCAACACTAATCCAGCATTGGGTCAATAGCTCATGCTTGCTGGGTATAATGTGGTGGTGGCGACATGCAAAACTCCACAGCTGCTTGAAAAGTAGAGCGAATTATATTCTGAGGTTTCTTTCATGGGCCACCAAGCTAAAATAAATCGTGCTGAAAGTTATTGAAATTCATGCACTGAAAATAATTAAGTAATGACAAAAAAATTCTTTATTTATTTAACTCCCCAAAAGGGGAGTGGGCCGATCCCAGAGGTACTGCAATACTGGGCCAACCCGTGGGGAAGTCGGAGCAAGCTCCTGCATCTTCCCCGAGTTCCAAAAATCAGTTTAATATCGAAGTCCCCCAGTGGAGGACGTATCAGATATTAAGCTGATAAGAACAGATACTACACTTTGATCTTAGCCAAAAGGCCGAGAAGCGATGCTCAGTCATTCCAGGAGTGAAAACCAGGTACTTAAAGATAGGCATACAGATTATGGTGTCCTATATTCACACATTCTTCATGCATTTCAAAGTTAACCCCAAAAAATTATTCGTGAAATTTGTTTCGAGAACAACAAATAATCAATCCACTTGTTCTTGTCAAACTCGTGAGTAATAAGTTGCGAAATTGAGAAGGAAATATATAAAAAATAGCAATTGAAGTGGAGGAAATATGTATATCTGAACGTTTATTATACGTCCAGGCAGTAGTATTTGAACACTCACTAGGTGAAGTCAAGAATAATGCTCACATAACCTACACACAGGGCTACCCAACAAACATGAATCATTGGCCCGATATTGTTGTGTTAAAATTGGGGCAGAGTCGTAGACAATGGACCAACACTAATCCAGCATTGGGTCAATAGCTCATGCTTGCTGGGTATAATGTGGTGGTGGCGACATGCAAAACTCCACAGCTGCTTGAAAAGTAGAGCGAATTATATTCTGAGGTTTCTTTCATGGGCCACCAAGCTAAAATAAATCGTGCTGAAAGTTATTGAAATTCATGCACTGAAAATAATTAAGTAATGACAAAAAAATTCTTTATTTATTTAACTCCACAAAAGGGGAGTGGGCCGATCCCAGAGGTACTGCAATACTGGGCCAACCCGTGGGGAAGTCGGAGCAAGCTCCTGCATCTTCCCCGAGTTCCAAAAATCAGTTTAATATCGAAGTCCCCCAGTGGAGGACGTATCAGATATTAAGCTGATAAGAACAGATACTACACTTTGATCTTAGCCAAAAGGCCGAGAAGCGATGCTCAGTCATTCCAGGAGTGAAAACCAGGTACTTAAAGATAGGCATACAGATTATGGTGTCCTATATTCACACATTCTTCATGCATTTCAAAGTTAACCCCAAAAAAATTATTCGTGAAATTTGTTTCGAGAACAACAAATAATCAATCCACTTGTTCTTGTCAAACTCGTGAGTAATAAGTTGCGAAATTGAGAAGGAAATATATAAAAAATAGCAATTGAAGTGGAGGAAATATGTATATCTGAACGTTTATTATACGTCCAGGCAGTAGTATTTGAACACTCACTAGGTGAAGTCAAGAATAATGCTCACATAACCTACACACAGGGCTACCCAACAAACATGAATCATTGGCCCGATATTGTTGTGTTAAAATTGGGGCAGAGTCGTAGACAATGGACCAACACTAATCCAGCATTGGGTCAATAGCTCATGCTTGCTGGGTATAATGTGGTGGTGGCGACATGCAAAACTCCACAGCTGCTTGAAAAGTAGAGCGAATTATATTCTGAGGTTTCTTTCATGGGCCACCAAGCTAAAATAAATCGTGCTGAAAGTTATTGAAATTCCTGCACTGAAAATAATTAAGTAATGACAAAAAAATTCTTTATTTATTTAACTCCCCAAAAGGGGAGTGGGCCGATCCCAGAGGTACTGCAATACTGGGCCAACCCGTGGGGAAGTCGGAGCAAGCTCCTGCATCTTCCCCGAGTTCCAAAAATCAGTTTAATATCGAAGTCCCCCAGTGGAGGACGTATCAGATATTAAGCTGATAAGAACAGATACTACACTTTGATCTTAGCCAAAAGGCCGAGAAGCGATGCTCAGTCATTCCAGGAGTGAAAACCAGGTACTTAAAGATAGGCATACAGATTATGGTGTCCTATATTCACACATTCTTCATGCATTTCAAAGTTAACCCCAAAAAATTATTCGTGAAATTTGTTTCGAGAACAACAAATAATCAATCCACTTGTTCTTGTCAAACTCGTGAGTAATAAGTTGCGAAATTGAGAAGGAAATATATAAAAAATAGCAATTGAAGTGGAGGAAATATGTATATCTGAACGTTTATTATACGTCCAGGCAGTAGTATTTGAACACTCACTAGGTGAAGTCAAGAATAATGCTCACATAACCTACACACAGGGCTACCCAACAAACATGAATCATTGGCCCGATATTGTTGTGTTAAAATTGGGGCAGAGTCGTAGACAATGGACCAACACTAATCCAGCATTGGGTCAATAGCTCATGCTTGCTGGGTATAATGTGGTGGTGGCGACATGCAAAACTCCACAGCTGCTTGAAAAGTAGAGCGAATTATATTCTGAGGTTTCATTCATGGGCCACCAAGCTAAAATAAATCGTGCTGAAAGTTATTGAAATTCATGCACTGAAAATAATTAAGTAATGACAAAAAAATTCTTTATTTATTTAACTCCCCAAAAGGGGAGTGGGCCGATCCCAGAGGTACTGCAATACTGGGCCAACCCGTGGGGAAGTCGGAGCAAGCTCCTGCATCTTCCCCGAGTTCCAAAAATCAGTTTAATATCGAAGTCCCCCAGTGGAGGACGTATCAGATATTAAGCTGATAAGAACAGATACTACACTTTGATCTTAGCCAAAAGGCCGAGAAGCGATGCTCAGTCATTCCAGGAGTGAAAACCAGGTACTTAAAGATAGGCATACAGATTATGGTGTCCTATATTCACACATTCTTCATGCATTTCAAAGTTAACCCCAAAAAATTATTCGTGAAATTTGTTTCGAGAACAACAAATAATCAATCCACTTGTTCTTGTCAAACTCGTGAGTAATAAGTTGCGAAATTGAGAAGGAAATATATAAAAAATAGCAATTGAAGTGGAGGAAATATGTATATCTGAACGTTTATTATACGTCCAGGCAGTAGTATTTGAACACTCACTAGGTGAAGTCAAGAATAATGCTCACATAACCTACACACAGGGCTACCCAACAAACATGAATCATTGGCCCGATATTGTTGTGTTAAAATTGGGGCAGAGTCGTAGACAATGGACCAACACTAATCCAGCATTGGGTCAATAGCTCATGCTTGCTGGGTATAATGTGGTGGTGGCGACATGCAAAACTCCACAGCTGCTTGAAAAGTAGAGCGAATTATATTCTGAGGTTTCTTTCATGGGCCACCAAGCTAAAATAAATCGTGCTGAAAGTTATTGAAATTCATGCACTGAAAATAATTAAGTAATGACAAAAAAATTCTTTATTTATTTAACTCCACAAAAGGGGAGTGGGCCGATCCCAGAGGTACTGCAATACTGGGCCAACCCGTGGGGAAGTCGGAGCAAGCTCCTGCATCTTCCCCGAGTTCCAAAAATCAGTTTAATATCGAAGTCCCCCAGTGGAGGACGTATCAGATATTAAGCTGATAAGAACAGATACTACACTTTGATCTTAGCCAAAAGGCCGAGAAGCGATGCTCAGTCATTCCAGGAGTGAAAACCAGGTACTTAAAGATAGGCATACAGATTATGGTGTCCTATATTCACACATTCTTCATGCATTTCAAAGTTAACCCCAAAAAAATTATTCGTGAAATTTGTTTCGAGAACAACAAATAATCAATCCACTTGTTCTTGTCAAACTCGTGAGTAATAAGTTGCGAAATTGAGAAGGAAATATATAAAAAATAGCAATTGAAGTGGAGGAAATATGTATATCTGAACGTTTATTATACGTCCAGGCAGTAGTATTTGAACACTCACTAGGTGAAGTCAAGAATAATGCTCACATAACCTACACACAGGGCTACCCAACAAACATGAATCATTGGCCCGATATTGTTGTGTTAACCCATTAAAGCCCAACTTTTTAAAACAGAGCCTCCTAGTCGAAAATGTAGCACATTGCTACGATTAGACCATTATTACTATTCTAAATTTGAATTAAAAAAAAAATGTTTTTGAAAAGTGGTTCCTCGGACTGGCAAATTTTTTTGCCTGTGGGCTTCAGAGGGGTCAATGAAATGTGCTTATTGTGACCAGTAGTAGTATTAGTAAATCATTGTTTTACGTCAATTTTCGGCACAAATTGTTTTTTAAGTGACATTGTAATACGATAAAAACGTTGTAGTCAATTGATGAGATGAATGATGTACAGATGATGATGTGAGGGTGAGGGTGATAGGGCATGGTGGGTTATTGAGAGCGTTTTCCTTCGCTCGCCCAGTAAGGGGTTCTGGGCATGTCTAGGGTATCTACCCCCAGACATGCCCAGACTTGGGTTTCGCTGTGCAATTTAATGCTGAAACTTCGTGGCATTTCACGCAGCGATTAGATTATGGCCAGATACGAGGAGGCTGCAGCTTCCCTTGGATGATTGCTGTAGACTAGTGCTTCCGTACCATGCCGTATAGCATGCAACTGATGGAACAGATCTCTAATGACCCTCCCCGGATGGGGCGACAAGTACAGCTACTAACAATCATCCCAGTACCCCTGGATATGGTCGATGTAGTGATCAACGCTGGTAATCACTCCCACGAGTAGTATCATACATAAGTGTATTTTATTTCATACTGAGACTAGGGGGGTGTTTCCAGACCCGAAAATATACGGTTTTAAGTGATACATGTATGTTCAAAACCACAACTTAAAACTGAGCCTTATTGGCTTCTCACGGATGAACTGCTTTGTGCCATGTTTACCAAAATAAGGTATCATGGTTTCGTCAATGCTGAAATCCTCAGCCACATCTGTCTGCTTGAAAACTCCAGTCAACTCTTCAAGTATCGGTCGAACCTTGTATTAGGCCTATCTGTCACCTAACAAATTAGTATTATCTCTAAAATAAAGATCACGTATGATAACATCAAACCTGTTCTGCCTCAGAGAATCAGAGACCAGAGAATTATGAATATCAGCTCATTCTGACCAATAAAGCCGGCTATATGGTGATCGGCTGTACCCAGACAGAAGCATGATGCCTAACAATGGTAGAGCCTCCATCTTATCTACACCGAGGCTTATTTCCTTTTGCTGAGAATATAGGTTGTACTCCCACTGCATGCTATCAACCAGATTGTGGGGGAACATTGAGAAAAATACGGTCCCAGGAGATTTAACATTCACTTTCAATAAATCTTGTACATTTCATACACATCTTAATGACACCATCTACTTCCTAGCTTTTCGATCTGCTTTACACCCGCAAGTGCCCACTGGCAAATTTTCTTGCCAGTACCTACATCTTCAATTGCAATGTCTTCCTAGTATATGTTATCTAGCAGACAAACAATTATTATTAGAAAAGGATGCAGATGTGCTTAACATATCAGTATGCTCAGGGATTTAGTACCAGACAGTCTACATAATAAACATAATGTATTTCGTCGCATCATTTTACAGAATGGTTTATTACTACTGACTATAATACCGTGTATTATCCCACTGGCAATTTTTTTTGCCATGTAAATTATTGATCTTTTTATGCACAGGTATAAATCTTTTTTCAGCATTACAATTACATGGTGAAAATCACCACACCTGACAGTTTCTTTATGAATATTGACTTACTTACTACAAGATATGTAATAAACTACTCATTGGTATTTTCCACGACGATGAAGTAGCATTCTGGAAGTACTATTTTCCCACAAGCTTGAGCGTTGCTAAGCGTTGGTATCAACTATCAATCGCATAAAATGTAGTTAACCAAGACGACAACTGAGTTTACAACGGGTTCAAGTCGTGTAGCCTTTAAAATATTTTTTTTATCGTGAGGTCACACAAAAACGTCACTGGCAAAAAAACTTGCCAGTGGGCTTTAATGGGTTAAAATTGGGGCAGAGTCGTAGACAATGGACCAACACTAATCCAGCATTGGGTCAATAGCTCATGCTTGCTGGGTATAATGTGGTGGTGGCGACATGCAAAACTCCACAGCTGCTTGAAAAGTAGAGCGAATTATATTCTGAGGTTTCTTTCATGGGCCACCAAGCTAAAATAAATCGTGCTGAAAGTTATTGAAATTCATGCACTGAAAATAATTAAGTAATGACAAAAAAATTCTTTATTTATTTAACTCCCCAAAAGGGGAGTGGGCCGATCCCAGAGGTACTGCAATACTGGGCCAACCCGTGGGGAAGTCGGAGCAAGCTCCTGCATCTTCCCCGAGTTCCAAAAATCAGTTTAATATCGAAGTCCCCCAGTGGAGGACGTATCAGATATTAAGCTGATAAGAACAGATACTACACTTTGATCTTAGCCAAAAGGCCGAGAAGCGATGCTCAGTCATTCCAGGAGTGAAAACCAGGTACTTAAAGATAGGCATACAGATTATGGTGTCCTATATTCACACATTCTTCATGCATTTCAAAGTTAACCCCAAAAAATTATTCGTGAAATTTGTTTCGAGAACAACAAATAATCAATCCACTTGTTCTTGTCAAACTCGTGAGTAATAAGTTGCGAAATTGAGAAGGAAATATATAAAAAATAGCAATTGAAGTGGAGGAAATATGTATATCTGAACGTTTATTATACGTCCAGGCAGTAGTATTTGAACACTCACTAGGTGAAGTCAAGAATAATGCTCACATAACCTACACACAGGGCTACCCAACAAACATGAATCATTGGCCCGATATTGTTGTGTTAAAATTGGGGCAGAGTCGTAGACAATGGACCAACACTAATCCAGCATTGGGTCAATAGCTCATGCTTGCTGGGTATAATGTGGTGGTGGCGACATGCAAAACTCCACAGCTGCTTGAAAAGTAGAGCGAATTATATTCTGAGGTTTCTTTCATGGGCCACCAAGCTAAAATAAATCGTGCTGAAAGTTATTGAAATTCATGCACTGAAAATAATTAAGTAATGACAAAAAAATTCTTTATTTATTTAACTCCCCAAAAGGGGAGTGGGCCGATCCCAGAGGTACTGCAATACTGGGCCAACCCGTGGGGAAGTCGGAGCAAGCTCCTGCATCTTCCCCGAGTTCCAAAAATCAGTTTAATATCGAAGTCCCCCAGTGGAGGACGTATCAGATATTAAGCTGATAAGAACAGATACTACACTTTGATCTTAGCCAAAAGGCCGAGAAGCGATGCTCAGTCATTCCAGGAGTGAAAACCAGGTACTTAAAGATAGGCATACAGATTATGGTGTCCTATATTCACACATTCTTCATGCATTTCAAAGTTAACCCCAAAAAATTATTCGTGAAATTTGTTTCGAGAACAACAAATAATCAATCCACTTGTTCTTGTCAAACTCGTGAGTAATAAGTTGCGAAATTGAGAAGGAAATATATAAAAAATAGCAATTGAAGTGGAGGAAATATGTATATCTGAACGTTTATTATACGTCCAGGCAGTAGTATTTGAACACTCACTAGGTGAAGTCAAGAATAATGCTCACATAACCTACACACAGGGCTACCCAACAAACATGAATCATTGGCCCGATATTGTTGTGTTAAAATTGGGGCAGAGTCGTAGACAATGGACCAACACTAATCCAGCATTGGGTCAATAGCTCATGCTTGCTGGGTATAATGTGGTGGTGGCGACATGCAAAACTCCACAGCTGCTTGAAAAGTAGAGCGAATTATATTCTGAGGTTTCTTTCATGGGCCACCAAGCTAAAATAAATCGTGCTGAAAGTTATTGAAATTCATGCACTGAAAATAACTAAGTAATGACAAAAAAATTCTTTATTTATTTAACTCCACAAAAGGGGAGTGGGCCGATCCCAGAGGTACTGCAATACTGGGCCAACCCGTGGGGAAGTCGGAGCAAGCTCCTGCATCTTCCCCGAGTTCCAAAAATCAGTTTAATATCGAAGTCCCCCAGTGGAGGACGTATCAGATATTAAGCTGATAAGAACAGATACTACACTTTGATCTTAGCCAAAAGGCCGAGAAGCGATGCTCAGTCATTCCAGGAGTGAAAACCAGGTACTTAAAGATAGGCATACAGATTATGGTGTCCTATATTCACACATTCTTCATGCATTTCAAAGTTAACCCCAAAAAAATTATTCGTGAAATTTGTTTCGAGAACAACAAATAATCAATCCACTTGTTCTTGTCAAACTCGTGAGTAATAAGTTGCGAAATTGAGAAGGAAATATATAAAAAATAGCAATTGAAGTGGAGGAAATATGTATATCTGAACGTTTATTATACGTCCAGGCAGTAGTATTTGAACACTCACTAGGTGAAGTCAAGAATAATGCTCACATAACCTACACACAGGGCTACCCAACAAACATGAATCATTGGCCCGATATTGTTGTGTTAAAATTGGGGCAGAGTCGTAGACAATGGACCAACACTAATCCAGCATTGGGTCAATAGCTCATGCTTGCTGGGTATAATGTGGTGGTGGCGACATGCAAAACTCCACAGCTGCTTGAAAAGTAGAGCGAATTATATTCTGAGGTTTCTTTCATGGGCCACCAAGCTAAAATAAATCGTGCTGAAAGTTATTGAAATTCATGCACTGAAAATAATTAAGTAATGACAAAAAAATTCTTTATTTATTTAACTCCACAAAAGGGGAGTGGGCCGATCCCAGAGGTACTGCAATACTGGGCCAACCCGTGGGGAAGTCGGAGCAAGCTCCTGCATCTTCCCCGAGTTCCAAAAATCAGTTTAATATCGAAGTCCCCCAGTGGAGGACGTATCAGATATTAAGCTGATAAGAACAGATACTACACTTTGATCTTAGCCAAAAGGCCGAGAAGCGATGCTCAGTCATTCCAGGAGTGAAAACCAGGTACTTAAAGATAGGCATACAGATTATGGTGTCCTATATTCACACATTCTTCATGCATTTCAAAGTTAACCCCAAAAAAATTATTCGTGAAATTTGTTTCGAGAACAACAAATAATCAATCCACTTGTTCTTGTCAAACTCGTGAGTAATAAGTTGCGAAATTGAGAAGGAAATATATAAAAAATAGCAATTGAAGTGGAGGAAATATGTATATCTGAACGTTTATTATACGTCCAGGCAGTAGTATTTGAACACTCACTAGGTGAAGTCAAGAATAATGCTCACATAACCTACACACAGGGCTACCCAACAAACATGAATCATTGGCCCGATATTGTTGTGTTAAAATTGGGGCAGAGTCGTAGACAATGGACCAACACTAATCCAGCATTGGGTCAATAGCTCATGCTTGCTGGGTATAATGTGGTGGTGGCGACATGCAAAACTCCACAGCTGCTTGAAAAGTAGAGCGAATTATATTCTGAGGTTTCTTTCATGGGCCACCAAGCTAAAATAAATCGTGCTGAAAGTTATTGAAATTCATGCACTGAAAATAATTAAGTAATGACAAAAAAATTCTTTATTTATTTAACTCCCCAAAAGGGGAGTGGGCCGATCCCAGAGGTACTGCAATACTGGGCCAACCCGTGGGGAAGTCGGAGCAAGCTCCTGCATCTTCCCCGAGTTCCAAAAATCAGTTTAATATCGAAGTCCCCCAGTGGAGGACGTATCAGATATTAAGCTGATAAGAACAGATACTACACTTTGATCTTAGCCAAAAGGCCGAGAAGCGATGCTCAGTCATTCCAGGAGTGAAAACCAGGTACTTAAAGATAGGCATACAGATTATGGTGTCCTATATTCACACATTCTTCATGCATTTCAAAGTTAACCCCAAAAAAATTATTCGTGAAATTTGTTTCGAGAACAACAAATAATCAATCCACTTGTTCTTGTCAAACTCGTGAGTAATAAGTTGCGAAATTGAGAGGGAAATATATAAAAAATAGCAATTGAAGTGGAGGAAATATGTATATCTGAACGTTTATTATACGTCCAGGCAGTAGTATTTGAACACTCACTAGGTGAAGTCAAGAATAATGCTCACATAACCTACACACAGGGCTACCCAACAAACATGAATCATTGGCCCGATATTGTTGTGTTAAAATTGGGGCAGAGTCGTAGACAATGGACCAACACTAATCCAGCATTGGGTCAATAGCTCATGCTTGCTGGGTATAATGTGGTGGTGGCGACATGCAAAACTCCACAGCTGCTTGAAAAGTAGAGCGAATTATATTCTGAGGTTTCTTTCATGGGCCACCAAGCTAAAATAAATCGTGCTGAAAGTTATTGAAATTCATGCACTGAAAATAATTAAGTAATGACAAAAAAATTCTTTATTTATTTAACTCCCCAAAAGGGGAGTGGGCCGATCCCAGAGGTACTGCAATACTGGGCCAACCCGTGGGGAAGTCGGAGCAAGCTCCTGCATCTTCCCCGAGTTCCAAAAATCAGTTTAATATCGAAGTCCCCCAGTGGAGGACGTATCAGATATTAAGCTGATAAGAACAGATACTACACTTTGATCTTAGCCAAAAGGCCGAGAAGCGATGCTCAGTCATTCCAGGAGTGAAAACCAGGTACTTAAAGATAGGCATACAGATTATGGTGTCCTATATTCACACATTCTTCATGCATTTCAAAGTTAACCCCAAAAAATTATTCGTGAAATTTGTTTCGAGAACAACAAATAATCAATCCACTTGTTCTTGTCAAACTCGTGAGTAATAAGTTGCGAAATTGAGAAGGAAATATATAAAAAATAGCAATTGAAGTGGAGGAAATATGTATATCTGAACGTTTATTATACGTCCAGGCAGTAGTATTTGAACACTCACTAGGTGAAGTCAAGAATAATGCTCACATAACCTACACACAGGGCTACCCAACAAACATGAATCATTGGCCCGATATTGTTGTGTTAAAATTGGGGCAGAGTCGTAGACAATGGACCAACACTAATCCAGCATTGGGTCAATAGCTCATGCTTGCTGGGTATAATGTGGTGGTGGCGACATGCAAAACTCCACAGCTGCTTGAAAAGTAGAGCGAATTATATTCTGAGGTTTCTTTCATGGGCCACCAAGCTAAAATAAATCGTGCTGAAAGTTATTGAAATTCATGCACTGAAAATAATTAAGTAATGACAAAAAAATTCTTTATTTATTTAACTCCCCAAAAGGGGAGTGGGCCGATCCCAGAGGTACTGCAATACTGGGCCAACCCGTGGGGAAGTCGGAGCAAGCTCCTGCATCTTCCCCGAGTTCCAAAAATCAGTTTAATATCGAAGTCCCCCAGTGGAGGACGTATCAGATATTAAGCTGATAAGAACAGATACTACACTTTGATCTTAGCCAAAAGGCCGAGAAGCGATGCTCAGTCATTCCAGGAGTGAAAACCAGGTACTTAAAGATAGGCATACAGATTATGGTGTCCTATATTCACACATTCTTCATGCATTTCAAAGTTAACCCCAAAAAATTATTCGTGAAATTTGTTTCGAGAACAACAAATAATCAATCCACTTGTTCTTGTCAAACTCGTGAGTAATAAGTTGCGAAATTGAGAAGGAAATATATAAAAAATAGCAATTGAAGTGGAGGAAATATGTATATCTGAACGTTTATTATACGTCCAGGCAGTAGTATTTGAACACTCACTAGGTGAAGTCAAGAATAATGCTCACATAACCTACACACAGGGCTACCCAACAAACATGAATCATTGGCCCGATATTGTTGTGTTAAAATTGGGGCAGAGTCGTAGACAATGGACCAACACTAATCCAGCATTGGGTCAATAGCTCATGCTTGCTGGGTATAATGTGGTGGTGGCGACATGCAAAACTCCACAGCTGCTTGAAAAGTAGAGCGAATTATATTCTGAGGTTTCTTTCATGGGCCACCAAGCTAAAATAAATCGTGCTGAAAGTTATTGAAATTCATGCACTGAAAATAATTAAGTAATGACAAAAAAATTCTTTATTTATTTAACTCCACAAAAGGGGAGTGGGCCGATCCCAGAGGTACTGCAATACTGGGCCAACCCGTGGGGAAGTCGGAGCAAGCTCCTGCATCTTCCCCGAGTTCCAAAAATCAGTTTAATATCGAAGTCCCCCAGTGGAGGACGTATCAGATATTAAGCTGATAAGAACAGATACTACACTTTGATCTTAGCCAAAAGGCCGAGAAGCGATGCTCAGTCATTCCAGGAGTGAAAACCAGGTACTTAAAGATAGGCATACAGATTATGGTGTCCTATATTCACACATTCTTCATGCATTTCAAAGTTAACCCCAAAAAAATTATTCGTGAAATTTGTTTCGAGAACAACAAATAATCAATCCACTTGTTCTTGTCAAACTCGTGAGTAATAAGTTGCGAAATTGAGAAGGAAATATATAAAAAATAGCAATTGAAGTGGAGGAAATATGTATATCTGAACGTTTATTATACGTCCAGGCAGTAGTATTTGAACACTCACTAGGTGAAGTCAAGAATAATGCTCACATAACCTACACACAGGGCTACCCAACAAACATGAATCATTGGCCCGATATTGTTGTGTTAAAATTGGGGCAGAGTCGTAGACAATGGACCAACACTAATCCAGCATTGGGTCAATAGCTCATGCTTGCTGGGTATAATGTGGTGGTGGCGACATGCAAAACTCCACAGCTGCTTGAAAAGTAGAGCGAATTATATTCTGAGGTTTCTTTCATGGGCCACCAAGCTAAAATAAATCGTGCTGAAAGTTATTGAAATTCATGCACTGAAAATAATTAAGTAATGACAAAAAAATTCTTTATTTATTTAACTCCCCAAAAGGGGAGTGGGCCGATCCCAGAGGTACTGCAATACTGGGCCAACCCGTGGGGAAGTCGGAGCAAGCTCCTGCATCTTCCCCGAGTTCCAAAAATCAGTTTAATATCGAAGTCCCCCAGTGGAGGACGTATCAGATATTAAGCTGATAAGAACAGATACTACACTTTGATCTTAGCCAAAAGGCCGAGAAGCGATGCTCAGTCATTCCAGGAGTGAAAACCAGGTACTTAAAGATAGGCATACAGATTATGGTGTCCTATATTCACACATTCTTCATGCATTTCAAAGTTAACCCCAAAAAATTATTCGTGAAATTTGTTTCGAGAACAACAAATAATCAATCCACTTGTTCTTGTCAAACTCGTGAGTAATAAGTTGCGAAATTGAGAAGGAAATATATAAAAAATAGCAATTGAAGTGGAGGAAATATGTATATCTGAACGTTTATTATACGTCCAGGCAGTAGTATTTGAACACTCACTAGGTGAAGTCAAGAATAATGCTCACATAACCTACACACAGGGCTACCCAACAAACATGAATCATTGGCCCGATATTGTTGTGTTAAAATTGGGGCAGAGTCGTAGACAATGGACCAACACTAATCCAGCATTGGGTCAATAGCTCATGCTTGCTGGGTATAATGTGGTGGTGGCGACATGCAAAACTCCACAGCTGCTTGAAAAGTAGAGCGAATTATATTCTGAGGTTTCTTTCATGGGCCACCAAGCTAAAATAAATCGTGCTGAAAGTTATTGAAATTCATGCACTGAAAATAATTAAGTAATGACAAAAAAATTCTTTATTTATTTAACTCCCCAAAAGGGGAGTGGGCCGATCCCAGAGGTACTGCAATACTGGGCCAACCCGTGGGGAAGTCGGAGCAAGCTCCTGCATCTTCCCCGAGTTCCAAAAATCAGTTTAATATCGAAGTCCCCCAGTGGAGGACGTATCAGATATTAAGCTGATAAGAACAGATACTACACTTTGATCTTAGCCAAAAGGCCGAGAAGCGATGCTCAGTCATTCCAGGAGTGAAAACCAGGTACTTAAAGATAGGCATACAGATTATGGTGTCCTATATTCACACATTCTTCATGCATTTCAAAGTTAACCCCAAAAAATTATTCGTGAAATTTGTTTCGAGAACAACAAATAATCAATCCACTTGTTCTTGTCAAACTCGTGAGTAATAAGTTGCGAAATTGAGAAGGAAATATATAAAAAATAGCAATTGAAGTGGAGGAAATATGTATATCTGAACGTTTATTATACGTCCAGGCAGTAGTATTTGAACACTCACTAGGTGAAGTCAAGAATAATGCTCACATAACCTACACACAGGGCTACCCAACAAACATGAATCATTGGCCCGATATTGTTGTGTTAAAATTGGGGCAGAGTCGTAGACAATGGACCAACACTAATCCAGCATTGGGTCAATAGCTCATGCTTGCTGGGTATAATGTGGTGGTGGCGACATGCAAAACTCCACAGCTGCTTGAAAAGTAGAGCGAATTATATTCTGAGGTTTCTTTCATGGGCCACCAAGCTAAAATAAATCGTGCTGAAAGTTATTGAAATTCATGCACTGAAAATAATTAAGTAATGACAAAAAAATTCTTTATTTATTTAACTCCACAAAAGGGGAGTGGGCCGATCCCAGAGGTACTGCAATACTGGGCCAACCCGTGGGGAAGTCGGAGCAAGCTCCTGCATCTTCCCCGAGTTCCAAAAATCAGTTTAATATCGAAGTCCCCCAGTGGAGGACGTATCAGATATTAAGCTGATAAGAACAGATACTACACTTTGATCTTAGCCAAAAGGCCGAGAAGCGATGCTCAGTCATTCCAGGAGTGAAAACCAGGTACTTAAAGATAGGCATACAGATTATGGTGTCCTATATTCACACATTCTTCATGCATTTCAAAGTTAACCCCAAAAAAATTATTCGTGAAATTTGTTTCGAGAACAACAAATAATCAATCCACTTGTTCTTGTCAAACTCGTGAGTAATAAGTTGCGAAATTGAGAAGGAAATATATAAAAAATAGCAATTGAAGTGGAGGAAATATGTATATCTGAACGTTTATTATACGTCCAGGCAGTAGTATTTGAACACTCACTAGGTGAAGTCAAGAATAATGCTCACATAACCTACACACAGGGCTACCCAACAAACATGAATCATTGGCCCGATATTGTTGTGTTAAAATTGGGGCAGAGTCGTAGACAATGGACCAACACTAATCCAGCATTGGGTCAATAGCTCATGCTTGCTGGGTATAATGTGGTGGTGGCGACATGCAAAACTCCACAGCTGCTTGAAAAGTAGAGCGAATTATATTCTGAGGTTTCTTTCATGGGCCACCAAGCTAAAATAAATCGTGCTGAAAGTTATTGAAATTCATGCACTGAAAATAATTAAGTAATGACAAAAAAATTCTTTATTTATTTAACTCCCCAAAAGGGGAGTGGGCCGATCCCAGAGGTACTGCAATACTGGGCCAACCCGTGGGGAAGTCGGAGCAAGCTCCTGCATCTTCCCCGAGTTCCAAAAATCAGTTTAATATCGAAGTCCCCCAGTGGAGGACGTATCAGATATTAAGCTGATAAGAACAGATACTACACTTTGATCTTAGCCAAAAGGCCGAGAAGCGATGCTCAGTCATTCCAGGAGTGAAAACCAGGTACTTAAAGATAGGCATACAGATTATGGTGTCCTATATTCACACATTCTTCATGCATTTCAAAGTTAACCCCAAAAAATTATTCGTGAAATTTGTTTCGAGAACAACAAATAATCAATCCACTTGTTCTTGTCAAACTCGTGAGTAATAAGTTGCGAAATTGAGAAGGAAATATATAAAAAATAGCAATTGAAGTGGAGGAAATATGTATATCTGAACGTTTATTATACGTCCAGGCAGTAGTATTTGAACACTCACTAGGTGAAGTCAAGAATAATGCTCACATAACCTACACACAGGGCTACCCAACAAACATGAATCATTGGCCCGATATTGTTGTGTTAAAATTGGGGCAGAGTCGTAGACAATGGACCAACACTAATCCAGCATTGGGTCAATAGCTCATGCTTGCTGGGTATAATGTGGTGGTGGCGACATGCAAAACTCCACAGCTGCTTGAAAAGTAGAGCGAATTATATTCTGAGGTTTCTTTCATGGGCCACCAAGCTAAAATAAATCGTGCTGAAAGTTATTGAAATTCATGCACTGAAAATAATTAAGTAATGACAAAAAAATTCTTTATTTATTTAACTCCCCAAAAGGGGAGTGGGCCGATCCCAGAGGTACTGCAATACTGGGCCAACCCGTGGGGAAGTCGGAGCAAGCTCCTGCATCTTCCCCGAGTTCCAAAAATCAGTTTAATATCGAAGTCCCCCAGTGGAGGACGTATCAGATATTAAGCTGATAAGAACAGATACTACACTTTGATCTTAGCCAAAAGGCCGAGAAGCGATGCTCAGTCATTCCAGGAGTGAAAACCAGGTACTTAAAGATAGGCATACAGATTATGGTGTCCTATATTCACACATTCTTCATGCATTTCAAAGTTAACCCCAAAAAATTATTCGTGAAATTTGTTTCGAGAACAACAAATAATCAATCCACTTGTTCTTGTCAAACTCGTGAGTAATAAGTTGCGAAATTGAGAAGGAAATATATAAAAAATAGCAATTGAAGTGGAGGAAATATGTATATCTGAACGTTTATTATACGTCCAGGCAGTAGTATTTGAACACTCACTAGGTGAAGTCAAGAATAATGCTCACATAACCTACACACAGGGCTACCCAACAAACATGAATCATTGGCCCGATATTGTTGTGTTAAAATTGGGGCAGAGTCGTAGACAATGGACCAACACTAATCCAGCATTGGGTCAATAGCTCATGCTTGCTGGGTATAATGTGGTGGTGGCGACATGCAAAACTCCACAGCTGCTTGAAAAGTAGAGCGAATTATATTCTGAGGTTTCTTTCATGGGCCACCAAGCTAAAATAAATCGTGCTGAAAGTTATTGAAATTCATGCACTGAAAATAATTAAGTAATGACAAAAAAATTCTTTATTTATTTAACTCCACAAAAGGGGAGTGGGCCGATCCCAGAGGTACTGCAATACTGGGCCAACCCGTGGGGAAGTCGGAGCAAGCTCCTGCATCTTCCCCGAGTTCCAAAAATCAGTTTAATATCGAAGTCCCCCAGTGGAGGACGTATCAGATATTAAGCTGATAAGAACAGATACTACACTTTGATCTTAGCCAAAAGGCCGAGAAGCGATGCTCAGTCATTCCAGGAGTGAAAACCAGGTACTTAAAGATAGGCATACAGATTATGGTGTCCTATATTCACACATTCTTCATGCATTTCAAAGTTAACCCCAAAAAAATTATTCGTGAAATTTGTTTCGAGAACAACAAATAATCAATCCACTTGTTCTTGTCAAACTCGTGAGTAATAAGTTGCGAAATTGAGAAGGAAATATATAAAAAATAGCAATTGAAGTGGAGGAAATATGTATATCTGAACGTTTATTATACGTCCAGGCAGTAGTATTTGAACACTCACTAGGTGAAGTCAAGAATAATGCTCACATATCCTACACACAGGGCTACCCAACAAACATGAATCATTGGCCCGATATTGTTGTGTTAAAATTGGGGCAGAGTCGTAGACAATGGACCAACACTAATCCAGCATTGGGTCAATAGCTCATGCTTGCTGGGTATAATGTGGTGGTGGCGACATGCAAAACTCCACAGCTGCTTGAAAAGTAGAGCGAATTATATTCTGAGGTTTCTTTCATGGGCCACCAAGCTAAAATAAATCGTGCTGAAAGTTATTGAAATTCATGCACTGAAAATAATTAAGTAATGACAAAAAAATTCTTTATTTATTTAACTCCCCAAAAGGGGAGTGGGCCGATCCCAGAGGTACTGCAATACTGGGCCAACCCGTGGGGAAGTCGGAGCAAGCTCCTGCATCTTCCCCGAGTTCCAAAAATCAGTTTAATATCGAAGTCCCCCAGTGGAGGACGTATCAGATATTAAGCTGATAAGAACAGATACTACACTTTGATCTTAGCCAAAAGGCCGAGAAGCGATGCTCAGTCATTCCAGGAGTGAAAACCAGGTACTTAAAGATAGGCATACAGATTATGGTGTCCTATATTCACACATTCTTCATGCATTTCAAAGTTAACCCCAAAAAATTATTCGTGAAATTTGTTTCGAGAACAACAAATAATCAATCCACTTGTTCTTGTCAAACTCGTGAGTAATAAGTTGCGAAATTGAGAAGGAAATATATAAAAAATAGCAATTGAAGTGGAGGAAATATGTATATCTGAACGTTTATTATACGTCCAGGCAGTAGTATTTGAACACTCACTAGGTGAAGTCAAGAATAATGCTCACATAACCTACACACAGGGCTACCCAACAAACATGAATCATTGGCCCGATATTGTTGTGTTAAAATTGGGGCAGAGTCGTAGACAATGGACCAACACTAATCCAGCATTGGGTCAATAGCTCATGCTTGCTGGGTATAATGTGGTGGTGGCGACATGCAAAACTCCACAGCTGCTTGAAAAGTAGAGCGAATTATATTCTGAGGTTTCTTTCATGGGCCACCAAGCTAAAATAAATCGTGCTGAAAGTTATTGAAATTCATGCACTGAAAATAATTAAGTAATGACAAAAAAATTCTTTATTTATTTAACTCCACAAAAGGGGAGTGGGCCGATCCCAGAGGTACTGCAATACTGGGCCAACCCGTGGGGAAGTCGGAGCAAGCTCCTGCATCTTCCCCGAGTTCCAAAAATCAGTTTAATATCGAAGTCCCCCAGTGGAGGACGTATCAGATATTAAGCTGATAAGAACAGATACTACACTTTGATCTTAGCCAAAAGGCCGAGAAGCGATGCTCAGTCATTCCAGGAGTGAAAACCAGGTACTTAAAGATAGGCATACAGATTATGGTGTCCTATATTCACACATTCTTCATGCATTTCAAAGTTAACCCCAAAAAAATTATTCGTGAAATTTGTTTCGAGAACAACAAATAATCAATCCACTTGTTCTTGTCAAACTCGTGAGTAATAAGTTGCGAAATTGAGAAGGAAATATATAAAAAATAGCAATTGAAGTGGAGGAAATATGTATATCTGAACGTTTATTATACGTCCAGGCAGTAGTATTTGAACACTCACTAGGTGAAGTCAAGAATAATGCTCACATAACCTACACACAGGGCTACCCAACAAACATGAATCATTGGCCCGATATTGTTGTGTTAAAATTGGGGCAGAGTCGTAGACAATGGACCAACACTAATCCAGCATTGGGTCAATAGCTCATGCTTGCTGGGTATAATGTGGTGGTGGCGACATGCAAAACTCCACAGCTGCTTGAAAAGTAGAGCGAATTATATTCTGAGGTTTCTTTCATGGGCCACCAAGCTAAAATAAATCGTGCTGAAAGTTATTGAAATTCATGCACTGAAAATAATTAAGTAATGACAAAAAAATTCTTTATTTATTTAACTCCCCAAAAGGGGAGTGGGCCGATCCCAGAGGTACTGCAATACTGGGCCAACCCGTGGGGAAGTCGGAGCAAGCTCCTGCATCTTCCCCGAGTTCCAAAAATCAGTTTAATATCGAAGTCCCCCAGTGGAGGACGTATCAGATATTAAGCTGATAAGAACAGATACTACACTTTGATCTTAGCCAAAAGGCCGAGAAGCGATGCTCAGTCATTCCAGGAGTGAAAACCAGGTACTTAAAGATAGGCATACAGATTATGGTGTCCTATATTCACACATTCTTCATGCATTTCAAAGTTAACCCCAAAAAATTATTCGTGAAATTTGTTTCGAGAACAACAAATAATCAATCCACTTGTTCTTGTCAAACTCGTGAGTAATAAGTTGCGAAATTGAGAAGGAAATATATAAAAAATAGCAATTGAAGTGGAGGAAATATGTATATCTGAACGTTTATTATACGTCCAGGCAGTAGTATTTGAACACTCACTAGGTGAAGTCAAGAATAATGCTCACATAACCTACACACAGGGCTACCCAACAAACATGAATCATTGGCCCGATATTGTTGTGTTAAAATTGGGGCAGAGTCGTAGACAATGGACCAACACTAATCCAGCATTGGGTCAATAGCTCATGCTTGCTGGGTATAATGTGGTGGTGGCGACATGCAAAACTCCACAGCTGCTTGAAAAGTAGAGCGAATTATATTCTGAGGTTTCTTTCATGGGCCACCAAGCTAAAATAAATCGTGCTGAAAGTTATTGAAATTCATGCACTGAAAATAATTAAGTAATGACAAAAAAATTCTTTATTTATTTAACTCCCCAAAAGGGGAGTGGGCCGATCCCAGAGGTACTGCAATACTGGGCCAACCCGTGGGGAAGTCGGAGCAAGCTCCTGCATCTTCCCCGAGTTCCAAAAATCAGTTTAATATCGAAGTCCCCCAGTGGAGGACGTATCAGATATTAAGCTGATAAGAACAGATACTACACTTTGATCTTAGCCAAAAGGCCGAGAAGCGATGCTCAGTCATTCCAGGAGTGAAAACCAGGTACTTAAAGATAGGCATACAGATTATGGTGTCCTATATTCACACATTCTTCATGCATTTCAAAGTTAACCCCAAAAAATTATTCGTGAAATTTGTTTCGAGAACAACAAATAATCAATCCACTTGTTCTTGTCAAACTCGTGAGTAATAAGTTGCGAAATTGAGAAGGAAATATATAAAAAATAGCAATTGAAGTGGAGGAAATATGTATATCTGAACGTTTATTATACGTCCAGGCAGTAGTATTTGAACACTCACTAGGTGAAGTCAAGAATAATGCTCACATAACCTACACACAGGGCTACCCAACAAACATGAATCATTGGCCCGATATTGTTGTGTTAAAATTGGGGCAGAGTCGTAGACAATGGACCAACACTAATCCAGCATTGGGTCAATAGCTCATGCTTGCTGGGTATAATGTGGTGGTGGCGACATGCAAAACTCCACAGCTGCTTGAAAAGTAGAGCGAATTATATTCTGAGGTTTCTTTCATGGGCCACCAAGCTAAAATAAATCGTGCTGAAAGTTATTGAAATTCATGCACTGAAAATAATTAAGTAATGACAAAAAAATTCTTTATTTATTTAACTCCACAAAAGGGGAGTGGGCCGATCCCAGAGGTACTGCAATACTGGGCCAACCCGTGGGGAAGTCGGAGCAAGCTCCTGCATCTTCCCCGAGTTCCAAAAATCAGTTTAATATCGAAGTCCCCCAGTGGAGGACGTATCAGATATTAAGCTGATAAGAACAGATACTACACTTTGATCTTAGCCAAAAGGCCGAGAAGCGATGCTCAGTCATTCCAGGAGTGAAAACCAGGTACTTAAAGATAGGCATACAGATTATGGTGTCCTATATTCACACATTCTTCATGCATTTCAAAGTTAACCCCAAAAAAATTATTCGTGAAATTTGTTTCGAGAACAACAAATAATCAATCCACTTGTTCTTGTCAAACTCGTGAGTAATAAGTTGCGAAATTGAGAAGGAAATATATAAAAAATAGCAATTGAAGTGGAGGAAATATGTATATCTGAACGTTTATTATACGTCCAGGCAGTAGTATTTGAACACTCACTAGGTGAAGTCAAGAATAATGCTCACATAACCTACACACAGGGCTACCCAACAAACATGAATCATTGGCCCGATATTGTTGTGTTAAAATTGGGGCAGAGTCGTAGACAATGGACCAACACTAATCCAGCATTGGGTCAATAGCTCATGCTTGCTGGGTATAATGTGGTGGTGGCGACATGCAAAACTCCACAGCTGCTTGAAAAGTAGAGCGAATTATATTCTGAGGTTTCTTTCATGGGCCACCAAGCTAAAATAAATCGTGCTGAAAGTTATTGAAATTCATGCACTGAAAATAATTAAGTAATGACAAAAAAATTCTTTATTTATTTAACTCCACAAAAGGGGAGTGGGCCGATCCCAGAGGTACTGCAATACTGGGCCAACCCGTGGGGAAGTCGGAGCAAGCTCCTGCATCTTCCCCGAGTTCCAAAAATCAGTTTAATATCGAAGTCCCCCAGTGGAGGACGTATCAGATATTAAGCTGATAAGAACAGATACTACACTTTGATCTTAGCCAAAAGGCCGAGAAGCGATGCTCAGTCATTCCAGGAGTGAAAACCAGGTACTTAAAGATAGGCATACAGATTATGGTGTCCTATATTCACACATTCTTCATGCATTTCAAAGTTAACCCCAAAAAAATTATTCGTGAAATTTGTTTCGAGAACAACAAATAATCAATCCACTTGTTCTTGTCAAACTCGTGAGTAATAAGTTGCGAAATTGAGAAGGAAATATATAAAAAATAGCAATTGAAGTGGAGGAAATATGTATATCTGAACGTTTATTATACGTCCAGGCAGTAGTATTTGAACACTCACTAGGTGAAGTCAAGAATAATGCTCACATAACCTACACACAGGGCTACCCAACAAACATGAATCATTGGCCCGATATTGTTGTGTTAAAATTGGGGCAGAGTCGTAGACAATGGACCAACACTAATCCAGCATTGGGTCAATAGCTCATGCTTGCTGGGTATAATGTGGTGGTGGCGACATGCAAAACTCCACAGCTGCTTGAAAAGTAGAGCGAATTATATTCTGAGGTTTCTTTCATGGGCCACCAAGCTAAAATAAATCGTGCTGAAAGTTATTGAAATTCATGCACTGAAAATAATTAAGTAATGACAAAAAAATTCTTTATTTATTTAACTCCCCAAAAGGGGAGTGGGCCGATCCCAGAGGTACTGCAATACTGGGCCAACCCGTGGGGAAGTCGGAGCAAGCTCCTGCATCTTCCCCGAGTTCCAAAAATCAGTTTAATATCGAAGTCCCCCAGTGGAGGACGTATCAGATATTAAGCTGATAAGAACAGATACTACACTTTGATCTTAGCCAAAAGGCCGAGAAGCGATGCTCAGTCATTCCAGGAGTGAAAACCAGGTACTTAAAGATAGGCATACAGATTATGGTGTCCTATATTCACACATTCTTCATGCATTTCAAAGTTAACCCCAAAAAAATTATTCGTGAAATTTGTTTCGAGAACAACAAATAATCAATCCACTTGTTCTTGTCAAACTCGTGAGTAATAAGTTGCGAAATTGAGAGGGAAATATATAAAAAATAGCAATTGAAGTGGAGGAAATATGTATATCTGAACGTTTATTATACGTCCAGGCAGTAGTATTTGAACACTCACTAGGTGAAGTCAAGAATAATGCTCACATAACCTACACACAGGGCTACCCAACAAACATGAATCATTGGCCCGATATTGTTGTGTTAAAATTGGGGCAGAGTCGTAGACAATGGACCAACACTAATCCAGCATTGGGTCAATAGCTCATGCTTGCTGGGTATAATGTGGTGGTGGCGACATGCAAAACTCCACAGCTGCTTGAAAAGTAGAGCGAATTATATTCTGAGGTTTCTTTCATGGGCCACCAAGCTAAAATAAATCGTGCTGAAAGTTATTGAAATTCATGCACTGAAAATAATTAAGTAATGACAAAAAAATTCTTTATTTATTTAACTCCCCAAAAGGGGAGTGGGCCGATCCCAGAGGTACTGCAATACTGGGCCAACCCGTGGGGAAGTCGGAGCAAGCTCCTGCATCTTCCCCGAGTTCCAAAAATCAGTTTAATATCGAAGTCCCCCAGTGGAGGACGTATCAGATATTAAGCTGATAAGAACAGATACTACACTTTGATCTTAGCCAAAAGGCCGAGAAGCGATGCTCAGTCATTCCAGGAGTGAAAACCAGGTACTTAAAGATAGGCATACAGATTATGGTGTCCTATATTCACACATTCTTCATGCATTTCAAAGTTAACCCCAAAAAAATTATTCGTGAAATTTGTTTCGAGAACAACAAATAATCAATCCACTTGTTCTTGTCAAACTCGTGAGTAATAAGTTGCGAAATTGAGAAGGAAATATATAAAAAATAGCAATTGAAGTGGAGGAAATATGTATATCTGAACGTTTATTATACGTCCAGGCAGTAGTATTTGAACACTCACTAGGTGAAGTCAAGAATAATGCTCACATAACCTACACACAGGGCTACCCAACAAACATGAATCATTGGCCCGATATTGTTGTGTTAAAATTGGGGCAGAGTCGTAGACAATGGACCAACACTAATCCAGCATTGGGTCAATAGCTCATGCTTGCTGGGTATAATGTGGTGGTGGCGACATGCAAAACTCCACAGCTGCTTGAAAAGTAGAGCGAATTATATTCTGAGGTTTCTTTCATGGGCCACCAAGCTAAAATAAATCGTGCTGAAAGTTATTGAAATTCATGCACTGAAAATAATTAAGTAATGACAAAAAAATTCTTTATTTATTTAACTCCCCAAAAGGGGAGTGGGCCGATCCCAGAGGTACTGCAATACTGGGCCAACCCGTGGGGAAGTCGGAGCAAGCTCCTGCATCTTCCCCGAGTTCCAAAAATCAGTTTAATATCGAAGTCCCCCAGTGGAGGACGTATCAGATATTAAGCTGATAAGAACAGATACTACACTTTGATCTTAGCCAAAAGGCCGAGAAGCGATGCTCAGTCATTCCAGGAGTGAAAACCAGGTACTTAAAGAAAGGCATACAGATTATGGTGTCCTATATTCACACATTCTTCATGCATTTCAAAGTTAACCCCAAAAAAATTATTCGTGAAATTTGTTTCGAGAACAACAAATAATCAATCCACTTGTTCTTGTCAAACTCGTGAGTAATAAGTTGCGAAATTGAGAAGGAAATATATAAAAAATAGCTATTGAAGTGGAGGAAATATGTATATCTGAACGTTTATTATACGTCCAGGCAGTAGTATTTGAACACTCACTAGGTGAAGTCAAGAATAATGCTCACATAACCTACACACAGGGCTACCCAACAAACATGAATCATTGGCCCGATATTGTTGTGTTAAAATTGGGGCAGAGTCGTAGACAATGGACCAACACTAATCCAGCATTGGGTCAATAGCTCATGCTTGCTGGGTATAATGTGGTGGTGGCGACATGCAAAACTCCACAGCTGCTTGAAAAGTAGAGCGAATTATATTCTGAGGTTTCTTTCATGGGCCACCAAGCTAAAATAAATCGTGCTGAAAGTTATTGAAATTCATGCACTGAAAATAATTAAGTAATGACAAAAAAATTCTTTATTTATTTAACTCCCCAAAAGGGGAGTGGGCCGATCCCAGAGGTACTGCAATACTGGGCCAACCCGTGGGGAAGTCGGAGCAAGCTCCTGCATCTTCCCCGAGTTCCAAAAATCAGTTTAATATCGAAGTCCCCCAGTGGAGGACGTATCAGATATTAAGCTGATAAGAACAGATACTACACTTTGATCTTAGCCAAAAGGCCGAGAAGCGATGCTCAGTCATTCCAGGAGTGAAAACCAGGTACTTAAAGATAGGCATGCAGATTATGGTGTCCTATATTCACACATTCTTCATGCATTTCAAAGTTAACCCCAAAAAAATTATTCGTGAAATTTGTTTCGAGAACAACAAATAATCAATCCACTTGTTCTTGTCAAACTCGTGAGTAATAAGTTGCGAAATTGAGAAGGAAATATATAAAAAATCGCAATTGAAGTGGAGGAAATATGTATATCTGAACGTTTATTATACGTCCAGGCAGTAGTATTTGAACACTCACTAGGTGAAGTCAAGAATAATGCTCACATAACCTACACACAGGGCTACCCAACAAACATGAATCATTGGCCCGATATTGTTGTGTTAAAATTGGGGCAGAGTCGTAGACAATGGACCAACACTAATCCAGCATTGGGTCAATAGCTCATGCTTGCTGGGTATAATGTGGTGGTGGCGACATGCAAAACTCCACAGCTGCTTGAAAAGTAGAGCGAATTATATTCTGAGGTTTCTTTCATGGGCCACCAAGCTAAAATAAATCGTGCTGAAAGTTATTGAAATTCATGCACTGAAAATAATTAAGTAATGACAAAAAAATTCTTTATTTATTTAACTCCCCAAAAGGGGAGTGGGCCGATCCCAGAGGTACTGCAATACTGGGCCAACCCGTGGGGAAGTCGGAGCAAGCTCCTGCATCTTCCCCGAGTTCCAAAAATCAGTTTAATATCGAAGTCCCCCAGTGGAGGACGTATCAGATATTAAGCTGATAAGAACAGATACTACACTTTGATCTTAGCCAAAAGGCCGAGAAGCGATGCTCAGTCATTCCAGGAGTGAAAACCAGGTACTTAAAGATAGGCATACAGATTATGGTGTCCTATATTCACACATTCTTCATGCATTTCAAAGTTAACCCCCCAAAAATTATTCGTGAAATTTGTTTCGAGAACAACAAATAATCAATCCACTTGTTCTTGTCAAACTCGTGAGTAATAAGTTGCGAAATTGAGAAGGAAATATATAAAAAATAGCAATTGAAGTGGAGGAAATATGTATATCTGAACGTTTATTATACGTCCAGGCAGTAATATTTGAACACTCACTAGGTGAAGTCAAGAATAATGCTCACATAACCTACACACAGGGCTACCCAACAAACATGAATCATTGGCCCGATATTGTTGTGTTAAAATTGGGGCAGAGTCGTAGACAATGGACCAACACTAATCCAGCATTGGGTCAATAGCTCATGCTTGCTGGGTATAATGTGGTGGTGGCGACATGCAAAACTCCACAGCTGCTTGAAAAGTAGAGCGAAATATATTCTGAGGTTTCTTTCATGGGCCACCAAGCTAAAATAAATCGTGCTGAAAGTTATTGAAATTCATGCACTGAAAATAATTAAGTAATGACAAAAAAATTCTTTATTTATTTAACTCCCCAAAAGGGGAGTGGGCCGATCCCAGAGGTACTGCAATACTGGGCCAACCCGTGGGGAAGTCGGAGCAAGCTCCTGCATCTTCCCCGAGTTCCAAAAATCAGTTTAATATCGAAGTCCCCCAGTGGAGGACGTATCAGATATTAAGCTGATAAGAACAGATACTACACTTTGATCTTAGCCAAAAGGCCGAGAAGCGATGCTCAGTCATTCCAGGAGTGAAAACCAGGTACTTAAAGATAGGCATACAGATTATGGTGTCCTATATTCACACATTCTTCATGCATTTCAAAGTTAACCCCAAAAAATTATTCGTGAAATTTGTTTCGAGAACAACAAATAATCAATCCACTTGTTCTTGTCAAACTCGTGAGTAATAAGTTGCGAAATTGAGAAGGAAATATATAAAAAATAGCAATTGAAGTGGAGGAAATATGTATATCTGAACGTTTATTATACGTCCAGGCAGTAGTATTTGAACACTCACTAGGTGAAGTCAAGAATAATGCTCACATAACCTACACACAGGGCTACCCAACAAACATGAATCATTGGCCCGATATTGTTGTGTTAAAATTGGGGCAGAGTCGTAGACAATGGACCAACACTAATCCAGCATTGGGTCAATAGCTCATGCTTGCTGGGTATAATGTGGTGGTGGCGACATGCAAAACTCCACAGCTGCTTGAAAAGTAGAGCGAATTATATTCTGAGGTTTCTTTCATGGGCCACCAAGCTAAAATAAATCGTGCTGAAAGTTATTGAAATTCATGCACTGAAAATAATTAAGTAATGACAAAAAAATTCTTTATTTATTTAACTCCCCAAAAGGGGAGTGGGCCGATCCCAGAGGTACTGCAATACTGGGCCAACCCGTGGGGAAGTCGGAGCAAGCTCCTGCATCTTCCCCGAGTTCCAAAAATCAGTTTAATATCGAAGTCCCCCAGTGGAGGACGTATCAGATATTAAGCTGATAAGAACAGATACTACACTTTGATCTTAGCCAAAAGGCCGAGAAGCGATGCTCAGTCATTCCAGGAGTGAAAACCAGGTACTTAAAGATAGGCATACAGATTATGGTGTCCTATATTCACACATTCTTCATGCATTTCAAAGTTAACCCCAAAAAAATTATTCGTGAAATTTGTTTCGAGAACAACAAATAATCAATCCACTTGTTCTTGTCAAACTCGTGAGTAATAAGTTGCGAAATTGAGAAGGAAATATATAAAAAATAGCAATTGAAGTGGAGGAAATATGTATATCTGAACGTTTATTAGACGTCCAGGCAGTAGTATTTGAACACTCACTAGGTGAAGTCAAGAATAATGCTCACATAACCTACACACAGGGCTACCCAACAAACATGAATCATTGGCCCGATATTGTTGTGTTAAAATTGGGGCAGAGTCGTAGACAATGGACCAACACTAATCCAGCATTGGGTCAATAACTCATGCTTGCTGGGTATAATGTGGTGGTGGCGACATGCAAAACTCCACAGCTGCTTGAAAAGTAGAGCGAATTATATTCTGAGGTTTCTTTCATGGGCCACCAAGCTAAAATAAATCGTGCTGAAAGTTATTGAAATTCATGCACTGAAAATAATTAAGTGATGACAAAAAAATTCTTTATTTATTTAACTCCCCAAAAGGGGAGTGGGCCGATCCCAGAGGTACTGCAATACTGGGCCAACCCGTGGGGAAGTCGGAGCAAGCTCCTGTATCTTCCCCGAGTTCCAAAAATCAGTTTAAAATCGAAGTCCCCCAGTGGAGGACGTATCAGATATTAAGCTGATAAGAACAGATACTACACTTTGATCTTAGCCAAAAGGCCGAGAAGCGATGCTCAGTCATTCCAGGAGTGAAAACCAGGTACTTAAAGATAGGCATACAGATTATGGTGTCCTATATTCACACATTCTTCATGCATTTCAAAGTTAACCCCAAAAAAATTATTCGTGAAATTTGTTTCGAGAACAACAAATAATCAATCCACTTGTTCTTGTCAAACTCGTGAGTAATAAGTTGCGAAATTGAGAAGGAAATATATAAAAAATAGCAATTGAAGTGGAGGAAATATGTATATCTGAACGTTTATTATACGTCCAGGCAGTAGTATTTGAACACTCACTAGGTTAAGTCAAGAATAATGCTCACATAACCTACACACAGGGCTACCCAACAAACATGAATCATTGGCCCGATATTGTTGTGTTAAAATTGGGGCAGAGTCGTAGACAATGGACCAACACTAATCCAGCATTGGGTCAATAGCTCATGCTTGCTGGGTATAATGTGGTGGTGGCGACATGCAAAACTCCACAGCTGCTTGAAAAGTAGAGCGAATTATATTCTGAGGTTTCTTTCATGGGCCACCAAGCTAAAATAAATCGTGCTGAAAGTTATTGAAATTCATGCACTGAAAATAATTAAGTAATGACAAAAAAATTCTTTATTTATTTAACTCCCCAAAAGGGGAGTGGGCCGATCCCAGAGGTACTGCAATACTGGGCCAACCCGTGGGGAAGTCGGAGCAAGCTCCTGCATCTTCCCCGAGTTCCAAAAATCAGTTTAATATCGAAGCCCCCCAGTGGAGGACGTATCAGATATTAAGCTGATAAGAACAGATACTACACTTTGATCTTAGCCAAAAGGCCGAGAAGCGATGCTCAGTCATTCCAGGAGTGAAAACCAGGTACTTAAAGATAGGCATACAGATTATGGTGTCCTATATTCACACATTCTTCATGCATTTCAAAGTTAACCCCAAAAAAATTATTCGTGAAATTTGTTTCGAGAACAACAAATAATCAATCCACTTGTTCTTGTCAAACTCGTGAGTAATAAGTTGCGAAATTGAGAAGGAAATATATAAAAAATAGCAATTGAAGTGGAGGAAATATGTATATCTGAACGTTTATTATACGTCCAGGCAGTAGTATTTGAACACTCACTAGGTGAAGTCAAGAATAATGCTCACATAACCTACACACAGGGCTACCCAACAAACATGAATCATTGGCCCGATATTGTTGTGTTAAAATTGGGGCAGAGTCGTAGACAATGGACCAACACTAATCCAGCATTGGGTCAATAGCTCATGCTTGCTGGGTATAATGTGGTGGTGGCGACATGCAAAACTCCACAGCTGCTTGAAAAGTAGAGCGAATTATATTCTGAGGTTTCTTTCATGGGCCACCAAGCTAAAATAAATCGTGCTGAAAGTTATTGAAATTCATGCACTGAAAATAATTAAGTAATGACAAAAAAATTCTCTATTTATTTAACTCCCCAAAAGGGGAGTGGGCCGATCCCAGAGGTACTGCAATACTGGGCCAACCCGTGGGGAAGTCGGAGCAAGCTCCTGCATCTTCCCCGAGTTCCAAAAATCAGTTTAATATCGAAGTCCCCCAGTGGAGGACGTATCAGATATTAAGCTGATAAGAACAGATACTACACTTTGATCTTAGCCAAAAGGCCGAGAAGCGATGCTCAGTCATTCCAGGAGTGAAAACCAGGTACTTAAAGATAGGCATACAGATTATGGTGTCCTATATTCACACATTCTTCATGCATTTCAAAGTTAACACCAAAAAAATTATTCGTGAAATTTGTTTCGAGAACAACAAATAATCAATCCACTTGTTCTTGTCAAACTCGTGAGTAATAAGTTGCGAAATTGAGAAGGAAATATATAAAAAATAGCAATTGAAGTGGAGGAAATATGTATATCTGAACGTTTATCATACGTCCAGGCAGTAGTATTTGAACACTCACTAGGTGAAGTCAAGAATAATGCTCACATAACCTACACACAGGGCTACCCAACAAACATGAATCATTGGCCCGATATTGTTGTGTTAAAATTGGGGCAGAGTCGTAGACAATGGACCAACACTAATCCAGCATTGGGTCAATAGCTCATGCTTGCTGGGTATAATGTGGTGGTGGCGACATGCAAAACTCCACAGCTGCTTGAAAAGTAGAGCGAATTATATTCTGAGGTTTCTTTCATGGGCCACCAAGCTAAAATAAATCGTGCTGAAAGTTATTGAAATTCATGCACTGAAAATAATTAAGTAATGACAAAAAAATTCTTTATTTATTTAACTCCCCAAAAGGGGAGTGGGCCGATCCCAGAGGTACTGCAATACTGGGCCAACCCGTGGGGAAGTCGGAGCAAGCTCCTGCATCTTCCCCGAGTTCCAAAAATCAGTTTAATATCGAAGTCCCCCAGTGGAGGACGTATCAGATATTAAGCTGATAAGAACAGATACTACACTTTGATCTTAGCCAAAAGGCCGAGAAGCGATGCTCAGTCATTCCAGGAGTGAAAACCAGGTACTTAAAGATAGGCATACAGATTATGGTGTCCTATATTCACACATTCTTCATGCATTTCAAAGTTAACCCCAAAAAAATTATTCGTGAAATTTGTTTCGAGAACAACAAATAATCAATCCACTTGTTCTTGTCAAACTCGTGAGTAATAAGTTGCGAAATTGAGAAGGAAATATATAAAAAATAGCAATTGAAGTGGAGGAAATATGTATATCTGAACGTTTATTATACGTCCAGGCAGTAGTATTTGAACACTCACTAGGTGAAGTCAAGAATAATGCTCACATAACCTACACACAGGGCTACCCAACAAACATGAATCATTGGCCCGATATTGTTGTGTTAAAATTGGGGCAGAGTCGTAGACAATGGACCAACACTAATCCAGCATTGGGTCAATAGCTCATGCTTGCTGGGTATGATGTGGGGGTGGCGACATGCAAAACTCCACAGCTGCTTGAAAAGTAGAGCGAATTATATTCTGAGGTTTCTTTCATGGGCCACCAAGCTAAAATAAATCGTGCTGAAAGTTATTGAAATTCCTGCACTGAAAATAATTAAGTAATGACAAAAAAATTCTTTATTTATTTAACTCCCCAAAAGGGGAGTGGGCCGATCCCAGAGGTACTGCAATACTGGGCCAACACGTGGGGAAGTCGGAGCAAGCTCCTGCATCTTCCCCGAGTTCCAAAAATCAGTTTAATATCGAAGTCCCCCAGTGGAGGACGTATCAGATATTAAGCTGATAAGAACAGATACTACACTTTGATCTTAGCCAAAAGGCCGAGAAGCGATGCTCAGTCATTCCAGGAGTGAAAACCAGGTACTTAAAGATAGGCATACAGATTATGGTGTCTTATATTCACACATTCTTCATGCATTTCAAAGTTAACCCTAAAAAAATTTTTCGTGAAATTTGTTTCGAGAACAACAAATAATCAATCCACTTGTTCTTGTCAAACTCGTGAGTAATAAGTTGCGAAATTGAGAAGGAAATATATAAAAAATAGCAATTGAAGTGGAGGAAATATGTATATCTGAACTTTATTATACGTCCAGGCAGTAGTATTTGAACACTCACTAGGTGAAGTCAAGAATAATGCTCACATAACCTACACACAGGGCTACCCAACAAACATGAATCATTGGCCCGATATTGTTGTGTTAAAATTGGGGCAGAGTCGTAGACAATGGACCAACACTAATCCAGCATTGGGTCAATAGCTCATGCTTGCTGGGTATAATGTGGTGGTGGCGACATGCAAAACTCCACAGCTGCTTGAAAAGTAGAGCGAATTATATTCTGAGGTTTCTTTCATGGGCCACCAAGCTAAAATAAATCGTGCTGAAAGTTATTGAAATTCATGCACTGAAAATAATTAAGTAATGACAAAAAAATTCTTTATTTATTTAACTCCCCAAAAGGGGAGTGGGCCGATCCCAGAGGTACTGCAATACTGGGCCAACCCGTGGGGAAGTCGGAGCAAGCTCCTGCATCTTCCCCGAGTTCCGAAAATCAGTTTAATATCGAAGTCCCCCAGTGGAGGACGTATCAGATATTAAGCTGATAAGAACAGATACTACACTTCGATCTTAGCCAAAAGGCCGAGAAGCGATGCTCAGTCATTCCAGGAGTGAAAACCAGGTACTTAAAGATAGGCATACAGATTATGGTGTCCTATATTCACACATTCTTCATGCATTTCAAAGTTAACCCCCAAAAAATTATTCGTGAAATTTGTTTCGAGAACAACAAATAATCAATCCACTTGTTCTTGTCAAACTCGTGAGTAATAAGTTGCGAAATTGAGAAGGAAATATATAAAAAATAGCAATTGAAGTGGAGGAAATATGTATATCTGAACGTTTATTATACGTCCAGGCAGTAGTATTTGAACACTCACTAGGTGAAGTCAAGAATAATGCTCACATAACCTACACACAGGGCTACCCAACAAACATGAATCATTGGCCCGATATTGTTGTGTTAAAATTGGGGCAGAGTCGTAGACAATGGACCAACACTAATCCAGCATTGGGTCAATAGCTCATGCTTGCTGGGTATAATGTGGTGGTGGCGACATGCAAAACTCCACAGCTGCTTGAAAAGTAGAGCGAATTATATTCTGAGGTTTCTTTCATGGGCCACCAAGCTAAAATAAATCGTGCTGAAAGTTATTGAAATTCCTGCACTGAAAATAATTAAGTAATGACAAAAAAATTCTTTATTTATTTAACTCCCCAAAAGGGGAGTGGGCCGATCCCAGAGGTACTGCAATACTGGGCCAACCCGTGGGGAAGTCGGAGCAAGCTCCTGCATCTTCCCCGAGTTCCAAAAATCAGTTTAATATCGAAGTCCCCCAGTGGAGGACGTATCAGATATTAAGCTGATAAGAACAGATACTACACTTTGATCTTAGCCAAAAGGCCGAGAAGCGATGCTCAGTCATTCCAGGAGTGAAAACCAGGTACTTAAAGATAGGCATACAGATTATGGTGTCCTATATTCACACATTCTTCATGCATTTCAAAGTTAACCCCAAAAAAATTATTCGTGAAATTTGCTTCGAGAACAACAAATAATCAATCCACTTGTTCTTGTCAAACTCGTGAGTAATAAGTTGCGAAATTGAGAAGGAAATATATAAAAAATAGCAATTGAAGTGGAGGAAATATGTATATCTGAACGTTTATTATACGTCCAGGCAGTAGTATTTGAACACTCACTAGGTGAAGTCAAGAATAATGCTCACATAACCTACACACAGGGCTACCCAACAAACATGAATCATTGGCCCGATATTGTTGTGTTAAAATTGGGGCAGAGTCGTAGACAATGGACCAACACTAATCCAGCATTGGGTCAATAGCTCATGCTTGCTGTGTATAATGTGGTGGTGGCGACATGCAAAACTCCACAGCTGCTTGAAAAGTAGAGCGAATTATATTCTGAGGTTTCTTTCATGGGCCACCAAGCTAAAATAAATCGTGCTGAAAGTTATTGAAATTCATGCACTGAAAATAATTAAGTAATGACAAAAAAATTCTTTATTTATTTAACTCCCCAAAAGGGGAGTGGGCCGATCCCAGAGGTACTGCAATACTGGGCCAACCCGTGGGGAAGTCGGAGCAAGCTCCTGCATCTTCCCCGAGTTCCAAAAATCAGTTTAATATCGAAGTCCCCCAGTAGAGGACGTATCAGATATTAAGCTGATAAGAACAGATACTACACTTTGATCTTAGCCAAAAGGCCGAGAAGCGATGCTCAGTCATTCCAGGAGTGAAAACCAGGTACTTAAAGATAGGCATACAGATTATGGTGTCCTATATTCACACATTCTTCATGCATTTCAAAGTTAACCCCATAAAAATTATTCGTGAAATTTGTTTCGTGAACAACAAATAATCAATCCACTTGTTCTTGTCAAACTCGTGAGTAATAAGTTGCGAAATTGAGAAGGAAATATATAAACAATAGCAATTGAAGTGGAGGAAATATGTATATCTGAACGTTTATTATACGTCCAGGCAGTAGTATTTGAACACTCACTAGGTGAAGTCAAGAATAATGCTCACATAACCTACACACAGGGCTACCCAACAAACATGAATCATTGGCCCGATATTGTTGTGTTAAAATTGGGGCAGAGTCGTAGACAATGGACCAACACTAATCCAGCATTGGGTCAATAGCTCATGCTTGCTGGGTATAATGTGGTGGTGGCGACATGCAAAACTCCACAGCTGCTTGAAAAGTAGAGCGAATTATATTCTGAGGTTTCTTTCATGGGCCACCAAGCTAAAATAAATCGTGCTGAAAGTTATTGAAATTCATGCACTGAAAATAATTAAGTAATGACAAAAAAATTCTTTATTTATTTAACTCCCCAAAAGGGGAGTGGGCCGATCCCAGAGGTACTGCAATACTGGGCCAACCCGTGGGGAAGTCGGAGCAAGCTCCTGCATCTTCCCCGAGTTCCAAAAATCAGTTTAATATCGAAGTCCCCCAGTGGAGGACGTATCAGATATTAAGCTGATAAGGACAGATACTACACTTTGATCTTAGCCAAAAGGCCGAGAAGCGATGCTCAGTCATTCCAGGAGTGAAAACCAGGTACTTAAAGATAGGCATACAGATTATGGTGTCCTATATTCACACATTCTTCATGCATTTCAAAGTTAACCCCAAAAAAATTATTCGTGAAATTTGTTTCGAGAACAACAAATAATCAATCCACTTGTTCTTGTCAAACTCGTGAGTAATAAGTTGCGAAATTGAGAAGGAAATATATAAAAAATAGCAATTGAAGTGGAGGAAATATGTATATCTGAACGTTTATTATACGTCCAGGCAGTAGTATTTGAACACTCACTAGGTGAAGTCAAGAATAATGCTCACATAACCTACACACAGGGCTACCCAACAAACATGAATCATTGGCCCGATATTGTTGTGTTAAAATTGGGGCAGAGTCGTAGACAATGGACCAACACTAATCCAGCATTGGGTCAATAGCTCATGCTTGCTGGGTATAATGTGGTGGTGGCGACATGCAAAACTCCACAGCTGCTTGAAAAGTAGAGCGAATTATATTCTGAGGTTTCTTTCATGGGCCACCAAGCTAAAATAAATCGTGCTGAAAGTTATTGAAATTCATGCACTGAAAATAATTAAGTAATGACAAAAAAATTCTTTATTTATTTAACTCCCCAAAAGGGGAGTGGGCCGATCCCAGAGGTACTGCAATACTGGGCCAACCCGTGGGGAAGTCGGAGCAAGCTCCTGCATCTTCCCCGAGTTCCAAAAATCAGTTTAATATCGAAGTCCCCCAGTGGAGGACGTATCAGATATTAAGCTGATAAGAACAGATACTACACTTTGATCTTAGCCAAAAGGCCGAGAAGCGATGCTCAGTCATTCCAGGAGTGAAAACCAGGTACTTAAAGATAGGCATACAGATTATGGTGTCCTATATTCACACATTCTTCATGCATTTCAAAGTTAACCCCAAAAAAATTATTCGTGAAATTTGTTTCGAGAACAACAAATAATCAATCCACTTGTTCTTGTCAAACTCGTGAGTAATAAGTTGCAAAATCGAGAAGGAAATATATAAAAAATAGCAATTGAAGTGGAGGAAATATGTATATCTGAACGTTTATTATACGTCCAGGCAGTAGTATTTGAACACTCACTAGGTGAAGTCAAGAATAATGCTCACATAACCTACACACAGGGCTACCCAACAAACATGAATCATTGGCCCGATATTGTTGTGTTAAAATTGGGGCAGAGTCGTAGACAATGGACCAACACTAATCCAGCATTGGGTCAATAGCTCATGCTTGCTGGGTATAATGTGGTGGTGGCGACATGCAAAACTCCACAGCTGCTTGAAAAGTAGAGCGAATTATATTCTGAGGTTTCTTTCATGGGCCACCAAGCTAAAATAAATCGTGCTGAAAGTTATTGAAATTCATGCACTGAAAATAATTAAGTAATGACAAAAAAATTCTTTATTTATTTAACTCCCCAAAAGGGGAGTGGGCCGATCCCAGAGGTACTGCAATACTGGGCCAACCCGTGGGGAAGTCGGAGCAAGCTCCTGCATCTTCCCCGAGTTCCAAAAATCAGTTTAATATCGAAGTCCCCCAGTGGAGGACGTATCAGATATTAAGCTGATAAGAACAGATACTACACTTTGATCTTAGCCAAAAGGCCGAGAAGCGATGCTCAGTCATTCCAGGAGTGAAAACCAGGTACTTAAAGATAGGCATACAGATTATGGTGCCCTATATTCACACATTCTTCATGCATTTCAAAATTAACCCCAAAAAAATTATTCGTGAAATTTGTTTCGAGAACAACAAATAATCAATCCACTTGTTCTTGTCAAACTCGTGAGTAATAAGTTGCGAAATCGAGAAGGAAATATATAAAAAATAGCAATTGAAGTGGAGGAAATATGTATATTTGAACGTTTATTATACGTCCAGGCAGTAGTATTTGAACACTCACTAGGTGAAGTCAAGAATAATGCTCACATAACCTACACACAGGGCTACCCAACAAACATGAATCATTGGCCCGATATTGTTGTGTTAAAATTGGGGCAGAGTCGTAGACAATGGACCAACACTAATCCAGCATTGGGTCAATAGCTCATGCTTGCTGGGTATAATGTGGTGGTGGCGACATGCAAAACTCCACAGCTGCTTGAAAAGTAGAGCGAATTATATTCTGAGGTTTCTTTCATGGGCCACCAAGCTAAAATAAATCGTGCTGAAAGTTATTGAAATTCATGCACTGAAAATAATTAAGTAATGACAAAAAAATTCTTTATTTATTTAACTCCCCAAAAGGGGAGTGGGCCGATCCCAGAGGTACTGCAATACTGGGCCAACCCGTGGGGAAGTCGGAGCAAGCTCCTGCATCTTCCCCGAGTTCCAAAAATCAGTTTAATATCGAAGTCCCCCAGTGGAGGACGTATCAGATATTAAGCTGATAAGAACAGATACTACACTTTGATCTTAGCCAAAAGGCCGAGAAGCGATGCTCAGTCATTCCAGGAGTGAAAACCAGGTACTTAAAGATAGGCATACAGATTATGGTGTCCTATATTCACACATTCTTCATGCATTTCAAAGTTAACCCCAAAAAAATTATTCGTGAAATTTGTTTCGAGAACAACAAATAATCAATCCACTTGTTCTTGTCAAACTCGTGAGTAATAAGTTGCGAAATTGAGAAGGAAATATATAAAAAATAGCAATTGAAGTGGAGGAAATATGTATATCTGAACGTTTATTATACGTCCAGGCAGTAGTATTTGAACACTCACTAGGTGAAGTCAAGAATAATGCTCACATAACCTACACACAGGGCTACCCAACAAACATGAATCATTGGCCCGATATTGTTGTGTTAAAATTGGGGCAGAGTCGTAGACAATGGACCAACACTAATCCAGCATTGGGTCAATAGCTCATGCTTGCTGGGTATAATGTGGTGGTGGCGACATGCAAAACTCCACAGCTGCTTGAAAAGTAGAGCGAATTATATTCTGAGGTTTCTTTCATGGGCCACCAAGCTAAAATAAATCGTGCTGAAAGTTATTGAAATTCATGCACTGAAAATAATTAAGTAATGACAAAAAAATTCTTTATTTATTTAACTCCCCAAAAGGGGAGTGGGCCGATCCCAGAGGTACTGCAATACTGGGCCAACCCGTGGGGAAGTCGGAGCAAGCTCCTGCATCTTCCCCGAGTTCCAAAAATCAGTTTAATATCGAAGTCCCCCAGTGGAGGACGTATCAGATATTAAGCTGATAAGAACAGATACTACACTTTGATCTTAGCCAAAAGGCCGAGAAGCGATGCTCAGTCATTCCAGGAGTGAAAACCAGGTACTTAAAGATAGGCATACAGATTATGGTGTCCTATATTCACACATTCTTCATGCATTTCAAAGTTAACCCCAAAAAAATTATTCGTGAAATTTGTTTCGAGAACAACAAATAATCAATCCACTTGTTCTTGTCAAACTCGTGAGTAATAAGTTGCGAAATTGAGAAGGAAATATATAAAAAATAGCAATTGAAGTGGAGGAAATATGTATATCTGAACGTTTATTATACGTCCAGGCAGTAGTATTTGAACACTCACTAGGTGAAGTCAAGAATAATGCTCACATAACCTACACACAGGGCTACCCAACAAACATGAATCATTGGCCCGATATTGTTGTGTTAAAATTGGGGCAGAGTCGTAGACAATGGACCAACACTAATCCAGCATTGGGTCAATAGCTCATGCTTGCTGGGTATAATGTGGTGGTGGCGACATGCAAAACTCCACAGCTGCTTGAAAAGTAGAGCGAATTATATTCTGAGGTTTCTTTCATGGGCCACCAAGCTAAAATAAATCGTGCTGAAAGTTATTGAAATTCATGCACTGAAAATAATTAAGTAATGACAAAAAAATTCTTTATTTATTTAACTCCCCAAAAGGGGAGTGTGCCGATCCCAGAGGTACTGCAATACTGGGCCAACCCGTGGGGAAGTCGGAGCAAGCTCCTGCATCTTCCCCGAGTTCCAAAAATCAGTTTAATATCGAAGTCCCCCAGTGGAGGACGTATCAGATATTAAGCTGATAAGAACAGATACTACACTTTGATCTTAGCCAAAAGGCCGAGAAGCGATGCTCAGTCATTCCAGGAGTGAAAACCAGGTACTTAAAGATAGGCATAAAGATTATGGTGTCCTATATTCACACATTCTTCATGCATTTCAAAGTTAACCCCAAAAAAATTATTCGTGAAATTTGTTTCGAGAACAACAAATAATCAATCCACTTGTTCTTGTCAAACTCGTGAGTAATAAGTTGCGAAATTGAGAAGGAAATATATAAAAAATAGCAATTGAAGTGGAGGAAATATGTATATCTGAACGTTTATTATACGTCCAGGCAGTAGTATTTGAACACTCACTAGGTGAAGTCAAGAATAATGCTCACATAACCTACACACAGGGCTACCCAACAAACATGAATCATTGGCCCGATATTGTTGTGTTAAAATTGGGGCAGAGTCGTAGACAATGGACCAACACTAATCCAGCATTGGGTCAATAGCTCATGCTTGCTGGGTATAATGTGGTGGTGGCGACATGCAAAACTCCACAGCTGCTTGAAAAGTAGAGCGAATTATATTCTGAGGTTTCTTTCATGGGCCACCAAGCTAAAATAAATCGTGCTGAAAGTTATTGAAATTCATGCACTGAAAATAATTAAGTAATGACAAAAAATTCTTTATTTATTTAACTCCCCAAAAGGGGAGTGGGCCGATCCCAGAGGTACTGCAATACTGGGCCAACCCGTGGGGAAGTCGGAGCAAGCTCCTGCATCTTCCCCGAGTTCCAAAAATCAGTTTAATATCGAAGTCCCCCAGTGGAGGACGTATCAGATATTAAGCTGATAAGAACAGATACTACACTTTGATCTTAGCCAAAAGGCCGAGAAGCGATGCTCAGTCATTCCAGGAGTGAAAACCAGGTACTTAAAGATAGGCATACAGATTATGGTGTCCTATATTCACACATTCTTCATGCATTTCAAAGTTAACCCCAAAAAAATTATTCGTGAAATTTGTTTCGAGAACAACAAATAATCAATCCACTTGTTCTTGTCAAACTCGTGAGTAATAAGTTGCGAAATTGAGAAGGAAATATATAAAAAATAGCAATTGAAGTGGAGGAAATATGTATATCTGAACGTTTATTATACGTCCAGGCAGTAGTATTTGAACACTCACTAGGTGAAGTCAAGAATAATGCTCACATAACCTACACACAGGGCTACCCAACAAACATGAATCATTGGCCCGATATTGTTGTGTTAAAATTGGGGCAGAGTCGTAGACAATGGACCAACACTAATCCAGCATTGGGTCAATAGCTCATGCTTGCTGGGTATAATGTGGTGGTGGCGACATGCAAAACTCCACAGCTGCTTGAAAAGTAGAGCGAATTATATTCTGAGGTTTCTTTCATGGGCCACCAAGCTAAAATAAATCGTGCTGAAAGTTATTGAAATTCATGCACTGAAAATAATTAAGTAATGACAAAAAAATTCTTTATTTATTTAACTCCCCAAAAGGGGAGTGGGCCGATCCCAGAGGTACTGCAATACTGGGCCAACCCGTGGGGAAGTCGGAGCAAGCTCCTGCATCTTCCCCGAGTTCCAAAAATCAGTTTAATATCGAAGTCCCCCAGTGGAGGACGTATCAGATATTAAGCTGATAAGAACATATACTACACTTTGATCTTAGCCAAAAGGCCGAGAAGCGATGCTCAGTCATTCCAGGAGTGAAAACCAGGTACTTAAAGATAGGCATACAGATTATGGTGTCCTATATTCACACATTCTTCATGCATTTCAAAGTTAACCCCAAAAAAATTATTCGTGAAATTTGTTTCGAGAACAACAAATAATCAATCCACTTGTTCTTGTCAAACTCGTGAGTAATAAGTTGCGAAATTGAGAAGGAAATATATAAAAAATAGCAATTGAAGTGGAGGAAATATGTATATCTGAACGTTTATTATACGTCCAGGCAGTAATATTTGAACACTCACTAGGTGAAGTCAAGAATAATGCTCACATAACCTACACACAGGGCTACCCAACAAACATGAATCATTGGCCCGATATTGTTGTGTTAAAATTGGGGCAGAGTCGTAGACAATGGACCAACACTAATCCAGCATTGGGTCAATAGCTCATGCTTGCTGGGTATAATGTGGTGGTGGCGACATGCAAAACTCCACAGCTGCTTGAAAAGTAGAGCGAATTATATTCTGAGGTTTCTTTCATGGGCCACCAAGCTAAAATAAATCGTGCTGAAAGTTATTGAAATTCATGCACTGAAAATAATTAAGTAATGACAAAAAAATTCTTTATTTATTTAACTCCCCAAAAGGGGAGTGGGCCGATCCCAGAGGTACTGCAATACTGGGCCAACCCGTGGGGAAGTCGGAGCAAGCTCCTGCATCTTCCCCGAGTTCCAAAAATCAGCTTAATATCGAAGTCCCCCAGTGGAGGACGTATCAGATATTAAGCTGATAAGAACAGATACTACACTTTGATCTTAGCCAAAAGGCCGAGAAGCGATGCTCAGTCATTCCAGGAGTGAAAACCAGGTACTTAAAGATAGGCATACAGATTATGGTGGCCTATATTCACACATTCTTCATGCATTTCAAAGTTAACCCCAAAAAAATTATTCGTGAAATTTGTTTCGAGAACAACAAATAATCAATCCACTTGTTCTTGTCAAACTCGTGAGTAATAAGTTGCGAAATTGAGAAGGAAATATATAAAAAATAGCAATTGAAGTGGAGGAAATATGTATATCTGAACGTTTATTATACGTCCAGGCAGTAATATTTGAACACTCACTAGGTGAAGTCAAGAATAATGCTCACATAACCTACACACAGGGCTACCCAACAAACATGAATCATTGGCCCGATATTGTTGTGTTAAAATTGGGGCAGAGTCGTAGACAATGGACCAACACTAATCCAGCATTGGGTCAATAGCTCATGCTTGCTGGGTATAATGTGGTGGTGGCGACATGCAAAACTCCACAGCTGCTTGAAAAGTAGAGCGAATTATATTCTGAGGTTTCTTTCATGGGCCACCAAGCTAAAATAAATCGTGCTGAAAGTTATTGAAATTCATGCACTGAAAATAATTAAGTAATGACTAAAAAATTCTTTATTTATTTAACTCCCCAAAAGGGGAGTGGGCCGATCCCAGAGGTACTGCAATACTGGGCCAACCCGTGGGGAAGTCGGAGCAAGCTCCTGCATCTTCCCCGAGTTCCAAAAATCAGTTTAATATCGAAGTCCCCCAGTGGAGGACGTATCAGATATTAAGCTGATAAGAACAGATACTACACTTTGATCTTAGCCAAAAGGCCGAGAAGCGATGCTCAGTCATTCCAGGAGTGAAAACCAGGTACTTAAAGATAGGCATACAGATTATGGTGTCCTATATTCACACATTCTTCATGCATTTCAAAGTTAACCCCAAAAAAATTATTCGTGAAATTTGTTTCGAGAACAACAAATAATCAATCCACTTGTTCTTGTCAAACTCGTGAGTAATAAGTTGCGAAATTGAGAAGGAAATATATAAAAAATAGCAATTGAAGTGGAGGAAATATGTATATCTGAACGTTTATTATACGTCCAGGCAGTAGTATTTGAACACTCACTAGGTGAAGTCAAGAATAATGCTCACATAACCTACACACAGGGCTACCCAACAAACATGAATCATTGGCCCGATATTGTTGTGTTAAAATTGGGGCAGAGTCGTAGACAATGGACCAACACTAATCCAGCATTGGGTCAATAGCTCATGCTTGCTGGGTATAATGTGGTGGTGGCGACATGCAAAACTCCACAGCTGCTTGAAAAGTAGAGCGAATTATATTCTGAGGTTTCTTTCATGGGCCACCAAGCTAAAATAAATCGTGCTGAAAGTTATTGAAATTCATGCACTGAAAATAATTAAGTAATGACAAAAAAATTCTTTATTTATTTAACTCCCCAAAAGGGGGTGGGCCGATCCCAGAGGTACTGCAATACTGGGCCAACCCGTGGGGAAGTCGGAGCAAGCTCCTGCATCTTCCCCGAGTTCCAAAAATCAGTTTAATATCGAAGTCCCCCAGTGGAGGACGTATCAGATATTAAGCTGATAAGAACAGATACTACACTTTGATCTTAGCCAAAAGGCCGAGAAGCGATGCTCAGTCATTCCAGGAGTGAAAACCAGGTACTTAAAGATAGGCATACAGATTATGGTGTCCTATATTCACACATTCTTCATGCATTTCAAAGTTAACCCCAAAAAAATTATTCGTGAAATTTGTTTCGAGAACAACAAATAATCAATCCACTTGTTCTTGTCAAACTCGTGAGTAATAAGTTGCGAAATTGAGAAGGAAATATATAAAAAATAGCAATTGAAGTGGAGGAAATATGTATATCTGAACGTTTATTATACGTCCAGGCAGTAATATTTGAACACTCACTAGGTGAAGTCAAGAATAATGCTCACATAACCTACACACAGGGCTACCCAACAAACATGAATCATTGGCCCGATATTGTTGTGTTAAAATTGGGGCAGAGTCGTAGACAATGGACCAACACTAATCCAGCATTGGGTCAATAGCTCATGCTTGCTGGGTATAATGTGGTGGTGGCGACATGCAAAACTCCACAGCTGCTTGAAAAGTAGAGCGAATTATATTCTGAGGTTTCTTTCATGGGCCACCAAGCTAAAATAAATCGTGCTGAAAGTTATTGAAATTCATGCACTGAAAATAATTAGGTAATGACAAAAAAATTCTTTATTTATTTAACTCCCCAAAAGGGGAGTGGGCCGATCCCAGAGGAACTGCAATACTGGGCCAACCCGTGGGGAAGTCGGAGCAAGCTCCTGCATCTTCCCCGAGTTCCAAAAATCAGTTTAATATTGAAGTCCCCCAGTGGAGGACGTATCAGATATTAAGCTGATAAGAACATATACTACACTTTGATCTTAGCCAAAAGGCCGAGAAGCGATGCTCAGTCATTCCAGGAGTGAAAACCAGGTACTTAAAGATAGGCATACAGATTATGGTGTCCTATATTCACACATTCTTCATGCATTTCAAAGTTAACCCCAAAAAAATTATTCGTGAATTTTTTTTCGAGAACAACAAATAATCAATCCACTTGTTCTTGTCAAACTCGTGAGTAATAAGTTGCGAAATTGAGAAGGAAATATATAAAAAATAGCAATTGAAGTGGAGGAAATATGTATATCTGAACGTTTATTATACGTCCAGGCAGTAATATTTGAACACTCACTAGGTGAAGTCAAGAATAATGCTCACATAACCTACACACAGGGCTACCCAACAAACATGAATCATTGGCCCGATATTGTTGTGTTAAAATTGGGGCAGAGTCGTAGACAATGGACCAACACTAATCCAGCATTGGGTCAATAGCTCATGCTTGCTGGGTATAATGTGGTGGTGGCGACATGCAAAACTCCACAGCTGCTTGAAAAGTAGAGCGAATTATATTCTGAGGTTTCTTTCATGGGCCACCAAGCTAAAATAAATCGTGCTGAAAGTTATTGAAATTCATGCACTGAAAATAATTAAGTAATGACAAAAAAATTCTTTATTTATTTAACTCCCCAAAAGGGGGGTGGGCCGATCCCAGAGGTACTGCAATACTGGGCCAACCCGTGGGGAAGTCGGAGCAAGCTCCTGCATCTTCCCCGAGTTCCAAAAATCAGTTTAATATCGAAGTCCCCCAGTGGAGGACGTATCAGATATTAAGCTGATAAGAACAGATACTACACTTTGATCTTAGCCAAAAGGCCGAGAAGCGATGCTCAGTCATTCCAGGAGTGAAAACCAGGTACTTAAAGATAGGCATACAGATTATGGTGTCCTATATTCACACATTCTTCATGCATTTCAAAGTTAACCCCAAAAAAATTATTCGTGAAATTTGTTTCGAGAACAACAAATAATCAATCCACTTGTTCTTGTCAAACTCGTGAGTAATAAGTTGCGAAATTGAGAAGGAAATATATAAAAAATAGCAATTGAAGTGGAGGAAATATGTATATCTGAACGTTTATTATACGTCCAGGCAGTAATATTTGAACACTCACTAGGTGAAGTCAAGAATAATGCTCACATAACCTACACACAGGGCTACCCAACAAACATGAATCATTGGCCCGATATTGTTGTGTTAAAATTGGGGCAGAGTCGTAGACAATGGACCAACACTAATCCAGCATTGGGTCAATAGCTCATGCTTGCTGGGTATAATGTGGTGGTGGCGACATGCAAAACTCCACAGCTGCTTGAAAAGTAGAGCGAATTATATTCTGAGGTTTCTTTCATGGGCCACCAAGCTAAAATAAATCGTGCTGAAAGTTATTGAAATTCATGCACTGAAAATAATTAGGTAATGACAAAAAAATTCTTTATTTATTTAACTCCCCAAAAGGGGAGTGGGCCGATCCCAGAGGAACTGCAATACTGGGCCAACCCGTGGGGAAGTCGGAGCAAGCTCCTGCATCTTCCCCGAGTTCCAAAAATCAGTTTAATATTGAAGTCCCCCAGTGGAGGACGTATCAGATATTAAGCTGATAAGAACAGATACTACACTTTGATCTTAGCCAAAAGGCCGAGAAGCGATGCTCAGTCATTCCAGGAGTGAAAACCAGGTACTTAAAGATAGGCATACAGATTATGGTGTCCTATATTCACACATTCTTCATGCATTTCAAAGTTAACCCCAAAAAAATTATTCGTGAAATTTTTTTCGAGAACAACAAATAATCAATCCACTTGTTCTTGTCAAACTCGTGAGTAATAAGTTGCGAAATTGAGAAGGAAATATATAAAAAATAGCAATTGAAGTGGAGGAAATATGTATATCTGAACGTTTATTATACGTCCAGGCAGTAATATTTGAACACTCACTAGGTGAAGTCAAGAATAATGCTCACATAACCTACACACAGGGCTACCCAACAAACATGAATCATTGGCCCGATATTGTTGTGTTAAAATTGGGGCAGAGTCGTAGACAATGGACCAACACTAATCCAGCATTGGGTCAATAGCTCATGCTTGCTGGGTATAATGTGGTGGTGGCGACATGCAAAACACCACAGCTGCTTGAAAAGTAGAGCGAATTATATTCTGAGGTTTCTTTCATGGTCATCCAAGCTAAAATAAATCGTGCTGAAAGTTATTGAAATTCATGCACTGAAAATAATTAAGTAATGACAAAAAAATTCTTTATTTATTTAACTCCCCAAAAGGGGAGTGGGCCGATCCCAGAGGTACTGCAATACTGGGCCAACCCGTGGGGAAGTCGGAGCAAGCTCCTGCATCTTCCCCGAGTTCCAAAAATCAGTTTAATATCGAAGTCCCCCAGTGGAGGACGTATCAGATATTAAGCTGATAAGAACAGATACTACACTTTGATCTTAGCCAAAAGGCCGAGAAGCGATGCTCAGTCATTCCAGGAGTGAAAACCAGGTACTTAAAGATAGGCATACAGATTATGGTGTCCTATATTCACACATTCTTCATGCATTTCAAAGTTAACCCCAAAAAAATTATTCGTGAAATTTGTTTCGAGAACAACAAATAATCAATCCACTTGTTCTTGTCAAACTCGTGAGTAATAAGTTGCGAAATTGAGAAGGAAATATATAAAAAATAGCAATTGAAGTGGAGGAAATATGTATATCTGAACGTTTATTATACGTCCAGGCAGTAATATTTGAACACTCACTAGGTGAAGTCAAGAATAATGCTCACATAACCTACACACAGGGCTACCCAACAAACATGAATCATTGGCCCGATATTGTTGTGTTAAAATTGGGGCAGAGTCGTAGACAATGGACCAACACTAATCCAGCATTGGGTCAATAGCTCATGCTTGCTGGGTATAATGTGGTGGTGGCGACATGCAAAACTCCACAGCTGCTTGAAAAGTAGAGCGAATTATATTCTGAGGTTTCTTTCATGGGCCACCAAGCTAAAATAAATCGTGCTGAAAGTTATTGAAATTCATGCACTGAAAATAATTAAGTAATGACAAAAAAATTCTTTATTTATTTAACTCCCCAAAAGGGGAGTGGGCCGATCCCAGAGGTACTGCAATACTGGGCCAACCCGTGGGGAAGTCGGAGCAAGCTCCTGCATCTTCCCCGAGTTCCAAAAATCAGTTTAATATCGAAGTCCCCCAGTGGAGGACGTATCAGATATTAAGCTGATAAGAACAGATACTACACTTTGATCTTAGCCAAAAGGCCGAGAAGCGATGCTCAGTCATTCCAGGAGTGAAAACCAGGTACTTAAAGATAGGCATACAGATTATGGTGTCCTATATTCACACATTCTTCATGCATTTCAAAGTTAACCCCAAAAAAATTATTCGTGAAATTTGTTTCGAGAACAACAAATAATCAATCCACTTGTTCTTGTCAAACTCGTGAGTAATAAGTTGCGAAATTGAGAAGGAAATATATAAAAAATAGCAATTGAAGTGGAGGAAATATGTATATCTGAACGTTTATTATACGTCCAGGCAGTAGTATTTGAACACTCACTAGGTGAAGTCAAGAATAATGCTCACATAACCTACACACAGGGCTACCCAACAATATTTGGCCCGATATTGTTGTGTTAAAATTGGGGCAGAGTCGTAGACAATGGACCAACACTAATCCAGCATTGGGTCAATAGCTCATGCTTGCTGGGTATAATGTGGTGGTGGCGACATGCAAAACTCCACAGCTGCTTGAAAAGTAGAGCGAATTATATTCTGAGGTTTCTTTCATGGGCCACCAAGCTAAAATAAATCGTGCTGAAAGTTATTGAAATTCATGCACTGAAAATAATTAAGTAATGACAAAAAAATTCTTTATTTATTTAACTCCCCAAAAGGGGAGTGGGCCGATCCCAGAGGTACTGCAATACTGGGCCAACCCGTGGGGAAGTCGGAGCAAGCTCCTGCATCTTCCCCGAGTTCCAAAAATCAGTTTAATATCGAAGTCCCCCAGTGGAGGACGTATCAGATATTAAGCTGATAAGAACAGATACTACACTTTGATCTTAGCCAAAAGGCCGAGAAGCGATGCTCAGTCATTCCAGGAGTGAAAACCAGGTACTTAAAGATAGGCATACAGATTATGGTGTCCTATATTCACACATTCTTCATGCATTTCAAAGTTAACCCCAAAAAAATTATTCGTGAAATTTGTTTCGAGAACAACAAATAATCAATCCACTTGTTCTTGTCAAACTCGTGAGTAATAAGTTGCGAAATTGAGAAGGAAATATATAAAAAATAGCAATTGAAGTGGAGGAAATATGTATATCTGAACGTTTATTATACGTCCAGGCAGTAATATTTGAACACTCACTAGGTGAAGTCAAGAATAATGCTCACATAACCTACACACAGGGCTACCCAACAAACATGAATCATTGGCCCGATATTGTTGTGTTAAAATTGGGGCAGAGTCGTAGACAATGGACCAACACTAATCCAGCATTGGGTCAATAGCTCATGCTTGCTGGGTATAATGTGGTGGTGGCGACATGCAAAACTCCACAGCTGCTTGAAAAGTAGAGCGAATTATATTCTGAGGTTTCATTCATGGGCCACCAAGCTAAAATAAATCGTGCTGAAAGTTATTGAAATTCATGCACTGAAAATAATTAAGTAATGACAAAAAAATTCTTTATTTATTTAACTGCCCAAAAGGGGAGTGGGCCGATCCCAGAGGTACTGCAATACTGGGCCAACCCGTGGGGAAGTCGGAGCAAGCTCCTGCATCTTCCCCGAGTTCCAAAAATCAGTTTAATATCGAAGTCCCCCAGTGGAGGACGTATCAGATATTAAGCTGATAAGAACAGATACTACACTTTGATCTTAGCCAAAAGGCCGAGAAGCGATGCTCAGTCATTCCAGGAGTGAAAACCAGGTACTTAAAGATAGGCATACAGATTATGGTGTCCTATATTCACACATTCTTCATGCATTTCAAAGTTAACCCCAAAAAAATTATTCGTGAAATTTGTTTCGAGAACAACAAATAATCAATCCACTTGTTCTTGTCAAACTCGTGAGTAATAAGTTGCGAAATTGAGAAGGAAATATATAAAAAATAGCAATTGAAGTGGAGGAAATATGTATATCTGAACGTTTATTATACGTCCAGGCAGTAATATTTGAACACTCACTAGGTGAAGTCAAGAATAATGCTCACATAACCTACACACAGGGCTACCCAACAAACATGAATCATTGGCCCGATATTGTTGTGTTAAAATTGGGGCAGAGTCGTAGACAATGGACCAACACTAATCCAGCATTGGGTCAATAGCTCATGCTTGCTGGGTATAATGTGGTGGTGGCGACATGCAAAACTCCACAGCTGCTTGAAAAGTAGAGCGAATTATATTCTGAGGTTTCTTTCATGGGCCACCAAGCTAAAATAAATCGTGCTGAAAGTTATTGAAATTCATGCACTGAAAATAATTAAGTAATGACAAAAAAATTCTTTATTTATTTAACTCCCCAAAAGGGGAGTGGGCCGATCCCAGAGGTACTTAAATACTGGGCCAACCCGTGGGGAAGTCGAAGCAAGCTCCTGCATCTTCCCCGAGTTCCAAAAATCAGTTTAATATCGAAGTCCCCCAGTGGAGGACGTATCAGATATTAGGCTGATAAGAACAGATACTACACTTTGATCTTAGCCAAAAGGCCGAGAAGCGATGCTCAGTCATTCCAGGAGTGAAAACCAGGTACTTAAAGATAGGCATACAGATTATGGTGTCCTATATTCACACATTCTTCATGCATTTCAAAGTTAACCCCCAAAAAATTATTTGTGAAATTTGTTTCGAGAACAACAAATAATCAATCCACTTGTTCTTGTCAAACTCGTGAGTAATAAGTTGCGAAATTGAGAAGGAAATATATAAAAAATAGCAATTGAAGTGGAGGAAATATGTATATCTGAACGTTTATTATACGTCCAGGCAGTAGTATTTGAACACTCACTAGGTGAAGTCAAGAATAATGCTCACATAACCTACACACAGGGCTACCCAACAAACATGAATCATTGGCCCGATATTGTTGTGTTAAAATTGGGGCAGAGTCGTAGACAATGGACCAACACTAATCCAGCATTGGGTCAATAGCTCATGCTTGCTGGGTATAATGTGGTGGTGGCGACATGCAAAACTCCACAGCTGCTTGAAAAGTAGAGCGAATTATATTCTGAGGTTTCTTTCATGGGCCACCAAGCTAAAATAAATCGTGCTGAAAGTTATTGAAATTCATGCACTGAAAATAATTAAGTAATGACAAAAAAATTCTTTATTTATTTAACTCCCCAAAAGGGGAGTGGGCCGATCACAGAGGTACTGCAATACTGGGCCAACCCGTGGGGAAGTCGGAGCAAGCTCCTGCATCTTCCCCGAGTTCCAAAAATCAGTTTAATATCGAAGTCCCCCAGTGGAGGACGTATCAGATATTAAGCTGATAAGAACAGATACTACACTTTGATCTTAGCCAAAAGGCCGAGAAGCGATGCTCAGTCATTCCAGGAGTGAAAACCAGGTACTTAAAGATAGGCATACAGATTATGGTGTCCTATATTCACACATTCTTCATGCATTTCAAAGTTAACCCCAAAAAAATTATTCGTGAAATTTGTTTCGAGAACAACAAATAATCAATCCACTTGTTCTTGTCAAACTCGTGAGTAATAAGTTGCGAAATTGAGAAGGAAATATATAAAAAATAGCAATTGAAGTGGAGGAAATATGTATATCTGAACGTTTATTATACGTCCAGGCAGTAGTATTTGAACACTCACTAGGTGAAGTCAAGAATAATGCTCACATAACCTACACACAGGGCTACCCAACAAACATGAATCATTGGCCCGATATTGTTGTGTTAAAATTGGGGCAGAGTCGTAGACAATGGACCAACACTAATCCAGCATTGGGTCAATAGCTCATGCTTGCTGGGTATAATGTGGTGGTGGCGACATGCAAAACTCCACAGCTGCTTGAAAAGTAGAGCGAATTATATTCTGAGGTTTCTTTCATGGGCCACCAAGCTAAAATAAATCGTGCTGAAAGTTATTGAAATTCATGCACTGAAAATAATTAAGTAATGACAAAAAAATTCTTTATTTATTTAACTCCCCAAAAGGGGAGTGGGCCGATCCCAGAGGTACTGCAATACTGGGCCAACCCGTGGGGAAGTCGGAGCAAGCTCCTGCATCTTCCCCGAGTTCCAAAAATCAGTTTAATATCGAAGTCCCCCAGTGGAGGACGTATCAGATATTAAGCTGATAAGAACAGATACTACACTTTGATCTTAGCCAAAAGGCCGAGAAGCGATGCTCAGTCATTCCAGGAGTGAAAACCAGGTACTTAAAGATAGGCATACAGATTATGGTGTCCTATATTCACACATTCTTCATGCATTTCAAAGTTAACCCCAAAAAAATTATTCGTGAAATTTGTTTCGAGAACAACAAATAATCAATCCACTTGTTCTTGTCAAACTCGTGAGTAATAAGTTGCGAAATTGAGAAGGAAATATATAAAAAATAGAAATTGAAGTGGAGGAAATATGTATATCTGAACGTTTATTATACGTCCAGGCAGTAGTATTTGAACACTCACTAGGTGAAGTCAAGAATAATGCTCACATAACCTACACACAGGGCTACCCAACAAACATGAATCATTGGCCCGATATTGTTGTGTTAAAATTGGGGCAGAGTCGTAGACAATGGACCAACACTAATCCAGCATTGGGTCAATAGCTCATGCTTGCTGGGTATAATGTGGTGGTGGCGACATGCAAAACTCCACAGCTGCTTGAAAAGTAGAGCGAATTATATTCTGAGGTTTCTTTCATGGGCCACCAAGCTAAAATAAATCGTGCTGAAAGTTATTGAAATTCATGCACTGAAAATAATTAAGTAATGACAAAAAAATTCTTTATTTATTTAACTCCCCAAAAGGGGAGTGGGCCGATCCCAGAGGTACTGCAATACTGGGCCAACCCGTGGGGAAGTCGGAGCAAGCTCCTGCATCTTCCCCGAGTTCCAAAAATCAGTTTAATATCGAAGTCCCCCAGTGGAGGACGTATCAGATATTAAGCTGATAAGAACAGATACTACACTTTGATCTTAGCCAAAAGGCCGAGAAGCGATGCTCAGTCATTCCAGGAGTGAAAACCAGGTACTTAAAGATAGGCATACAGATTATGGTGTCCTATATTCACACATTCTTCATGCATTTCAAAGTTAACCCAAAAAAAATTATTCGTGAAATTTGTTTCGAGAACAACAAATAATCAATCCACTTGTTCTTGTCAAACTCGTGAGTAATAAGTTGCGAAATTGAGAAGGAAATATATAAAAAATAGCAATTGAAGTGGAGGAAATATGTATATCTGAACGTTTATTATACGTCCAGGCAGTAATATTTGAACACTCACTAGGTGAAGTCAAGAATAATGCTCACATAACCTACACACAGGGCTACCCAACAAACATGAATCATTGGCCCGATATTGTTGTGTTAAAATTGGGGCAGAGTCGTAGACAATGGACCAACACTAATCCAGCATTGGGTCAATAGCTCATGCTTGCTGGGTATAATGTGGTGGTGGCGACATGCAAAACTCCACAGCTGCTTGAAAAGTAGAGCGAATTATATTCTGAGGTTTCTTTCATGGGCCACCAAGCTAAAATAAATCGTGCTGAAAGTTATTGAAATTCATGCACTGAAAATAATTAAGTAATGACAAAAAAATTCTTTATTTATTTAACTCCCCAAAAGGGGAGTGGGCCGATCCCAGAGGTACTGCAATACTGGGCCAACCCGTGGGGAAGTCGGAGCAAGCTCCTGCATCTTCCCCGAGTTCCAAAAATCAGTTTAATATCGAAGTCCCCCAGTGGAGGACGTATCAGATATTAAGCTGATAAGAACAGATACTACACTTTGATCTTAGCCAAAAGGCCGAGAAGCGATGCTCAGTCATTCCAGGAGTGAAAACCAGGTACTTAAAGATAGGCATACAGATTATGGTGTCCTATTTTCACACATTCTTCATGCATTTCAAAGTTAACCCCAAAAAAATTATTCGTGAAATTTGTTTCGAGAACAACAAATAATCAATCCACTTGTTCTTGTCAAACTCGTGAGTAATAAGTTGCGAAATTGAGAAGGAAATATATAAAAAATAGCAATTGAAGTGGAGGAAATATGTATATCTGAACGTTTATTATACGTCCAGGCAGTAATATTTGAACACTCACTAGGTGAAGTCAAGAATAATGCTCACATAACCTACACACAGGGCTACCCAACAAAAATGAATCATTGGCCCGATATTGTTGTGTTAAAATTGGGGCAGAGTCGTAGACAATGGACCAACACTAATCCAGCATTGGGTCAATAGCTCATGCTTGCTGGGTATAATGTGGTAGTGGCGACATGCAAAACTCCACAGCTGCTTGAAAAGTAGAGCGAATTATATTCTGAGGTTTCTTTCATGGGCCACCAAGCTAAAATAAATCGTGCTGAAAGTTATTGAAATTCATGCACTGAAAATAATTAAGTAATGACAAAAAAATTCTTTATTTATTTAACTCCCCAAAAGGGGAGTGGGCCGATCCCAGAAGTACTGCAATACTGGGCCAACCCGTGGGGAAGTCGGAGCAAGCTCCTGCATCTTCCCCGAGTTCCAAAAATCAGTTTAATATCGAAGTCCCCCAGTGGAGGACGTATCAGATATTAAGCTGATAAGAACAGATACTACACTTTGATCTTAGCCAAAAGGCCGAGAAGCGATGCTCAGTCATTCCAGGAGTGAAAACCAGGTACTTAAAGATAGGCATACAGATTATGGTGTCCTATATTCACACATTCTTCATGCATTTCAAAGTTAACCCCAAAAAATTTTTTCGTGAAATTTGTTTCGAGAACAACAAATAATCAATCCACTTGTTCTTGTCAAACTCGTGAGTAATAAGTTGCGAAATTGAGAAGGAAATATATAAAAAATAGCAATTGAAGTGGAGGAAATATGTATATCTGAACGTTTATTATACGTCCAGGCAGTAATATTTGAACACTCACTAGGTGAAGTCAAGAATAATGCTCACATAACCTACACACAGGGCTACCCAACAAACATGAATCATTGGCCCGATATTGTTGTGTTAAAATTGGGGCAGAGTCGTAGACAATGGACCAACACTAATCCAGCATTGGGTCAATAGCTCATGCTTGCTGGGTATAATGTGGTGGTGGCGACATGCAAAACTCCACAGCTGCTTGAAAAGTAGAGCGAATTATATTCTGAGGTTTCTTTCATGGGCCACCAAGCTAAAATAAATCGTGCTGAAAGTTATTGAAATTCATGCACTGAAAATAATTAAGTAATGACAAAAAAATTCTTTATTTATTTAACTCCCCAAAAGGGGAGTGGGCCGATCCCAGAGGTACTGCAATACTGGGCCAACCCGTGGGGAAGTCGGAGCAAGCTCCTGCATCTTCCCCGAGTTCCAAAAATCAGTTTAATATCGAAGTCCCCCAGTGGAGGACGTATCAGATATTAAGCTGATAAGAACAGATACTACACTTTGATCTTAGCCAAAAGGCCGAGAAGCGATGCTCAGTCATTCCAGGAGTGAAAACCAGGTACTTAAAGATAGGCATACAGATTATGGTGTCCTATATTCACACATTCTTCATGCATTTCAAAGTTAACCCCAAAAAAATTATTCGTGAAATTTGTTTCGAGAACAACAAATAATCAATCCACTTGTTCTTGGCAAACTCGTGAGTAATAAGTTGCGAAATTGAGAAGGAAATATATAAAAAATAGCAATTGAAGTGGAGGAAATATGTATATCTGAACGTTTATTATACGTCCAGGCAGTAATATTTGAACACTCACTAGGTGAAGTCATGAATAATGCTCACATAACCTACACACAGGGCTACCCAACAAACATGAATCATTGGCCCGATATTGTTGTGTTAAAATTTGGGCAGAGTCGTAGACAATGGACCAACGCTAATTTAGCATTGGGTCAATAGCTCATGCTTGCTGGGTATAATGTGGTGGTGGCGACATGCAAAACTCCACAGCTGCTTGAAAAGTAGAGCGAATTATATTCTGAGGTTTCTTTCATGGGCCACCAAGCTAAAATAAATCGTGCTGAAAGTTATTGAAATTCATGCACTGAAAATAATTAAGTAATGACAAAAAAATTCTTTATTTATTTAACTCCCCAAAAGGGGAGTGGGCCGATCCCAGAGGTACTGCAATACTGGGCCAACCCGTGGGGAAGTCGGAGCAAGCTCCTGCATCTTCCCCGAGTTCCAAAAATCAGTTTAATATCGAAGTCCCCCAGTGGAGAACGTATCAGATATTAAGCTGATAAGAACAGATACTACACTTTGATCTTAGCCAAAAGGCCGAGAAGCGATGCTCAGTCATTCCAGGAGTGAAAACCAGGTACTTAAAGATAGGCATACAGATTATGGTGTCCTATATTCACACATTCTTCATGCATTTCAAAGTTAACCCCAAAAAAATTATTCGTGAAATTTGTTTCGAGAACAACAAATAATCAATCCACTTGTTCTTGTCAAACTCGTGAGTAATAAGTTGCGAAATTGAGAAGGAAATATATAAAAAATAGCAATTGAAGTGGAGGAAATATGTATATCTGAACGTTTATTATACGTCCAGGCAGTAATATTTGAACACTCACTAGGTGAAGTCAAGAATAATGCTCACATAACCTACACACAGGGCTACCCAACAAACATGAATCATTGGCCCGATATTGTTGTGTTAAAATTGGGGCAGAGTCGTAGACAATGGACCAACACTAATCCAGCATTGGGTCAATAGCTCATGCTTGCTGGGTATAATGTGGTAGTGGCGACATGCAAAACTCCACAGCTGCTTGAAAAGTAGAGCGAATTATATTCTGAGGTTTCTTTCATGGGCCACCAAGCTAAAATAAATCGTGCTGAAAGTTATTGAAATTCATGCACTGAAAATAATTAAGTAATGACAAAAAAATTCTTTATTTATTTAACTCCCCAAAAGGGGAGTGGGCCGATCCCAGAAGTACTGCAATACTGGGCCAACCCGTGGGGAAGTCGGAGCAAGCTCCTGCATCTTCCCCGAGTTCCAAAAATCAGTTTAATATCGAGGTCCCCCAGTGGAGGACGTATCAGATATTAAGCTGATAAGAACAGATACTACACTTTGATCTTAGCCAAAAGGCCGAGAAGCGATGCTCAGTCATTCCAGGAGTGAAAACCAGGTACTTAAAGATAGGCATACAGATTATGGTGTCCTATTTTCACACATTCTTCATGCATTTCAAAGTTAACCCCAAAAAAATTATTCGTGAAATTTGTTTCGAGAACAACAAATAATCAATCCACTTGTTCTTGTCAAACTCGTGAGTAATAAGTTGCGAAATTGAGAAGGAAATATATAAAAAATAGCAATTGAAGTGGAGGAAATATGTATATCTGAACGTTTATTATACGTCCAGGCAGTAATATTTGAACACTCACTAGGTGAAGTCATGAATAATGCTCACATAACCTACACACAGGGCTACCCAACAAACATGAATCATTGGCCCGATATTGTTGTGTTAAAATTGGGGCAGAGTCGTAGACAATGGACCAACACTAATTTAGCATTGGGTCAATAGCTCATGCTTGCTGGGTATAATGTGGTGGTGGCGACATGCAAAACTCCACAGCTGCTTGAAAAGTAGAGCGAATTATATTCTGAGGTTTCTTTCATGGGCCACCAAGCTAAAATAAATCGTGCTGAAAGTTATTGAAATTCATGCACTGAAAATAATTAAGTAATGACAAAAAAATTCTTTATTTATTTAACTCCCCAAAAGGGGAGTGGGCCGATCCCAGAGGTACTGCAATACTGGGCCAACCCGTGGGGAAGTCGGAGCAAGCTCCTGCATCTTCCCCGAGTTCCAAAAATCAGTTTAATATCGAAGTCCCCCAGTGGAGGACGTATCAGATATTAATCTGATAAGAACAGATACTACACTTTGATCTTAGCCAAAAGGCCGAGAAGCGATGCTCAGTCATTCCAGGAGTGAAAACCAGGTACTTAAAGATAGGCATACAGATTATGGTGTCCTATATTCACACATTCTTCATGCATTTCAAAGTTAACCCCAAAAAAATTATTCGTGAAATTTGTTTCGAGAACAACAAATAATCAATCCACTTGTTCTTGTCAAACTCGTGAGTAATAAGTTGCGAAATTGAGAAGGAAATATATAAAAAATAGCAATTGAAGTGGAGGAAATATGTATATCTGAACGTTTATTATACGTCCAGGCAGTAATATTTGAACACTCACTAGGTGAAGTCAAGAATAATGCTCACATAACCTACACACAGGGCTACCCAACAAACATGAATCATTGGCCCGATATTGTTGTGTTAAAATTGGGGCAGAGTCGTAGACAATGGACCAACACTAATCCAGCATTGGGTCAATAGCTCATGCTTGCTGGGTGGTGGTGGCGACATGCAAAACTCCACAGCTGCTTGAAAAGTAGAGCGAATTATATTCTGAGGTTTCTTTCATGGGCCACCAAGCTAAAATAAATCGTGCTGAAAGTTATTGAAATTCATGCACTGAAAATAATTAAGTAATGACAAAAAAATTCTTTATTTATTTAACTCCCCAAAAGGGGAGTGGGCCGATCCCAGAGGTACTGCAATACTGGGCCAACCCGTGGGGAAGTCGGAGCAAGCTCCTGCATCTTCCCCGAGTTCCAAAAATCAGTTTAATATCGAAGTCCCCCAGTGGAGGACGTATCAGATATTAAGCTGATAAGAACAGATACTACACTTTGATCTTAGCCAAAAGGCCGAGAAGCGATGCTCAGTCATTCCAGGAGTGAAAACCAGGTACTTAAAGATAGGCATACAGATTATGGTGTCCTATATTCACACATTCTTCATGCATTTCAAAGTTAACCCCAAAAAAATTATTCGTGAAATTTGTTTCGAGAACAACAAATAATCAATCCACTTGTTCTTGGCAAACTCGTGAGTAATAAGTTGCGAAATTGAGAAGGAAATATATAAAAAATAGCAATTGAAGTGGAGGAAATATGTATATCTGAACGTTTATTATACGTCCAGGCAGTAATATTTGAACACTCACTAGGTGAAGTCATGAATAATGCTCACATAACCTACACACAGGGCTACCCAACAAACATGAATCATTGGCCCGATATTGTTGTGTTAAAATTTGGGCAGAGTCGTAGACAATGGACCAACGCTAATTTAGCATTGGGTCAATAGCTCATGCTTGCTGGGTATAATGTGGTGGTGGCGACATGCAAAACTCCACAGCTGCTTGAAAAGTAGAGCGAATTATATTCTGAGGTTTCTTTCATGGGCCACCAAGCTAAAATAAATCGTGCTGAAAGTTATTGAAATTCATGCACTGAAAATAATTAAGTAATGACAAAAAAATTCTTTATTTATTTAACTCCCCAAAAGGGGAGTGGGCCGATCCCAGAGGTACTGCAATACTGGGCCAACCCGTGGGGAAGTCGGAGCAAGCTCCTGCATCTTCCCCGAGTTCCAAAAATCAGTTTAATATCGAAGTCCCCCAGTGGAGAACGTATCAGATATTAAGCTGATAAGAACAGATACTACACTTTGATCTTAGCCAAAAGGCCGAGAAGCGATGCTCAGTCATTCCAGGAGTGAAAACCAGGTACTTAAAGATAGGCATACAGATTATGGTGTCCTATATTCACACATTCTTCATGCATTTCAAAGTTAACCCCAAAAAAATTATTCGTGAAATTTGTTTCGAGAACAACAAATAATCAATCCACTTGTTCTTGTCAAACTCGTGAGTAATAAGTTGCGAAATTGAGAAGGAAATATATAAAAAATAGCAATTGAAGTGGAGGAAATATGTATATCTGAACGTTTATTATACGTCCAGGCAGTAATATTTGAACACTCACTAGGTGAAGTCAAGAATAATGCTCACATAACCTACACACAGGGCTACCCAACAAACATGAATCATTGGCCCGATATTGTTGTGTTAAAATTGGGGCAGAGTCGTAGACAATGGACCAACACTAATCCAGCATTGGGTCAATAGCTCATGCTTGCTGGGTATAATGTGGTAGTGGCGACATGCAAAACTCCACAGCTGCTTGAAAAGTAGAGCGAATTATATTCTGAGGTTTCTTTCATGGGCCACCAAGCTAAAATAAATCGTGCTGAAAGTTATTGAAATTCATGCACTGAAAATAATTAAGTAATGACAAAAAAATTCTTTATTTATTTAACTCCCCAAAAGGGGAGTGGGCCGATCCCAGAAGTACTGCAATACTGGGCCAACCCGTGGGGAAGTCGGAGCAAGCTCCTGCATCTTCCCCGAGTTCCAAAAATCAGTTTAATATCGAGGTCCCCCAGTGGAGGACGTATCAGATATTAAGCTGATAAGAACAGATACTACACTTTGATCTTAGCCAAAAGGCCGAGAAGCGATGCTCAGTCATTCCAGGAGTGAAAACCAGGTACTTAAAGATAGGCATACAGATTATGGTGTCCTATATTCACACATTCTTCATGCATTTCAAAGTTAACCCCAAAAAAATTATTCGTGAAATTTGTTTCGAGAACAACAAATAATCAATCCACTTGTTCTTGTCAAACTCGTGAGTAATAAGTTGCGAAATTGAGAAGGAAATATATAAAAAATAGCAATTGAAGTGGAGGAAATATGTATATCTGAACGTTTATTATACGTCCAGGCAGTAATATTTGAACACTCACTAGGTGAAGTCATGAATAATGCTCACATAACCTACACACAGGGCTACCCAACAAACATGAATCATTGGCCCGATATTGTTGTGTTAAAATTGGGGCAGAGTCGTAGACAATGGACCAACACTAATTTAGCATTGGGTCAATAGCTCATGCTTGCTGGGTATAATGTGGTGGTGGCGACATGCAAAACTCCACAGCTGCTTGAAAAGTAGAGCGAATTATATTCTGAGGTTTCTTTCATGGGCCACCAAGCTAAAATAAATCGTGCTGAAAGTTATTGAAATTCATGCACTGAAAATAATTAAGTAATGACAAAAAAATTCTTTATTTATTTAACTCCCCAAAAGGGGAGTGGGCCGATCCCAGAGGTACTGCAATACTGGGCCAACCCGTGGGGAAGTCGGAGCAAGCTCCTGCATCTTCCCCGAGTTCCAAAAATCAGTTTAATATCGAAGTCCCCCAGTGGAGGACGTATCAGATATTAATCTGATAAGAACAGATACTACACTTTGATCTTAGCCAAAAGGCCGAGAAGCGATGCTCAGTCATTCCAGGAGTGAAAACCAGGTACTTAAAGATAGGCATACAGATTATGGTGTCCTATATTCACACATTCTTCATGCATTTCAAAGTTAACCCCAAAAAAATTATTCGTGAAATTTGTTTCGAGAACAACAAATAATCAATCCACTTGTTCTTGTCAAACTCGTGAGTAATAAGTTGCGAAATTGAGAAGGAAATATATAAAAAATAGCAATTGAAGTGGAGGAAATATGTATATCTGAACGTTTATTATACGTCCAGGCAGTAATATTTGAACACTCACTAGGTGAAGTCAAGAATAATGCTCACATAACCTACACACAGGGCTACCCAACAAACATGAATCATTGGCCCGATATTGTTGTGTTAAAATTGGGGCAGAGTCGTAGACAATGGACCAACACTAATCCAGCATTGGGTCAATAGCTCATGCTTGCTGGGTGGTGGTGGCGACATGCAAAACTCCACAGCTGCTTGAAAAGTAGAGCGAATTATATTCGGAGGTTTCTTTCATGGGCCACCAAGCTAAAATAAATCGTGCTGAAAGTTATTGAAATTCATGCACTGAAAATAATTAAGTAATGACAAAAAAATTCTTTATTTATTTAACTCCCCAAAAGGGGAGTGGGCCGATCCCAGAGGTACTGCAATACTGGGCCAACCCGTGGGGAAGTCGGAGCAAGCTCCTGCATCTTCCCCGAGTTCCAAAAATCAGTTTAATATCGAAGTCCCCCAGTGGAGGACGTATCAGATATTAAGCTGATAAGAACAGATACTACACTTTGATCTTAGCCAAAAGGCCGAGAAGCGATGCTCAGTCATTCCAGGAGTGAAAACCAGGTACTTAAAGATAGGCATACAGATTATGGTGTCCTATATTCACACATTCTTCATGCATTTCAAAGTTAACCCCAAAAAAATTATTCGTGAAATTTGTTTCGAGAACAACAAATAATCAATCCACTTGTTCTTGTCAAACTCGTGAGTAATAAGTTGCGAAATTGAGAAGGAAATATATAAAAAATAGCAATTGAAGTGGAGGAAATATGTATATCTGAACGTTTATTATACGTCCAGGCAGTAATATTTGAACACTCACTAGGTGAAGTCAAGAATAATGCTCACATAACCTACACACAGGGCTACCCAACAAACATGAATCATTGGCCCGATATTGTTGTGTTAAAATTGGGGCAGAGTCGTAGACAATGGACCAACACTAATCCAGCATTGGGTCAATAGCTCATGCTTGCTGGGTATAATGTGGTGGTGGCGACATGCAAAACTCCACAGCTGCTTGAAAAGTAGAGCGAATTATATTCTGAGGTTTCTTTCATGGGCCACCAAGCTAAAATAAATCGTGCTGAAAGTTATTGAAATTCATGCACTGAAAATAATTAAGTAATGACAAAAAAATTCTTTATTTATTTAACTCCCCAAAAGGGGAGTGGGCCGATCAAAGAGGTACTGCAATACTGGGCCAACCCGTGGGGAAGTCGGAGCAAGCTCCTGCATCTTCCCCGAGTTCCAAAAATCAGTTTATTATCGAAGTCCCCCAGTGGAGGACGTATCAGATATTAAGCTGATAAGAACAGATACTACACTTTGATCTTAGCCAAAAGGCCGAGAAGCGATGCTCAGTCATTCCAGGAGTGAAAACCAGGTACTTAAAGATAGGCATACAGATTATGGTGTCCTATATTCACACATTCTTCATGCATTTCAAAGTTAACCCCCAAAAAATTATTCGTGAAATTTGTTTCGAGAACAACAAATAATCAATCCACTTGTTCTTGTCAAACTCGTGAGTAATAAGTTGCGAAATTGAGAAGGAAATATATAAAAAATAGCAATTGAAGTGGAGGAAATATGTATATCTGAACGTTTATTATACGTCCAGGCAGTAATATTTGAACACTCACTAGGTGAAGTCAAGAATAATGCTCACATAACCTACACACAGGGCTACCCAACAAACATGAATCATTGGCCCGATATTGTTGTGTTAAAATTGGGGCAGAGTCGTAGACAATGGACCAACACTAATCCAGCATTGGGTCAATAGCTCATGCTTGCTGGGTGGTGGTGGCGACATGCAAAACTCCACAGCTGCTTGAAAAGTAGAGCGAATTATATTCGGAGGTTTCTTTCATGGGCCACCAAGCTAAAATAAATCGTGCTGAAAGTTATTGAAATTCATGCACTGAAAATAATTAAGTAATGACAAAAAAATTCTTTATTTATTTAACTCCCCAAAAGGGGAGTGGGCCGATCCCAGAGGTACTGCAATACTGGGCCAACCCGTGGGGAAGTCGGAGCAAGCTCCTGCATCTTCCCCGAGTTCCAAAAATCAGTTTAATATCGAAGTCCCCCAGTGGAGGACGTATCAGATATTAAGCTGATAAGAACAGATACTACACTTTGATCTTAGCCAAAAGGCCGAGAAGCGATGCTCAGTCATTCCAGGAGTGAAAACCAGGTACTTAAAGATAGGCATACAGATTATGGTGTCCTATATTCACACATTCTTCATGCATTTCAAAGTTAACCCCAAAAAAATTATTCGTGAAATTTGTTTCGAGAACAACAAATAATCAATCCACTTGTTCTTGTCAAACTCGTGAGTAATAAGTTGCGAAATTGAGAAGGAAATATATAAAAAATAGCAATTGAAGTGGAGGAAATATGTATATCTGAACGTTTATTATACGTCCAGGCAGTAATATTTGAACACTCACTAGGTGAAGTCAAGAATAATGCTCACATAACCTACACACAGGGCTACCCAACAAACATGAATCATTGGCCCGATATTGTTGTGTTAAAATTGGGGCAGAGTCGTAGACAATGGACCAACACTAATCCAGCATTGGGTCAATAGCTCATGCTTGCTGGGTATAATGTGGTGGTGGCGACATGCAAAACTCCACAGCTGCTTGAAAAGTAGAGCGAATTATATTCTGAGGTTTCTTTCATGGGCCACCAAGCTAAAATAAATCGTGCTGAAAGTTATTGAAATTCATGCACTGAAAATAATTAAGTAATGACAAAAAAATTCTTTATTTATTTAACTCCCCAAAAGGGGAGTGGGCCGATCCCAGAGGTACTGCAATACTGGGCCAACCCGTGGGGAAGTCGGAGCAAGCTCCTGCATCTTCCCCGAGTTCCAAAAATCAGTTTAATATCGAAGTCCCCCAGTGGAGGACGTATCAGATATTAAGCTGATAAGAACAGATACTACACTTTGATCTTAGCCAAAAGGCCGAGAAGCGATGCTCAGTCATTCCAGGAGTGAAAACCAGGTACTTAAAGATAGGCATACAGATTATGGTGTCCTATATTCACACATTCTTCATGCATTTCAAAGTTAACCCCAAAAAAATTATTCGTGAAATTTGTTTCGAGAACAACAAATAATCAATCCACTTGTTCTTGTCAAACTCGTGAGTAATAAGTTGCGAAATTGAGAAGGAAATATATAAAAAATAGCAATTGAAGTGGAGGAAATATGTATATCTGAACGTTTATTATACGTCCAGGCAGTAATATTTGAACACTCACTAGGTGAAGTCAAGAATAATGCTCACATAACCTACACACAGGGCTACCCAACAAACATGAATCATTGGCCCGATATTGTTGTGTTAAAATTGGGGCAGAGTCGTAGACAATGGACCAACACTAATCCAGCATTGGGTCAATAGCTCATGCTTGCTGGGTATAATGTGGTGGTGGCGACATGCAAAACTCCACAGCTGCTTGAAAAGTAGAGCGAATTATATTCTGAGGTTTCTTTCATGGGCCACCAAGCTAAAATAAATCGTGCTGAAAGTTATTGAAATTCATGCTCTGAAAATAATTAAGTAATGACAAAAAAATTCTTTATTTATTTAACTCCCCAAAAGGGGAGTGGGCCGATCCCAGAGGTACTGCAATACTGGGCCAACCCGTGGGGAAGTCGGAGCAAGCTCCTGCATCTTCCCCGAGTTCCAAAAATCAGTTTAATATCGAAGTCCCCCAGTGGAGGACGTATCAGATATTAAGCTGATAAGAACAGATACTACACTTTGATCTTAGCCAAAAGGCCGAGAAGCGATGCTCAGTCATTCCAGGAGTGAAAACCAGGTACTTAAAGATAGGCATACAGATTATGGTGTCCTATATTCACACATTCTTCATGCATTTCAAAGTTAACCCCAAAAAAATTATTCGTGAAATTTGTTTCGAGAACAACAAATAATCAATCCACTTGTTCTTGTCAAACTCGTGAGTAATAAGTTGCGAAATTGAGAAGGAAATACATAAAAAATAGCAATTGAAGTGGAGGAAATATGTATATCTGAACGTTTATTATACGTCCAGGCAGTAATATTTGAACACTCACTAGGTGAAGTCAAGAATAATGCTCACATAACCTACACACAGGGCTACCCAACAAACATGAATCATTGGCCCGATATTGTTGTGTTAAAATTGGGGCAGAGTCGTAGACAATGGACCAACACTAATCCAGCATCGGGTCAAAAGCTCATGCTTGCTGGGTATAATGTGGTGGTGGCGACATGCAAAACTCCACAGCTGCTTGAAAAGTAGAGCGAATTATAATCTGAGGTTTCTTTCATGGGCCACCAAGCTAAAATAAATCGTGCTGAAAGTTATTGAAATTCATGCACTGAAAATAATTAAGTAATGACAAAAAAATTCTTTATTTATTTAACTCCCCAAAAGGGGAGTGGGCCGATCCCAGAGGTACTGCAATACTGGGCCAACCCGTGGGGAAGTCGGAGCAAGCTCCTGCATCTTCCCCGAGTTCCAAAAATCAGTTTAATATCGAAGTCCCCCAGTGGAGGACGTATCAGATATTAAGCTGATAAGAACAGATACTACACTTTGATCTTAGCCAAAAGGCCGAGAAGCGATGCTCAGTCATTCCAGGAGTGAAAACCAGGTACTTAAAGATAGGCATACAGATTATGGTGTCCTATATTCACACATTCTTCATGCATTTCAAAGTTAACCCCCAAAAAATTATTCGTGAAATTTGTTTCGAGAACAACAAATAATCAATCCACTTGTTCTTGTCAAACTCGTGAGTAATAAGTTGCGAAATTGAGAAGGAAATATATAAAAAATAGCAATTGAAGTGGAGGAAATATGTATATCTGAACGTTTATTATACGTCCAGGCAGTAATATTTGAACACTCACTAGGTGAAGTCAAGAATAATGCTCACATAACCTACACACAGGGCTACCCAACAAACATGAATCATTGGCCCGATATTGTTGTGTTAAAATTGGGGCAGAGTCGTAGACAATGGACCAACACTAATCCAGCATTGGGTCAATAGCTCATGCTTGCTGGGTATAATGTGGTGGTGGCGACATGCAAAACTCCACAGCTGCTTGAAAAGTAGAGCGAATTATATTCTGAGGTTTCTTTCATGGGCCACCAAGCTAAAATAAATCGTGCTGAAAGTTATTGAAATTCATGCACTGAAAATAATTAAGTAATGACAAAAAAATTCTTTATTTATTTAACTCCCCAAAAGGGGAGTGGGCCGATCCCAGAGGTACTGCAATACTGGGCCAACCCGTGGGGAAGTCGGAGCAAGCTCCTGCATCTTCCCCGAGTTCCAAAAATCAGTTTAATATCGAAGTCCCCCAGTGGAGGACGTATCAGATATTAAGCTGATAAGAACAGATACTACACTTTGATCTTAGCCAAAAGGCCGAGAAGCGATGCTCAGTCATTCCAGGAGTGAAAACCAGGTACTTAAAGATAGGCATACAGATTATGGTGTCCTATATTCACACATTCTTCATGCATTTCAAAGTTAACCCCAAAAAAATTATTCGTGAAATTTGTTTCGAGAACAACAAATAATCAATCCCCTTGTTCTTGTCAAACTCGTGAGTAATAAGTTGCGAAATTGAGAAGGAAATATATAAAAAATAGCAATTGAAGTGGAGGAAATATGTATATCTGAACGTTTATTATACGTCCAGGCAGTAATATTTGAACACTCACTAGGTGAAGTCAAGAATAATGCTCACATAACCTACACACAGGGCTACCCAACAAACATGAATCATTGGCCCGATATTGTTGTGTTAAAATTGGGGCAGAGTCGTAGACAATGGACCAACACTAATCCAGCATTGGGTCAATAGCTCATGCTTGCTGGGTATAATGTGGTGGTGGCGACATGCAAAACTCCACAGCTGCTTGAAAAGTAGAGCGAATTATATTCTGAGGTTTCTTTCATGGGCCACCAAGCTAAAATAAATCGTGCTGAAAGTTATTGAAATTCATGCACTGAAAATAATTAAGTAATGACAAAAAAATTCTTTATTTATTTAACTCCTCAAAAGGGGAGTGGGCCGATCCCAGAGGTACTGCAATACTGGGCCAACCCGTGGGGAAGTCGGAGCAAGCTCCTGCATCTTCCCCGAGTTCCAAAAATCAGTTTAATATCGAAGTCCCCCAGTGGAGGACGTATCAGATATTAAGCTGATAAGAACAGATACTACACTTTGATCTTAGCCAAAAGGCCGAGAAGCGATGCTCAGTCATTCCAGGAGTGAAAACCAGGTACTTAAAGATAGGCATACAGATTATGGTGTCCTATATTCACACATTCTTCATGCATTTCAAAGTTAACCCCAAAAAAATTATTCGTGAAATTTGTTTCGAGAACAACAAATAATCAATCCACTTGTTCTTGTCAAACTCGTGAGTAATAAGTTGCGAAATTGAGAAGGAAATATATAAAAAATAGCAATTGAAGTGGAGGAAATATGTATATCTGAACGTTTATTATACGTCCAGGCAGTAATATTTGAACACTGACTAGGTGAAGTCAAGAATAATGCTCACATAACCTACACACAGGGCTACCCAACAAACATGAATCATTGGCCCGATATTGTTGTGTTAAAATTGGGGCAGAGTCGTAGACAATGGACCAACACTAATCCAGCATTGGGTCAATAGCTCATGCTTGCTGGGTATAATGTGGTGGTGGCGACATGCAAAACTCCACAGCTGCTTGAAAAGTAGAGCGAATTATATTCTGAGGTTTCTTTCATGGGCCACCAAGCTAAAATAAATCGTGCTGAAAGTTATTGAAATTCATGCACTGAAAATAATTAAGTAATGACAAAAAAATTCTTTATTTATTTAACTCCCCAAAAGGGGAGTGGGCCGATCCCGGAGGTACTGCAATACTGGGCCAACCCGTGGGGAAGTCGGAGCAAGCTCCTGCATCTTCCCCGATTTCCAAAAATCAGTTTAATATCGAAGTCCCCCAGTGGAGGACGTATCAGATATTAAGCTGATAAGAACAGATACTACACTTTGATCTTAGCCAAAAGGCCGAGAAGCGATGCTCAGTCATTCCAGGAGTGAAAACCAGGTACTTAAAGATAGGCATACAGATTATGGTGTCCTATATTCACACATTCTTCATGCATTTCAAAGTTAACCCCAAAAAAATTATTCGTGAAATTTGTTTCGAGAACAACAAATAATCAATCCACTTGTTCTTGTCAAACTCGTGAGTAATAAGTTGCGAAATTGAGAAGGAAATATATAAAAAATAGCAATTGAAGTGGAGGAAATATGTATATCTGAACGTTTATTATACGTCCAGGCAGTAATATTTGAACACTCACTAGGTGAAGTCAAGAATAATGCTCACATAACCTACACACAGGGCTACCCAACAAACATGAATCATTGGCCCGATATTGTTGTGTAAAAATTGGGGCAGAGTCGTAGACAATGGACCAACACTAATCCAGCATTGGGTCAATAGCTCATGCTTGCTGGGTATAATGTGGTGGTGGCGACATGCAAAACTCCACAGCTGCTTGAAAAGTAGAGCGAATTATATTCTGAGGTTTCTTTCATGGGCCACCAAGCTAAAATAAATCGTGCTGAAAGTTATTGAAATTCCTGCACTGAAAATAATTAAGTAATGACAAAAAAATTCTTTATTTATTTAACTCCCCAAAAGGGGAGTGGGCCGATCCCAGAGGTACTGCAATACTGGGCCAACCCGTGGGGAAGTCGGAGCAAGCTCCTGCATCTTCCCCGAGTTCCAAAAATCAGTTTAATATCGAAGTCCCCCAGTGGAGGACGTATCAGATATTAAGCTGATAAGAACAGATACTACACTTTGATCTTAGCCAAAAGGCCGAGAAGCGATGCTCAGTCATTCCAGGAGTGAAAACCAGGTACTTAAAGATAGGCATACAGATTATGGTGTCCTATATTCACACATTCTTCATGCATTTCAAAGTTAACCCCAAAAAAATTATTCGTGAAATTTGTTTCGAGAACAACAAATAATCAATCCACTTGTTCTTGTCAAACTCGTGAGTAATAAGTTGCGAAATTGAGAAGGAAATATATAAAAAATAGCAATTGAAGTGGAGGAAATATGTATATCTGAACGTTTATTATACGTCCAGGCAGTAATATTTGAACACTCACTAGGTGAAGTCAAGAATAATGCTCACATAACCTACACACAGGGCTACCCAACAAACATGAATCATTGGCCCGATATTGTTGTGTTAAAATTGGGGCAGAGTCGTAGACAATGGACCAACACTAATCCAGCATTGGGTCAATAGCTCATGCTTGCTGGGTATAATGTGGTGGTGGCGACATGCAAAACTCCACAGCTGCTTGAAAAGTAGAGCGAATTATATTCTGAGGTTTCTTTCATGGGCCACCAAGCTAAAATAAATCGTGCTGAAAGTTATTGAAATTCATGCACTGAAAATAATTAAGTAATGACAAAAAAATTCTTTATTTATTTAACTCCCCAAAAGGGGAGTGGGCCGATCCCAGAGGTACTGCAATACTGGGCCAACCCGTGGGGAAGTCGGAGCAAGCTCCTGCATCTTCCCCGAGTTCCAAAAATCAGTTTAATATCGAAGTCCCCCAGTGGAGGACGTATCAGATATTAAGCTGATAAGAACAGATACTACACTTTGATCTTAGCCAAAAGGCCGAGAAGCGATGCTCAGTCATTCCAGGAGTGAAAACCAGGTACTTAAAGATAGGCATACAGATTATGGTGTCCTATATTCACACATTCTTCATGCATTTCAAAGTTAACCCCCAAAAAATTATTCGTGAAATTTGTTTCGAGAACAACAAATAATCAATCCACTTGTTCTTGTCAAACTCGTGAGTAATAAGTTGCGAAATTGAGAAGGAAATATATAAAAAATAGCAATTGAAGTGGAGGAAATATGTATATCTGAACGTTTATTATACGTCCAGGCAGTAATATTTGAACACTCACTAGGTGAAGTCAAGAATAATGCTCACATAACCTACACACAGGGCTACCCAACAAACATGAATCATTGGCCCGATATTGTTGTGTTAAAATTGGGGCAGAGTCGTAGACAATGGACCAACACTAATCCAGCATTGGGTCAATAGCTCATGCTTGCTGGGTATAATGTGGTGGTGGCGACATGCAAAACTCCACAGCTGCTTGAAAAGTAGAGCGAATTATATTCTGAGGTTTCTTTCATGGGCCACCAAGCTAAAATAAATCGTGCTGAAAGTTATTGAAATTCATGCACTGAAAATAATTAAGTAATGACAAAAAAATTCTTTATTTATATAACTCCCCAAAAGGGGAGTGGGCCGATCCCAGAGGTACTGCAATACTGGGCCAACCCGTGGGGAAGTCGGAGCAAGCTCCTGCATCTTCCCCGAGTTCCAAAAATCAGTTTAATATCGAAGTCCCCCAGTGGAGGACGTATCAGATATTAAGCTGATAAGAACAGATACTACACTTTGATCTTAGCCAAAAGGCCGAGAAGCGATGCTCAGTCATTCCAGGAGTGAAAACCAGGTACTTAAAGATAGGCATACAGATTATGGTGTCCTATATTCACACATTCTTCATGCATTTCAAAGTTAACCCCAAAAAAATTATTCGTGAAATTTGTTTCGAGAACAACAAATAATCAATCCACTTGTTCTTGTCAAACTCGTGAGTAATAAGTTGCGAAATTGAGAAGGAAATATATAAAAAATAGCAATTGAAGTGGAGGAAATATGTATATCTGAACGTTTATTATACGTCCAGGCAGTAATATTTGAACACTCACTAGGTGAAGTCAAGATTAATGCTCACATAACCTACACACAGGGCTACCCAACAAACATGAATCATTGGCCCGATATTGTTGTGTTAAAATTGGGGCAGAGTCGTAGACAATGGACCAACACTAATCCAGCATTGGGTCAATAGCTCATGCTTGCTGGGTATAATGTGGTGGTGGCGACATGCAAAACTCCACAGCTGCTTGAAAAGTAGAGCGAATTATATTCTGAGGTTTCTTTCATGGGCCACCAAGCTAAAATAAATCGTGCTGAAAGTTATTGAAATTCATGCACTGAAAATAATTAAGTAATGACAAAAAAATTCTTTATTTATTTAACTCCCCAAAAGGGGAGTGGGCCGATCCCAGAGGTACTGCAATACTGGGCCAACCCGTGGGGAAGTCGGAGCAAGCTCCTGCATCTTCCCCGAGTTCCAAAAATCAGTTTAATATCGAAGTCCCCCAGTGGAGGACGTATCAGATATTAAGCTGATAAGAACAGATACTACACTTTGATCTTAGCCAAAAGGCCGAGAAGCGATGCTCAGTCATTCCAGGAGTGAAAACCAGGTACTTAAAGATAGGCATACAGATTATGGTGTCCTATATTCACACATTCTTCATGCATTTCAAAGTTAACCCCAAAAAAATTATTCGTGAAATTTGTTTCGAGAACAACAAATAATCAATCCACTTGTTCTTGTCAAACTCGTGAGTAATAAGTTGCGAAATTGAGAAGGAAATATATAAAAAATAGCAATTGAAGTGGAGGAAATATGTATATCTGAACGTTTATTATACGTCCAGGCAGTAATATTTGAACACTCACTAGGTGAAGTCAAGAATAATGCTCACATAACCTACACACAGGGCTACCCAACAAACATGAATCATTGGCCCGATATTGTTGTGTTAAAATTGGGGCAGAGTCGTAGACAATGGACCAACACTAATCCAGCATTGGGTCAATAGCTCATGCTTGCTGGGTATAATGTGGTGGTGGCGACATGCAAAACTCCACAGCTGCTTGAAAAGTAGAGCGAATTATATTCTGAGGTTTCTTTCATGGGCCACCAAGCTAAAATAAATCGTGCTGAAAGTTATTGAAATTCATGCACTGAAAATAATTAAGTAATGACAAAAAAATATTTATTTATTTAACTCCCCAAAAGGGGAGTGGGCCGATCCCAGAGGTACTGCAATACTGGGCCAACCCGTGGGGAAGTCGGAGCAAGCTCCTGCATCTTCCCCGAGTTCCAAAAATCAGTTTAATATCGAAGTCCCCCAGTGGAGGACGTATCAGATATTAAGCTGATAAGAACAGATACTACACTTTGATCTTAGCCAAAAGGCCGAGAAGCGATGCTCAGTCATTCCAGGAGTGAAAACCAGGTACTTAAAGATAGGCATACAGATTATGGTGTCCTATATTCACACATTCTTCATGCATTTCAAAGTTAACCCCCAAAAAATTATTCGTGAAATTTGTTTCGAGAACAACAAATAATCAATCCACTTGTTCTTGTCAAACTCGTGAGTAATAAGTTGCGAAATTGAGAAGGAAATATATAAAAAATAGCAATTGAAGTGGAGGAAATATGTATATCTGAACGTTTATTATACGTCCAGGCAGTAATATTTGAACACTCACTAGGTGAAGTCAAGAATAATGCTCACATAACCTACACACAGGGCTACCCAACAAACATGAATCATTGGCCCGATATTGTTGTGTTAAAATTGGGGCAGAGTCGTAGACAATGGACCAACACTAATCCAGCATTGGGTCAATAGCTCATGCTTGCTGGGCATAATGTGGTGGTGGCGACATGCAAAACTCCACAGCTGCTTGAAAAGTAGAGCGAATTATATTCTGAGGTTTCTTTCATGGGCCACCAAGCTAAAATAAATCGTGCTGAAAGTTATTGAAATTCATGCACTGAAAATAATTAAGTAATGACAAAAAAATTCTTTATTTATTTAACTCCCCAAAAGGGGAGTGGGCGGATCCCAGAGGTACTGCAATACTGGGCCAACCCGTGGGGAAGTCGGAGCAAGCTCCTGCATCTTCCCCGAGTTCCAAAAATCAGTTTAATATCGAAGTCCCCCAGTGGAGGACGTATCAGATATTAAGCTGATAAGAACAGATACTACACTTTGATCTTAGCCAAAAGGCCGAGAAGCGATGCTCAGTCATTCCAGGAGTGAAAACCAGGTACTTAAAGATAGGCATACAGATTATGGTGTCCTATATTCACACATTCTTCATGCATTTCAAAGTTAACCCCCAAAAAATTATTCGTGAAATTTGTTTCGAGAACAACAAATAATCAATCCACTTGTTCTTGTCAAACTCGTGAGTAATAAGTTGCGAAATTGAGAAGGAAATATATAAAAAATAGCAATTGAAGTGGAGGAAATATGTATATCTGAACGTTTATTATACGTCCAGGCAGTAATATTTGAACACTCACTAGGTGAAGTCAAGAATAATGCTCACATAACCTACACACAGGGCTACCCAACAAACATGAATCATTGGCCCGATATTGTTGTGTTAAAATTGGGGCAGAGTCGTAGACAATGGACCAACACTAATCCAGCATTGGGTCAATAGCTCATGCTTGCTGGGTATAATGTGGTGGTGGCGACATGCAAAACTCCACAGCTGCTTGAAAAGTAGAGCGAATTATATTCTGAGGTTTCTTTCATGGGCCACCAAGCTAAAATAAATCGTGCTGAAAGTTATTGAAATTCATGCACTGAAAATAATTAAGTAATGACAAAAAAATTCTTTATTTATTTAACTCCCCAAAAGGGGAGTGGGCGGATCCCAGAGGTACTGCAATACTGGGCCAACCCGTGGGGAAGTCGGAGCAAGCTCCTGCATCTTCCCCGAGTTCCAAAAATCAGTTTAATATCGAAGTCCCCCAGTGGAGGACGTATCAGATATTAAGCTGATAAGAACAGATACTACACTTTGATCTTAGCCAAAAGGCCGAGAAGCGATGCTCAGTCATTCCAGGAGTGAAAACCAGGTACTTAAAGATAGGCATACAGATTATGGTGTCCTATATTCACACATTCTTCATGCATTTCAAAGTTAACCCCCAAAAAATTATTCGTGAAATTTGTTTCGAGAACAACAAATAATCAATCCACTTGTTCTTGTCAAACTCGTGAGTAATAAGTTGCGAAATTGAGAAGGAAATATATAAAAAATAGCAATTGAAGTGGAGGAAATATGTATATCTGAACGTTTATTATACGTCCAGGCAGTAATATTTGAACACTCACTAGGTGAAGTCAAGAATAATGCTCACATAACCTACACACAGGGCTACCCAACAAACATGAATCATTGGCCCGATATTGTTGTGTTAAAATTGGGGCAGAGTCGTAGACAATGGACCAACACTAATCCAGCATTGGGTCAATAGCTCATGCTTGCTGGGTATAATGTGGTGGTGGCGACATGCAAAACTCCACAGCTGCTTGAAAAGTAGAGCGAATTATATTCTGAGGTTTCTTTCATGGGCCACCAAGCTAAAATAAATCGTGCTGAAAGTTATTGAAATTCATGCACTGAAAATAATTAAGTAATGACAAAAAAATTCTTTATTTATTTAACTCCCCAAAAGGGGAGTGGGCGGATCCCAGAGGTACTGCAATACTGGGCCAACCCGTGGGGAAGTCGGAGCAAGCTCCTGCATCTTCCCCGAGTTCCAAAAATCAGTTTAATATCGAAGTCCCCCAGTGGAGGACGTATCAGATATTAAGCTGATAAGAACAGATACTACACTTTGATCTTAGCCAAAAGGCCGAGAAGCGATGCTCAGTCATTCCAGGAGTGAAAACCAGGTACTTAAAGATAGGCATACAGATTATGGTGTCCTATATTCACACATTCTTCATGCATTTCAAAGTTAACCCCCAAAAAATTATTCGTGAAATTTGTTTCGAGAACAACAAATAATCAATCCACTTGTTCTTGTCAAACTCGTGAGTAATAAGTTGCGAAATTGAGAAGGAAATATATAAAAAATAGCAATTGAAGTGGAGGAAATATGTATATCTGAACGTTTATTATACGTCCAGGCAGTAATATTTGAACACTCACTAGGTGAAGTCAAGAATAATGCTCACATAACCTACACACAGGGCTACCCAACAAACATGAATCATTGGCCCGATATTGTTGTGTTAAAATTGGGGCAGAGTCGTAGACAATGGACCAACACTAATCCAGCATTGGGTCAATAGCTCATGCTTGCTGGGTATAATGTGGTGGTGGCGACATGCAAAACTCCACAGCTGCTTGAAAAGTAGAGCGAATTATATTCTGAGGTTTCTTTCATGGGCCACCAAGCTAAAATAAATCGTGCTGAAAGTTATTGAAATTCATGCACTGAAAATAATTAAGTAATGACAAAAAAATTCTTTATTTATTTAACTCCCCAAAAGGGGAGTGGGCCGATCCCAGAGGTACTGCAATACTGGGCCAACCCGTGGGGAAGTCGGAGCAAGCTCCTGCATCTTCCCCGAGTTCCAAAAATCAGTTTAATATCGAAGTCCCCCAGTGGAGGACGTATCAGATATTAAGCTGATAAGAACAGATACTACACTTTGATCTTAGCCAAAAGGCCGAGAAGCGATGCTCAGTCATTCCAGGAGTGAAAACCAGGTACTTAAAGATAGGCATACAGATTATGGTGTCCTATATTCACACATTCTTCATGCATTTCAAAGTTAACCCCAAAAAAATTTTTCGTGAAATTTGTTTCGAGAACAACAAATAATCAATCCACTTGTTCTTGTCAAACTCGTGAGTAATAAGTTGCGAAATTGAGAAGGAAATATATAAAAAATAGCAATTGAAGTGGAGGAAATATGTATATCTGAACGTTTATTATACGTCCAGGCAGTAATATTTGAACACTCACTAGGTGAAGTCAAGATTAATGCTCACATAACCTACACACAGGGCTACCCAACAAACATGAATCATTGGCCCGATATTGTTGTGTTAAAATTGGGGCAGAGTCGTAGACAATGGACCAACACTAATCCAGCATTGGGTCAATAGCTCATGCTTGCTGGGTATAATGTGGTGGTGGCGACATGCAAAACTCCACAGCTGCTTGAAAAGTAGAGCGAATTATATTCTGAGGTTTCTTTCATGGGCCACCAAGCTAAAATAAATCGTGCTGAAAGTTATTGAAATTCATGCACTGAAAATAATTAAGTAATGACAAAAAAATTCTTTATTTATTTAACTCCCCAAAAGGGGAGTGGGCCGATCCCAGAGGTACTGCAATACTGGGCCAACCCGTGGGGAAGTCGGAGCAAGCTCCTGCATCTTCCCCGAGTTCCAAAAATCAGTTTAATATCGAAGTCCCCCAGTGGAGGACGTATCAGATATTAAGCTGATAAGAACAGATACTACACTTTGATCTTAGCCAAAAGGCCGAGAAGCGATGCTCAGTCATTCCAGGAGTGAAAACCAGGTACTTAAAGATAGGCATACAGATTATGGTGTCCTATATTCACACATTCTTCATGCATTTCAAAGTTAACCCCAAAAAAATTATTCGTGAAATTTGTTTCGAGAACAACAAATAATCAATCCACTTGTTCTTGTCAAACTCGTGAGTAATAAGTTGCGAAATTGAGAAGGAAATATATAAAAAATAGCAATTGAAGTGGAGGAAATATGTATATCTGAACGTTTATTATACGTCCAGGCAGTAATATTTGAACACTCACTAGGTGAAGTCAAGAATAATGCTCACATAACCTACACACAGGGCTACCCAACAAACATGAATCATTGGCCCGATATTGTTGTGTTAAAATTGGGACAGAGTCGTAGACAATGGACCAACACTAATCCAGCATTGGGTCAATAGCTCATGCTTGCTGGGTATAATGTGGTGGTGGCGACATGCAAAACTCCACAGCTGCTTGAAAAGTAGAGCGAATTATATTCTGAGGTTTCTTTCATGGGCCACCAAGCTAAAATAAATCGTGCTGAAAGTTATTGAAATTCATGCACTGAAAATAATTAAGTAATGACAAAAAAATATTTATTTATTTAACTCCCCAAAAGGGGAGTGGGCCGATCCCAGAGGTACTGCAATACTGGGCCAACCCGTGGGGAAGTCGGAGCAAGCTCCTGCATCTTCCCCGAGTTCCAAAAATCAGTTTAATATCGAAGTCCCCCAGTGGAGGACGTATCAGATATTAAGCTGATAAGAACAGATACTACACTTTGATCTTAGCCAAAAGGCCGAGAAGCGATGCTCAGTCATTCCAGGAGTGAAAACCAGGTACTTAAAGATAGGCATACAGATTATGGTGTCCTATATTCACACATTCTTCATGCATTTCAAAGTTAACCCCCAAAAAATTATTCGTGAAATTTGTTTCGAGAACAACAAATAATCAATCCACTTGTTCTTGTCAAACTCGTGAGTAATAAGTTGCGAAATTGAGAAGGAAATATATAAAAAATAGCAATTGAAGTGGAGGAAATATGTATATCTGAACGTTTATTATACGTCCAGGCAGTAATATTTGAACACTCACTAGGTGAAGTCAAGAATAATGCTCACATAACCTACACACAGGGCTACCCAACAAACATGAATCATTGGCCCGATATTGTTGTGTTAAAATTGGGGCAGAGTCGTAGACAATGGACCAACACTAATCCAGCATTGGGTCAATAGCTCATGCTTGCTGGGTATAATGTGGTGGTGGCGACATGCAAAACTCCACAGCTGCTTGAAAAGTAGAGCGAATTATATTCTGAGGTTTCTTTCATGGGCCACCAAGCTAAAATAAATCGTGCTGAAAGTTATTGAAATTCATGCACTGAAAATAATTAAGTAATGACAAAAAAATTCTTTATTTATTTAACACCCCAAAAGGGGAGTGGGCGGATCCCAGAGGTACTGCAATACTGGGCCAACCCGTGGGGAAGTCGGAGCAAGCTCCTGCATCTTCCCCGAGTTCCAAAAATCAGTTTAATATCGAAGTCCCCCAGTGGAGGACGTATCAGATATTAAGCTGATAAGAACAGATACTACACTTTGATCTTAGCCAAAAGGCCGAGAAGCGATGCTCAGTCATTCCAGGAGTGAAAACCAGGTACTTAAAGATAGGCATACAGATTATGGTGTCCTATATTCACACATTCTTCATGCATTTCAAAGTTAACCCCAAAAAAATTATTCGTGAAATTTGTTTCGAGAACAACAAATAATCAATCCACTTGTTCTTGTCAAACTCGTGAGTAATAAGTTGCGAAATTGAGAAGGAAATATATAAAAAATAGCAATTGAAGTGGAGGAAATATGTATATCTGAACGTTTATTATACGTCCAGGCAGTAATATTTGAACACTCACTAGGTGAAGTCAAGAATAATGCTCACATAACCTACACACAGGGCTACCCAACAAACATGAATCATTGGCCCGATATTGTTGTGTTAAAATTGGGGCAGAGTCGTAGACAATGGACCAACACTAATCCAGCATTGGGTCAATAGCTCATGCTTGCTGGGTATAATGTGGTGGTGGCGACATGCAAAACTCCACAGCTGCTTGAAAAGTAGAGCGAATTATATTCTGAGGTTTCTTTCATGGGCCACCAAGCTAAAATAAATCGCGCTGAAAGTTATTGAAATTCATGCACTGAAAATAATTAAGTAATGACAAAAAAATTCTTTATTTATTTAACTCCCCAAAAGGGGAGTGGGCCGATCCCAGAGGTACTGCAATACTGGGCCAACCCGTGGGGAAGTCGGAGCAAGCTCCTGCATCTTCCCCGAGTTCCAAAAATCAGTTTAATATCGAAGTCCCCCAGTGGAGGACGTATCAGATATTAAGCTGATAAGAACAGATACTACACTTTGATCTTAGCCAAAAGGCCGAGAAGCGATGCTCAGTCATTCCAGGAGTAAAAACCAGGTACTTAAAGATAGGCATACAGATTATGGTGTCCTATATTCACACATTCTTCATGCATTTCAAAGTTAACCCCAAAAAAATTATTCGTGAAATTTGTTTCGAGAACAACAAATAATCAATCCACTTGTTCTTGTCAAACTCGTGAGTAATAAGTTGCGAAATTGAGAAGGAAATATATAAAAAATAGCAATTGAAGTGGAGGAAATATGCATATCTGAACGTTTATTATACGTCCAGGCAGTAATATTTGAACACTCACTAGGTGAAGTCAAGAATAATGCTCACATAACCTACACACAGGGCTACCCAACAAACATGAATCATTGGCCCGATATTGTTGTGTTAAAATTGGGGCAGAGTCGTAGACAATGGACCAACACTAATCCAGCATTGGGTCAATAGCTCATGCTTGCTGGGTATAATGTGGTGGTGGCGACATGCAAAACTCCACAGCTGCTTGAAAAGTAGAGCAAATTATATTCTGAGGTTTCTTTCATGGGCCACCAAGCTAAAATAAATCGTGCTGAAAGTTATTGAAATTCATGCACTGAAAATAATTAAGTAATGACAAAAAAATTCTTTATTTATTTAACTCCCCAAAAGGGGAGTGGGCCGATCCCAGAGGTACTGCAATACTGGGCCAACCCGTGGGGAAGTCGGAGCAAGCTCCTGCATCTTCCCCGAGTTCCAAAAATCAGTTTAATATCGAAGTCCCCCAGTGGAGGACGTATCAGATATTAAGCTGATAAGAACAGATACTACACTGTGATCTTAGCCAAAAGGCCGAGAAGCGATGCTCAGTCATTCCAGGAGTGAAAACCAGGTACTTAAAGATAGGCATACAGATTATGGTGTCCTATATTCACACATTCTTCATGCATTTCAAAGTTAACCCCAAAAAAATTATTCGTGAAATTTGTTTCGAGAACAACAAATAATCAATCCACTTGTTCTTGTCAAACTCGTGAGTATTAAGTTGCGAAATTGAGAAGGAAATATATAAAAAATAGCAATTGAAGTGGAGGAAATATGTATATCTGAACGTTTATTATACGTCCAGGCAGTAATATTTGAACACTCACTAGGTGAAGTCATGAATAATGCTCACATAACCTACACACAGGGCTACCCAACAAACATGAATCATTAGCCCGATATTGTTGTGTTAAAATTGGGGCAGAGTCGTAGACAATGGACCAACACTAATCCAGCATTGGGTCAATAGCTCATGCTTGCTGGGTATAATGTGGTGGTGGCGACATGCAAAACTCCACAGCTGCTTGAAAAGTAGAGCAAATTATATTCTGAGGTTTCTTTCATGGGCCACCAAGCAAAAATAAATCGTGCTGAAAGTTATTGAAATTCATGCACTGAAAATAATTAAGTAATGACAAAAAAATTCTTTATTTATTTAACTCCCCAAAAGGGGAGTGGGCCGATCCCAGAGGTACTGCAATACTGGGCCAACCCGTGGGGAAGTCGGAGCAAGCTCCTGCATCTTCCCCGAGTTCCAAAAATCAGTTTAATATCGAAGTCCCCCAGTGGAGGACGTATCAGATATTAAGCTGATAAGAACAGATACTACACTTTGATCTTAGCCAAAAGGCCGAGAAGCGATGCTCAGTCATTCCAGGAGTGAAAACCAGGTACTTAAAGATAGGCATACAGATTATGGTGTCCTATATTCACACATTCTTCATGCATTTCAAAGTTAACCCCAAAAAAATTATTCGTGAAATTTGTTTCGAGAACAACAAGTAATCAATCCCCTTGTTCTTGTCAAACTCGTGAGTAATAAGTTGCGAAATTGAGAAGGAAATATATAAAAAATAGCAATTGAAGTGGAGGAAATATGTATATCTGAACGTTTATTATACGTCCAGGCAGTAATATTTGAACACTCACTAGGTGAAGTCAAGAATAATGCTCACATAACCTACACACAGGGCTACCCAACAAACATGAATCATTGGCCCGATATTGTTGTGTTAAAATTGGGGCAGAGTCGTAGACAATGGACCAACACTAATCCAGCATTGGGTCAATAGCTCATGCTTGCTGGGTATAATGTGGTGGTGGCGACATGCAAAACTCCACAGCTGCTTGAAAAGTAGAGCGAATTATATTCTGAGGTTTCTTTCATGGGCCACCAAGCTAAAATAAATCGTGCTGAAAGTTATTGAAATTCATGCACTGAAAATAATTAAGTAATGACAAAAAAAATCTTTATTTATTTAACTCCTCAAAAGGGGAGTGGGCCGATCCCAGAGGTACTGCAATACTGGGCCAACCCGTGGGGAAGTCGGAGCAAGCTCCTGCATCTTCCCCGAGTTCCAAAAATCAGTTTAATATCGAAGTCCCCCAGTGGAGGACGTATCAGATATTAAGCTGATAAGAACAGATTCTACACTTTGATCTTAGCCAAAAGGCCGAGAAGCGATGCTCAGTCATTCCAGGAGTGAAAACCAGGTACTTAAAGATAGGCATACAGATTATGGTGTCCTATATTCACACATTCTTCATGCATTTCAAAGTTAACCCCAAAAAAATTATTCGTGAAATTTGTTTCGAGAACAACAAATAATCAATCCCCTTGTTCTTGTCAAACTCGTGAGTAATAAGTTGCGAAATTGAGAAGGAAATATATAAAAAATAGCAATTGAAGTGGAGGAAATATGTATATCTGAACGTTTATTATACGTCCAGGCAGTAATATTTGAACACTCACTAGGTGAAGTCAAGAATAATGCTCACATAACCTACACACAGGGCTACCCAACAAACATGAATCATTGGCCCGATATTGTTGTGTTAAAATTGGGGCAGAGTCGTAGACAATGGACCAACACTAATCCAGCATTGGGTCAATAGCTCATGCTTGCTGGGTATAATGTGGTGGTGGCGACATGCAAAACTCCACAGCTGCTTGAAAAGTAGAGCGAATTATATTCTGAGGTTTCTTTCATGGGCCACCAAGCTAAAATAAATCGTGCTGAAAGTTATTGAAATTCATGCACTGAAAATAATTAAGTAATGACAAAAAAATTATTTATTTATTTAACTCCCCAAAAGGGGAGTGGGCCGATCCCAGAGGTACTGCAATACTGGGCCAACCCGTGGGGAAGTCGGAGCAAGCTCCTGCATCTTCCCCGAGTTCCAAAAATCAGTTTAATATCGAAGTCCCCCAGTGGAGGACGTATCAGATATTAAGCTGATAAGAACAGATACTACACTTTGATCTTAGCCAAAAGGCCGAGAAGCGATGCTCAGTCATTCCAGGTGTGAAAACCAGGTACTTAAAGATAGGCATACAGATTATGGTGTCCTATATTCACACATTCTTCATGCATTTCAAAGTTAACCCCAAAAAAATTATTCGTGAAATTTGTTTCGAGAACAACAAATAATCAATCCACTTGTTCTTGTCAAGCTCGTGAGTAATAAGTTGCGAAATTGAGAAGGAAATATATAAAAAATAGCAATTGAAGTGGAGGAAATATGTATATCTGAACGTTTATTATACGTCCAGGCAGTAATATTTGAACACTCACTAGGTGAAGTCAAGAATAATGCTCACATAACCTACACACAGGGCTACCCAACAAACATGAATCATTGGCCCGATATTGTTGTGTTAAAATTGGGGCAGAGTCGTAGACAATGGACCAACACTAATCCAGCATTGGGTCAATAGCTCATGCTTGCTGGGTATAATGTGGTGGTGGCGACATGCAAAACTCCACAGCTGCTTGAAAAGTAGAGCGAATTATATTCTGAGATTTCTTTCATGGGCCACCAAGCTAAAATAAATCGTGCTGAAAGTTATTGAAATTCATGCACTGAAAATAATTAAGTAATGACAAAAAAATTCTTTATTTATTTAACTCCCCAAAAGGGGAGTGGGCCGATCCCAGAGGTACTGCAATACTGGGCCAACCCGTGGGGAAGTCGGAGCAAGCTCCTGCATCTTCCCCGAGTTCCAAAAATCAGTTTAATATCGAAGTCCCCCAGTGGAGGACGTATCAGATATTAAGCTGATAAGAACAGATACTACACTTTGATCTTAGCCAAAAGGCCGAGAAGCGATGCTCAGTCATTCCAGGAGTGAAAACCAGGTACTTAAAGATAGGCATACAGATTATGGTGTCCTATATTCACACATTCTTCATGCATTTCAAAGTTAACCCCAAAAAAATTATTCGTGAAATTTGTTTCGAGAACAACAAATAATCAATCCACTTGTTCTTGTCAAACTCGTCAAACTCGTTTATTATACGTCCAGGCAGTAATATTTGAACACTCACTAGGTGAAGTCAAGAATAATGCTCACATAACCTACACACAGGGCTACCCAACAAACATGAATCATTGGCCCGATATTGTTGTGTTAAAATTGGGGCAGAGTCGTAGACAATGGACCAACACTAATCCAGCATTGGGTCAATAGCTCATGCTTGCTGGGTATAATGTGGTGGTGGCGACATGCAAAACTCCACAGCTGCTTGAAAAGTAGAGCGAATTATATTCTGAGGTTTCTTTCATGGGCCACCAAGCTAAAATAAATCGTGCTGAAAGTTATTGAAATTCATGCACTGAAAGTAATTAAGTAATGACAAAAAAATTCTTTATTTATTTAACTCCCCAAAAGGGGAGTGGGCCGATCCCAGAGGTACTGCAATACTGGGCCAACCCGTGGGGAAGTCGGAGCAAGCTCCTGCATCTTCCCCGAGTTCCAAAAATCAGTTTAATATCGAAGTCCCCCGGTGGAGGACGTATCAGATATTAAGCTGATAAGAACAGATACTACACTTTGATCTTAGCCAAAAGGCCGAGAAGCGATGCTCAGTCATTCCAGGAGTGAAAACCAGGTACTTAAAGATAGGCATACAGATTATGGTGTCCTATATTCACACATTCTTCATGCATTTCAAAGTTAACCCCAAAAAAATTATTCGTGAAATTTGTTTCGAGAACAACAAATAATCAATCCACTTGTTCTTGTCAAACTCGTGAGTAATAAGTTGCGAAATTGAGAAGGAAATATATAAAAAATAGCAATTGAAGTGGAGGAAATATGTATATCTGAACGTTTATTATACGTCCAGGCAGTAATATTTGAACACTCACTAGGTGAAGTCAAGAATAATGCTGACATAACCTACACACAGGGCTACCCAACAAACATGAATCATTGGCCCGATATTGTTGTGTTAAAATTGGGGCAGAGTCGTAGACAATGGACCAACACTAATCCAGCATTGGGTCAATAGCTCATGCTTGCTGGGTATAATGTGGTGGTGGCGACATGCAAAACTCCACAGCTGCTTGAAAAGTAGAGCGAATTATATTCTGAGGTTTCTTTCATGGGCCACCAAGCTAAAATAAATCGTGCTGAAAGTTATTGAAATTCATGCACTGAAAATAATTAAGTAATGACAAAAAAATTCTTTATTTATTTAACTCCCCAAAAGGGGAGTGGGCCGATCCCAGAGGTACTGCAATACTGGGCCAACCCGTGGGGAAGTCGGAGCAAGCTCCTGCATCTTCCCCGAGTTAGAAAAATCAGTTTAATATCGAAGTCCCCCGGTGGAGGACGTATCAGATATTAAGCTGATAAGAACAGATACTACACTTTGATCTTAGCCAAAAGGCCGAGAAGCGATGCTCAGTCATTCCAGGAGTGAAAACCAGGTACTTAAAGATAGGCATACAGATTATGGTGTCCTATATTCACACATTCTTCATGCATTTCAAAGTTAACCCCAAAAAAATTATTCGTGAAATTTGTTTCGAGAACAACAAATAATCAATCCACTTGTTCTTGTCAAACTCGTGAGTAATAAGTTGCGAAATTGAGAAGGAAATATATAAAAAATAGCAATTGAAGTGGAGGAAATATGTATATCTGAACGTTTATTATACGTCCAGGCAGTAATATTTGAACACTCACTAGGTGAAGTCAAGAATAATGCTCACATAACCTACACACAGGGCTACCCAACAAACATGAATCATTGGCCCGATATTGTTGTGTTAAAATTGGGGCAGAGTCGTAGACAATGGACCAACACTAATCCAGCATTGGGTCAATAGCTCATGCTTGCTGGGTATAATGTGGTGGTGGCGACATGCAAAAATCCACAGCTGCTTGAAAAGTAGAGCAAATTATATTCTGAGGTTTCTTTCATGGGCCACCAAGCTAAAATAAATCGTGCTGAAATTTATTGAAATTCATGCACTGAAAATAATTAAGTAATGACAAAAAAATTCTTTATTTATTTAACTCCCCAAAAGGGGAGTGGGCCGATCCCAGAGGTACTGCAATACTGGGCCAACCCGTGGGGAAGTCGGAGCAAGCTCCTGCATCTTCCCCGAGTTCCAAAAATCAGTTTAATATCGAAGTCCCCCAGTGGAGGACGTATCAGATATTAAGCTGATAAGAATAGATACTACACTTTGATCTTAGCCAAAAGGCCGAGAAGCGATGCTCAGTCATTCCAGTAGTGAAAACCAGGTACTTAAAGATAGGCATACAGATTATGGTGTCCTATATTCACACATTCTTCATGCATTTCAAAGTTAACCCCAAAAAAATTATTCGTGAAATTTGTTTCGAGAACAACAAATAATCAATCCACTTGTTCTTGTCAAACTCGTGAGTAATAAGTTGCGAAATTGAGAAGGAAATATATAAAAAATAGCAATTGAAGTGGAGGAAATATGTATATCTGAACGTTTATTATACGTCCAGGCAGTAATATTTGAACACTCACTAGGTGAAGTCAAGAATAATGCTCTCATAACCTACACACAGGGCTACCCAACAAACATGAATCATTGGCCCGATATTGTTGTGTTAAAATTGGGGCAGAGTCGTAGACAATGGACCAACACTAATCCAGCATTGGGTCAATAGCTCATGCTTGCTGGGTATAATGTGGTGGTGGCGACATGCAAAACTCCACAGCTGCTTGAAAAGTAGAGCGAATTATATTCTGAGGTTTCTTTCATGGGCCACCAAGCTAAAATAAATCGTGCTGAAAGTTATTGAAATTCATGCACTGAAAATAATTAAGTAATGACAAAAAAATTCTTTATTTATTTAACTCCCCAAAAGGGGAGTGGGCCGATCCCAGAGGTACTGCAATACTGGGCCAACCCGTGGGGAAGTCGGAGCAAGCTCCTGCATCTTCCCCGAGTTCGAAAAATCAGTTTAGTATCGAAGTCCCCCGGTGGAGGACGTATCAGATATTAAGCTGATAAGAACAGATACTACACTTTGATCTTAGCCAAAAGGCCGAGAAGCGATGCTCAGTCATTCCAGGAGTGAAAACCAGGTACTTAAAGATAGGCATACAGATTATGGTGTCCTATATTCACACATTCTTCATGCATTTCAAAGTTAACCCCAAAAAAATTATTCGTGAAATTTGTTTCGAGAACAGCAAATAATCAATCCACTTGTTCTTGTCAAACTCGTGAGTAATAAGTTGCGAAATTGAGAAGGAAATATATAAAAAATAGCAATTGAAGTGGAGGAAATATGTATATCTGAACGTTTATTATACGTCCAGGCAGTAATATTTGAACACTCACTAGGTGAAGTCAAGAATAATGCTCACATAACCTACACACAGGGCTACCCAACAAACATGAATCATTGGCCCGATATTGTTGTGTTAAAATTGGGGCAGAGTCGTAGACAATGGACCAACACTAATCCAGCATTGGGTCAATAGCTCATGCTTGCTGGGTATAATGTGGTGGTGGCGACATGCAAAACTCCACAGCTGCTTGAAAAGTAGAGCGAATTATATTCTGAGGTTTCTTTCATGGGCCACCAAGCTAAAATAAATCGTGCTGAAAGTTATTGAAATTCATGCACTGAAAATAATTAAGTAATGACAAAAAAATTCTTTATTTATTTAACTCCCCAAAAGGGGAGTGGGCCGATCCCAGAGGTACTGCAATACTGGGCCAACCCGTGGGGAAGTCGGAGCAAGCTCCTGCATCTTCCCCGAGTTCCAAAAATCAGTTTAATATCGAAGTCCCCCAGTGGAGGACGTATCAGATATTAAGCTGATAAGAACAGATACTACACTTTGATCTTAGCCAAAAGGCCGAGAAGCGATGCTCAGTCATTCCAGGAGTGAAAACCAGGTACTTAAAGATAGGCATACAGATTATGGTGTCCTATATTCACACATTCTTCATGCATTTCAAAGTTAACCCCAAAAAAATTATTCGTGAAATTTGTTTCGAGAACAACAAATAATCAATCCACTTGTTCTTGTCAAACTCGTGAGTAATAAGTTGCGAAATTGAGAAGGAAATATATAAAAAATAGCAATTGAAGTGGAGGAAATATGTATATCTGAACGTTTATTATACGTCCAGGCAGTAATATTTGAACACTCACTAGGTGAAGTCAAGAATAATGCTCACATAACCAACACACAGGGCTACCCAACAAACATGAATCATTGGCCCGATATTGTTGTGTTAAAATTTGGGCAGAGTCGTAGACAATGGACCAACACTAATCCAGCATTGGGTCAATAGCTCATGCTTGCTGGGTATAATGTGGTGGTGGCGACATGCAAAACTCCACAGCTGCTTGAAAAGTAGAGCGAATTATATTCTGAGGTTTCTTTCATGGGCCACCAAGCTAAAATAAATCGTGCTGAAAGTTATTGAAATTCATGCACTGAAAATAATTAAGTAATGACAAAAAAATTCTTTATTTATTTAACTCCCCAAAAGGGGAGTGGGCCGATCCCAGAGGTACTGCAATACTGGGCCAACCCGTGGGGAAGTCGGAGCAAGCTCCTGCATCTTCCCCGAGTTCGAAAAATCAGTTTAATATCGAAGTCCCCCAGTGGAGGACGTATCAGATATTAAGCTGATAAGAACAGATACTACACTTTGATCTTAGCCAAAAGGCCGAGAAGCGATGCTCAGTCATTCCAGGAGTGAAAACCAGGTACTTAAAGATAGGCATACAGATTATGGTGTCCTATATTCACACATTCTTCATGCATTTCAAAGTTAACCCCAAAAAAATTATTCGTGAAATTTGTTTCGAGAACAACAAATAATCAATCCACTTGTTCTTGTCAAACTCGTGAGTAATAAGTTGCGAAATTGAGAAGGAAATATATAAAAAATAGCAATTGAAGTGGAGGAAATATGTATATCTGAACGTTTATTATACGTCCAGGCAGTAATATTTGAACACTCACTAGGTGAAGTCAAGAATAATGCTCACATAACCTACACACAGGGCTACCCAACAAACATGAATCATTGGCCCGATATTGTTGTGTTAAAATTGGGGCAGAGTCGTAGACAATGGACCAACACTAATCCAGCATTGGGTCAATAGCTCATGCTTGCTGAGTATAATGTGGTGGTGGCGACATGCAAAACTCCACAGCTGCTTGAAAAGTAGAGCAAATTATATTCTGAGGTTTCTTTCATGGGCCACCAAGCTAAAATAAATCGTGCTGAAAGTTATTGAAATTCATGCACTGAAAATAATTAAGTAATGACAAAAAAATTCTTTATTTATTTAACTCCCCAAAAGGGGAGTGGGCCGATCCCAGAGGTACTGCAATACTGGGCCAACCCGTGGGGAAGTCGGAGCAAGCTCCTGCATCTTCCCCGAGTTCCAAAAATCAGTTTAATATCGAAGTCCCCCAGTGGAGGACGTATCAGATATTAAGCTGATAAGAACAGATACTACACTTTGATCTTAGCCAAAAGGCCGAGAAGCGATGCTCAGTCATTCCAGTAGTGAAAACCAGGTACTTAAAGATAGGCATACAGATTATGGTGTCCTATATTCACACATTCTTCATGCATTTCAAAGTTAACCCCAAAAAAATTATTCGTGAAATTTGTTTCGAGAACAACAAATAATCAATCCACTTGTTCTTGTCAAACTCGTGAGTAATAAGTTGCGAAATTGAGAAGGAAATATATAAAAAATAGCAATTGAAGTGGAGGAAATATGTATATCTGAACGTTTATTATACGTCCAGGCAGTAATATTTGAACACTCACTAGGTGAAGTCAAGAATAATGCTCACATAACCTACACACAGGGCTACCCAACAAACATGAATCATTGGCCCGATATTGTTGTGTTAAAATTGGGGCAGAGTCGTAGACAATGGACCAACACTAATCCAGCATTGGGTCAATAGCTCATGCTTGCTGGGTATAATGTGGTGGTGGCGACATGCAAAACTCCACAGCTGCTTGAAAAGTAGAGCGAATTATATTCTGAGGTTTCTTTCATGGGCCACCAAGCTAAAATAAATCGTGCTGAAAGTTATTGAAATTCATGCACTGAAAATAATTAGGTAATGACAAAAAAATTCTTTATTTATTTAACTCCCCAAAAGGGGAGTGGGCCGATCCCAGAGGTACTGCAATACTGGGCCAACCCGTGGGGAAGTCGGAGCAAGCTCCTGCATCTTCCCCGAGTTCCAAAAATCAGTTTAATATCGAAGTCCCCCAGTGGAGGACGTATCAGATATTAAGCTGATAAGAACAGATACTACACTTTGATCTTAGCCAAAAGGCCGAGAAGCGATGCTCAGTCATTCCAGGAGTGAAAACCAGGTACTTAAAGATAGGCATACAGATTATGGTGTCCTATATTCACACATTCTTCATGCATTTCAAAGTTAACCCCAAAAAAATTATTCGTGAAATTTGTTTCGAGAACAACAAATAATCAATCCACTTGTTCTTGTCAAACTCGTGAGTAATAAGTTGCGAAATTGAGAAGGAAATATATAAAAAATAGCAATTGAAGTGGAGGAAATATGTATATCTGAACGTTTATTATACGTCCAGGCAGTAATATTTGAACACTCACTAGGTGAAGTCAAGAATAATGCTCACATAACCTACACACAGGGTTACCCAACAAACATGAATCATTGGCCCGATATTGTTGTGTTAAAATTGGGGCAGAGTCGTAGACAATGGACCAACACTAATCCAGCATTGGGTCAATAGCTCATGCTTGCTGGGTATAATGTGGTGGTGGCGACATGCAAAACTCCACAGCTGCTTGAAAAGTAGAGCGAATTATATTCTGAGGTTTCTTTCATGGGCCACCAAGCTAAAATAAATCGTGCTGAAAGTTATTGAAATTCATGCACTGAAAATAATTAAGTAATGACAAAAAAATTCTTTATTTATTTAACTCCCCAAAAGGGGAGTGGGCCGATCCCAGAGGTACTGCAATACTGGGCCAACCCGTGGGGAAGTCGGAGCAAGCTCCTGCATCTTCCCCGAGTTCCAAAAATCAGTTTAATATCGAAGTCCCCCAGTGGAGGACGTATCAGATATTAAGCTGATAAGAACAGATACTACACTTTGATCTTAGCCAAAAGGCCGAGAAGCGATGCTCAGTCATTCCAGGAGTGAAAACCAGGTACTTAAAGATAGGCATACAGATTATGGTGTCCTATATTCACACATTCTTCATGCATTTCAAAGTTAACCCCAAAAAAATTATTCGTGAAATTTGTTTCGAGAACAACAAATAATCAATCCACTTGTTCTTGTCAAACTCGTGAGTAATAAGTTGCGAAATTGAGAAGGAAATATATAAAAAATAGCAATTGAAGTGGAGGAAATATGTATATCTGAACGTTTATTATACGTCCAGGCAGTAATATTTGAACACTCACTAGGTGAAGTCAAGAATAATGCTCACATAACCTACACACAGGGCTACCCAACAAACATGAATCATTGGCCCGATATTGTTGTGTTAAAATTGGGGCAGAGTCGTAGACAATGGACCAACACTAATCCAGCATTGGGTCAATAGCTCATGCTTGCTGGGTATAATGTGGTGGTGGCGACATGCAAAACTCCACAGCTGCTTGAAAAGTAGAGCGAATTATATTCTGAGGTTTCTTTCATGGGCCACCAAGCTAAAATAAATCGTGCTGAAAGTTATTGAAATTCATGCACTGAAAATAATTAAGTAATGACAAAAAAATTCTGTATTTATTTAACTCCCCAAAAGGGGAGTGGGCCGATCCCAGAGGTACTGCAATACTGGGCCAACCCGTGGGGAAGTCGGAGCAAGCTCCTGCATCTTCCCCGAGTTCCAAAAATCAGTTTAATATCGAAGTCCCCCAGTGGAGGACGTATCAGATATTAAGCTGATAAGAACAGATACTACACTTTGATCTTAGCCAAAAGGCCGAGAAGCGATGCTCAGTCATTCCAGGAGTGAAAACCAGGTACTTAAAGATAGGCATACAGATTATGGTGTCCTATATTCACACATTCTTCATGCATTTCAAAGTTAACCCCCAAAAAATTATTCGTGAAATTTGTTTCGAGAACAACAAATAATCAATCCACTTGTTCTTGTCAAACTCGTGAGTAATAAGTTGCGAAATTGAGAAGGAAATATATAAAAAATAGCAATTGAAGTGGAGGAAATATGTATATCTGAACGTTTATTATACGTCCAGGCAGTAATATTTGAACACTCACTAGGTGAAGTCAAGAATAATGCTCACATAACCTACACACAGGGCTACCCAACAAACATGAATCATTGGCCCGATATTGTTGTGTTAAAATTGGGGCAGAGTCGTAGACAATGGACCAACACTAATCCAGCATTGGGTCAATAGCTCATGCTTGCTGGGTATAATGTGGTGGTGGCGACATGCAAAACTCCACAGCTGCTTGAAAAGTAGAGCGAATTATATTCTGAGGTTTCTTTCATGGGCCACCAAGCTAAAATAAATCGTGCTGAAAGTTATTGAAATTCATGCACTGAAAATAATTAAGTAATGACAAAAAAAATTCTGTATTTATTTAACTCCCCAAAAGGGGAGTGGGCCGATCCCAGAGGTACTGCAATACTGGGCCAACCCGTGGGGAAGTCGGAGCAAGCTCCTGCATCTTCCCCGAGTTCCAAAAATCAGTTTAATATCGAAGTCCCCCAGTGGAGGACGTATCAGATATTAAGCTGATAAGAACAGATACTACACTTTGATCTTAGCCAAAAGGCCGAGAAGCGATGCTCAGTCATTCCAGGAGTGAAAACCAGGTACTTAAAGATAGGCATACAGATTATGGTGTCCTATATTCACACATTCTTCATGCATTTCAAAGTTAACCCCCAAAAAATTATTCGTGAAATTTGTTTCGAGAACAACAAATAATCAATCCACTTGTTCTTGTCAAACTCGTGAGTAATAAGTTGCGAAATTGAGAAGGAAATATATAAAAAATAGCAATTGAAGTGGAGGAAATATGTATATCTGAACGTTTATTATACGTCCAGGCAGTAATATTTGAACACTCACTAGGTGAAGTCAAGAATAATGCTCACATAACCTACACACAGGGCTACCCAACAAACATGAATCATTGGCCCGATATTGTTGTGTTAAAATTGGGGCAGAGTCGTAGACAATGGACCAACACTAATCCAGCATTGGGTCAATAGCTCATGCTTGCTGGGTATAATGTGGTGGTGGCGACATGCAAAACTCCACAGCTGCTTGAAAAGTAGAGCGAATTATATTCTGAGGCTTCTTTCATGGGCCACCAAGCTAAAATAAATCGTGCGGAAAGTTATTGAAATTCATGCACTGAAAATAATTAAGTAATGACAAAAAAATTCTTTATTTATTTAACTCCCCAAAAGGGGAGTGGGCCGATCCCAGAGGTACTGCAATACTGGGCCAACCCGGGGGGAAGTCGGAGCAAGCTCCTGCATCTTCCCCGAGTTCCAAAAATCAGTTTAATATCGAAGTCCCCCAGTGGAGGACGTATCAGATATTAAGCTGATAAGAACAGATACTACACTTTGATCTTAGCCAAAAGGCCGAGAAGCGATGCTCAGTCATTCCAGGAGTGAAAACCAGGTACTTAAAGATAGGCATACAGATTATGGTGTCCTATATTCACACATTCTTCATGCATTTCAAAGTTAACCCCAAAAAAATTATTCGTGAAATTTGTTTCGAGAACAGCAAATAATCAATCCACTTGTTCTTGTCAAACTCGTGAGTAATAAGTTGCGAAATTGAGAAGGAAATATATAAAAAATAGCAATTGAAGTGGAGGAAATATGTATATCTGAACGTTTATTATACGTCCAGGCAGTAATATTTGAACACTCACTAGGTGAAGTCAAAAATAATGCTCACATAACCTACACACAGGGCTACCCAACAAACATGAATCATTGGCCCGATATTGTTGTGTTAAAATTGGGGCAGAGTCGTAGACAATGGACCAACACTAATCCAGCATTGGGTCAATAGCTCATGCTTGCTGGGTATAATGTGTTGGTGGCGACATGCAAAACTCCACAGCTGCTTGAAAAGTAGAGCGAATTATATTCTGAGGTTTCTTTCATGGGCCACCAAGCTAAAATAAATCGTGCTGAAAGTTATTGAAATTCATGCACTGAAAATAATTAAGTAATGACAAAAAAATTCTTTATTTATTTAACTCCCCAAAAGGGGAGTGGGCCGATCCCAGAGGTACTGCAATACTGGGCCAACCCGTGGGGAAGTCGGAGCAAGCTCCTGCATCTTCCCCGAGTTCCAAAAATCAGTTTAATATCGAAGTCCCCCAGTGGAGGACGTATCAGATATTAAGCTGATAAGAACAGATACTACACTTTGATCTTAGCCAAAAGGCCGAGAAGCGATGCTCAGTCATTCCAGGAGTGAAAACCAGGTACTTAAAGATAGGCATACAGATTATGGTGTCCTATATTCACACATTCTTCATGCATTTCAAAGTTAACCCCAAAAAAATTATTCGTGAAATTTGTTTCGAGAACAACAAATAATCAATCCACTTGTTCTTGTCAAACTCGTGAGTAATAAGTTGCGAAATTGAGAAGAAAATATATAAAAAATAGCAATTGAAGTGGAGGAAATATGTATATCTGAACGTTTATTATACGTCCAGGCAGTAATATTTGAACACTCACTAGGTGAAGTCAAGAATAATGCTCACATAACCTACACACAGGGCTACCCAACAAACATGAATCATTGGCCCGATATTGTTGTGTTAAAATTGGGGCAGAGTCGTAGACAATGGACCAACACTAATCCAGCATTGGGTCAATAGCTCATGCTTGCTGGGTATAATGTGGTGGTGGCGACATGCAAAACTCCACAGCTGCTTGAAAAGTAGAGCGAATTATATTCTGAAGTTTCTTTCATGGGCCACCAAGCTAAAATAAATCGTGCGGAAAGTTATTGAAATTCATGCACTGAAAATAATTAAGTAATGACAAAAAAATTCTTTATTTATTTAACTCCCCAAAAGGGGAGTGGGCCGATCCCAGAGGTACTGCAATACTGGGCCAACCCGTGGGGAAGTCGGAGCAAGCTCCTGCATCTTCCCCGAGTTCCAAAAATCAGTTTAATATCGAAGTCCCCCAGTGGAGGACGTATCAGATATTAAGCTGATAAGAACAGATACTACACTTTGATCTTAGCCAAAAGGCCGAGAAGCGATGCTCAGTCATTCCAGGAGTGAAAACCAGGTACTTAAAGATAGGCATACAGATTATGGTGTCCTATATTCACACATTCTTCATGCATTTCAAAGTTAACCCCAAAAAAATTATTCGTGAAATTTGTTTCGATAACAACAAATAATCAATCCACTTGTTCTTGTCAAACTCGTGAGTAATAAGTTGCGAAATTGAGAAGGAAATATATAAAAAATAGCAATTGAAGTGGAGGAAATATGTATATCTGAACGTTTATTATACGCCCAGGCAGTAATATTTGAACACTCACTAGGTGAAGTCAAGAATAATGCTCACATAACCTACACACAGGGCTACCCAACAAACATGAATCATTGGCCCGATATTGTTGTGTTAAAATTGGGGCAGAGTCGTAGACAATGGACCAACACTAATCCAGCATTGGGTCAATAGCTCATGCTTGCTGGGTATAATGTGGTGGTGGCGACATGCAAAACTCCACAGCTGCTTGAAAAGTAGAGCGAATTATATTCTGAGGTTTCTTTCATGGGCCACCAAGCTAAAATAAATCGTGCTGAAAGTTATTGAAATTCATGCACTGAAAATAATTAAGTAATGACAAAAAAATTCTTTATTTATTTAACTCCCCAAAAGGGGAGTGGGCCGATCCCAGAGGTACCGCAATACTGGGCCAACCCGTGGGGAAGTCGGAGCAAGCTCCTGCATCTTCCCCGAGTTCCAAAAATCAGTTTAATATCGAAGTCCCCCAGTGGAGGACGTATCAGATATTAAGCTGATAAGAACAGATACTACACTTTGATCTTAGCCAAAAGGCCGAGAAGCGATGCTCAGTCATTCCAGGAGTGAAAACCAGGTACTTAAAGATAGGCATACAGATTATGGTGTCCTATATTCACACATTCTTCATGCATTTCAAAGTTAACCCCAAAAAAATTATTCGTGAAATTTGTTTCGAGAACAACAAATAATCAATCCACTTGTTCTTGTCAAACTCGTGAGTAATAAGTTGCGAAATTGAGAAGGAAATATATAAAAAATAGCAATTGAAGTGGAGGAAATATGTATATCTGAACGTTTATTATACGTCCAGGCAGTAATATTTGAACACTCACTAGGTGAAGTCAAGAATAATGCTCACATAACCTACACACAGGGCTACCCAACAAACATGAATCATTGGCCCGATAATGTTGTGTTAAAATTGGGGCAGAGTCGTAGACAATGGACCAACACTGATCCAGCATTGGGTCAATAGCTCATGCTTGCTGGGTATAATGTGGTGGTGGCGACATGCAAAACTCCACAGCTGCTTGAAAAGTAGAGCGAATTATATTCTGAGGTTTCTTTCATGGGCCACCAAGCTAAAATAAATCGTGCTGAAAGTTATTGAAATTCATGCACTGAAAATAATTAAGTAATGACAAAAAAATTCTTTATTTATTTAACTCCCCAAAAGGGGAGTGGGCCGATCCCAGAGGTACTGCAATACTGGGCCAACCCGTGGGGAAGTCGGAGCAAGCTCCTGCATCTTCCCCGAGTTCCAAAAATCAGTTTAATATCGAAGTCCCCCAGTGGAGGACGTATCAGATATTAAGCTGATAAGAACAGATACTACACTTTGATCTTAGCCAAAAGGCCGAGAAGCGATGCTCAGTCATTCCAGGAGTGAAAACCAGGTACTTAAAGATAGGCATACAGATTATGGTGTCCTATATTCACACATTCTTCATGCATTTCAAAGTTAACCCCAAAAAAATTATTCGTGAAATTTGTTTCGAGAACAACAAATAATCAATCCACTTGTTCTTGTCAAACTCGTGAGTAATAAGTTGCGAAATTGAGAAGGAAATATATAAAAAATAGCAATTGAAGTGGAGGAAATATGTATATCTGAACGTTTATTATACGTCCAGGCAGTAATATTTGAACACTCACTAGGGGAAGTCAAGAATAATGCTCACATAACCTACACACAGGGCTACCCAACAAACATGAATCATTGGCCCGATATTGTTGTGTTAAAATTGGGGCAGAGTCGTAGACAATGGACCAACACTAATCCAGCATTGGGTCAATAGCTCATGCTTGCTGGGTATAATGTGGTGGTGGCGACATGCAAAACTCCACAGCTGCTTGAAAAGTAGAGCGAATTATATTCTGAGGTTTCTTTCATGGGCCACCAAGCTAAAATAAATCGTGCTGAAAGTTATTGAAATTCATGCACTGAAAATAATTAAGTAATGACAAAAAAATTCTTTATTTATTTAACTCCCCAAAAGGGGAGTGGGCCGATCCCAGAGGTACTGCAATACTGGGCCAACCCGTGGGGAAGTCGGAGCAAGCTCCTGCATCTTCCCCGAGTTCCAAAAATCAGTTTAATATCGAAGTCCCCCAGTGGAGGACGTATCAGATATTAAGCTGATAAGAACAAATACTACACTTTGATCTTAGCCAAAAGGCCGAGAAGCGATGCTCAGTCATTCCAGGAGTGAAAACCAGGTACTTAAAGATAGGCATACAGATTATGGTGTCCTATATTCACACATTCTTCATGCATTTCAAAGTTAACCCCAAAAAAATTATTCGTGAAATTTGTTTCGAGAACAACAAATAATCAATCCACTTGTTCTTGTCAAACTCGTGAGTAATAAGTTGCGAAATTGAGAAGGAAATATATAAAAAATAGCAATTGAAGTGGAGGAAATATGTATATCTGAACGTTTATTATACATCCAGGCAGTAATATTTGAACACTCACTAGGTGAAGTCAAGAATAATGCTCACATAACCTACACACAGGGCTACCCAACAAACATGAATCATTGGCCCGATATTGTTGTGTTAAAATTGGGGCAGAGTCGTAGACAATGGACCAACACTAATCCAGCATTGGGTCAATAGCTCATGCTTGCTGGGTATAATGTGGTGGTGGCGACATGCAAAACTCCACAGCTGCTTGAAAAGTAGAGCGAATTATATTCTGAGGTTTCTTTCATGGGCCACCAAGCTAAAATAAATCGTGCTGAAAGTTATTGAAATTCATGCACTGAAAATAATTAAGTAATGACAAAAAAATTCTTTATTTATTTAACTCCCCAAAACGGGAGTGGGCCGATCCCAGAGGTACTGCAATACTGGGCCAACCAGTGGGGAAGTCGGAGCAAGCTCCTGCATCTTCCCCGAGTTCCAAAAATCAGTTTAATATCGAAGTCCCCCAGTGGAGGACGTATCAGATATTAAGCTGATAAGAACAGATACTACACTTTGATCTTAGCCAAAAGGCCGAGAAGCGATGCTCAGTCATTCCAGGAGTGAAAACCAGGTACTTAAAGATAGGCATACAGATTATGGTGTCCTATATTCACACATTCTTCATGCATTTCAAAGTTAACCCCAAAAAAATTATTCGTGAAATTTGTTTCGAGAACAACAAATAATCAATCCACTTGTTCTTGTCCAACTCGTGAGTAATAAGTTGCGAAATTGAGAAGGAAATATATAAAAAATAGCAATTGAAGTGGAGGAAATATGTATATCTGAACGTTCATTATACGTCCAGGCAGTAATATTTGAACACTCACTAGGTGAAGTCAAGAATAATGCTCACATAACCTACACACAGGGCTACCCAACAAACATGAATCATTGGCCCGATATTGTTGTGTTAAAATTGGGGCAGAGTCGTAGACAATGGACCAACACTAATCCAGCATTGGGTCAATAGCTCATGCTTGCTGGGTATAATGTGGTGGTGGCGACATGCAAAACTCCACAGCTGCTTGAAAAGTAGAGCGAATTATATTATGAGGTTTCTTTCATGGGCCACCAAGCTAAAATAAATCGTGCTGAAAGTTATTGAAATTCATGCACTGAAAATAATTAAGTAATGACAAAAAAATTCTTTATTTATTTAACTCCCCAAAAGGGGAGTGGGCCGATCCCAGAGGTACTGCAATACTGGGCCAACCCGTGGGGAAGTCGGAGCAAGCTCCTGCATCTTCCCCGAGTTCCAAAAATCAGTTTAATATCGAAGTCCCCCAGTGGAGGACGTATCAGATATTAAGCTGATAAGAACAGATACTACACTTTGATCTTAGCCAAAAGGCCGAGAAGCGATGCTCAGTCATTCCAGGAGTGAAAACCAGGTACTTAAAGATAGGCATACAGATTATGGTGTCCTATATTCACACATTCTTCATGCATTTCAAAGTTAACCCCAAAAAAATTATTCGTGAAATTTGTTTCGAGAACAACAAATAATCAATCCACTTGTTCTTGTCAAACTCGTGAGTAATAAGTTGCGAAATTGAGAAGGAAATATATAAAAAATAGCAATTGAAGTGGAGGAAATATGTATATCTGAACGTTTATTATACGTCCAGGCAGTAATATTTGAACACTCACTAGGTGAAGTCAAGAATAATGCTCACATAACCTACACACAGGGCTACCCAACAAACATGAATCATTGGCCCGATATTGTTGGGTTAAAATTGGGGCATAGTCGTAGACAATGGACCAACACTAATCCAGCATTGGGTCAATAGCTCATGCTTGCTGGGTATAATGTGGTGGTGGCGACATGCAAAACTCCACAGCTGCTTGAAAAGTAGAGCGAATTATATTCTGAGGTTTCTTTCATGGGCCACCAAGCTAAAATAAATCGTGCTGAAAGTTATTGAAATTCATGCACTGAAAATAATTAAGTAATGACAAAAAAATTCTTTATTTATTTAACTCCCCAAAAGGGGAGTGGGCCGATCCCAGAGGTACTGCAATACTGGGCCAACCCGTGGGGAAGTCGGAGCAAGCTCCTGCATCTTCCCCGAGTTCCAAAAATCAGTTTAATATCGAAGTCCCCCAGTGGAGGACGTATCAGATATTAAGCTGATAAGAACAGATACTACACTTTGATCTTAGCCAAAAGGCCGAGAAGCGATGCTCAGTCATTCCAGGAGTGAAAACCAGGTACTTAAAGATAGGCATACAGATTATGGTGTCCTATATTCACACATTCTTCATGCATTTCAAAGTTAACCCCAAAAAAATTATTCGTGAAATTTGTTTCGAGAACAACAAATAATCAATCCACTTGTTCTTGTCAAACTCGTGAGTAATAAGTTGCGAAATTGAGAAGGAAATATATAAAAAATAGCAATTGAAGTGGAGGAAATATGTATATCTGAACGTTTATTATACGTCCAGGCAGTAATATTTGAACACTCACTAGGTGAAGTCAAGAATAATGCTCACATAACCTACACACAGGGCTACCCAACAAACATGAATCATTGGCCCGATATTGTTGTGTTAAAATTGGGGCAGAGTCGTAGACAATGGACCAACACTAATCCAGCATTGGGTCAATAGCTCATGCTTGCTGGGTATAATGTGGTGGTGGCGACATGCAAAACTCCACAGCTGCTTGAAAAGTAGAGCGAATTATATTCTGAGGTTTCTTTCATTGGCCACCAAGCTAAAATAAATCGTGCTGAAAGTTATTGAAATTCATGCACTGAAAATAATTAAGTAATGACAAAAAAATTCTTTATTTATTTAACTCCCCAAAAGGGGAGTGGGCCGATCCCAGAGGTACTGCAATACTGGGCCAACCCGTGGGGAAGTCGGAGCAAGCTCCTGCATCTTCCCCGAGTTCCAAAAATCAGTTTAATATCGAAGTCCCCCAGTGGAGGACGTATCAGATATTAAGCTGATAAGAACAGATACTACACTTTGATCTTAGCCAAAAGGCCGAGAAGCGATGCTCAGTCATTCCAGGAGTGAAAACCAGGTACTTAAAGATAGGCATACAGATTATGGTGTCCTATATTCACACATTCTTCATGCATTTCAAAGTTAACCCCAAAAAAATTATTCGTGAAATTTGTTTCGAGAACAACAAATAATCAATCCACTTGTTCTTGTCAAACTCGTGAGTAATAAGTTGCGAAATTGAGAAGGAAATATATAAAAAATAGCAATTGAAGTGGAGGAAATATGTATATCTGAACGTTTATTATACGTCCAGGCAGTAATATTTGAACACTCACTAGGTGAAGTCAAGAATAATGCTCACATAACCTACACACAGGGCTACCCAACAAACATGAATCATTGGCCCGATATTGTTGTGTTAAAATTGGGGCAGAGTCGTAGACAATGGACCAACACTAATCCAGCATTGGGTCAATAGCTCATGCTTGCTGGGTATAATGTGGTGGTGGCGACATGCAAAACTCCACAGCTGCTTGAAAAGTAGAGCGAATTATATTCTGAGGTTTCTTTCATTGGCCACCAAGCTAAAATAAATCGTGCTGAAAGTTATTGAAATTCATGCACTGAAAATAATTAAGTAATGACAAAAAAATTCTTTATTTATTTAACTCCCCAAAAGGGGAGTGGGCCGATCCCAGAGGTACTGCAATACTGGGCCAACCCGTGGGGAAGTCGGAGCAAGCTCCTGCATCTTCCCCGAGTTCCAAAAATCAGTTTAATATCGAAGTCCCCCAGTGGAGGACGTATCAGATATTAAGCTGATAAGAACAGATACTACACTTTGATCTTAGCCAAAAGGCCGAGAAGCGATGCTCAGTCATTCCAGGAGTGAAAACCAGGTACTTAAAGATAGGCATACAGATTATGGTGTCCTATATTCACACATTCTTCATGCATTTCAAAGTTAACCCCAAAAAAATTATTCGTGAAATTTGTTTCGAGAACAACAAATAATCAATCCACTTGTTCTTGTCAAACTCGTGAGTAATAAGTTGCGAAATTGAGAAGGAAATATATAAAAAATAGCAATTGAAGTGGAGGAAATATGTATATCTGAACGTTTATTATACGTCCAGGCAGTAATATTTGAACACTCACTAGGTGAAGTCAAGAATAATGCTCACATAACCTACACACAGGGCTACCCAACAAACATGAATCATTGGCCCGATATTGTTGTGTTAAAATTGGGGCAGAGTCGTAGACAATGGACCAACACTAATCCAGCATTGGGTCAATAGCTCATGCTTGCTGGGTATAATGTGGTGGTGGCGACATGCAAAACTCCACAGCTGCTTGAAAAGTAGAGCGAATTATATTCTGAGGTTTCTTTCATTGGCCACCAAGCTAAAATAAATCGTGCTGAAAGTTATTGAAATTCATGCACTGAAAATAATTAAGTAATGACAAAAAAATTCTTTATTTATTTAACTCCCCAAAAGGGGAGTGGGCCGATCCCAGAGGTACTGCAATACTGGGCCAACCCGTGGGGAAGTCGGAGCAAGCTCCTGCATCTTCCCCGAGTTCCAAAAATCAGTTTAATATCGAAGTCCCCCAGTGGAGGACGTATCAGATATTAAGCTGATAAGAACAGATACTACACTTTGATCTTAGCCAAAAGGCCGAGAAGCGATGCTCAGTCATTCCAGGAGTGAAAACCAGGTACTTAAAGATAGGCATACAGATTATGGTGTCCTATATTCACACATTCTTCATGCATTTCAAAGTTAACCCCAAAAAAATTATTCGTGAAATTTGTTTCGAGAACAACAAATAATCAATCCACTTGTTCTTGTCAAACTCGTGAGTAATAAGTTGCGAAATTGAGAAGGAAATATATAAAAAATAGCAATTGAAGTGGAGGAAATATGTATATCTGAACGTTTATTATACGTCCAGGCAGTAATATTTGAACACTCACTAGGTGAAGTCAAGAATAATGCTCACATAACCTACACACAGGGCTACCCAACAAACATGAATCATTGGCCCGATATTGTTGTGTTAAAATTGGGGCAGAGTCGTAGACAATGGACCAACACTAATCCAGCATTGGGTCAATAGCTCATGCTTGCTGGGTATAATGTGGTGGTGGCGACATGCAAAACTCCACAGCTGCTTGAAAAGTAGAGCGAATTATATTCTGAGGTTTCTTTCATTGGCCACCAAGCTAAAATAAATCGTGCTGAAAGTTATTGAAATTCATGCACTGAAAATAATTAAGTAATGACAAAAAAATTCTTTATTTATTTAACTCCCCAAAAGGGGAGTGGGCCGATCCCAGAGGTACTGCAATACTGGGCCAACCCGTGGGGAAGTCGGAGCAAGCTCCTGCATCTTCCCCGAGTTCCAAAAATCAGTTTAATATCGAAGTCCCCCAGTGGAGGACGTATCAGATATTAAGCTGATAAGAACAGATACTACACTTTGATCTTAGCCAAAAGGCCGAGAAGCGATGCTCAGTCATTCCAGGAGTGAAAACCAGGTACTTAAAGATAGGCATACAGATTATGGTGTCCTATATTCACACATTCTTCATGCATTTCAAAGTTAACCCCAAAAAAATTATTCGTGAAATTTGTTTCGAGAACAACAAATAATCAATCCACTTGTTCTTGTCAAACTCGTGAGTAATAAGTTGCGAAATTGAGAAGGAAATATATAAAAAATAGCAATTGAAGTGGAGGAAATATGTATATCTGAACGTTTATTATACGTCCAGGCAGTAATATTTGAACACTCACTAGGTGAAGTCAAGAATAATGCTCACATAACCTACACACAGGGCTACCCAACAAACATGAATCATTGGCCCGATATTGTTGTGTTAAAATTGGGGCAGAGTCGTAGACAATGGACCAACACTAATCCAGCATTGGGTCAATAGCTCATGCTTGCTGGGTATAATGTGGTGGTGGCGACATGCAAAACTCCACAGCTGCTTGAAAAGTAGAGCGAATTATATTCTGAGGTTTCTTTCATGGGCCACCAAGCTAAAATAAATCGTGCTGAAAGTTATTGAAATTCATGCACTGAAAATAATTAAGTAATGACAAAAAAATTCTTTATTTATTTAACTCCCCAAAAGGGGAGTGGGCCGATCCCAGAGGTACTGCAATACTGGGCCAACCCGTGGGGAAGTCGGAGCAAGCTCCTGCATCTTCCCCGAGTTCCAAAAATCAGTTTAATATCGAAGTCCCCCAGTGGAGGACGTATCAGATATTAAGCTGATAAGAACAGATACTACACTTTGATCTTAGCCAAATGGCCGAGAAGCGATGCTCAGTCATTCCAGGAGTGAAAACCAGGTACTTAAAGATAGGCATACAGATTATGGTGTCCTATATTCACACATTCTTCATGCATTTCAAAGTTAACCCCAAAAAAATTATTCGTGAAATTTGTTTCGAGAACAACAAATAATCAATCCACTTGTTCTTGTCAAACTCGTGAGTAATAAGTTGCGAAATTGAGAAGGAAATATATAGAAAATAGCAATTGAAGTGGAGGAAATATGTATATCTGAACGTTTATTATACGTCCAGGCAGTAATATTTGAACACTCACTAGGTGAAGTCAAGAATAATGCTCTCATAACCTACACACAGGGCTACCCAACAAACATGAATCATTGGCCCGATATTGTTGTGTTAAAATTGGGGCAGAGTCGTAGACAATGGACCAACACTAATCCAGCATTGGGTCAATAGCTCATGCTTGCTGGGTATAATGTGGTGGTGGCGACATGCAAAACTCCACAGCTGCTTGAAAAGTAGAGCAAATTATATTCTGAGGTTTCTTTCATGGGCCACCAAGCTAAAATAAATCGTGCTGAAAGTTATTGAAATTCATGCACTGAAAATAATTAAGTAATGACAAAAAAATTCTTTATTTATTTAACTCCCCAAAACGGGAGTGGGCCGATCCCAGAGGTACTGCAATACTGGGCCAACCCGTGGGGAAGTCGGAGCAAGCTCCTGCATCTTCCCCGACTTCCAAAAATCAGTTTAATATCGAAGTCCCCCAGTGGAGGACGTATCAGATATTAAGCTGATAAGAACAGATACTACACTTTGATCTTAGCCAAAAGGCCGAGAAGCGATGCTCAGTCATTCCAGGAGTGAAAACCAGGTACTTAAAGATAGGCATACAGATTATGGTGTCCTATATTCACACATTCTTCATGCATTTCAAAGTTAACCCCAAAAAAATTATTCGTGAAATTTGTTTCGAGAACAACAAATAATCAATCCACTTGTTCTTGTCAAACTCGTGAGTAATAAGTTGCGAAATTGAGAAGGAAATATATAAAAAATAGCAATTGGAGTGGAGGAAATATGTATATCTGAACGTTTATTATACGTCCAGGCAGTAATATTTGAACACTCACTAGGTGAAGTCAAGAATAATGCTCACATAACCTACACACAGGGCTACCCAACAAACATGAATCATTGGCCCGATATTGTTGTGTTAAAATTGGGGCAGAGTCGTAGACAATGGACCAACACTAATCCAGCATTGGGTCAATAGCTCATGCTTGCTGGGTATAATGTGGTGGTGGCGACATGCAAAACTCCACAGCTGCTTGAAAAGTAGAGCAAATTATATTCTGAGGTTTCTTTCATGGGCCACCAAGCTAAAATAAATCGTGCTGAAAGTTATTGAAATTCATGCACTGAAAATAATTAAGTAATGACAGAAAAATTCTTTATTTATTTAGCTCCCCAAAAGGGGAGTGGGCCGATCCCAGAGGTACTGCAATACTGGGCCAACCCGTGGGGAAGTCGGAGCAAGCTCCTGCATCTTCCCCGAGTTCCAAAAATCAGTTTAATATCGAAGTCCCCCAGTGGAGGACGTATCAGATATTAAGCTGATAAGAACAGATACTACACTTTGATCTTAGCCAAAAGGCCGAGAAGCGATGCTCAGTCATTCCAGGAGTGAAAACCAGGTACTTAAAGATAGGCATACAGATTATGGTGTCCTATATTCACACATTCTTCATGCATTTCAAAGTTAACCCCAAAAAAATTATTCGTGAAATTTGTTTCGAGAACAACAAATAATCAATCCCCTTGTTCTTGTCAAACTCGTGAGTAATAAGTTGCGAAATTGAGACGGAAATATATAAAAAATAGCAATTGAAGTGGAGGAAATATGTATATCTGAACGTTTATTATACGTCCAGGCAGTAATATTTGAACACTCACTAGGGGAAGTCAAGAATAATGCTCACATAACCTACACACAGGGCTAGCCAACAAACATGAATCATTGGCCCGATATTGTTGTGTTAAAATTGGGGCAGAGTCGTAGACAATGGACCAACACTAATCCAGCATTGGGTCAATAGCTCATGCTTGCTGGGTATAATGTGGTGGTGGCGACATGCAAAACTCCACAGCTGCTTGAAAAGTAGAGCGAATTATATTCTGAGGTTTCTTTCATGGGCCACCAAGCTAAAATAAATCGTGCTGAAAGTTATTGAAATTCATGCACTGAAAATAATTAAGTAATGACAAAAAAAATCTTTATTTATTTAACTCCTCAAAAGGGGAGTAGGCCGATCCCAGAGGTACTGCAATACTGGGCCAACCCGTGGGGAAGTCGGAGCAAGCTCCTGCATCTTCCCCGAGTTCCAAAAATCAGTTTAATATCGAAGTCCCCCAGTGGAGGACGTATCAGATATTAAGCTGATAAGAACAGATACTACACTTTGATCTTAGCCAAAAGGCCGAGAAGCGATGCTCAGTCATTCCAGGAGTGAAAACCAGGTACTTAAAGATAGGCATACAGATTATGGTGTCCTATATTCACACATTCTTCATGCATTTCAAAGTTAACCCCAAAAAAATTATTAGTGAAATTTGTTTCGAGAACAACAAATAATCAATCCCCTTGTTCTTGTCAAACTCGTGAGTAATAAGTTGCGAAATTGAGAAGGAAATATATAAAAAATAGCAATTGAAGTGGAGGAAATATGTATATCTGAACGTTTATTATACGTCCAGGCAGTAATATTTGAACACTCACTAGGTGAAGTCAAGAATAATGCTCACATAACCTACACACAGGGCTACCCAACAAACATGAATCATTGGCCCGATATTGTTGTGTTAAAATTGGGGCAGAGTCGTAGACAATGGACCAACACTAATCCAGCATTGGGTCAATAGCTCATGCTTGCTGGGTATAATGTGGTAGTTGCGACATGCAAAACTCCACAGCTGCTTGAAAAGTAGAGCGAATTATATTCTGAGGTTTCTTTCATGGGCCACCAAGCTAAAATAAATCGTGCTGAAAGTTATTGAAATTCATGCACTGAAAATAATTAAGTAATGACAAAAAAATTCTTTATTTATTTAACTCCCCAAAAGGGGAGTGGGCCGATCCCAGAGGTACTGCAATACTGGGCCAACCCGTGGGGAAGTCGGAGCAAGCTCCTGCATCTTCCCCGAGTTCCAAAAATCAGTTTAATATCGAAGTCCCCCAGTGCAGGACGTATCAGATATTAAGCTGATAAGAACAGATACTACACTTTGATCTTAGCCAAAAGGCCGAGAAGCGATGCTCAGTCATTCCAGGAGTGAAAACCAGGTACTTAAAGATAGGCATACAGATTATGGTGTCCTATATTCACACATTCTTCATGCATTTCAAAGTTAACCCCAAAAAAATTATTAGTGAAATTTGTTTCGAGAACAACAAATAATCAATCCCCTTGTTCTTGTCAAACTCGTGAGTAATAAGTTGCGAAATTGAGAAGGAAATATATAAAAAATAGCAATTGAAGTGGAGGAAATATGTATATCTGAACGTTTATTATACGTCCAGGCAGTAATATTTGAACACTCACTAGGTGAAGTCAAGAATAATGCTCACATAACCTACACACAGGGCTACCCAACAAACATGAATCATTGGCCCGATATTATAGTGTTAAAATTGGGGCAGAGTCGTAGACAATGGACCAACACTAATCCAGCATTGGGTCAATAGCTCATGCTTGCTGGGTATAATGTGGTGGTGGCGACATGCAAAACTCCACAGCTGCTTGAAAAGTAGAGCGAATTATATTCTGAGGTTTCTTTCATGGGCCACCAAGCTAAAATAAATCGTGCTGAAAGTTATTGAAATTCATGCACTGAAAACAATTAAGTAATGACAAAAAAATTCTTTATTTATTTAACTCCCCAAAAGGGGAGTGGGCCGATCCCAGAGGTACTGCAATACTGGGCCAACCCGTGGGGAAGTCGGAGCAAGCTCCTGCATCTTCCCCGAGTTCCAAAAATCAGTTTAATATCGAAGTCCCCCAGTGGAGGACGTATCAGATATTAAGCTGATAAGAACAGATACTACACTTTGATCTTAGCCAAAAGGCCGAGAAGCGATGCTCAGTCATTCCAGGAATGAAAACCAGGTACTTAAAGATAGGCATACAGATTATGGTGTCCTATATTCACACATTCTTCATGCATTTCAAAGTTAACCCCAAAAAAATTATTCGTGAAATTTGTTTCGAGAACAACAAATAATCAATCCCCTTGTTCTTGTCAAACTCGTGAGTAATAAGTTGCGAAATTGAGAAGGAAATATATAAAAAATAGCAATTGAAGTGGAGGAAATATGTATATCTGAGCGTTTATTATACGTCCAGGCAGTAATATTTGAACACTCACTAGGTGAAGTCAAGAATAATGCTCACATAACCTACACACAGGGCTACCCAACAAACATGAATCATTGGCCCGATATTGTTGTGTTAAAATTGGGGCAGAGTCGTAGACAATGGACCAACACTAATCCAGCATTGGGTCAATAGCTCATGCTTGCTGGGTATAATGTGGTGGTGGCGACATGCAAAACTCCACAGCTGCTTGAAAAGTAGAGCGAATTATATTCTGAGGTTTCTTTCATGGGCCACCAAGCTAAAATAAATCGTGCTGAAAGTTATTGAAATTCATGCACTGAAAATAATTAAGTAATGACAAAAAAATTCTTTATTTATTTAACTCCCCAAAAGGGGAGTGGGCCGATCCCAGAGGTACTGCAATACTGGGCCAACCCGTGGGGAAGTCGGAGCAAGCTCCTGCATCTTCCCCGAGTTCCAAAAATCAGTTTAATATCGAAGTCCCCCAGTGGAGGACGTATCAGATATTAAGCTGATAAGAACAGATACTACACTTTGATCTTAGCCAAAAGGCCGAGAAGCGATGCTCAGTCATTCCAGGAGTGAAAACCAGGTACTTAAAGATAGGCATACAGATTATGGTGTCCTATATTCACACATTCTTCATGCATTTCAAAGTTAACCCCAAAAAAATTATTCGTGAAATTTGTTTCGAGAACAACAAATAATCAATCCACTTGTTCTTGTCAAACTCGTGAGTAATAAGTTGCGAAATTGAGAAGGAAATATATAAAAAATAGCAATTGAAGTGGAGGAAATATGTATATCTGAACGTTTATTATACGTCCAGGCAGTAATATTTGAACACTCACTAGGTGAAGTCAAGAATAATGCTCACATAACCTACACACAGGGCTACCCAACAAACATGAATCATTGGCCCGATATTGTTGTGTTAAAATTGGGGCAGAGTCGTAGACAATGGACCAACACTAATCCAGCATTGGGTCAATAGCTCATGCTTGCTGGGTATAATGTGGTGGTGGCGACATGCAAAACTCCACAGCTGCTTGAAAAGTAGAGCGAATTATATTCTGAGGTTTCTTTCATGGGCCACCAAGCTAAAATAAATCGTGCTGAAAGTTATTGAAATTCATGCACTGAAAATAATTAAGTAATGACAAAAAAATTCTTTATTTATTTAACTCCCCAAAAGGGGAGTGGGCCGATCCCAGAGGTACTGCAATACTGGGCCAACCCGTGGGGAAGTCGGAGCAAGCTCCTGCATCTTCCCCGAGTTCCAAAAATCAGTTTAATATCGAAGTCCCCCAGTGGAGGACGTATCAGATATTAAGCTGATAAGAACAGATACTACACTTTGATCTTAGCCAAAAGGCCGAGAAGCGATGCTCAGTCATTCCAGGAGTGAAAACCAGGTACTTAAAGATAGGCATACAGATTATGGTGTCCTATATTCACACATTCTTCATGCATTTCAAAGGTAACCCCAAAAAAATTATTCGTGAAATTTGTTTCGAGAACAACAAATAATCAATCCACTTGTTCTTGTCAAACTCGTGAGTAATAAGTTGCGAAATTGAGAAGGAAATATATAAAAAATAGCAATTGAAGTGGAGGAAATATGTATATCTGAACGTTTATTATACGTCCAGGCAGTAATATTTGAACACTCACCAGGTGAAGTCAAGAATAATGCTCACATAACCTACACACAGGGCTACCCAACAAACATGAATCATTGGCCCGATATTGTTGTGTTAAAATTGGGGCAGAGTCGTAGACAATGGACCAGCACTAATCCAGCATTGGGTCAATAGCTCATGCTTGCTGGGTATAATGTGGTGGTGGCGACATGCAAAACTCCACAGCTGCTTGAAAAGTAGAGCGAATTATATTCTGAGGTTTCTTTCATGGGCCACCAAGCTAAAATAAATCGTGCTGAAAGTTATTGAAATTCATGCACTGAAAATAATTAAGTAATGACAAAAAAATTCTTTATTTATTTAACTCCCCAAAAGGGGAGTGGGCCGATACCAGAGGTACTGCAATACTGGGCCAACCCGTGGGGAAGTCGGAGCAAGCTCCTGCATCTTCCCCGAGTTCCAAAAATCAGTTTAATATCGAAGTCCCCCAGTGGAGGACGTATCAGATATTAAGCTGATAAGAACAGATACTACACTTTGATCTTAGCCAAAAGGCCGAGAAGCGATGCTCAGTCATTCCAGGAGTGAAAACCAGGTACTTAAAGATAGGCATACAGATTATGGTGTCCTATATTCACACATTCTTCAGGCATTTCAAAGTTAACCCCAAAAAAATTATTCGTGAAATTTGTTTCGAGAACAACAAATAATCAATCCACTTGTTCTTGTCAAACTCGTGAGTAATAAGTTGCGAAATTGAGAAGGAAATATATAAAAAATAGCAATTGAAGTGGAGGAAATATGTATATCTGAACGTTTATTATACGTCCAGGCAGTAATATTTGAACACTCACTAGGTGAAGTCAAGAATAATGCTCACATAACCTACACACAGGGCTACCCAACAAACATGAATCATTGGCCCGATATTGTTGTGTTAAAATTGGGGCAGAGTCGTAGACAATGGACCAACACTAATCCAGCATTGGGTCAATAGCTCATGCTTGCTGGGTATAATGTGGTGGTGGCGACATGCAAAACTCCACAGCTGCTTGAAAAGTAGAGCGAATTATATTCTGAGGTTTCTTTCATGGGCCACCAAGCTAAAATAAATCGTGCTGAAAGTTATTGAAATTCATGCACTGAAAATAATTAAGTAATGACAAAAAAATTCTTTATTTATTTAACTCCCCAAAAGGGGAGTGGGCCGATCCCAGAGGTACTGCAATACTGGGCCAACCCGTGGGGAAGTCGGAGCAAGCTCCTGCATCTTCCCCGAGTTCCAAAAATCAGTTTAATATCGAAGTCCCCCAGTGGAGGACGTATCAGATATTAAGCTGATAAGAACAGATACTACACTTTGATCTTAGCCAAAAGGCCGAGAAGCGATGCTCAGTCATTCCAGGAGTGAAAACCAGGTACTTAAAGATAGGCATACAGATTATGGTGTCCTATATTCACACATTCTTCATGCATTTCAAAGTTAACCCCAAAAAAATTATTCGTGAAATTTGTTTCGAGAACAACAAATAATCAATCCACTTGTTCTTGTCAAACTCGTGAGTAATAAGTTGCGAAATTGAGAAGGAAATATATAAAAAATAGCAATTGAAGTGGAGGAAATATGTATATCTGAACGTTTATTATACGTCCAGGCAGTAATATTTGAACACTCACTAGGTGAAGTCAAGAATAATGCTCACACAACCTACACACAGGGCTACCCAACAAACATGAATCATTGGCCCGATATTGTTGTGTTAAAATTGGGGCAGAGTCGTAGACAATGGACCAACACTAATCCAGCATTGGGTCAATAGCTCATGCTTGCTGGGTATAATGTTGTGGTGGCGACATGCAAAACTCCACAGCTGCTTGAAAAGTAGAGCGAATTATATTCTGAGGTTTCTTTCATGTGCCACCAAGCTAAAATAAATCGTGCTGAAAGTTATTGAAATTCATGCACTGAAAATAATTAAGTAATGACAAAAAAATTCTTTATTTATTTAACTCCCCAAAAGGGGAGTGGGCCGATCCCAGAGGTACTGCAATACTGGGCCAACCCGTGGGGAAGTCGGAGCAAGCTCCTGCATCTTCCCCGAGTTCCAAAAATCAGTTTAATATCTAAGTCCCCCAGTGGAGGACGTATCAGATATTCAGCTGATAAGAACAGATACTACACTTTGATCTTAGCCAAAAGGCCGAGAAGCGATGCTCAGTCATTCCAGGAGTGAAAACCAGGTACTTAAAGATAGGCATACAGATTATGGTGTCCTATATTCACACATTCTTCATGCATTTCAAAGTTAACCCCAAAAAAATTATTCGTGAAATTTGTTTCGAGAACAACAAATAATCAATCCACTTGTTCTTGTCAAACTCGTGAGTAATAAGTTGCGAAATTGAGAAGGAAATATATAAAAAATAACAATTGAAGTGGAGGAAATATGTATATCTGAACGTTTATTATACGTCCAGGCAGTAATATTTGAACACTCACTAGGTGAAGTCAAGAATAATGCTCACATAACCTACACACAGGGCTACCCAACAAACATGAATCATTGGCCCGATATTGTTGTGTTAAAATTGGGGCAGAGTCGTAGACAATGGACCAACACTAATCCAGCATTGGGTCAATAGCTCATGCTTGCTGGGTATAATGTGGTGGTGGCGACATGCAAAACTCCACAGCTGCTTGAAAAGTAGAGCGAATTATATTCTGAGGTTTCTTTCATGGGCCACCAAGCTAAAATAAATCGTGCTGAAAGTTATTGAAATTCATGCACTGAAAATAATTAAGTAATGACAAAAAAATTCTTTATTTATTTAACTCCCCAAAAGGGGAGTGGGCCGATCCCAGAGGTACTGCAATACTGGGCCAACCCGTGGGGAAGTCGGAGCAAGCTCCTGCATCTTCCCCGAGCTCCAAAAATCAGTTTAATATCGAAGTCCCCCAGTGGAGGACGTATCAGATATTAAGCTGATAAGAACAGATACTACACTTTGATCTTAGCCAAAAGGCCGAGAAGCGATGCTCAGTCATTCCAGGAGTGAAAACCAGGTACTTAAAGATAGGCATACAGATTATGGTGTCCTATATTCACACATTCTTCATGCATTTCAAAGTTAACCCCAAAAAAATTATTCGTGAAATTTGTTTCGAGAACAACAAATAATCAATCCACTTGTTCTTGTCAAACTCGTGAGTAATAAGTTGCGAAATTGAGAAGGAAATATATAAAAAATAGCAATTGAAGTGGAGGAAATATGTATATCTGAACGTTTATTATACGTCCAGGCAGTAATATTTGAACACTCACTAGGTGAAGTCAAGAATAATGCTCACATAACCTACACACAGGGCTACCCAACAAACATGAATCATTGGCCCGATATTGTTGTGTTAAAATTGGGGCAGAGTCGTAGACAATGGACCAGCACTAATCCAGCATTGGGTCAATAGCTCATGCTTGCTGGGTATAATGTGGTGGTGGCGACATGCAAAACTCCACAGCTGCTTGAAAAGTAGAGCGAATTATATTCTGAGGTTTCTTTCATGGGCCACCAAGCTAAAATAAATCGTGCTGAAAGTTATTGAAATTCATGCACTGAAAATAATTAAGTAATGACAAAAAAATTCTTTATTTATTTAACTCCCCAAAAGGGGAGTGGGCCGATCCCAGAGGTACTGCAATACTGGGCCAACCCGTGGGGAAGTCGGAGCAAGCTCCTGCATCTTCCCCGAGCTCCAAAAATCAGTTTAATATCGAAGTCCCCCAGTGGAGGACGTATCAGATATTAAGCTGATAAGAACAGATACTACACTTTGATCTTAGCCAAAAGGCCGAGAAGCGATGCTCAGTCATTCCAGGAGTGAAAACCAGGTACTTAAAGATAGGCATACAGATTATGGTGTCCTATATTCACACATTCTTCATGCATTTCAAAGTTAACCCCAAAAAAATTATTCGTGAAATTTGTTTCGAGAACAACAAATAATCAATCCACTTGTTCTTGTCAAACTCGTGAGTAATAAGTTGCGAAATTGAGAAGGAAATATATAAAAAATAGCAATTGAAGTGGAGGAAATATGTATATCTGAACGTTTATTATACGTCCAGGCAGTAATATTTGAACACTCACTAGGTGAAGTCAAGAATAATGCTCACATAACCTACACACAGGGCTACCCAACAAACATGAATCATTGGCCCGATATTGTTGTGTTAAAATTGGGGCAGAGTCGTAGACAATGGACCAGCACTAATCCAGCATTGGGTCAATAGCTCATGCTTGCTGGGTATAATGTGGTGGTGGCGACATGCAAAACTCCACAGCTGCTTGAAAAGTAGAGCGAATTATATTCTGAGGTTTCTTTCATGGGCCACCAAGCTAAAATAAATCGTGCTGAAAGTTATTGAAATTCATGCACTGAAAATAATTAAGTAATGACAAAAAAATTCTTTATTTATTTAACTCCCCAAAAGGGGAGTGGGCCGATACCAGAGGTACTGCAATACTGGGCCAACCCGTGGGGAAGTCGGAGCAAGCTCCTGCATCTTCCCCGAGTTCCAAAAATCAGTTTAATATCGAAGTCCCCCAGTGGAGGACGTATCAGATATTAAGCTGATAAGAACAGATACTACACTTTGATCTTAGCCAAAAGGCCGAGAAGCGATGCTCAGTCATTCCAGGAGTGAAAACCAGGTACTTAAAGATAGGCATACAGATTATGGTGTCCTATATTCACACATTCTTCATGCATTTCAAAGTTAACCCCAAAAAAATTATTCGTGAAATTTGTTTCGAGAACAACAAATAATCAATCCACTTGTTCTTGTCAAACTCGTGAGTAATAAGTTGCGAAATTGAGAAGGAAATATATAAAAAATAGCAATTGAAGTGGAGGAAATATGTATATCTGAACGTTTATTATACGTCCAGGCAGTAATATTTGAACACTCACTAGGTGAAGTCAAGAATAATGCTCACATAACCTACACACAGGGCTACCCAACAAACATGAATCATTGGCCCGATATTGTTGTGTTAAAATTGGGGCAGAGTCGTAGACAATGGACCAGCACTAATCCAGCATTGGGTCAATAGCTCATGCTTGCTGGGTATAATGTGGTGGTGGCGACATGCAAAACTCCACAGCTGCTTGAAAAGTAGAGCGAATTATATTCTGAGGTTTCTTTCATGGGCCACCAAGCTAAAATAAATCGTGCTGAAAGTTATTGAAATTCATGCACTGAAAATAATTAAGTAATGACAAAAAAATTCTTTATTTATTTAACTACCCAAAAGGGGAGTGGGCCGATACCAGAGGTACTGCAATACTGGGCCAACCCGTGGGGAAGTCGGAGCAAGCTCCTGCATCTTCCCCGAGTTCCAAAAATCAGTTTAATATCGAAGTCCCCCAGTGGAGGACGTATCAGATATTAAGCTGATAAGAACAGATACTACACTTTGATCTTAGCCAAAAGGCCGAGAAGCGATGCTCAGTCATTCCAGGAGTGAAAACCAGGTACTTAAAGATAGGCATACAGATTATGGTGTCCTATATTCACACATTCTTCATGCATTTCAAAGTTAACCCCAACAAAATTATTCGTGAAATTTGTTTCGAGAACAACAAATAATCAATCCACTTGTTCTTGTCAAACTCGTGAGTAATAAGTTGCGAAATTGAGAAGGAAATATATAAAAAATAGCAATTGAAGTGGAGGAAATATGTATATCTGAACGTTTATTATACGTCCAGGCAGTAATATTTGAACACTCACTAGGTGAAGTCAAGAATAATGCTCACATAACCTACACACAGGGCTACCCAACAAACATGAATCATTGGCCCGATATTGTTGTGTTAAAATTGGGGCAGAGTCGTAGACAATGGACCAACACTAATCCAGCATTGGGTCAATAGCTCATGCTTGCTGGGTATAATGTGGTGGTGGCGACATGCAAAACTCCACAGCTGCTTGAAAAGTAGAGCGAATTATATTCTGAGGTTTCTTTCATGGGCCACCAAGCTAAAATAAATCGTGCTGAAAGTTATTGAAATTCATGCACTGAAAATAATTAAGTAATGACAAAAAAATTCTTTATTTATTTAACTCCCCAAAAGGGGAGTGGGCCGATCCCAGAGGTACTGCAATACTGGGCCAACCCGTGGGGAAGTCGGAGCAAGCTCCTGCATCTTCCCCGAGTTCCAAAAATCAGTTTAATATCGAAGTCCCCCAGTGGAGGACGTATCAGATATTAAGCTGATAAGAACAGATACTACACTTTGATCTTAGCCAAAAGGCCGAGAAGCGATGCTCAGTCATTCCAGGAGTGAAAACCAGGTACTTAAAGATAGGCATACAGATTATGGTGTCCTATATTCACACATTCTTCATGCATTTCAAAGTTAACCCCAAAAAAATTATTCGTGAAATTTGTTTCGAGAACAACAAATAATCAATCCGCTTGTTCTTGTCAAACTCGTGAGTAATAAGTTGCGAAATTGAGAAGAAAATATATAAAAAATAGCAATTGAAGTGGAGGAAATATGTATATCTGAAGGTTTATTATACGTCAAGGCAGTAATATTTGAACACTCACTAGGTGAAGTCAAGAATAATGCTCACATAACCTACACACAGGGCTACCCAACAAACATGAATCATTGGCCCGATATTGTTGTGTTAAAATTGGGGCAGAGTCGTAGACAATGGACCAACACTAATCCAGCATTGGGTCAATAGCTCATGCTTGCTGGGTATAATGTGGTGGTGGCGACATGCAAAACTCCACAGCTGCTTGAAAAGTAGAGCGAATTATATTCTGAGGTTTCTTTCATGGGCCACCAAGCTAAAATAAATCGTGCTGAAAGTTATTGAAATTCATGCACTGAAAATAATTAAGTAATGACAAAAAAATTCTTTATTTATTTAACTCCCCAAAAGGGGAGTGGGCCGATCCCAGAGGTACTGCAATACTGGGCCAACCCGTGGGGAAGTCGGAGCAAGCTCCTGCATCTTCCCCGAGTTCCAAAAATCAGTTTAATATCGAAGTCCCCCAGTGGAGGACGTATCAGATATTAAGCTGATAAGAACAGATACTACACTTTGATCTTAGCCAAAAGGCCGAGAAGCGATGCTCAGTCATTCCAGGAGTGAAAACCAGGTACTTAAAGATAGGCATACAGATTATGGTGTCCTATATTCACACATTCTTCATGCATTTCAAAGTTAACCCCAAAAAAATTATTCGTGAAATTTGTTTCGAGAACAACAAATAATCAATCCACTTGTTCTTGTCAAACTCGTGAGTAATAAGTTGCGAAATTGAGAAGGAAATATATAAAAAATGGCAATTGAAGTGGAGGAAATATGTATATCTGAACGTTTATTATACGTCCAGGCAGTAATATTTGAACACTCACTAGGTGAAGTCAAGAATAATGCTCACATAACCTACACACAGGGCTACCCAACAAACATGAATCATTGGCCCGATATTGTTGTGTTAAAATCGGGGCAGAGTCGTAGACAATGGACCAACACTAATCCAGCATTGGGTCAATAGCTCATGCTTGCTGGGTATAATGTGGTGGTGGCGACATGCAAAACTCCACAGCTGCTTGAAAAGTAGAGCGAATTATATTCTGAGGTTTCTTTCATGGGCCACCAAGCTAAAATAAATCGTGCTGAAAGTTATTGAAATTCATGCACTGAAAATAATTAAGTAATGACAAAAAAATTCTTTATTTATTTAACTCCCCAAAAGGGGAGTGGGCCGATCCCAGAGGTACTGCAATACTGGGCCAACCCGTGGGGAAGTCGGAGCAAGCTCCTGCATCTTCCCCGAGTTCAAAAAATCAGTTTAATATCGAAGTCCCCCAGTGGAGGACGTATCAGATATTAAGCTGATAAGAACAGATACTACACTTTGATCTTAGCCAAAAGGCCGAGAAGCGATGCTCAGTCATTCCAGGAGTGAAAACCAGGTACTTAAAGATAGGCATACAGATTATGGTGTCCTATATTCACACATTCTTCATGCATTTCAAAGTTAACCCCAAAAAAATTATTCGTGAAATTTGTTTCGAGAACAACAAATAATCAATCCACTTGTTCTTGTCAAACTCGTGAGTAATAAGTTGCGAAATTGAGAAGAAAATATATAAAAAATAGCAATTGAAGTGGAGGAAATATGTATATCTGAACGTTTATTATACGTCCAGGCAGTAATATTTGAACACTCACTAGGTGAAGTCAAGAATAATGCTCACATAACCTACACAAAGGGCTACCCAACAAACATGAATCATTGGCCCGATATTGTTGTGTTAAAATTGGGGCAGAGTCGTAGACAATGGACCAACACTAATCCAGCATTGGGTCAATAGCTCATGCTTGCTGGGTATAAGGTGGTGGTGGCGACATGCAAAACTCCACAGCTGCTTGAAAAGTAGAGCGAATTATATTCTGAGGTTTCTTTCATGGGCCACCAAGCTAAAATAAATCGTGCTGAAAGTTATTGAAATTCATGCACTGAAAATAATTAAGTAATGACAAACAAATTCTTTATTTATTTAACTCCCCAAAAGGGGAGTGGGCCGATCCCAGAGGTACTGCAATACTGGGCCAACCCGTGGGGAAGTCGGAGCAAGCTCCTGCATCTTCCCCGAGTTCCAAAAATCAGTTTAATATCGAAGTCCCCCAGTGGAGGACGTATCAGATATTAAGCTGATAAGAACAGATACTACACTTTGATCTTAGCCAAAAGGCCGAGAAGCGATGCTCAGTCATTCCAGGAGTGAAAACCAGGTACTTAAAGATAGGCATACAGATTATGGTGTCCTATATTCACACATTCTTCATGCATTTCAAAGTTAACCCCAAAAAAATTATTCGTGAAATTTGTTTCGAGAACAACAAATAATCAATCCACTTGTTCTTGTCAAACTCGTGAGTAATAAGTTGCGAAATTGAGAAGGAAATATATAAAAAATAGCAATTGAAGTGGAGGAAATATGTATATCTGAACGTTTATTATACGTCCAGGCAGTAATATTTGAACACTCACTAGGTGAAGTCAAGAATAATGCTCACATAACCTACACACAGGGCTACCCAACAAACATGAATCATTGGCCCGATATTGTTGTGTTAAAATTGGGGCAGAGTCGTAGACAATGGACCAACACTAATCCAGCATTGGGTCAATAGCTCATGCTTGCTGGGTATAATGTGGTGGTGGCGACATGCAAAACTCCACAGCCGCTTGAAAAGTAGAGCGAATTATATTCTGAGGTTTCTTTCATGGGCCACCAAGCTAAAATAAATCGTGCTGAAAGTTATTGAAATTCATGCACTGAAAATAATTAAGTAATGACAAAAAAATTCTTTATTTATTTAACTCCCCAAAAGGGGAGTGGGTCGATCCCAGAGGTACTGCAATACTGGGCCAACCCGTGGGGAAGTCGGAGCAAGCTCCTGCATCTTCCCCGAGTTTCAAAAATCAATTTAATATCGAAGTCCCCCAGTGGAGGACGTATCAGATATTAAGCTGATAAGAACAGATACTACACTTTGATCTTAGCCAAAAGGCCGAGAAGCGATGCTCAGTCATTCCAGGAGTGAAAACCAGGTACTTAAAGATAGGCATACAGATTATGGTGTCCTATATTCACACATTCTTCATGCATTTCAAAGTTAACCCCCAACAAAATTATTCGTGAAATTTGTTTCGAGAACAACAAATAATCAATCCACTTGTTCTTGTCAAACTCGTGAGTAATAAGTTGCGAAATTGAGAAGGAAATATATAAAAAATAGCAATTGAAGTGGAGGAAATATGTATATCTGAACGTTTATTATACGTCCAGGCAGTAATATTTGAACACTCACTAGGTGAAGTCAAGAATAATGCTCACATAACCTACACACAGGGCTACCCAACAAACATGAATCATTGGCCCGATATTGTTGTGTTAAAATTGGGGCAGAGTCGTAGACAATGGACCAACACTAATCCAGCATTGGGTCAATAGCTCATGCTTGCTGGGTATAATGTGGTGGTGGCGACATGCAAAACTCCACAGCCGCTTGAAAAGTAGAGCGAATTATATTCTGAGGTTTCTTTCATGGGCCACCAAGCTAAAATAAATCGTGCTGAAAGTTATTGAAATTCATGCACTGAAAATAATTAAGTAATGACAAAAAAATTCTTTATTTATTTAACTCCCCAAAAGGGGAGTGGGTCGATCCCAGAGGTACTGCAATACTGGGCCAACCCGTGGGGAAGTCGGAGCAAGCTCCTGCATCTTCCCCGAGTTTCAAAAATCAGTTTAATATCGAAGTCCCCCAGTGGAGGACGTATCAGATATTAAGCTGATAAGAACAGATACTACACTTTGATCTTAGCCAAAAGGCCGAGAAGCGATGCTCAGTCATTCCAGGAGTGAAAACCAGGTACTTAAAGATAGGCATACAGATTATGGTGTCCTATATTCACACATTCTTCATGCATTTCAAAGTTAACCCCCAAAAAAATTATTCGTGAAATTTGTTTCGAGAACAACAAATAATCAATCCACTTGTTCTTGTCAAACTCGTGAGTAATAAGTTGCGAAATTGAGAAGGAAATATATAAAAAATAGCAATTGAAGTGGAGGAAATATGTATATCTGAACGTTTATTATACGTCCAGGCAGTAATATTTGAACACTCACTAGGTGAAGTCAAGAATAATGCTCACATAACCTACACACAGGGCTACCCAACAAACATGAATCATTGGCCCGATATTGTTGTGTTAAAATTGGGGCAGAGTCGTAGACAATGGACCAACACTAATCCAGCATTGGGTCAATTGCTCATGCTTGCTGGGTATAATGTGGTGGTGGCGACATGCAAAACTCCACAGCTGCTTGAAAAGTAGAGCGAATTATATTCCGAGGTTTCTTTCATGGGCCACCAAGCTAAAATAAATCGTGCTGAAAGTTATTGAAATTCATGCACTGAAAATAATTAAGTAATGACAAAAAAATTCTTTATTTATTTAACTCCCCAAAAGGGGAGTGGGCCGATCCCAGAGGTACTGCAATACTGGGCCAACCCGTGGGGAAGTCGGAGCAAGCTCCTGCATCTTCCCCGAGTTCCAAAAATCAGTTTAATATCGAAGTCCCCCAGTGGAGGACGTATCAGATATTAAGCTGATAAGAACAGATACTACACTTTGATCTTAGCCAAAAGGCCGAGAAGCGATGCTCAGTCATTCCAGGAGTGAAAACCAGGTACTTAAAGATAGGCATACAGATTATGGTGTCCTATATTCACACATTCTTCATGCATTTCAAAGTTAACCCCAAAAAAATTATTCGTGAAATTTGTTTCGAGAACAACAAATAATCAATCCACTTGTTCTTGTCAAACTCGTGAGTAATAAGTTGCGAAATTGAGAAGGAAATATATAAAAAATAGCAATTGAAGTAGAGGAAATATGTATATCTGAACGTTTATTATACGTCCAGGCAGTAATATTTGAACACTCACTAGGTGAAGTCAAGAATAATGCTCACATAACCTACACACAGGGCTACCCAACAAACATGAATCATTGGCCCGATATTGTTGTGTTAAAATTGGGGCAGAGTCGTAGACAATGGACCAACACTAATCCAGCATTGGGTCAATAGCTCATGCTTGCTGGGTATAATGTGGTGGTGGCGACATGCAAAACTCCACAGCTGCTTGAAAAGTAGAGCGAATTATATTCCGAGGTTTCTTTCATGGGCCACCAAGCTAAAATAAATCGTGCTGAAAGTTATTGAAATTCATGCACTGAAAATAATTAAGTAATGACAAAAAAATTCTTTATTTATTTAACTCCCCAAAAGGGGAGTGGGCCGATCCCAGAGGTACTGCAATACTGGGCCAACCCGTGGGGAAGTCGGAGCAAGCTCCTGCATCTTCCCCGAGTTCCAAAAATCAGTTTAATATCGAAGTCCCCCAGTGGAGGACGTATCAGATATTAAGCTGATAAGAACAGATACTACACTTTGATCTTAGCCAAAAGGCCGAGAAGCGATGCTCAGTCATTCCAGGAGTGAAAACCAGGTACTTAAAGATAGGCATACAGATTATGGTGTCCTATATTCACACATTCTTCATGCATTTCAAAGTTAACCCCAAAAAAATTATTCGTGAAATTTGTTTCGAGAACAACAAATAATCAATCCACTTGTTCTTGTCAAACTCGTGAGTAATAAGTTGCGAAATTGAGAAGGAAATATATAAAAAATAGCAATTGAAGTGGAGGAAATATGTATATCTGAACGTTTATTATACGTCCAGGCAGTAATATTTGAACACTCACTAGGTGAAGTCAAGAATAATGCTCACATAACCTACACACAGGGCTACCCAACAAACATGAATCATTGGCCCGATATTGTTGTGTTAAAATTGGGGCAGAGTCGTAGACAATGGACCAACACTGATCCAGCATTGGGTCAATAGCTCATGCTTGCTGGGTATAATGTGGTGGTGGCGACATGCAAAACTCCACAGCTGCTTGAAAAGTAGAGCGAATTATATTCTGAGGTTTCTTTCATGGGCCACCAAGCTAAAATAAATCGTGCTGAAAGTTATTGAAATTCATGCACTGAAAATAATTAAGTAATGACAAAAAAATTCTTTATTTATTTAACTCCCCAAAAGGGGAGTGGGTCGATCCCAGAGGTACTGCAATACTGGGCCAACCCGTGGGGAAGTCGGAGCAAGCTCCTGCATCTTCCCCGAGTTTCAAAAATCAGTTTAATATCGAAGTCCCCCAGTGGAGGACGTATCAGATATTAAGCTGATAAGAACAGATACTACACTTTGATCTTAGCCAAAAGGCCGAGAAGCGATGCTCAGTCATTCCAGGAGTGAAAACCAGGTACTTAAAGATAGGCATACAGATTATGGTGTCCTATATTCACACATTCTTCATGCATTTCAAAGTTAACCCCCAAAAAAATTATTCGTGAAATTTGTTTCGAGAACAACAAATAATCAATCCACTTGTTCTTGTCAAACTCGTGAGTAATAAGTTGCGAAATTGAGAAGGAAATATATAAAAAATAGCAATTGAAGTGGAGGAAATATGTATATCTGAACGTTTATTATGCGTCCAGGCAGTAATATTTGAACACTCACTAGGTGAAGTCAAGAATAATGCTCACATAACCTACACACAGGGCTACCCAACAAACATGAATCATTGGCCCGATATTGTTGTGTTAAAATTGGGGCAGAGTCGTAGACAATGGACCAACACTAATCCAGCATTGGGTCAATTGCTCATGCTTGCTGGGTATAATGTGGTGGTGGCGACATGCAAAACTCCACAGCTGCTTGAAAAGTAGAGCGAATTATATTCCGAGGTTTCTTTCATGGGCCACCAAGCTAAAATAAATCGTGCTGAAAGTTATTGAAATTCATGCACTGAAAATAATTAAGTAAAGACAAAAAAATTCTTTATTTATTTAACTCCCCAAAAGGGGAGTGGGCCGATCCCAGAGGTACTGCAATACTGGGCCAACCCGTGGGGAAGTCGGAGCAAGCTCCTGCATCTTCCCCGAGTTCCAAAAATCAGTTTAATATCGAAGTCCCCCAGTGGAGGACGTATCAGATATTAAGCTGATAAGAACAGATACTACACTTTGATCTTAGCCAAAAGGCCGAGAAGCGATGCTCAGTCATTCCAGGAGTGAAAACCAGGTACTTAAAGATAGGCATACAGATTATGGTGTCCTATATTCACACATTCTTCATGCATTTCAAAGTTAACCCCAAAAAAATTATTCGTGAAATTTGTTTCGAGAACAACAAATAATCAATCCACTTGTTCTTGTCAAACTCGTGAGTAATAAGTTGCGAAATTGAGAAGGAAATATATAAAAAATAGCAATTGAAGTGGAGGAAATATGTATATCTGAACGTTTACTATACGTCCAGGCAGTAATATTTGAACACTCACTAGGTGAAGTCAAGAATAATGCTCACATAACCTACACACAGGGCTACCCAACAAACATGAATCATTGGCCCGATATTGTTGTGTTAAAATTGGGGCAGAGTCGTAGACAATGGACCAACACTAATCCAGCATTGGGTCAATAGCTCATGCTTGCTGGGCATAATGTGGTGGTGGCGACATGCAAAACTCCACAGCTGCTTGAAAAGTAGAGCGAATTATATTCTGAGGTTTCTTTCATGGGCCACCAAGCTAAAATAAATCGTGCTGAAAGTTATTGAAATTCATGCACTGATAATAATTAGGTAATGACAAAAAAATTCTTTATTTATTTAACTCCCCAAAAGGGGAGTGGGCCGATCCCAGAGGTACTGCAATACTGGGCCAACCCGTGGGGAAGTCGGAGCAAGCTCCTGCATCTTCCCCGAGTTCCAAAAATCAGTTTAATATCGAAGTCCCCCAGTGGAGGACGTATCAGATATTAAGCTGATCAGAACAGATACTACACTTTGATCTTAGCCAAAAGGCCGAGAAGCGATGCTCAGTCATTCAAGGAGTGAAAACCAGGTACTTAAAGATAGGCATACAGATTATGGTGTCCTATATTCACACATTCTTCATGCATTTCAAAGTTAACCCCCAAAAAATTATTCGTGAAATTTGTTTCGAGAACAACAAATAATCAATCCACTTGTTCTTGTCAAACTCGTGAGTAATAAGTTGCGAAATTGAGAAGGAAATATATAAAAAATAGCAATTGAAGTGGAGGAAATATGTATATCTGAACGATTATTATACGTCCAGGCAGTAATATTTGAACACTCACTAGGTGAAGTCAAGAATAATGCTCACATAACCTACACACAGGGCTACCCAACAAACATGAATCATTGGCCCGATATTGTTGTGTTAAAATTGGGGCAGAGTCGTAGACAATGGACCAACACTAATCCAGCATTGGGTCAATAGCTCATGCTTGCTGGGTATAATGTGGTGGTGGCGACATGCAAAACTCCACAGCTGCTTGAAAAGTAGAGCGAATTATATTCTGAGGTTTCTTTCATGGGCCACCAAGCTAAAATAAATCGTGCTGAAAGTTATTGAAATTCATGCACTGAAAATAATTAAGTAATGACAAAAAAATTCTTTATTTATTTAACTCCCCAAAAGGGGAGTGGGCCGATCCCAGAGGTACTGCAATACTGGGCCAACCCGTGGGGAAGTCGGAGCAAGCTCCTGCATCTTCCCCGAGTTCCAAAAATCAGTTTAATATCGAAGTCCCCCAGTGGAGGACGTATCAGATATTAAGCTGATAAGAACAGATACCACACTTTGATCTTAGCCAAAAGGCCGAGAAGCGATGCTCAGTCATTCCAGGAGTGAAAACCAGGTACTTAAAGATAGGCATACAGAATAGGGTGTCCTATATTCACACATTCTTCATGCATTTCAAAGTTAACCCCAACAAAATTATTCGTGAAATTTGTTTCGAGAACAACAAATAATCAATCCACTTGTTCTTGTCAAACTCGTGAGTAATAAGTTGCGAAATTGAGAAGGAAATATATAAAAAATAGCAATTGAAGTGGAGGAAATATGTATATCTGAACGTTTATTATTCGTCCAGGCAGTAATATTTGAACACTCACTAGGTGAAGTCAAGAATAATGCTCACATAACCTACACACAGGGCTACCCAACAAACATGAATCATTGGCCCGACATTGTTGTGTTAAAATTGGGGCAGAGTCGCAGACAATGGACCAACACTAATCCAGCATTGGGTCAATAGCTCATGCTTGCTGGGTATAATGTGGTGGTGGCGACATGCAAAACTCCACAGCTGCTTGAAAAGTAGAGCGAATTATATTCTGAGGTTTCTTTCATGGGCCACCAAGCTAAAATAAATCGTGCTGAAAGTTATTGAAATTCATGCACTGAAAATAATTAAGTAATGACAAAACAATTCTTTATTTATTTAACTCCCCAAAAGGGGAGTGGGCCGATCCCAGAGGTACTGCAATACTGGGCCAACCCGTGGGGAAGTCGGAGCAAGCTCCTGCATCTTCCCCGAGTTCCAAAAATCAGTTTAATATCGAAGTCCCCCAGTAGAGGACGTATCAGATATTAAGCTGATAAGAACAGATACTACACTTTGATCTTAGCCAAAAGGCCGAGAAGCGATGCTCAGTCATTCCAGGAGTGAAAACCAGGTACTTAAAGATAGGCATACAGATTATGGTGTCCTATATTCACACATTCTTCATGCATTTCAAAGTTAACCCCAAAAAAATTATTCGTGAAATTTGTTTCGAGAACAACAAATAATCAATCCACTTGTTCTTGTCAAACTCGTGAGTAATAAGTTGCGAAATTGAGAAGGAAATATATAAAAAATAGCAATTGAAGTGGAGGAAATATGTATATCTGAACGTTTATTATACGTCCAGGCAGTAATATTTGAACACTCACTAGGTGAAGTCAAGAATAATGCTCACATAACCTACACACAGGGCTACCCAACAAACATGAATCATTGGCCCGATATTGTTGTGTTAAAATTGGGGCAGAGTCGTAGACAATGGACCAACACTAATCCAGCATTGGGTCAATAGCTCATGCTTGCTGGGTATAATGTGGTGGTGGCGACATGCAAAACTCCACAGCTGCTTGAAAAGTAGAGCGAATTATATTCTGAGGTTTCTTTCATGGGCCACCAAGCTAAAATAAATCGTGCTGAAAGTTATTGAAATTCATGCACTGAAAATAATTAAGTAATGACAAAAAAATTCTTTATTTATTTAACTCCCCAAAAGGGGAGTGGGCCGATCCCAGAGGTACTACAATACTGGGCCAACCCGTGGGGAAGTCGGAGCAAGCTCCTGCATCTTCCCCGAGTTCCAAAAATCAGTTTAATATCGAAGTCCCCCAGTGGAGGACGTATCAGATATTAAGCTGATAAGAACAGATACTACACTTTGATCTTAGCCAAAAGGCCGAGAAGCGATGCTCAGTCATTCCAGGGGTGAAAACCAGGTACTTAAAGATAGGCATACAGATTATGGTGTCCTATATTCACACATTCTTCATGCATTTCAAAGTTAACCCCAAAAAAATTATTCGTGAAATTTGTTTCGAGAACAACAAATAATCAATCCACTTGTTCTTGTCAACCTCGTGAGTAATAAGTTGCGAAATTGAGAAGGAAATATATAAAAAATAGCAATTGAAGTGGAGGAAATATGTATATCTGAACGTTTATTATACGTCCAGGCAGTAATATTTGAACACTCACTAGGTGAAGTCAAGAATAATGCTCACATAACCTACACACAGGGCTACCCAACAAACATGAATCATTGGCCCGACATTGTTGTGTTAAAATTGGGGCAGAGTCGTAGACAATGGACCAACACTAATCCAGCATTGGGTCAATAGCTCATGCTTGCTGGGTATAATGTGGTGGTGGCGACATGCAAAACTCCACAGCTGCTTGAAAAGTAGAGCGAATTATATTCTGAGGTTTCTTTCATGGGCCACCAAGCTAAAATAAATCGTGCTGAAAGTTATTGAAATTCATGCACTGAAAATAATTAAGTAATGACAAAAAAATTCTTTATTTATTTAACTCCCCAAAAGGGGAGTGGGCCGATCCCAGAGGTACTGCAATACTGGGCCAACCCGTGGGGAAGTCGGAGCAAGCTCCTGCATCTTCCCCGAGTTCCAAAAATCAGTTTAATATCGAAGTCCCCCAGTGGAGGACGTATCAGATATTAAGCTGATAAGAACAGATACTACACTTTGATCTTAGCCAAAAGGCCGAGAAGCGATGCTCAGTCATTCCAGGAGTGAAAACCAGGTACTTAAAGATAGGCATACAGATTATGGTGTCCTATATTCACACATTCTTCATGCATTTCAAAGTTAACCCCAAAAAAATTATTCGTGAAATTTGTTTCGAGAACAACAAATAATCAATCCACTTGTTCTTGTCAAACTCGTGAGTAATAAGTTGCGAAATTGAGAAGGAAATATTTAAAAAATAGCAATTGAAGTGGAGGAAATATGTATATCTGAACGTTTATTATACGTCCAGGCAGTAATATTTGAACACTCACTAGGTGAAGTCAAGAATAATGCTCACATAACCTACACACAGGGCTACCCAACAAACATGAATCATTGGCCCGATATTGTTGTGTTAAAATTGGGGCAGAGTCGTAGACAATGGACCAACACTAATCCAGCATTGGGTCAATAGCTCATGCTTGCTGGGTATAATGTGGTGGTGGCGACATGCAAAACTCCACAGCTGCTTGAAAAATGGAGCGAATTATATTCTGAGGTTTCTTTCATGGGCCACCAAGCTAAAATAAATCGTGCTGAAAGTTATTGAAATTCATGCACTGAAAATAATTAAGTAATGACAAAAAAATTCTTTATTTATTTAACTCCCCAAAAGGGGAGTGGGCCGATCCCAGAGGTACTGCAATACTGGGCCAACCCGTGGGGAAGTCGGAGCAAGCTCCTGCATCTTCCCCGAGTTCCAAAAATCAGTTTAATATCGAAGTCCCCCAGTGGAGGACGTATCAGATATTAAGCTGATAAGAACAGATACTACACTTTGATCTTAGCCAAAAGGCCGAGAAGCGATGCTCAGTCATTCCAGGAGTGAAAACCAGGTACTTGAAGATAGGCATACAGATTATGGTGTCCTATATTCACACATTCTTCATGCATTTCAAAGTTAACCCCAAAAAAATTATTCGTGAAATTTGTTTCGAGAACAACAAATAATCAATCCACTTGTTCTTGTCAAACTCGTGAGTAATAAGTTGCGAAATTGAGAAGGAAATATATAAAAAATAGCAATTGAAGTGGAGGAAATATGTATATCTGAACGTTTATTATACGTCCAGGCAGTAATATTTGAACACTCACTAGGTGAAGTCAAGAATAATGCTCACATAACCTACACACAGGGCTACCCAGCAAACATGAATCATTGGCCCGATATTGTTGTGTTAAAATTGGGGCAGAGTCGTAGACAATGGACCAACACTAATCCAGCATTGGGTCAATAGCTCATGCTTGCTGATTATAATGTGGTGGTGGCGACATGCAAAACTCCACAGCTGCTTGAAAAGTAGAGCGAATTATATTCTGAGGTTTCTTTCATGGGCCACCAAGCTAAAATAAATCGTGCTGAAAGTTATTGAAATTCATGCACTGAAAATAATTAAGTAATGACAAAAAAATTCTTTATTTATTTAACTCCCCAAAAGGGGAGTGGGCCGATCCCAGAGGTACTGCAATACTGGGCCAACCCGTGGGGAAGTCGGAGCAAGCTCCTGCATCTTCCCCGAGTTCCAAAAATCATTTTATTATCGAAGTCCCCCAGTGGAGGACGTATCAGATATTAAGCTGATAAGAACAGATACTACACTTTGATCTTAGCCAAAAGGCCGAGAAGCGATGCTCAGTCATTCCAGGAGTGAAAACCAGGTACTTAAAGATAGGCATACAGATTATGGTGTCCTATATTCACACATTCTTCATGCATTTCAAAGTTAACCCCAAAAAAATTATTCGTGAAATTTGTTTCGAGAACAACAAATAATCAATCCACTTGTTCTTGTCAAACTCGTGAGTAATAAGTTGCGAAATTGAGAAGGAAATATATAAAAAATAGCAATTGAAGTGGAGGAAATATGTATATCTGAACGTTTATTATACGTCCAGGCAGTAATATTTGAACACTCACTAGGTGAAGTCAAGAATAATGCTCACATAACCTACACACAGGGCTACCCAACAAACATGAATCATTGGCCCGATATTGTTGTGTTAAAATTGGGGCAGAGTCGTAGACAATGGACCAACACTAATCCAGCATTGGGTCAATAGCTCATGCTTGCTGGGTATAATGTGGTGGTGGCGACATGCAAAACTCCACAGCTGCTTGAAAAATGGAGCGAATTATATTCTGAGGTTTCTATCATGGGCCACCAAGCTAAAATAAATCGTGCTGAAAGTTATTGAAATTCATGCACTGAAAATAATTAAGTAATGACAAAAAAATTCTTTATTTATTTAACTCCCCAAAAGGGGAGTGGGCCGATCCCAGAGGTACTGCAATACTGGGCCAACCCGTGGGGAAGTCGGAGCAAGCTCCTGCATCTTCCCCGAGTTCCAAAAATCAGTTTAATATCGAAGTCCCCCAGTGGAGGACGTATCAGATATTAAGCTGACAAGAACAGATACTACACTTTGATCTTAGCCAAAAGGCCGAGAAGCGATGCTCAGTCATTCCAGGAGTGAAAACCAGGTACTTAAAGATAGGCATACAGATTATGGTGTCCTATATTCACACATTCTTCATGCATTTCAAAGTTAACCCCAAAAAAATTATTCGTGAAATTTGTTTCGAGAACAACAAATAATCAATCCACTTGTTCTTGTCAAACTCGTGAGTAATAAGTTGCGAAATTGAGAAGGAAATATATAAAAAATAGCAATTGAAGTGGAGGAAATATGTATATCTGAACGTTTATTATACGTCCAGGCAGTAATATTTGAACACTCACTAGGTGAAGTCAAGAATAATGCTCACATAACCTACACACAGGGCTACCCAACAAACATGAATCATTGGCCCGATATTGTTGTGTTAAAATTGGGGCAGAGTCGTAGACAATGGACCAACACTAATCCAGCATTGGGTCAATAGCTCATGCTTGCTGGGTATAATGTGGTGGTGGCGACATGCAAAACTCCACAGCTGCTTGAAAAGTAGAGCGAATTATATTCTGAGGTTTCTTTCATGGGCCACCAAGCTAAAATAAATCGTGCTGAAAGTTATTGAAATTCATGCACTGAAAATAATTAAGTAATGACAAAAAAATTCTTTATTTATTTAACTCCCCAAAAGGGGAGTGGGCCGATCCCAGAGGTACTGCAATACTGGGCCAACCCGTGGGGAAGTCGGAGCAAGCTCCTGCATCTTCCCCGAGTTCCAAAAATCAGTTTAATATCGAAGTCCCCCAGTGGAGGACGTATCAGATATTAAGCTGATAAGAACAGATACTACACTTTGATCTTAGCCAAAAGGCCGAGAAGCGATGCTCAGTCATTCCAGGAGTGAAAACCAGGTACTTAAAGATAGGCATACAGATTATGGTGTCCTATATTCACACATTCTTCATGCATTTCAAAGTTAACCCCAAAAAAATTATTCGTGAAATTTGTTTCGAGAACAACAAATAATCAATCCACTTGTTCTTGTCAAACTCGTGAGTAATAAGTTGCGAAATTGAGAAGGAAATATATAAAAAATAGCAATTGAAGTGGAGGAAATATGTATATCTGAGCGTTTATTATACGTCCAGGCAGTAATATTTGAACACTCACTAGGTGAAGTCAAGAATAATGCTCACATAACCTACACACAGGGCTACCCAACAAACATGAATCATTGGCCCGATATTGTCGTGTTAAAATTGGGGCAGAGTCGTAGACAATGGACCAACACTAATCCAGCATTGGGTCAATAGCTCATGCTTGCTGGGTATAATGTGGTGGTGGCGACATGCAAAACTCCACAGCTGCTTGAAAAGTAGAGCGAATTATATTCTGAGGTTTCTTTCATGGGCCACCAAGCTAAAATAAATCGTGCTGAAAGTTATTGAAATTCATGCACTGAAAATAATTAAGTAATGACAAAAAATTCTTTATTTATTTAACTCCCCAAAAGGGGAGTGGGCCGATCCCAGAGGTACTGCAATACTGGGCCAACCCGTGGGGAAGTCGGAGCAAGCTCCTGCATCTTCCCCGAGTTCCAAAAATCAGTTTAATATCGAAGTCCCAGTGGAGGACGTATCAGATATTAAGCTGATAAGAACAGATACCTTGATCTTAGCCAAAAGGCCGAGAAGCGATGCTCAGTCATTCCAGGAGTGAAAACCAGGTACTTAAAGATAGGCATACATATTATGGTGTCCTATATTCACACATTCTTCATGCATTTCAAAGTTAACCCCAAAAAAATTATTCGTGAAATTTGTTTCGAGAACAACAAATAATCAATCCACTTGTTCTTGTCAAACTCGTGAGTAATAAGTTGCGAAATTGAGAAGGAAATATATAAAAAATAGCAATTGAAGTGGAGGAAATATGTATATCTGAACGTTTATTATACGTCCAGGCAGTAATATTTGAACACTCACTAGGTGAAGTCAAGAATAATGCTCACATAACCTACACACAGGGCTACCCAACAAACATGAATCATTGGGCCGATATTGTTGTGTTAAAGTTGGGGCAGAGTCGTAGACAATGGACCAACACTAATCCAGCATTGGGTCAATAGCTCATGCTTGCTGGGTATAATGTGGTGGTGGCGACATGCAAAACTCCACAGCTGCTTGAAAAGTAGAGCGAATTATATTCTGAGGTTTCTTTCATGGGCCACCAAGCTAAAATAAATCGTGCTGAAAGTTATCGAAATTCATGCACTGAAAATAATTAAGTAATGACAAAAAAATTCTTTATTTATTTAACTCCCCAAAAGGGGAGTGGGCCGATCCCAGAGGTACTGCAATACTGGGCCAACCCGTGGGGAAGTCGGAGCAAGCTCCTGCATCTTCCCCGAGTTCCAAAAATCAGTTTAATATCGAAGTCCCCCAGTGGAGGACGTATCAGATATTAAGCTGATAAGAACAGATACTACACTTTGATTTTAGCCAAAAGGCCGAGAAACGATGCTCAGTCATTCCAGGAGTGAACACCAGGTACTTAAAGATAGGCATACAGATTATGGTGTCCTATATTCACACATTCTTCATGCATTTCAAAGTTAACCCAAAAAAAATTATTCGTGAAATTTGTTTCGAGAACAACAAATAATCAATCCACTTGTTCTTGTCAAACTCGTGAGTAATAAGTTGCGAAATTGAGAAGGAAATATATAAAAAATAGCAATTGAAGTGGAGGAAATATGTATATCTGAGCGTTTATTATACGTCCAGGCAGTAATATTTGAACACTCACTAGGTGAAGTCAAGAATAATGCTCACATAACCTACACACAGGGCTACCCAACAAACATGAATCATTGGCCCGATATTGTTGTGTTAAAATTGGGGCAGAGTCGTAGACAATGGACCAACACGAATCCAGCATTGGGTCAATAGCTCATGCTTGCTGGGTATAATGTGGTGGTGGCGACATGCAAAACTCCACAGCTGCTTGAAAAGTAGAGCGAATTATATTCTGAGGTTTCTTTCATGGGCCACCAAGCTAAAATAAATCGTGCTGAAAGTTATTGAAATTCATGCACTGAAAATAATTAAGTAATGACAAAAAAATTCTTTATTTATTTAACTCCCCAAAAGGGGAGTGGGCCGATCCCAGAGGTACTGCAATACTGGGCCAACCCGTGGGGAAGTCGGAGCAAGCTCCTGCATCTTCCCCGAGTTCCAAAAATCAGTTTAATATCGAAGTCCCAGTGGAGGACGTATCAGATATTAAGCTGATAAGAACAGATACTACACTTTGATCTTAGCCAAAAGGCCGAGAAGCGATGCTCAGTCATTCCAGGAGTGAAAACCAGGTACTTAAAGATAGGCATACAGATTATGGTGTCCTATATTCACACATTCTTCATGCATTTCAAAGTTAACCCCAAAAAAATTATTCGTGAAATTTGTTTCGAGAACAACAAATAATCAATCCACTTGTTCTTGTCAAACTCGTGAGTAATAAGTTGCGAAATTGAGAAGGAAATATATAAAAAATAGCAATTGAAGTGGAGGAAATATGTATATCTGAGCGTTTATTATACGTCCAGGCAGTAATATTTGAACACTCACTAGGTGAAGTCAAGAATAATGCTCACATAACCTACACACAGGGCTACCCAACAAACATGAATCATTGGCCCGATATTGTTGTGTTAAAATTGGGGCAGAGTCGTAGACAATGGACCAACACGAATCCAGCATTGGGTCAATAGCTCATGCTTGCTGGGTATAATGTGGTGGTGGCGACATGCAAAACTCCACAGCTGCTTGAAAAGTAGAGCGAATTATATTCTGAGGTTTCTTTCATGGGCCACCAAGCTAAAATAAATCGTGCTGAAAGTTATTGAAATTCATGCACTGAAAATAATTAAGTAATGACAAAAAAATTCTTTATTTATTTAACTCCCCAAAAGGGGAGTGGGCCGATCCCAGAAGTACTGCATTACTGGGTCAACCCGTGGGGAAGTCGGAGCAAGCTCCTGCATCTTCCCCGAGTTCCAAAAATCAGTTTAATATCGAAGTCCCCCAGTTGAGGACGTATCAGATATTAAGCTGATAAGAACAGATACTACACTTTGATCTTAGCCAAAAGGCCGAGAAGCGATGCTCAGTCATTCCAGGAGTGAAAACCAGGTACTTAAAGATAGGCATACAGATTATGGTGTCCTATATTCACACATTCTTCATGCATTTCAAAGTTAACCCGAAAAAAATTATTCGTGAAATTTGTTTCGAGAACAACAAATAATCAATCCACTTGTTCTTGTCAAACTCGTGAGTAATAAGTTGCGAAATTGAGAAGGAAATATATAAAAAATAGCAATTGAAGTGGAGGAAATATGTATATCTGAGCGTTTATTATACGTCCAGGCAGTAATATTTGAACACTCACTAGGTGAAGTCAAGAATAATGCTCACATAACCTACACACAGAGCTACCCAACAAACATGAATCATTGGCCCGATATTGTTGTGTTAAAATTGGGGCAGAGTCGTAGACAATGGACCAACACGAATCCAGCATTGGGTCAATAGCTCATGCTTGCTGGGTATAATGTGGTGGTGGCGACATGCAAAACTCCACCGCTGCTTGAAAAGTAGAGCGAATTATATTCTGAGGTTTCTTTCATGGGCCACCAAGCTAAAATAAATCGTGCTGAAAGTTATTGAAATTCATGCACTGAAAATAATTAAGTAATGACAAAAAAATTCTTTATTTATTTAACTCCCCAAAAGGGGAGTGGGCCGATCCCAGAGGTACTGCATTACTGGGCCAACCCGTGGGGAAGTCGGAGCAAGCTCCTGCATCTTCCCCGAGTTCCAAAAATCTGTTTAATATCGAAGTCCCCCAGTGGAGGACGTATCAGATATTAAGCTGATAAGAACAGATACTACACTTTGATCTTAGCCAAAAGGCCGAGAAGCGATGCTCAGTCATTCCAGGAGTGAAAACCAGGTACTTAAAGATAGGCATACAGATTATGGTGTCCTATATTCACACATTCTTCATGCATTTCAAAGTTAACCCCAAAAAAATTATTCGTGAAATTTGTTTCGAGAACAACAAATAATCAATCCACTTGTTCTTGTCAAACTCGTGAGTAATAAGTTGCGAAATTGAGAAGGAAATATATAAAAAATAGCAATTGAAGTGGAGGAAATATGTATATCTGAGCGTTATTATACGTCCAGGCAGTAATATTTGAACTTTCACTAGGTGAAGTCAAGAATAATGCTCACATAACCTACACACAGGGCTACCCAACAAACATGAATCATTGGCCCGATATTGTTGTGTTAAAATTGGGGCAGAGTCGTAGACAATGGACCAACACGAATCCAGCATTGGGTCAATAGCTCATGCTTGCTGGGTATAATGTGGTGGTGGCGACATGCAAAACTCCACAGCTGCTTGAAAAGTAGAGCGAATTATATTCTGAGGTTTCTTTCATGGGCCACCAAGCTAAAATAAATCGTGCTGAAAGTTATTGAAATTCATGCACTGAAAATAATTAAGTAATGACAAAAAAATTCTTTATTTATTTAACTCCCCAAAAGGGGAGTGGGCCGATCCCAGAGGTACTGCAATACTGGGCCAACCCGTAGGGAAGTCGGAGCAAGCTCCTGCATCTTCCCCGAGTTCCAAAAATCAGTTTAATATCGAAGTCCCCCAGTGGAGGACGTATCAGATATTAAGCTGATAAGAACAGATACTACACTTTGATCTTAGCCAAAAGGCCGAGAAGCGATGCTCAGTCATTCCAGGAGTGAAAACCAGGTACTTAAAGATAGGCATACAGATTATGGTGTCCTATATTCACACATTCTTCATGCATTTCAAAGTTAACCCCAAAAAAATTATTCGTGAAATTTGTTTCGAGAACAACAAATAATCAATCCACTTGTTCTTGTCAAACTCGTGAGTAATAGGTTGCGAAATTGAGAAGGGAATATATAAAAAATAGCAATTGAAGTGGAGGAAATATGTATATCTGAACGTTTATTATACGTCCAGGCAGTAATATTTGAACACTCACTAGGTGAAGTCAAGAATAATGCTCACATAACCTACACACAGGGCTACCCAACAAACATGAATCATTGGCCCGATATTGTTGTGTTAAAATTGGGGCAGAGTCGTAGACAATGGACCAACACTAATCCAGCATTGGGTCAATAGCTCATGCTTGCTGGGTATAATGTGGTGGTGGCGACATGCAAAACTCCACAGCTGCTTGAAAAGTAGAGCGAATTATATTCTGAGGTTTCTTTCATGGGCCATCAAGCTAAAATAAATCGTGCTGAAAGTTATTGAAATTCATGCACTGAAAATAATTAAGTAATGACAAAAAAATTCTTTATTTATTTAACTCCCCAAAAGGGGAGTGGGCCGATCCCAGAGGTACTGCAATACTGGGCCAACCCGTGGGGAAGTCGGAGCAAGCTCCTGCATCTTCCCCGAGTTCCAAAAATCAGTTTAATATCGAAGTCCCCCAGTGGAGGACATATCAGATATTAAGCTGATAAGAACAGATACTACACTTTGATCTTAGCCAAAAGGCCGAGAAGCGATGCTCAGTCATTCCAGGAGTGAAAACCAGGTACTTAAAGATAGGCATACAGATTATGGTGTCCTATATTCACACATTCTTCCTGCATTTCAAAGTTAACCCCAAAAAAATTATTCGTGAAATTTGTTTCGAGAACAACAAATAATCAATCCACTTGTTCTTGTCAAACTCGTGAGTAATAAGTTGCGAAATTGAGAAGGGAATATATAAAAAATAGCAATTGAAGTGGAGGAAATATGTATATCTGAACGTTTATTATACGTCCAGGCAGTAATATTTGAACACTCACTAGGTGAAGTCAAGAATAATGCTCACATAACCTACACACAGGGCTACCCAACAAACATGAATCATTGGCCCGATATTGTTGTGTTAAAATTGGGGCAGAGTCGTAGACAATGGACCAACACTAATCCAGCATTGGGTCAATAGCTCATGCTTGCTGGGTATAATGTGGTGGTGGCGACATGCAAAACTCCACAGCTGCTTGAAAAGTAGAGCGAATTATATTCTGAGGTTTCTTTCATGGGCCACCAAGCTAAAATAAATCGTGCTGAAAGTTATTGAAATTCATGCACTGAAAATAATTAAGTAATGACAAAAAAATTCTTTATTTATTTAACTCCCCAAAAGGGGAGTGGGCCGATCCCAGAGGTACTGCAATACTGGGCCAACCCGTGGGGAAGTCGGAGCAAGCTCCTGCATCTTCCCCGAGTTCCAAAAATCAGTTTAATATCGAAGTCCCCCAGTGGAGGACGTATCAGATATTAAGCTGATAAGAACAGATACTACACTTTGATCTTAGCCAAAAGGCCGAGAAGCGATGCTCAGTCATTCCAGGAGTGAAAACCAGGTACTTAAAGATAGGCATACAGATTATGGTGTCCTATATTCACACATTCTTCATGCATTTCAAAGTTAACCCCAAAAAAATTATTCGTGAAATTTGTTTCGAGAACAACAAATAATCAATCCACTTGTTCTTGTCAAACTCGTGAGTAATAAGTTGCGAAATTGAGAAGGGAATATATAAAAAATAGCAATTGAAGTGGAGGAAATATGTATATCTGAACGTTTATTATACGTCCAGGCAGTAATATTTGAACACTCACTAGGTGAAGTCAAGAATAATGCTTTTATAACTTACACACAGGGCTACCCAACAAACATGAATCATTGGCCCGATATTGTTGTGTTAAAATTGGGGCAGAGTCGTAGACAATGGACCAACACTAATCCAGCATTGGGTCAATAGCTCATGCTTGCTGGGTATAATGTGGTGGTGGCGACATGCAAAACTCCACAGCTGCTTGAAAAGTAGAGCGAATTATATTCTGAGGTTTCTTTCATGGGCCACCAAGCTAAAATAAATCGTGCTGAAAGTTATTGAAATTCATGCACTGAAAATAATTAAGTAATGACAAAAAAATTATTTATTTATTTAACTCCCCAAAAGGGGAGAGGGCCGATCCCAGAGGTACTGCAATACTGGGCCAACCCGTGGGGAAGTCGGAGCAAGCTCCTGCATCTTCCCCGAGTTCCAAAAATCGGTTTAATATCGAAGTCCCCCAGTGGAGGACGTATCAGATATTAAGCTGATAAGAACAGATACTACACTTTGATCTTAGCCAAAAGGCCGAGAAGCGATGCTCAGTCATTCCAGGAGTGAAAACCAGGTACTTAAAGATAGGCATACAGATTATGGTGTCCTATATTCACACATTTTTCATGCATTTCAAAGTTAACCCCAAAAAAATTATTCGTGAAATTTGTTTCGAGAACAACAAATAATCAATCCACTTGTTCTTGTCAAACTCGTGAGTAATAAGTTGCGAAATTGAGAAGGAAATATATAAAAAATAGCAATTGAAGTGGAGGAAATATTTATATCTGAACGTCTATTATACGTCCAGGCAGTAATATTTGAACACTCACTAGGTGAAGTCAAGAATAATGCTCACATAACCTACACACAGGGCTACCCAACAAACATGAATCATTGGCCCGATATTGTTGTGTTAAAATTGGGGCAGAGTCGTAGACAATGGACCGACACTAATCCAGCATTGGGTCAATAGCTCATGCTTGCTGGGTATAATGTGGTGGTGGCGACATGCAAAACTCCACAGCTGCTTGAAAAGTAGAGCGAATTATATTCTGAGGTTTCTTTCATGGGCCACCAAGCTAAAATAAATCGTGCTGAAAGTTATTGAAATTCATGCACTGAAAATAATTAAGTAATGACAAAAAAATTCTTTATTTATTTAACTCCCCAAAAGGGGAGTGGGCCGATCCCAGAGGTACTGCAATACTGGGCCAACCCGTGGGGAAGTCGGAGCAAGCTCCTGCATCTTCCCCGAGTTCCAAAAATCAGTTTAATATCGATGTCCCCCAGTGGAGGACGTATCAGATATTAAGCTGATAAGAACAGATACTACACTTTGATCTTAGCCAAAAGGCCGAGAAGCGATGCTCAGTCATTCCAGGAGTGAAAACCAGGTACTTAAAGATAGGCATACAGATTATGGTGTCCTATATTCACACATTCTTCATGCATTTCAAAGTTAACCCCAAAAAAATTATTCGTGAAATTTGTTTCGAGAACAACAAATAATCAATCCACTTGTTCTTGTCGAACTCGTGAGTAATAAGTTGCGAAATTGAGAAGGAAATATATAAAAAATAGCAATTGAAGTGGAGGAAATATGTATATCTGAACGTTTATTATACGTCCAGGCAGTAATATTTGAACACTCACTAGGTGAAGTCAAGAATAATGCTCACATAACCTACACACAGGGCTACCCAACAAACATGAATCATTGGCCCGATATTGTTGTGTTAAAATTGGGGCAGAGTCGTAGACAATGGACCAACACTAATCCAGCATTGGGTCAATAGCTCATGCTTGCTGGGTATAATGTGGTGGTGGCGACATGCAAAACTCCACAGCTGCTTGAAAAGTAGAGCGAATTATATTCTGAGGTTTCTTTCATGGGCCACCAAGCTAAAATAAATCGTGCTGAAAGTTATTGAAATTCATGCACTGCAAATAATTAAGTAATGACAAAAAATTCTTTATTTATTTAACTCCCCAAAAGGGGAGTGGGCCGATCCC
>OZ024905.1:89640306-89816414 GCA_964017125.1 Flabesymbios commensalis | reverse complement strand
AGTTATTAAGGGAGTTTTTAAAACACTCTTTTTCACTGAGTATAAAGCCATTGTGTTATTCCTCTCCACGGGAATCTATAGGAAAAGGCAAAACATGTCATACGTGGTTTGAAGATAAGCCAGAGAGAAGTTAACCATCATCAGCACAGGACTATGCAGAGCACATCATCTAAATTATGGTTCAATTATAAGCCAATACTTAATTAAACCCTGACATATCTCAGTCAATTCTCAACCGTTTTTCATGTAATTTTGCAAACTTCATTTGCATGTAATACGGCAACTGTCCTAAAAGTTTGGTAAACTATAACTGATTATTACGAAAGTTATAATTTTAGTAGTCAATTGAGACGTCAATTCTTAACCGTTTCTCATGTAATTTTCCACGCAACATATGCAGCTATATTTGTGACTGCCCTGAAAATTAAGTAAAGTTTGGTCGATTATTCCAAAAGTTACTGGGCAGTTCAGACTAACTTGGTAGGTCACTAGGAGTAAGAGAGTAATTTTCAAGACTACAGCGACATTAGCTCAACCTAGCTTTTTTTTAAGATATGATACCTTGCTGAAAATGAACGAGGAAATATTGCATTTCCAAAATACCAGTTATTAAGGGAGTTTATAAAACACTATTTTTCACTGAGTATAAAGCCATTGTGTTATTCCTCTCCACGGAAATCTATAGCAAAAGGCAAACATGTCATACGTGGTTTGAAGATAAACCAGATAGAAGTTAACCATCATCAGCACAGGACTATTCAGAGCAAATCATCTAAATTATGGTTCAATTATAAGCCAATATTTAATTAAACCCTAATATATCTCAGTCAATTCTCAACCGTTTTTCATATAATTTTGCAAACTTCATTCGCATGTGATACGGCAACTGTCCTGAAAGTTTGGTGAAGTTTAACTGATTATTTGAAAAGTTATTAATTTAGAAGTCAATTGAAACGTCAATTCTTAACCGTTTGTCATGTAATTTCCCAGGCAACATATGCTGCTATATTTGTGACTGCCCTTAAAATTAAGTACAGTTTGGTCGATTATTCCAAAAGTTACTGGGCAGTTCAGACTGACTTGGTAGGTCAATAGGAGTAAGAGAGTAATTTTCAGCACTACCACGAAATTAGCTCAATCCAACTCTTTTTCTTAAGATATGATACCTCGCTGAAAATGAACGAGAAAATATTGCATTACCGAAATACCAGTTATTAAGGGAGTTTAAAAAAAACTCTTTTTCACTGAGTATAAAGCCATTGTGTTATTCCTGTCCACGGAAATCTTTAGAAAAAAGCAAAACATGTCATACGTGGTTTGAAAATAAACCAGAGAGAAGTTAACCATCATCAGCACAGGACTATTCAGAGCACATCATTTAAATTTTGGTTCAAATATAAGCCAATATTTCATTAAACCCTGATATATCTCAGTCAATTTTCAACCGTTTTTCATGTAATTTTGCAAACTTCATTTGCATGTAATACGGCAACTGTCCTGAAAGTTTGGTATAGTTTAACTGGTTATTTCGAACGTTACTAATTTAGAAGTCAATTGAGACGTCAATTCTTAACCGTTTGTCATGTAATTTTCCAGGCAACATATGCAGCCATATTTGTGACCGCCCTGAAAATTAGGTAAAGTTTGGTCGATTATTCCAAAACTTACTAGGCAGTTCAGACTGACTTGGTAGGTCAATAGCAGTGAGAGAGTAATGTTCAACACTACAGAGATATTAGCTCAATTCAGTTTTTTTTAAGATATGATACCTTGTTGAAAATGAAAGAGAAAATATTGCATTTCCGAAATACCAGTTATTAAGGGAGTTTATAAAACACTCTTTTTCACTGAGTATAAAGCCATTGTGTTATTCCTCTCCACGGAAATCTATAGCAAAAGGCAAACATGTCATACGTGGTTTGAAGATAAACCAGATAGAAGTTAACCATCATCAGCACAGGACTATTCAGAGCAAATCATTTAGATTATGGTTCAAATATAAGCCAATATTTCATTAAACCCTGATATATCTCAGTCAATTCTCAACCGTTTTTCATGTAATTTTGCAAACTTCATTCGCATGTAATACGGCAACTTTCCTGAAAGTTTGGTAAAGTTTAACTGATTATTTCGAAAGTTATTAATTTAGAAGTCAATTGAGACGTCAATTATTAACCGTTTGTCATGTAATTTCCCAGGCCACATATGCAGCTATATTTGTGACTGCCCTGAAAATTAAGTAATGTTTGGTCGATTATTCCAAAAGTTACTGGGCAGTTCAGACTGACTTGGTAGGTTACTAGGAGTAAGAGAGTAATTTCCAACACTACAGCGACATTAGCTCAATCTAGTTTTTTTTAATATGATACCTTGCTGAAAATGAACGAGAAAATATTGCATTTCCGAAATACCAGTTATTAAGCGAGTTTATAAAACACTCTTTTTCACTGAGTATAAAGCCATTGTGTTTTTCCTCTCCACGAGAATCTATAGGAAAAGGCAAAACATGTCATACGTGGTTTGAAGATAAACCAGATAGAAGTTAACCATCATCAGCACAGGACTATGCAGAGCACATCATCTAAATTATGGTTCAATTATAAGCCAATATTTAATTAAACCCTGATATATCTCAGTCAATTCGCAACCGTTTTTCATGTAATTTTGCTAACTTCATTCGCATGTAATACGGCAACTGTCCTGAAAGTTAAGTAAAGTTTAACTGATTATTACTAAAGTTATTAATTTAGAAGTCAATTAAAACGTCAATTCTTAACCGTTTGTCATGTAATTTTCCAGGCAAAAAATGCAGCTATATTTGTGACTGCCCTGAAAATTAAGTAAAGTTTGTCGATTATTCCAAAAGTTACTGGGCAGTTCAGACTGACTTGGTAGGTCACTAGGAGTAAGAGAGTAATTTTCAACACTACAGCGACATTAGCTCAATCTTGTTTTTCTTTTAAATATGATACCTTGCTGAAAATGAACGAAAAATTATTGCATTTCCGAAATACCAGTTATTAAGGGAGTTTATGAAACACTCTTTTTCACTGAGTATAAAGCCATTGTGTTATTCCTCTACAGGGAAGTCTTTAGGAAAAGGCAAAACATGTCATACGTGGTTTGAAGATAAACCAGATAGAAGTTAACCATCATCAGCACAGGACTATTCAGAGCACATCATCTAAATTATGATTCAATTATAAGCCAATATTTAATTAAACCCTGCCATATCTCAGTCAATTCTCAACCGTTTTTCATGTAATTTTGCAAACTTCATTCGCATGTAATACGGCAACTTTCCCGAAAGTTTGGTAAAGTTTAACTGATTATTTCGAAAGTTATTAATTTAGAAGTCAATTGAGACGTCAATTATTAACCGTTTGTCATGTAATTTCCCAGGCAACATATGCAGCTATATGTGTGACTGCCCTGAAAATTAGGTCAAGTTTGGTCGATTATTCCAAAACTTACTGGGCAGTTCGGACTGACTTGGTAGGTCAATAGCAGTGAGAGAGTAATGTTCAACACTACAGCGACATTAGCTCAATCCAGCTTTTTTTTATGATATGATACCTTGCTGAAAATGAACGAGAAAATATTGCATTTCCGAAATACCAGTTATGAAGGGAGTTTATAAAACACTCTTTTTCACTGAGTATAAAGCCATTGTGTTACTCCTCTCCAGGGAAATGTTTAGGAAAAGGCAAAACATGTCATACGTGGTTTTAAGATAAACCAGAGAGAAGCTAACCATCATCAGCACATGACTATTCAGAGCACATCATCTAAATTATGGTTCAAATATAAGCCGATATTTCATTAAACCCTGATATATCTCAGTCAATTCTCAACCGTTTTTCATGTAATTCTGTAAACTTCATTCACATGTAATACGGCAACTGTCCTAAAAGTTTGGTAAAGTTTAACTGATTATTACGAAAGTTATTAATTTAGAAGTCAATTGAGGCGTAAATTCTTAACCGTTTGTCATGTAATTTCCCAGACAACATATGCTGCTATATTTGTGACTGCCCTGAAAATTAAGTACAGTTTGGTCGATTATTCCAAAAGTTACTGGGCAGTTCAGACTGACTTGGTAGGTCTATAGGAGTAAGAGAGTAATTTTCAACACTACAGCGACATTAGCTCAATCCAACTTTTTTTTTAAGATATGATACCTCGCTGAAAATGAACGAGAAAATATTGCATTTCCGAAATACGAGTTATTAAGGGAGTTTATAAAACACTATTTTTCACTGAGTATAAAGCCATTGTGTTATTCCTCTCCACGGAAATCTATAGCAAAAGGCAAACATGTCATACGTGGTTTGAAGATAAACCAGATAGAAGTTAACCATCATCAGCACAGGACTATTCAGAGCAAATCATCTAAATTATGGTTCAATTATAAGCCAATATTTAATTAAACCCTGCCATATCTCAGTCAATTCTCAACCGTTTTTCATGTAATTTTGCAAACTTCCTTCGCATGTAATACGGCAACTTTCCTAAAAGTTTGGTAAAGTTTAACTGATTATTTCGAAAGTTATTAATTTAGAAGTCAATTGAGACGTCAATTATTAACCGTTTGTCATGTAATTTCCCAGGCCACATATGCAGCTATATTTGTGACTGCCCTGAAAATTAAGTAAACTTTGGTCGATTATTCCAAAAGTTACTGGGCAGTTCAGACTGACTTGGTAGGTCACTAGGAGTAAGCGAGTAATTTTCAACACTACAGCGACATTAGCTCTATCCAGCTTTTTTAAAAGATATGTCATGAAAGTTTGGTAAAGTTTAACTGATTATTTCGAAAGTTACTAATTTAGAAGTCAATTGAGACGTCAATTCTTAACCGTTTGACATGAAATTTTACAGGCAACATATGCAGCTATATTTGTGACTGCCCTGGAAATTAAGTAAAGTTTGGTCAATTATTCCAAAAGTTACTGGGCAGTTCAGACTGACTTGGTAGGTCTATAGGAGTAAGAGAGTAATTTTCAACACTACAGCGACATTAGCTCAATCCAACTTTTTTTTTAAGATATGATACCTCGCTGAAAATGAACGAGAAAATATTGCATTTCCGAAATACGAGTTATTAAGGGAGTTTATAAAACACTATTTTTCACTGAGTATAAAGCCATTGTGTTATTCCTCTCCACGGAAATCTATAGCAAAAGGCAAACATGTCATACGTGGTTTGAAGATAAACCAGATAGAAGTTAACCATCATCAGCACAGGACTATTCAGAGCAAATCATCTAAATTATGGTTCAATTATAAGCCAATATTTAATTAAACCCTGCCATATCTCAGTCAATTCTCAACCGTTTTTCATGTAATTTTGCAAACTTCCTTCGCATGTAATACGGCAACTTTCCTGAAAGTTTGGTAAAGTTTAACTGATTATTTCGAAAGTTATTAATTTAGAAGTCAATTGAGACGTCAATTATTAACCGTTTGTCATGTAATTTCCCAGGCCACATATGCAGCTATATTTGTGACTGCCCTGAAAATTAAGTAATGTTTGGTCGATTATTCCAAAAGTTACTGGGCAGTTCAGACTGACTTGGTAGGTTACTAGGAGTAAGAGAGTAATTTCCAACACTACAGCGACATTAGCTCAATCTAGTTTTTTTTTAATATGATACCTTGCTGAAAATGAAAGAGAAAATATTGCATTTCCGAAATACCAGTTATTAAGCGAGTTTATAAAACACTCTTTTTCACTGAGTATAAAGCCATTGTGTTATTCCTCTACAGGGTAGTCTTTAGGAAAAGGCAAAACATGTCATACGTGGTTTAAAGAAAAAACAGAGAGAAGTTAACCATCATCAGCACAGGACTATTCAGAGCACATCATCTAAATTATGGTTCAAATATAAGCCAATAGTTCATTAAACCCTGCTATATCTCAGTCAATTCTCAACCGTTTTTCATGTAATTTTGCAAACTTCATTCACATGTAATACGGCAATTGTCCTGAGAGTTTCGTAAAGTTTAACAGATTATTTCGAAAGTTACTAATTTAGAAGTCAATTGAGACGTCAATTCTTAACCGTTTGTCATGTATTTTTCTAGGCATCATATGCAGCTATATTTGTGACTGCCCTGAAAATTAAGTAAAGTTTGGTCGATTATTCCAAAACTTACTGGGTAGTTCAGACTGACTTGGTAGGTCTATAGGAGTAAGAGAGTAATGTTCAACACTACAGCGAAATTAGCTCAATCCAGCTTTTTTTTAAGATATGATACCTTGCTGAAAAAGAACGAGAAAATAATGCATTTTGGAAATACCAGTTATTAAGGGAGTTTATAAAACACTCTTTTTTACTGAGTATAAAGCCATTGTGATATTCCTCTCCACGGAAATCTTTAGGAAAAGGCGAAACATGTCATACGTGGTTTGAAGATAAACCAGAGAGAAGTTAAGCATCATCAGCACAGGACTATTCAGAGCACATCATCTAAATTATGGTTCAATTATAAGCCAGTATTTAATTAAACCCTGACATATCTCAGTCAATTCTCAACCGTTTTTTATGTAATTTTGCAAACTTCATTCGTAATACGGCAACTGTCCTGAAAGTTTTGTAAAGTTTAACTGATTATTTCGAAAGTTATTAATATAGAAGTCAATTGAGACGTCAATTCTTAACCGCTTGGCATGTAATTTTCCAGGCAACATATGCAGCTATATTTGTGACTGCCCTGAAAATTAAGTAAACTTTGGTCGATTATTCCAAAAGTTACTGGGCAGTTCAGACTGACTTGGTAGGTCACTAGGAGTAAGCGAGTAATTTTCAACACTACAGCGACATTAGCTCTATCCAGCTTTTTTAAAAGATATGTCATGAAAGTTTGGTAAAGTTTAACTGATTATTTCGAAAGTTACTAATTTAGAAGTCAATTGAGACGTCAATTCTTAACCGTTTGTCATGAAATTTTACAGGCAACATATGCAGCTATATTCGTGACTGCCCTGGAAATTAAGTAAAGTTTGGTCAATTATTCCAAAAGTTACTGGGCAGTTCAGACTGACTTGGTAGGTTACTAGGAGTAAGAGAGTAATTATCAACACTACAGCGACATTAGTTCTATCCAGCTGTTTTTATCATATGATACTTTGCTGAAAATGGAAGAGAAAATATTGCATTTCCGAAATACCAGTTAGTAAGGGAGTTTATAAAACACTCTTTTTTCACTGAGTATAAAGTCATTGTGTTATTCCTCTCTAGGGAAATGTTTAGGAAAAGGCAAAACATGTCATACGTGGTTTGAAGATAAACCAGAGAGAAGTTAACCATCATCAGCACAGGACTATTCAGAGCACATCATCTAAATTATGGTTCAAATATAAGCCAATATTTCATTAAATCCTGATATATCTCAGTCAAATCTCAACCGTTTTTCATGTAATTTTGCAAACTTAATTTGCATGTAATACGGCAACTGTCCTGAGAGTTTGGTAAAGTTTAACTGATTATTTCGAAAGTTACTAATTTAGAAGTCAATTGAGACGTTAATTCTTAACCGTTTATCATGTAATTTTCCAGGCAACATATGCAGCTATATTTGTGACTGCCCTGAAAATTAGGTAAAGTTTGGTCGATTATTCCAAAACTTACTGGGTAGTTCAGACTGACTTGGTAGGTCAATAGCAGTCAGAGAGTAATGTTCAACACTACAGCGACATTGGCTCAATCCAGCTTTTTTTTAAGATATGATAGCTTGCTGAAAATGAACGAGAAAATATTGCATTTCTGAAATACCAGTTATTAAGGGAGTTTATAAAACACTCTTTTTCACTGAGGCAAAACATGTCATACGTGGTTTTAAGATAAACCTGAGAGAAGTTAACCATCATCAGCACAGGACTATTCAGAGCACATCATCTAAATTAAGTAAAGTTTGGTCGATTATTCCAAAAGTTACTGAGCAGCTCAGATTGACTTGGTAGGTCACTAGAATTTAGAGAGTAATTTTCAACGCTACAGCGACATTTGCTCTATCCAGCTTTTTTAAGATATGATAGCTTGCTTACTGTTACTGTTATTGGGCAGTTCAGAGGGCCAACCTGTGGGGAGGTCGGAGCAAGCTCCTGCATCTTCCCCGAGGTCCAAAAATCAGTTTAATATCGAAGTCCCCCAGTGGAGGACGTATCAGATATTAGGCTGAAGAATAAGATAAGAACATAAACTACACTTTGATTTTAGCCAAAAGGCCGAGAAGCGATGCTCAGTCATTCCAGCGGTGAAAGCCAGGTACTCAGACATATTATGGTGTCCTATATTCACACATTCTTCATGCATTTCAATGTTAACCCCCCAAAAAATATTGGTGAAATTTGTTTCGAAAACAACAAATAATCAATCCACTTGTTCTTGTCAAACTCGTGAGTAATAAGTTGCGAAATTGAGAAGGAAATATATAAAAAATAGCAATTGAAGTGGAGGAAATATGTATATCTGAACGTTTATTATACGTCCAGGCAGTAATATTTGAACACTCACTAGGTGAAGTCAAGAATAATTCTAAAATAACCTACACACATGGCTACCCAACAAACATGAATCATTGGCCCGATATTGGTGTGTTAAAATTGGGGCAGAATCGTAGACAATGGACGAACACTAATCCAGCATTGGGTCAATAGCTCATGCTTGCTGGGTATAACGTGGTGGTGGCGACATGCAAAACTCCAGAGCTGCTTGAAAAGTAGAGCGAATTATATTCTGAGGTTTCTTTCAAGGGCCAACAATCTAAAATAAATCGTGCTGAAAATTATTGAAATTCATGCACTGAAAATGGTTAAGTACTGACAAAAAAATTCATTATTTATTTAACTACCCAAAAGGGGAGTGGGCCGATCCCAGAGGTACTGCAATACTGGGCCAACCCGTGGGGAAGTCGGAGCAAGCTCCTGCATCTTCCCCGAGTTCCAAAAATCAGTTTAATATCGAAGTCGCCCAGTGGAGGACGTATCAGATATTAAGCTGATAAGAACAGATACTACACTTTGATCTTAGCCAAAAGGCCGAGAAGCGATGCTCTGTCATTCCAGGAGTGAAAACCAGGTACTCAAACATAGGCATCCACTTGTTCTTGTCAAACTCGTGAGTAATAAGTTGCGTAAATTGAGAAGGAAATATATAAAAAATAGCAATTGAAGTGGAGGAAATATGTATATCTGAACGTTTATTATACGTCCAGGCAGTAATATTTGAACACTCACTAGGTGAAGTCAAGAATAATGCTCAAATAACCTACACACAGGGCTACCCAGCAAACATGAATCATTGGCCCGATATTGTTGTGTTAAAATTGGGGCAGAGTCGTAGACAATGGACCAACACTAATCTAGCATTGGGTCAATAGTAATAAGTTGCGAAATTGAGAAGGAAATATATAAAAAATAGCAATTGAATAATAACAACATCTCATGTAAAAAATTTAAAAATATGTGATTGCTGACCGAGGTAACTTATTGTTTATCATAGGTTCAATCAATAGCACAATATATTTCTAAAAAGTAACTACCCTGAGCACAGAAAAAAGTTAGAGTTAGCAACATTTCTGTATTCACTAGTATGGTCCTCCTTTCCAGGAGAGAAAGTACATACTGTGACCTCCGAAGCCAGACTCAACTAGTGCTATATAGGGCCTACCTCATTCAGAATTATTAACTCAGAACGGCGACATTTTGCACGGGTCCACAATCCACATTGTGCTCAGCAAATCCAAAAGGCAGTATCTGCTTACTTGAAAAGACGTAGGTTCAAGCATATTTGATCGGTTTCGCACGACAAGACAGTATTATAGTTCTATGCAGAAGCGCAGATTGTCTTTTTTAACGAGGTCAAATTAAAACCTGATTGGAATATGTTATCAAACCAGGTTTTTCACATGCGTGTATTTTAGACCACCTTGCAGTCACATCAGGGTAGTGGTTAGCACCGCTGCCTTTCACGCTAGAGTTCGGGGTTCGGTTCCCGGTCTCGGCAGTTTGAAAGAAACAAAAATGTTTCTTCCCCACCCACGTGTATTGTGGGGAGCCTCCGTGACCGAGAGGTAGTGTGCTCGGCCTCAGACCGCCAGGGCTCGAATTTCGAATCCTGTGTCTGGATGACAGTGTCATCTCATTCATCTCACCATCCTCAGTAGGTTCTCCTTGCCCAGTTTATCCTATATGTGCACATAGGTGGCCTAAAGCCCGATTCATTTCATTATATTTCTGCCCTTACATTTATTCAGTAGACTCCTCGTGTTACAACTAAAACTCCATCGCAGTCGCCAGGCGGCGGCACTTTACGGTGCAACACATTACATTTGAATTCTACTCACCAGGTGGCCCAGGAGAGTTTGAACACTGATCTACATTATGAGACATTCTAAATAGCTCTATTTGAGATAAACACGTTCCTATTCAATATAAAAAGGCTCTGTCCTGAAAAAAACAAAAACATTACACACTCCATTGAGTGATGGTTCCAGAAACATTAAAGGCTAAACCTCTTCGCCACAATATCGAACCAAAATAGAACGGATCTAGATCGTTCTCGCTACAGATATCAGTGGTCCCTACGTAACAGAATGATAACAAAAGCTAAAGCGAAATATATCGCTTATGTTATTTCAAAAAATTCGGATGAATATATTAATCCTCTCCGCCTGTGGAATTATCTCTGGCAGTAGCCTAAAATCAGTTGTCAGTAAAAGCACTTTGTGACCATTTCTCGAAATATTTCATGGAACGCTCTGTCTGTGCCCATACGAAGCGCCCACACAATTTAGCTTCTCGGAAACCATTTGATCGGGCTTTCCTGCTTTGGCCTGGATTATGACCGATGATCATGCTAAGTAATTCTGCGCCTCCGCGCTCGATCCGCTGAGGCTTCAGGAATTATAGGCTATACGAAGTAACTATATACGTTTTTTCTTAATTGATTGAATATTTTAGAAGCTACACATATGTCACAATAGACAATAATTTATTTTTAAAATCTTATGAATTCATACACATATATAATACAGACATGTATGAATAGATGCCAGGAGAGCATGTTGAAGGTGCGTAATTATCATGATTATCGTATCATAAAATACAACGTACCTACGATTTTATAGTTACACTCACTGTACGAAACATGTATTAATTTCAATAGACTTGCATAATTTGCACAATTGATTTATATTAGTTACATTCAATAACATTTCAAATTTTACTGATAAAGGTGAGTATCTGCGACTTTTTTTATCAATTTCTTTCGTAGGTTTTCAGAGTGAAGACGATTAAAAACATAGTTGAATTTGCCACCAATCTCTTTTGTATACAACTCATATATTCTGAGGTTGTGGGGTAGGCTATACCTCGTCTGCAACCTGATTCTATTTTGGTAGGTTGTGGTTACCACAACGAAACTTAATTAGCCGTGATAGGCTATATCAATAGGACAAGTTTACAAAATATGTTTTTAGATTTAAAGTTGCTGTAAACATCATATAATTTAAACACTTGCTGGGAATATTTATTTCTGAAGTCCATTGTTGAAATAATGTTTTTCTTTGTTGTAAGTTCTGTTTGAATGAATTTAAGCTACCTCGGATGAGCTGGTTATATCAGTCGCCCGAAAAAGCACAACATTCCAATGTATTTTTCACGTTTAAAAGTCACGGGGACTTATATATATATATTACGATTGTATAGATTTGAAATTAATTGATATCAAACATTTGACAGTTTTGGTGTACTGCTGCTCTTATATATTCTAGACCAAAAATAATCATTCTACTCTGGGCGTGTGCCGCGTGTAGAACAAGAGGTGTTACGCCGAGTTCGCCATTGACCATGTTTGAGCACGTTGACCTGTTCACTTGCAATACATATTTACAGAATCTCAAATGATTTTTTCCGGTACATTCTGTTATAACTTTTTGTTATAACCGTATAAAAAAATGGGTTTGACTAAAATACAGAAAAGTTCAAGTTGAATATCTACAGGTAGATTGAGCTATCTACATTTACGTAGGAACAGAAACATAGCTCGGTTACCTTTCACAACTAATGTTTGCATCCGTAAATTTTCCCTCATAGTTAAATACGAAGCCCAGGTATTTATTTTTATCAACTAATTCAAGTTCATTCCCCCCCCCCCCCAAAAAAAAGAGTTTAGTTATTTTTCTTATTTTTCCACGAGATGAAACAGTCATTTTTGTTTGGCACACGTCTATGTTCAGTTTCCAGATGTTACAATAATCCTTCATTAAATTAATTGATTGTTGCGGGTATTCTTGTGATTCGGCCACGAAAACCTTATCATCTGCATAAAGCAGGATAAATAATTTACAAAATACTAAAAGTTCTTGATCTAAATTTTCTGCAGACAATGTGTTTTCACAACTTTCAGTCCGTCTTGGGGTGGTGCGAAAAACAGTTTAGGTCATTTAAAAATATTGAAAATAATGGTGAAGATAAATTATCTCATTATCTAACACCGATCAGACATGAAAAATTATCAGTTAACGTACTTTTTACAGAAACACACGATTTTGCTGATTTATACATGTTATAAAAGATCTGAAAAAGTTTCCCAGCTATATAATTATTTAGTAGTTTAGACCACAGCTAAGTACGTGAGACTGTATCAAAAGCTTGGCTGTAATCTACATAACAGCAATATAATTATATAGTAATTTTTGGGGTTGTTAAGATAAATGACAAAATATGATCTAACGTTGAGAAACCGGATCTGAATTCAGCTTGATCGGGTCATGTTATGTTGTTTTCATTTACGAGTCGTGTCAATCTGTCGTTTATTAAATTTGAGAACAGTTTTCGGGGACAACTTAATAAAGATATAGCTCGTTAATTATCGGGATCTTCACGATCACCAACAGTGGTTTAATTATCGTTGTTTTGGAATAACGTTAAACAGTTTAGTTAGCATATCAATGAAATTTGGTGGAGAAAATCTCGGAAATTTGTTTAATCTGATCCGGTCCGCTACTTTTATTGTTTTTTTAATTCCGTAATGACTTTGAGACCGCCGTGGGTGAAAAATTGTGAGTAAATAGATTTTCTGATTTGTCAAAAGATATGTTAGCTTTTCGGCTTATGTTCCGTTTCTGTTTTATTAAGTTCAAAACAAATGATTGGAAAAAATTAAGCTTAATTAAGTTAAGAAAAATGATTGAAAAAAATTGTGGGTGACATTTTGTCTGATTATTAAAAGGCTTTTTGCCAATAATAATATTACAATAATCCTTTGGGTTTTCAGATCTCAGTAGATGCATTTGTCTTAGTGTTTGTAATTTTTAAACACCTTGCTTATCTGTTTTTAATAATTTCGACCAGAATTTTGAAATATCATCAAATTTCATTATTTTATCCTATATTTATTTTTTAATTTAACTCAAATATTTCTTTAAGTCACACACTCATCGTCATATCAATCTCTGTGTGGAAATGTCACATAATTATGCAACCATTGCATGATAACTACAATGTTGTTTCAGAGATGGGAACGACAGCTTATACATCAGTATCATCAGATCATTTTATGTACATTTTGTATTTCTCACAAAAAATACTCTCTATACATGGCATAGGCCTAGGTTGTTCTTAGGGTGTATTTTTGCTACTATAGTTATAATAATATGACGTTTATTAATCATTGTCTCTGGCTTTGGAGCGGGAAATCATACATTTACATAGGCTTATCATATTATGGCAACGCCCTTTATGTTAAAGTATACATCTGCCTGTAAAGGTAAAAAAGACTAAAATACGAAAATTGATCAAAACGCTGGCGAAAAAAAGAAAAAGCAAGTAACAAGTGAGAAATAACATATAATTTATTGAGATAGTATCACTCATCACGACCATGAACTGTACAAACAACCCATAATCACTTGTTGCACAAGCAATAACATTCACAATACTTGGTGTAATTGATAAGAGATTGCGTATACAAAACGTACCGATCGGTACAAAATAAGAGTAGCCAAGGTGATGGGTTTCCCAGTAATTATTATTATAAATACACGCGGGTGTCGGGTAGGGCTATTCTCCAGCCACTCAGTCTCGCTAGTGTCTGTATCCCGGCAAACAGACCAGTCGTTCTCGCGTCTCAGTTTGGGGCGTATAAGGTGAGACGGTCCCCAAACACAGTAAATTGGCTTTTTCCAGAACTCACGCCAGTTTCCCGTCAAACACGAGACGTTGTCGCTGTGTTGGTCCAATGTTGTAGCACTGTCTTTGACGGTGCCTCGATATTGGGCAAACAACACCGTCTTCGACGGTGCTTCACCATTGGGCCAACACAGCGACGACATCTTGTACTTGCTCGTCCTATAAAAAAACAACTGAAAGTGACCTGACAACATTTGGAGCAGATACAAGAACAACTTGACACAGAATTAGTAGTAGTATAAAAAAAGAATGATAAGATTTAGTATTAAATCACAGGCGATCAACTAATATGTCTAATGAACAAGACATTCAATCATGTGTCTATTATTTATTATAGGGGTATTTCATGCAGATTGTGCGATGAATAGAAGTTTATCTATTCACTTTTGTGGGTACTGTTGTCAGAAACTGAACAACTGACAGACTGAAAAAAAAAACACCCACCATTTTTATTTATTCTGGAAGTGTAATTAGTGACTACCCACCAAAACCGAGATCTTAATTAATGCTGGGACATCTGGTCAGCTTTAAAGCAACCTTGGCTGGGTATCACTGGGATGACCTGGCTGCCTAACTCACCTCGCGGCAGATCCGGTCACACTGACCACCATTTCAATAACACAACAAGCTGTGTAAAAACGACGCTCGCGCGCGCCGCCTACCAAAAATCTCGGGTGTCATGAAACTGGACTTATAGTTCGAGTGCTTATTAAAAATAGGCCATTTTCAGCTGGCGGAGATTAGTAATCGAATTATAACTATTCCACTTAAAAAAACAGCATCTGAGGGGATACTGGAATCCCATGTGCCAGTGACTCATATGTAACTCAAAACGGCGACATTGAATTGCAGGTTAATACTCACTGGGAAAGCATAACCGGGATGACTAGCGGTGGACATTTAGATAGGGTATTACCGTAATCTGATCCCCCCAATGCACATGATTCTACACAGGTCTAGGTTTGCTACCCATCAAGCAAAAGTCGTCTGCCCAACGTTGGCCCGAAGTCGCCTGAATTTGGCCAGCAAACACGAGACGTTGAACCAATGTCCGGTTATGGTTGGGTCATCGTCCACGACGCAGGCCCAACCTTAACCCAACATTGGTTGGACAGCTCACGTACGCTATGTGGCCCAGCGTTGACCTTGCGTCTTTGGCGTGATGGCTATAGATATGAAAAGCGGCTGACTAGATTAAAAATACGAAAAGCACTCTAGCATTGCATAAAGATCACCATGGGAGTTAACACGGAAATATATATAATCAAATGATATAAACACCACCCCTGGTCCGCACTAGTCTAGCAAACACGAGGCGCTGGCCCAATGTTGAACTGATGTTTGGCCAGCTTCGTAGACGATGGGCCAACACCAGCCCAGCATTGGCTGAGCGCCTCGTCTTTGCTGGGAGAACAGTCCCGACCCAGTACACACAACATTTGTGTAATATTTGTACAATGTTGGACCAACGTCGAAGACGTTGGGCCGGCGTTGTACAACTGTTGTACAAATGTTCTGTGCTTGCTGGGGAACAAGGGTGAAAAAGCTGCATTATTGCTGAATTACACAAAATAACGGACCACCCACCGAGTGGGGATCAATCAAGTCAATGAATAAGATGGAAGTATATATTGAAACATCCTTTGGCGAGAAATATACAACAAAACATGTTATAACGTATGATGATAGAATAGCGGATTACACTAAGTATCACTTCAATACATGAATGTAGATAATACTAGTATTTCGTCACCTCCGAATTAAAGGATCGTATTTGTCACTCTGTCAAGTAAGAGATACGAGATTTAGTTACCGAAGGTGACGATACAGAAGTAATAATTAGTACTCATACCGCATGTTAAATGCATCTTCCCACGCAACGCTCGCTGCTCCCTAGGTCGGCGACCGAGGTCTGCGACCACGGGAGCAGCGAGCCTTGCTGTTGGGAAAATGGTTAATGACACAAAGGTTGTCTCTCGCGAAAACAGGATTTCAGTTAGCAATAAAATGAATTTGTTTTTACATAGAATGTCCCAAGAGTTCAAAGTGCCACAAAGCTGAGACCCTTTTATCTCAAGGCTCGTCTTACATAAATTATGAGAGCTATACGCTCGTAAAATATTGACCCAAGTAGTCGTCCACATGAGTGTGATGTGTAATATAACAGGTGAAATGTGTTGATTGACGTGGTTTATGTACAGGACACCTCTGTTGGACCCCTTAACTACCCGTGTCTCATATGAGCATAATCTATACGGCATATTCAGCTAAAATAAATTCAATCATTACTGATTATAGCTGCAGCCCATCCAAATAATTATGTTCTGAGCTAAATTTTGACACATAAATTGCCTTCATTTTGTTGGGTGGATTGTTTCCGCAATCCACATCTCAAAATTAAGGCAAATTTCACATACCCGGGTGGTTAAAGGGTTACGATAATTGGGCTATATACAATTCCATATTCGATCTGTACAGGGGGGGGGGGGGTATAGTGTGATATGTGTACATATGTACAGATGATTCATCATGTTTGGCCAGCAATGCCGATACGTCAAGCTTTGAATAGGGAATAACCGACAACCCGGTAGAAATACGAATTATACTGAGGCTTGTCAAATAATAGAACTTAAGTATTGTTATTCGTAAATTCAAAAATAATCAACGTTTCGTGATGACAAAATGATATTTTAGCGAATTAAATGATTAAAACTGCTGTGTTTTAGTTGCACGACTATATATTAAATAGATCACTATGTTTGCTAAGAAATAGTGAGACAAAAACAAATGTTTACCACAAACGAAACTTGTTATAAATAAAATTATCGCGACTTTATTGGAACATGAACAAATGACAGCTGAATTAAAACCACCAAAGCCAATAAATTTGGCTATAAAACAATACACGGCCTGACTTAAATTTAATATAATTCGTTTGCGTAATACTTATACTAGCAAGAGCAATTAAATAAAACGTTAAAAATAGTAACAGCGAATTAAAAGTTGCATGAATATTAATATTTGTATTGTTTTATTCGTGATAAATCTGTCATCACATCGCTTGGGTTGTTGTCTTATAGTTGACACGATGTTGTAACAATGTAGTATTATACTTTAAAACTGCACACACAGGTAACGAATGCCGACTTACACAACATAAAAGAATGGAAGTTGAAGCTGATATAAGTCATAATTTGCCCATAGCTGGATAAAATGCATTGTCATGGTCATATTTGTCAGGCGACAAATCCATACTAAATTTGCACTCGGTAATATAGCAGCTTAGTGTGTTTAAAATGCAAATGTTATCAAGCAGCAGTATGTAATCCACGGACGTCTGTTCGTCCGTCCGTGAAAAATGCCCCCACAATAAGTAAAAAGGTGGTACACATGTATACTCTATTGTCGAGTTGGAGCTGTGGGTCGCACAATGACACGTTGAGAATTCCAGTGAAAGCTGGCACCACGCTATCTATAGTATCCGTCCTGCTCACTTCACCTTCCACAAATAATAATAATAATAATAAATAATATATATATATATATATGTATGCATCACAGAATATTATGCCGCACGACAGTTTCAGATCCCACATGTATAATGTTGTCCGCAGTGAGCAAATAGGAGTGACTTCCCCAAGTTAACAGGTGTTGTCCCTGTGCGCTTTTCCACGCAGCGGGACAAATCCAAGGACGTACATAGAACGTCCATTTGAAGCTAGAATGTGCCAAACTGCCACTTTACAAAGTGGCAGTTTGGCACCTTCTAACTCCAAGGGGACGAGAATATCCTCAGTGGGACAGAGTTCCCTGTTAACTAGACAGCTTCCATCATTCTGCAGTACATTCAATAAGGCTGGTCCACGGCTCAGTCAGTCAAAACATCACTTTATACTGTCCACCTTTCTCCCGCTCGTCAACAACAATTTATCCATGTGCGCAGCGCGGACTGTTGTTCGTCGTGGCCCGCAAATGTTGGGGAACATCCCACAGCGACCAAATGGCTTCATTTCTTCAAGTGTGTACGTAGAAACAGGTTGAGCACTGCAGTCCACACGGTCACCCCGGCACCAAAGGGTGGTATATGCCACTTTTTAACCCTAGTCCTTGCAAATTCGTGTCGTTTGACGGTCAAATCATATTATCGGAAATGAAATGTTTGTTTAAACTTAAACATTGGTCTCAAATTGAAAAAAAATAAACCATTTTCACCCACTTGGAAGTTATGGAATGCGGTAGCAAGACAGAACTTTCCAGTGGGTGAACATGTTTAAACATGAAAATGTTTAAACAAGAAGATTTGCAAATGTTCGGTCTCAAATTAAACATATAGGCCTACAACAAGTTTCACCCACTCGGAAGTTGTGGGTCGCGGTAGCGAGACTCAACTGCCAAGTGGGTGAAATTTTTTAAACATGAAGATGTTTAAAAATAAAGATTTGCAAATAGTTGGTCTCAAATTAAACAGATACGAACAATTGTCACTATCGTGGGGAGTTGTGATCCACAACTTCCACGTGGGTGAATTTTTACAACTTTGCTATTTAGGGTTTAAAGTGGCAGACACCACGCTTTAATCCTCTTGCCACGACTGCCGTCCGCCCGACCGATACTAGACCACGGGTAAGCTCATGTTGCTATGCGCGGTGGTCGGCGTCTGCGCCTTCTGAACCTGTGACTGGGCAGGGTCCCGGGGGTTGTACCCCATGTTCTTTCTCTGCAGGAACATGTGGATCTCGCGGAAGCTCGGTCGACACGTCTCGTCCCTGTTCCAGCACTCCCTCATCAGGTCGTGGATCTCCTTAGGACAGTTGTGGGGCTGGGGCAGGATGGCCTCCAGCCCGTCGCCCCGGTAACAGTGCCCGCAGCTCTCTATCACCTGCTCGTCTGCGAACTCGGCGTACGGCTGCTCCCGCGCGTACGACAGAACCTCCCACAGCGTCACCCCGAACGACCACACGTCACTCTTCGTGGAGAATTTGCCCTGCAAATAAAGTGAATCTTTGTGGTGAAAGCATGACAAAAAAGTTTGTAAACACTCGTTATTTTTATGTCAATGAAATATCTATATATCTATCATGTCATTTTGGCCTTGTCATATTTTATTATACCACGAACACATTTAATGTGGTGATAATTGAATATAAACGCTTAAATTTGTAGAGGAATCCATGTAATTTTGGCCTAATAACACCTCTGGCATAATGGTCAACGCGAACAAATAGGATCAATACATCGCTTTGCTTGGATTCGTTTCGAAATAAATTGTCCATGCTCAGGTTTTACCAACTGACTCCATGGACTTAAGTATGTCTGACCCTTTTCAACGATGAAATATTTTTGTATAAACAATAGAGACAAAAGGGTTGTTTTTTTCAATTCGAAATCATCATAAATGTCGTGGTTAGCCCTTTCTGATTCAATTGATTACCTATGTTATGGGTCCGCCTACGGCCATTATATATTTTTTTTAATTCTTCAAATGCGGGAACGCGTATATACGTCAGAATCTGACATTTACAAACGTCAGATTCTAAAGACGGTTCCCGCGTTTTAAGGGTTAAACTCAGACTTATTGATCGAAACTTGAACACGTGCAGATATTAAAAACAATCAAATTTTAGTGAAACCGTGACCTGATCCACAAAAACCGTAACCATGGTAACCTACCAGGAGTATGCTCTCCCATGCCATCCAGCGGATGGGGAGGACAGCTTTGCCTTCAATTCGGTAATAATCACTGCTGTAGAGAGAGCGACTCATGCCAAAGTCAGAAATCTTGATGGTGTAGTAGCTGCCGACCAGACAGTTACGAGAGGCCAAGTCTCTGTGAACCATGTTCAGCGTCTCCAGGTACTTCATGCCAGAGGCGATCTGTGTGGCCATGTAGATCAGGCAACCGTAGCTACAAACACATGATTATAAGGGCGTGTTTTATTACCAGATTTTATTAGAATCATATATAATTATAATTGAATTAGTTCTGAGATTAGAATCATATTTGATTTTAATTGAAATAGGTCTGTGATTAGAATAAGATTTGATTCTTATTGAATCAGTTTTAAAATTAGAATCAGATTTGATCTCCCAACAAAATTCCACTCGTTTGTGTTTAATGATTCTACACTTATGATGGTAATATGTTATGCTTTATTTTATTTTGTATGATTACTGTTCCGCTCTTATTCTAAGCCCTATTTCTCTCTGCAATATATACATTTATTATTCTACTTGCTTACAATAATTTAAACGTCACATATTTCAAAATATAATAACAATAGCAACAATATCACATCAATAAGATAAACAATCTAAATGTTTTCTTGCTTTACTTTTCAACATGTTTATTTTTTTATTATTAAGCAGATATGATTAACCCATCTAACAGGAGACATTGACCCAATGATTGTTTAATGTTGGTCCATCGTCCAAGATGCTGGCCTGATGGATATCCAGGCGATAGGTCTGCTGTGCAAAGACAAAAGGCAGAAATTAGTAAGCAGTTGCTGTCTTTGCACGGGGAGATATACCCTTCCCAGCAAACACGAGACGTTGAACCAATGTTGATTTGATGTTGCCCCCCCGTCTACGACGTTGGCCCAACATCAAATCAACATTAGGTCAACGTCTTGGGTTTGGTGTCTGGTATTGATTGTGCACCTTGGTATTTTTGTGTGCCGCCGCTTGGTCATGGTACCGCTACCCATGCAGGTCTGCCTCATGAACTGGTTCAGGTCTCCGTACTTCATGTACTCCACAATCACACACAGAGGGTCCTCCTGCGTACACACTCCCAGCACGCGTACTATGTTGGGATCTTTGAGTCGAGCCATAATTTTCACTTCTTTGTGGAAGTCCACCCTAGAGTAAGAAAATAACAATAAAGACAAATAAATAAAAATACATTACAAAAGTATTTTAATATTAAAAAAAAATATATTTATTTTTCAATAATAAAGAGGTAAGTTGATTGTCTATGTTTACCCTTACAGCTTTAATTTAAGCTGCAACCTAAATTGAATCGTGTACACCATACTACCCTCGCACATAAAATGCCACCCCACGACCGATGCAGCCTCACACCATGACGGATTGGGTGGTGTTTTTCTGGGTTTGAGACAGGCACTCTGAGAGGAAACTCTCACCGTGTGGCATCCAAACTCTAACACGCCCATCGTTGTCAGACTGATTAAATCTGTTCTCATCTGAGAAGGGGGCAATGCATAAGCAAATTTGATTCTCATTTCTCTTTAAATTGGTCCTGTTTCAAGGACAACAAATAGAAACGCTGAAAACGGAAATAAACCCGATTCGAACTGAATTAATTGTCGACTATGCTAACTATATTGGTGTTTTGCAAAAGCGAGTCAAAAAATAAAGTGTTGTGCCGTAGTTACCTGGCAGTATCGGAAGCATTATGCCTTAGAGTCTTCACAGCGACCAGCACGGCCTGCGCCCCGGAGGAGTTGGTTCTGTTCACCGTGTAGTCATCTTCTAACAGGTCTGTCACGTTCAAAGCCTCACATAAATGCACCTGAAATATATTTTTTATAAATATACCTTTAAAAAATGGTAAACTGTCGGCTTGGAAATGAATCAAATGGACATCTATCTGACCTCGCATATGGCAACTAGTTATATTCTGTGATAGGTGCTGCATTTAAAATCTGAACTGCACATTATTTTGATCATTCGAAATATATATTCCTGTTGTTACTACTAGCTTAGAATGTAACCGCGTTGAAAATATCACAACACTACGACGGATAGCCACTGGCCAGAGTGAATTGGAAAAAAATATAACAAAAAATTACCTCGCCGAATTGGCCCTCGCCCAGTTTCTCGACGAATTTGATATTGTCCCTCGGGAATTCCACCACAGCAAAATCGTCTTTCCACAATAGTTCTAGATTACTAGGCACTGCGTACACTGTGTTACCGCTGACTCCCTGTATGCTGGGCAGGCTACCGACCTCTGCAGTACCGTAGTGGTTGGGCAGGTGGCGTTGAGAACTGAGAGTTGAAGGTTTGGGCGCGCGCCCGTACGTGCCCGTCTGGTAGATAGAGGGCGCCATCGGCTGAGGAGCGGGAAGCACCCCCTGGGGAGTGGAGATGAACTGAGGCATGTTCACCAGGAGTGAGGATTTGATCATGTCTGGCACGGCGTAGTCACGGGATGTGTTGGTGTCTGCAACAATCAGAATTTTATGTAGAACAATTAGATCAAATACTTTTTTAACCCTCCCTGCAAACAAGACACGTTGACCCAATGCTGGGCTAAATTAGCCCAGCATCGTGTCAACGTGTCGGGTATGCTGGGCTTTGAGTACGACTATAATCATGTTTACTATTTTTAAAATCAGCGCAAAAACATATTTTGAATGTGAAAAATACTTCACAACTTGACATTTGAGAAAAAAGAACCTTCAATTTGACATATCTGAATAATATAACCACCAAAAGGTTAAAGCTAGGCGTTTGACATCATTATCAATATTGTAAATTATAATATTTAACTTACAGATTATGAGTATATAATTCTGAGCTTCATGATGATATTTATTGCTTGATGCTGATATTTTAAAGGAAAAGGTTGCAAAAAGTTGCATGTGTTAATGCCATACTATATGTAAAGTATCAGCTTTCTAAATATAGATAGAATACTGGGAAATACTTTATGTACTCAATATAGTTTAGTTTCGTGACAATTATATTACATGCTGTAAATTTAGCATAGGGTTTAATAACACCACACAAAAAATATTGGACTATAATAAAATAAATACAACTGAAGGGGGGGTCAGGGTTTCCTCGTTAAACTTATGCTAAACTTATGCGAAGAAATGAAAACAGGGTAGTTTGTAGCAAATTCTAAAATAGGTTATCACATTGATATATTTGGTAGTTGTGGCGGAGGGGGGGGGGGGTAAAGGTGCATTTAGACTACAAAGTACAAGTGCGACCACTGTTACATGGGAGGAAACAGCTCCCACAGTGCTCACGACATTGCTGCGACGTCGAATCAACGTCGGTCTATTGACGTTGATTCGACGTCGCAACAAAGTCGTGCACCCAGTGGGAGACTATACATACACACAGTGCCACACAGACAAAACACAACATCTCTTCTGGAAATTTCGGGGACAAAATACGGAGATTGACCTATTTTTGTGACTGTGTCTGGCTTTACAGTAATCGTCACTTCGCGATTAAAAATGCTGTATCAGCCACTTGCCAATTACTAGATAACACCTTTATACTTTTCACCCACTCGAAGTTGTGCGTCGCTGCCGCGACCCACACCTTCTAGTGGGTGCAAATTATACAGGTGTTATCTGGTAGTATTGCAAGCGCCAGATACCGCATCTTGAATGGCGGGGTGACGCCGCGTGGAAGGCCTAAGCTTGCTCAGCCGTGGTGACGATTGCGGTGTCTGGATCTCTAGGAGACTCTACCTGTGGACTCGGGAGTGCGGGGCAGCTCCGGTAGTCGCCTGGTCTGAATGTTGTCCAGCGGGTCCTGGTAGTAGGCCTCCCGGGCCGCGGCCTCCAGCTTGGCGCAGCAGACGCCCTCCCGGTCCGACGACTCCCCGTCAGACACAGCCACACAGTTGTACATGTTGCCGTTCGACAGCTTACCATTCAGGGCGGCCGCCACCTGCACGTCATTCAGGTCCAGGGTGACGTGGCGCGGCTCAATGGACTTCATGCTGCGGTGGTTGTTGTTGTACTTTATGCGCCGGTGCCGCAGGATGATGATCACGATCACCACAAACAGCAGCAGTATCAGCGCGGCCAGGGCGCCTATGATGATGCCGATGTACTCGTCATCGAGGTTCTGACGCGTCTCTGGCGTCATGGCGTCATCCTCCGGGTTGGTGGGCGTCACTCCGACTAAACCCACACCGTCACCTGGAAAACAAGGACGATGATTAGAGTAATACAACTCCTGAAAACTAGTGAGAAAACTATTGATCAATGAACAAAATCGCAGTAGTAGTAAACTATTGCTTTAAGTCACTTTTCGGTATTAATGGTCATTTAAGTGACATTGTAATACTATAAAAAACAGTACAATCCATTGATGAGATGTACGAGATAAATGATGTACAGATGATGACGTGAGGGTGGAAATGATAAAAAAAACATAGTGCTTAACTAGCTAGTGAATTGTTGGTTTCCATTTTTCAGTCATTTGAAGCTGAAATTGCCAATTCAATTTCCAGCTTCAAATGACTAAAAAATATTTATATTTATAAAAAATAGACATTCCCCAAATTAAAACAATGATGATGATTTCTGAGCATCTTCCACAAAATACTTAAACACTGTTAAAGCTTGCAACTTCTTTGAAATAGTATATACACGGACCTAACAGAACAGGGATTCTTAATAACTTGAGGGCTAAAGGTTAAGGCAGACATACAAACAGTATAAGCAGGTGTTGCGATATATTTTCAAAGCAGCGGGGAAAACGTCCTGCTAAAAACAATGATTTTTTATCACAAAGGTCAAACAGCATTAGCAGCAGGTTTGGACCAAAACTAAATACTCGGTACTTCGGTACTCAAGCACCGATTTTGCAGTACTCGTTTGTACTTGAAACTTGTACTATTTGAAAGTACTTGTAATCATACTTGTACTCACTTTTAAAACAAAAGTAATTTTAAACAAAACATATTCCAATCTAGGAAATGTGATGCTCGTCTCTCACTCGAATTGTCTTTTTTAAACGACAAAAATAAAACAAAAAGCGGCTAGGAACAAAGTGTAACCCTTTCGGCGCGGGGACCGTCTTTAGACGTCAGAATCTGACGTATGTAGACATGGTAGACGTCACATTCTGACGTTTAAAGACGGTACTCACACTGAAAGAATTTAACAAATTATAATGGCAATAGACCCATAACATATGTATTCAAAATAATCAGAAAGAGCTAACTAAGACATTTATGATGATTTAAAATTGAAAGAACCCTTTATTCTCCATGGCTCGGACACCATTATTTCAGCGTTGTAAAGGTTAAACCTTTCAAGCCTGAATGAACCATTGTCATCTTCATCCACTACAAGCCACGAATTGCTGTCGCAATTCTCGACTTGTAGTGGATGCAGATGATTTGATGTGGTTTAAAAATTAAAGAAATTGCTATGTATTGGTAAACCAGTTTCATGGAAATTTTCGTTCTTAAACCACAAGTTGTAGGAAAATTTAGTCTTTTTTGGAGGATGTAAAGTGATGTTTTAATGCATCGTGAGGGCTTCAAGGGTTAACATACTTGTATTTCTGCTTGCTGTTGTACGTGAGAGGTTCCTTTCTCGGCCAGACGGGGGTATGGTGATCACAATCAGAGGGGGACCGTCTGTTGTAGCACTGGTGGTGGTGGGTGGCATCTCAACCGTGGAGTTTCCTATGACATATTCTGCAAGAAAATATCACAATACTTAAAAGACAAATATATGGGAGGGGGGCTAGTGCACTGATATTTGTCATTTCATGGTGAGGATATCAATGTCAATGTGTCGATTTGTTGCTAAATGGAGCGCTGTGTTTAAACTGAATTCCATCTTGAAATGTTTTATTAACTCTTTCAGTGCGGGGACCTACTTTAGACGTGACGTCTCAAGTCTATCCCCGCACTGAAATAATTACAAATTTATAATGGCCGTAGACCCATAACATAGCCATTGAAATGAAGCGGAAGGAGCTAACTGAGACATTAATGATTACCCTCGTATTTCAAATTGAAAAGAAAACATTTGGTGTCAATAGTTCACACAACACTATTTCATAGCTGTAATAAGGTATAACATTATCATATTACATTGTATTTAAATGCTCACCAGAGTGGAACTGCACCTCACTGATCATCAGCCACTTGGAGTCGAAGAACAGCTCCATCTTCACGTACTTCCCAACACGGTTTGGTATGGAGATGACCACCTGCCTGGCGTACTCCATCAGCGTATCTCTCATGTAGGAGAACACTACAGGCTTGTCGTTGTAGTACTCCCCGCCCACGCTGAACCACAGCTTGGCCATGCCGAACACCCGCACCTCTTTAGTGTACATATTATTGGCGTGGATTCGCACGGAGGAAAAGTTTCGCACCGCGTCAAATTTGAAGATAAGTTCCACGGGCTTCTGTCCCAGCGTGTCGTTCCTCCAGCCCACCCACTCGTACCCGCGGATCCCGAGTATCCGGGAATCCAGGCGGAAATTTGTGTTGCCCTCCTCGCCGTCCGTGAGCTGGCCCAGGCCGCCGGACAGGTAGTGGATCTGGTCCAGGCCGTCATACGTCTGGTCGCTCAGGTCAATACCCGCCCCTCTCCTCTCGCCCTGGTGCATGTCATACGACACTGTACCGTCTGCAAGGACATCAGAAAATTATGAGCAACAGCGACTCATGTACCAACAGCACACAAACGTTCACTCAGAGGTGGATTAATGTTGGGCCGCCGTCAAAGACGGCGGATCAACACTAAAGCGACATTGGTTCAACGTCATATTATTGTAGGGACAGCATATGTTTTACGTAATACTAGCGATAATAAGGTTATAAAATTAATATTTCGGACAAATTTAAAATTTTCGGCGTCTGCATGGTTGTATGTTGTCAAAACACATCTCTTGAGGCGCCAATCATGTCTATTATAGTTCGCATACTTTATATGAACACTTCAAATAACACTTATTACAAGGTTAAACATTTACATGATAAGCAATATTTGACTTTATATGTCACAAATCCAAACAAATCTCTCTCGCTTGAAGTTGACGCGACTCACAACTTCAAGCGAGTGATTTTTTTAGTGAGATAACTAGGCGGTTAGTGTATTAGTTCCTTACCTGTCCAGTTACAGCCGTGAAGTTCCACCCGCATGCAGACAGTCTTGGGATGCGTGCTGTAAGGTATGAAGCGGATCCTCCTGGTGATGATGGGTGGGTCCACCCTACGCGGCTCAGCCGTGTATGTGTTCGTGTTGCCTTGAAAAATCTGAAATTATTCACAGCGAAACATATTCAACCCATTTTTCCGCAGTTTTTCTTATTTGAATTTCACTCCCTTGAAGTTATGCATCGCTACCGCGACCCACAACTTCAAGCGAGTGGAAATCACTCATAGTTATATTTAATGTGAGATCAAACAATCGCATTTTTATGTTTAAATACACGTTTCATTTCCAATAACAGTTATTTAATCGGCTGAGAAAACGGCTCAAAAACGATTATACACTTAACTAGCGGCGAAAGGGCCAATTGTGCATGCCTTTAAATCTACGACGATATCCCTACATTAAGCCATCATAGGATCAGCTTTCCATATTTGAACGGCCTACTCGGTGTTGGCAGCTTGTGTTCATGGTGACCCACGACGGGCAGTAATATTTATCACAATCATACAAATTACACTTGATTAAATAATAGTACTCTAATTTTTAAACTGTCCAAGCTTACACCAGTTTAACATATATACTATTTTTCTGTTTAAAATACTTTTGTTATTTGTTCAAGTTATGTTCATGTACACAGCCACATCCAGGGTTTCTTGCAGGCTGTAGAGTCTTAGGGGGGGGGGGGGGGGGGACTTCTTAAAGTTTTTTTTGGGGGGAAGGGGGATAAATGAGTACCGTGAAATAAGTGCACTTTTTTTTTGGGGGGGAACACAATTTTGGGGTGGAGCCCAGCCCCCCCCCCCCCCCCCCCCCCCCTCGAACAAAAGGCTTCCAGGAAACGCTGCTATTTCCTTATACCTTCTACTTAATCTGCACTTATCACGACATGATAATCATCACGACATGAAAAAATGTGCTATATTGAAGAGTTTATATCTAGGTTACTTACAAAAAGAGAGAACGGACGGAAAGAAGACGGAAGACATTTCTGAGGTATCTGCCTTTTTATACCAAAGTTTTTTTTTAACATTTTTTTTAACATTCAAAATGGCGGCCGTAGGCCCATAACATAGGTATTCAGATGAAGCTGAAAGAGCTAACTAGGACTTGGTCCTCATGGTATATACCAAAAATATTTTAGCGTTGTAAAGGATATCTCACAATAAAATGTACTAATTAAGAGGAATCACGTGGATGGATAATTAATTATTTCCCAATAGTCTGATGCTGAATCTCCTTTGGTCCAAGAGTGAATGTGTAGTGGTGACCGCCGTATTAAGAGGTTTAGTTGACATGGCATTTCGGGCTGTCCTCAACAAGTGTCAGATCGTGGACAGACCAAAGTGAGCTGCGGATGATTTGACTGCCTCAGATGGCAGCTGCTCTGGTTTCAGGAGATCCCTAATGCTGCCAGCTGTCAGCTTCTGCGTCACATACCACTTAGACTTAAACCTTACATCCCTGAAATATTGTTGTATAATACATGGAAATACATTTGAATTTCGAAATCATCATGAATGACTTAGTTAGCTCTTTGTGTATCGTTTAAATACGTATGTTATGGGTCTACGGTCATTATAAATATTTTTAATCTTACAGTGCGGCGATTGACTTTAGATGTTACAATCTGACGTCTACATGCGTCAGATTCTGACGTCTAAAATCTATCACCGACCTGAAAGGGTTAAACATTTAGGCTACAATCATCAGTACGGTCGTGTTTAACCTTTTAGAAAACATTTTCAGTTACATTTTTTGAAGGGGAAAAATCAACAAGATTGAAAAATATCTGATTTCCAATTTGAAAAAGCGAAATAATTTTTACTCGAGGTTGTGGATCGCGTCAGCGAGACACAAAAAGGAAGCCAGCTACATCCCGTTCCGGAAAGAGCTAGTAACTGTTGATAGATAGCCCAGATAAAATATGCTTTTAGCTCCTAATTCCTGTCCGCGTTGACACACCGTGTACTATGATGGGCCTATTTTAATGTCGTGGATTGCTCTTAATCCTTTCATAGCGGAGGCCGTTTTAGACGTCAGAACCTGACATCAGTAGATGTAGACGATCCTCCGCAATGGAAAGAGTAAACGTAGATTCACAACATATACAGACAGATATGAAGCGGAAAGAGCAAAGTAAGCTATTTATGATGATTTCAAATTGAAAAAAATGTTTGGTCTCCATGGTTTATACAAAACATTTCAGCGCTTTAATGAGTAGATTTGGAAATTCACACAGTTAGGCATTCTGGCTGCTGAGATATCTGGTGCCCTTTCAAATCCAGGAGAGACGCACATTATGGGAAGCTACATAATCATTTCTGTGACAGGTACGGCGTCGGTCGTCCCGTTTGGATTTCCCGCCATCAGACAAACTGACAGACCATGCAGGACTCTCAGAAAACTTGAATGTCAAGCTCACCATCCGCGAACACAATAAAAACAGAAGAAGGCAGACGTCGGCCATAAATATCCCCACCCACCTGCGGTCATTAGCACCTTGGTGAAAGCGCTGCTTCATTTCTGCAGACGTGTCAAATCAACTCGGCAGATTTGTCACGTCTGCAGAAATAAAGTGACTCGCATAAAGGCCCCGACAACGTGTCTTTCTAATTGGCTGGACAGGCAGCCGTATAAGTATATCCTTACAGCAGAGGTGATCTGTTACGCAGTCACTACCCGATTTAATCAAACAGTGGTAACTGATCGCTCCACAATTAAGTAAGCAGCTACCAGGTTACTGTTGTTTTACCTTTACATGAGTGAGATGTTGTGTATTTGATGCTGGACTAAGGGGTTTTGTCAAGTTAAAAAAAATCAAAAAATCCGAGAAAAACTCAGAAGTGGGAGGGTGGGTCAAGCCCCAGCTCGGACTTTTTTTAATTTTATGTTTCTTTGTGTTTTTTTGTGTTGTTTATACGTTTTCCAAATGTTGCCGAAAAAAATGGATAGGGGAGTGAGTGAGTGGGGTCTGGCCAATCCGAGTTTTTTTTGGATTTTTTGAATTTTTTAACTTGACAAGACCCTTAAGCACGACTATAGTCGTTTTAGCATGTTTAATCTGTTTTATAAGTGGAACGTTAAATCGCATTTATTGGGAATGAAAGTATATTTTAAACATTAAGATTCACAAATGTTTGGTCTGAAATTAAACAAATATGAGTATTTTTCACCCACTTGAACATGTTGAAGTGTGAACAAATTAAATTTCTAAAGCACAACTTCAAGAGGGTGAAAATTTAAATTCACACGAAGCCAACATTGGGGCAACATCTCCGGTTAGGAGGGCAGCATCCTCCAATGCAAAAAACAAAGAGTCGTAACTGCCTTCTTCACGAGTAAGCAGCTACTGCTGTTTTCCTTTCCACTGCAGCAGTATACTTCAAAGCTAAAAGTCAGCTGCTTATTTTACAAGTAAGCAGATACAGCCTTTGGCTTTGCAGAGCAGTCCCTGCAAACAGGAGACGTTCGCCCAATACTGGATTAATGCTGACACACCGTCTGCGACGCTGGGCCAGCATTAAACCAACATTGCCTCAACATCTTGTGTTTGCTGGGTTGATCTGGAGTACGGCTGCAGGGATCGTCGCCAATGACCAGGGGCCGTATCTATCACACCATTGAGCCGCTCCCTATACATTACACCTCACAGCTCACATGGTAAACCAGGGAGTCACCATGGTCACCACCCCCGTGAAGGTGCCGTATCCCGGGTCGAAAAGTGGGAAGGAGGAGCAGCAAGGCAATCCACCATTCTCTCGCGAAAATTAACGCCTCCACTCTTTAAATCCACATTAGTAGCCGATCAGATCACTGTTATTGGGAATGAAATATGTGTTTAAACATCAAGAATTGCAAATGTTTGGTCTCAAATTAAACTGTTGCAACAAAAATAAGTAGTTTTCACCCACTTAAACTTGTGAACCGGTAAAAAGTACTTAAAATTGTGTGAATTCTGAATAAAAACATAATTATGCTAATCTATCATACTTAATGCTAATTAATTAGCATTAAAATTGCCTTGTTTAAAGGCCACATAAAACGACCTAAAACGGATACAGACTTGATTATAATAAGAGTTGAGTATGGCAGTATTTTTAGTGTTGACCACTTGCTGGTTTGATGCTGGAAAGCCAAAAGGCAGTATCTGCTTACTTGTAGAGTAAGCAGATACTGCTTTTTAGCTTTGCAGAGCGGTATAATACTTCTACGTTACCCACCTCCTGTTCTTTACGGCTGCGGAAGCGAATCCATTCACCGTCATCCTCACGCTGGTAGTCCAACATGTACTGATCCGCAAACTCCTGTCCCTGAAAACAACACAAAAGGACATCGTAAAGAATTGCTGTGTGAATAATGGAGACAACATCACTGCATGCAAAGCCAAAAGGCAGAAACTGCTTACTTGAAAAGTAGGCAGTAACTGGCTATTCTTTTGGCTTTACACGACAGAGCAGACGACAACGTGGTATTATCATGATTATGGTCGGCTGGGAGAGAACGGATGCGTGATGAATTGGCACGATCACATCGCATGCAGATGTGGTTATATCGCTTCTGACACTTGGCTGTGCGCTCGAAACGCGGTGGCTAGACAAGGTGCGAGCTGGTGACTTATAGCAGTAGTCATATTCCTAGAACGAATGGTTCTTGAAGGTTCTTTTCCACAAAGTAATATAGAGGAAGGCTCCACATATGTACCAGCAGCGATGCATAATACAATAATGTATTGTGCATTTCTGATATACCTGGATACCAGGTATGTATGTCTATATTACTATGTGGAACGAATCTATCAAGATTCGCTGCATTTCAACCAGCAAGAAACATTGTGCAACATACGGCAATGTTTCATGCCATAGACATGATAGAGAAACAAACAGACGACAAGACAAACATTGTAAAATACATGGATTGAACAGCTGAAGCTCGGGCAATGAATTATCTGGCGGCAGTAAGAAAAATAAACGCACGATGGAACCGCGACTTTTTTCCGCCATTATTCTACTGTCAGCTGGAAAACCCAGACACATATTATTCTTCCAGGCGTGGATTCTGAATCATAGTCATCAGGTTTACAATCAGTATCTCTCCGCGAGATTAGGCGCTAATTTGCCACGTTCTCAGCGGCTGTGCCGGTGTCTTTGTGAAAAATCCTCCCCTTGGATATGAAAGGGTGTATCTGCCACTTTGTGAAGTGGCAGATATACCCTTTCATATCCAAGGAGACGGTATAATAATGAGAGGCCGACTCTGAGAGGGGTGTGATGAGAATGTCACAGCCCGGCGAGGCGACAAACCCCGTCGGCGGAGCCCTTGGCAATCAGCTGGTGACACGTTAAACGGGGATGGATGGTACAGCAGATGGGGTCGGTCCACCTCCGACCCCTCAGCCTCTTCATATTCACCTGACCCGGCCACCGTCTTCACCCGGCTCTAAAACAGATGTCCATTGACACCGGGCGGGAGTACTGATCCAGAGACAACATAATGCTCAGTCTCCCGAACTTCATAGCTTCACTGTTCTGCAAAGCTAAAAGGCAGTATCTGCTTTGGCCTACTTATAAAGTATACTGCATTCTTGCTTTAAACGGCAGTATACTCCTATGCAACGGCTTACTTTTCAAGCAGTTAATTCCTGTTTGACTTTGCAGTAGTGAGATGTGTGGAATGATCTCAGCACTTGACAGAAGATTACGACTTGTGTGCAGTGTGTCAATATGACATTTGCAAGGAAGCAGATACTGATTTTTGGCTTTGTATGGCAGTGCTGATAATATAGTATGTTAATAGACAATTAGTAATCAGTTATTTATATTTATGCAGTTTGTATAACACGTCTTGTCTTCCCGATGATAAATGTTATCCCGGTCATGCTTTTCATATCCCTTACACAGTTACATCTCCAAGTAACATGATTAATATAATTTAACGAGACCCATAACTTCAACAAGAGGCCAGCCGGCCACCATAATCCCCGCCCCGCCCGCGTGATAGAAATTTTACAGGGTGCATACTTCCCTGAAGTCTCACATTCTGTTCTACAATAATGATCCACATATCTTGATTACTGTGTATATTACAGATATTGAAGTCAATGTTGGTCGCAAGTCAGCATTTTTTTAGTTTGAGCAAGTTGCCATTAAGAGGGTATATATATATATATCCTCCACTGAAACCATACATTTCGTTTTATAGTATTTATTGGACTGGTACATATCCTATGGAATTTTTGTTCCGAGGATTGATGCTGTGAATAGATTTAATGCCTTATCAATTTTGAATTTTGTTGGTAGATTTTAATTTTATGTGTTTTTCTCTAGAAAAAAAAACATTTCTTACCGTAAAAAAGTGACCCATTTTTCGCGCGCGGCTGCTCTAAAACTATATTCCTGGGGTTTCGAAAGGGGCATAGCCCTTTCGCCGTAAACGGTGATTGTACACAGTTGAGACGATGACTCACTTTGCTTCTCCTATGCACGTTTCAAAAACTTTGATAACAATTGGCCCGTTTTGCTTTTTGTCTGCCATCTTGAATTTATGCAAATTTGGACAGAATGAATATTATTTTTTGGAACAGAAAAATTAAAGAAGTGTACAGATAATTTTTATCATCATCATTTTCCAATTTTGAAGGTTAGAGCATCTAACTATCTGGTATTTTGTCCGGTATCAGGCATATTAAACTTAATTATGGCCGATATTCGGACATTTTAAATTTGATCAAGTTGAAATTTTTTAGAGCATATCCCTACCTGAAATCGCACATTTTGTTTTGGAGTAATGGTCTAGCTATATGGCACGGTTTGTCAGATATCAGGCATATTAAAGTTAATTACGGCCGATAGTCGGCCATTTTTAATTTGATCAAGTTGAAAATTTTCGGAGCATATCCCCACCTGAAACCGCACATTTTGTTTTGTAGTAATGGTCTAGCTATATGGCACGGTTTGTCAGATATCAGGCATATTAAAGTTAGTTATGGCCGATGGTCGGCCAATTAAGCAGGTAAAAGTTCAAAAACCCCAAAAGGCACATCTACACCCCCTAAGGGATGTGTGTGTCAAAAATTAAAGAAATCCATGCACGGGTTACCGAGTTCTGCTCCGGAAACGAAATGCGGACATCCGGACGCGTGACGGGCGGACGGACAGACGCACATCCGAGGCGACGCCAATACCCCCCGCACCCACTTCGTCGGGCGGGGGATAAAAATGTCAAACAGAAATTTGAAGCAAAGCATGCACATACAAATCTGGCAAATCTACAGTGCCGATTTCGCCTTCAAATTTTTGTGTTTGCAATGACAAATCAAAAGGTGAAAACGGCTTTACCATGTCTACTGCCACTTATATTTGTTCAATTTGTGAACAAACATTTGCAAGTCTTGATGTTTTAACACTCATTTCGTTCCCAATAATGCGTGATTTAAACGTCCAATCAAACGTATTAAAAACGACCATACTCGCGATTAGCATATTAAGAGTTAGGGGATATCATAAATGTCATCAGTGATGTGGCCTGCTCCGCCGCCGCCGCTGCCAATCAGCATATGTCATCATCATGGTATTTTCGGTGTGATTAGCGAAGATAAGATGTTCTCTTATGTCAAGGAGGTCAATAACCCTGATTGACTAAGAAGCAAGAATGACGCACTCTTGACGAACATGCTGAGCAATAAAAAAATCATATATCCGTCTGAAAGCATTGGTTCAACGTCAGATGAAGGTTGGGCCGCCCTGCCAGACGTTGATCCACAGCAGAGGGGGAGTTGGCGTGGCGCTGGACCAACTGGTTAGATCCAGGTCGGAGCCTTGATTATCGAGCCTCGTCCACCCCGGCGTGTAACTCAATACGGGCGCAGATGGCTCAAATTTGGCTGGGTTAATCACTGGCTCTGGTCTGGAGAGATGAAAATGACGTTTTGTTGTCATCCACCCGGCTCCTGCCGGCGCGTCCTGCAGGATCCAGTACAGAGTGATCGCTCAGTGGACGACGCAGTCTATTCCCACAGCGGTCACTCGAGTCCGCGAGCACACATTTGCACAGGGCGATAAATTAGAACCCGACTTGTGAAGGAAAATTACCTCAGCCAACCGTCAAACAGCCCAACCAACAGCAGAGTCGCCATTTTCTTCCCAGTCCTAGCTCGTCTTCGGTGCAAAGAGAAACAGCAGTAACTGCTTACCTTTCAAGTAAGCAGTTACTGCAGTGTGCCATTGTATTATAGTAAACTAAATTGCAAGGGCAAGCAGCAGTTACTGTTTACTTGAAAAGTAAGCAGTCTCTGCCGTTTGCCTTTGCATTATGGTATACTATATTGCAAGGGCAAACAGCAGTAATTGCTTACTTGAAAAGTAAGCAGTTACCGCAGTTTGTCTTTACGCGGCAATGGGCTATAACTCGAGGCTGGAAAGTGTGCGAGCCTGATCAATTATTGACAAGGGTTAGGGTGACGCCTCGCCGATGATGTGTCAGAGCAAAGTAACTCTCATTGCCGGCTCAATAACCAGGCTTCACCAGTAAATGGGTAAGATCCACACGAAACTAGTCCTATTCCACCCAGAACAGTACACACTCACACACTAAGATACTGTTACATTCTGATATTTTAAACAATTTAGGCGGGGCGTATTTAGAGAGGTTGGCATGATCCCCTGGTTTTATTTAGAGGGGGTGGCATGCTGAAAAAACCCTCAAACAAGCCTCCACAACTGTAAAATCACAGGCATACAAAACAATTGTCAGACCTCAACTTGAATATGCATCAGCCATCTGGGACCCACACATCATGCACATGGCAAAAGATATGTAAAACCTTACAAAAATACAAAACTATGCAGCAAGATGGGTTCATCATGACTACTCACACTACACAAGCTCCCCTTCCGGACCTATTATTTAACACTTAAAAATAAACTCCCCAGATTCAAATAAGAAATAAATAAATTCCGTAACATTCTGGGCCCCAATACCCTCTTCAATCTTTATCGAGAAACACCCCTGTAAATGTGATAGCTATATTATATTTAATTAGTTTTGTTTACGTTGTCAATAATATTGTTTTCAAGAAGTGTCCCTTATCATTCATTTGCTTGACAAATTAAAGTTCCCAGCCGTCCTTTAATGAATGAAAGGAAACATAACCATTTTAATTAAATCTCACAACAATGGTATTACTTCTGACTATACACTTTAGTCCAAGGTTGGAGATTTTTATGTGATGATATGAGACTTTACTTTATCTATTCTCTATGCAATTATTTAGTTATTTAGTTGGTGAAAAACAACTCTGGAAGGCAATTGCCTTCAATTGCCTCCATGGAGTCGTTTTTCACCAACTTATCGAGAACCTACACATTTATAGTGAATTGCGCTGATTAGAGGGACATTTCACCCGGGATATTCACCTAACAAAAGCACAAAAAACGACCGCAAAATCCGCGACCGTAAGTTTATGTGACAAACCTCTGCCGTTGACGGGCACATTCTGTTTAGCGGCAGACAGATCAGCTATTTTCTGGTGCGGTGCACACTGAAAAAAAACTCTCGTAAAAATAAGCTTGCCTGGCCGGACATTTCCAGCCACTTAAACTATATCCAAACACGGCGAAGAGCATCTTTAACCTCGGGCAAAACCCGGCGATCCAGCGAATCCGACCAGCCATGTGATCCATGGCTTGGGATTCCCTGTACTCCCCACTAAGGATGTGTATCTGGGCTTAGAAGCGGATCAGCTCAACTGGACTGACAGTCCAGCTAGCGCGAGATGTTAGTCTGATGTTCTTTTGATGTTGGGTCAGCGCCGTAGTGGGCCAACATCATATAGCCTATGTCTCAGTTTTTAACCACCAGGTTTTTACTCCTCTGTTTTTGGAATGGCGAACTATTTCATCACATGGGGATTAAATGCCCCTTTTGTAAAGTGGCAGATGCGACCTTTTAGTCACCGACAAATCTATACAGCCACTCTAAGAAAAAAAATAATAGCTACAATTTGGTCAGTTATGTTTGTTTGATTATAAATAAATTTGTTTGATCTGCATGGACAATATAGCTACTTACAGATAAAATTTTGAGCTAAATTATCATGATTATAGAAAAAAAGTTGCATATTAAAATTTAGATTATCTTTAGCATTATAATACAAATAGATTAATATATGTTTTATTGACACAATTAAAATTAATTGCTGTCTTATTTGTCCTAAATATAATATATATATATATACAACAGATCAGACTTTATGGTTTCAATCGATTTAAAACTCTATATACGAGAAGTATAATTTATCGATAATATAAACTTGTTGATGCATTGTAATTTAGATGTACTGGCTTTTTATAAAACAAGTGTTACCGATTGCTGCTGATTATTCAACACTCGCAATCAGACATTCCAAACAGTATCTCACTGGTCAGACGGTTTGACACATCCCTGCAGTAAAAACGAAACGCTGCCCCAACGCTGATCTGCGATGCTGACTCAGCATTAAACCCGCATTGGCTCTACATCCCGCGTTTGCCGGGATCGCGGCATTGTCAAGGCGGCACGTATGCGAGACGGTAAAGTCCCGAGTGGGTCACCCGCCACAGGCCAGCTCCAGAATTAAACCGCCCGAGAGAACATCCCGACAAATGCAATCTGCGACAGGTGGGAGGGTGGCAGAAGTGACCGTGGTGAAGCTGATGGGGACGCAAGACCCTGTATCGGTTCAACGTCGGGCCAGCGCCCAGGCGCTTGCCCAACGTTGAACCGAAACAGAGTTTTTTCTTGACAAGACGCGGCGAGGATGCAACAGTAACCTTGTCACCACCGGGGGAATTGAGACGCCTTCTGTCAAATTCGCTCATCAGCTCGCCACTTTGCAATGCTGATACAGCGACGGTGTGCTGCGAATACGTAAGTTATTAACACTGTGTGTCTTCTAGACGCAATTAACACTTTGAGTCTTAAAGACACAATACCGAGCAAACGATGGGCGCCGACCCAATGTTGTTTAATCGTTGGATCAACGTAGACCAGCAATAAAACAATGTCAGATGAGTCATTTTCAGAAAAAACAATTCTACAGAATTATTCAACCCTATAAATATGACTTAACTCGATACTAATAAATTATTAAGTCTCTGGAAAAGAAAAATATTAAAGACAATGTAGGTGAACTTTCTCGCTGTGAAGTGCGAAACCTATGTATTTTAGATTCACGATTTGTTCTGAGTAAAAGACAGCAATACGGATTAGCGTGGTAAATTTGGCAAATATACATATACTTTATTTACATTTGTGGGTATAACTGTAACAGGGACTGCTTATGGGTAACAAATAGATATCATTTGATAATAATCGCAGTTGTTTTTGGGATAATAATATTGTAGATTCATTCCAAGAGAATGGCCGCCAGACAAGAATGTGTGATGTGCCCAGAAGAACACTGAATCCATGCGGTGTTGTTAATGCAATTATTCAAATAGCTCCATGGCTGTATTTATATTCACCGGAGTAGATTATCTGCAGGGCCTGGGACTGTGGTCATGGTAGAGGGGACGACTGTATCAGAACAAACCGACCACATGGAAATTATTATGCGCATTTCAAAAAAAATTGTCTGCTGTGCAACAATGTCAGGGTATGAGCATACCCAATATCCAGCGCGGGTGCCCAATCACAGACAGTGAGAGACCTGTTTATATTTGCAGTTTATTCACCAGATGTCGCTGAGAAATCTCTTGAATTATTGATTATGTTAGGTCTAAAAGGTCAAAGTGGAATAATGTATATATTCCCAAGGTTTGATTGACGTATATGTTGCTGTCCAAGGGCAAATAGCAGATAGAAAAAAATAGTTTTACCATTAAAGCGCTTGGTTGGAAAATGTAATTTTTACACACTTAAGGTTGTGTCTCGCTAAATTACTTACATTTAAAAATTTAAATAAAAACATATGCTAATCTAGCAAATTTAAGGCTCACGTTTCATTAAAAATATCTTGTTTGTATAACAAATAAAACGCAACTGAAAACGTCTATAGACATGATAGACGTGCTTAACACATGACGGTTTAATGTGAATAAGATACATGTATATAATGTATCTATATTTAAACCTTAGAACACTGATGTTGGCTGCAGTCGACATTCCTGTGTTTTTATTAGCACCTGTATAACCTCTCATAACCAGTTGTTAACAGTGAAATTTGCCTTCAATCTTGAAACACTGATACTTAAATTTACCAAATAACATACATTTTCAGTCACTTGAAGTTGTGTATCGCGGTAGCGAGACACAACCTCAAGTGATTGAAAATCCAAATTGAATCGCTCAGTGCCCTGATGGCAATATAGTATTTCTCAGATGACAGTCCGTTTGCTTACCTCTCCGTTGTCAAATCGTCCCTGTGTTTCCACCAGCGTGATCACCTTCAGCCGCCCAAGGTCGATCTGCAGATACTCGTAGACGTCTTTGGTTATGTGGGGTTTGGGACACCAGGCACCACCTGCAGACTCCAGGCGAATCCTGAAAATATAGGACAGACAAAAAAATTATTTTACCCGATTGACCAGACAGGTTTGCAAGCTGTATCGTAACTAATCATATCGAAAAAATCTAGTAAATTGAGATTTAAAATTCATGTTTCCAGGCAGAGGGATGGATACTATAACCAAGTAATCTACTACGAATGATTCGTACTATTATGACATATTAAGTCTTTCAGTGAATTGAAATAAGTAAATATTTTTTTAATGGCCGTAGACCCATAACACAGAGGTATTCAAATAAATCGAGGAAAGCTTACTTAGACATCTAGAAAGATTTCAAAATCCTGATACAAAAAATATCAGCGCTGTAAGCCACATATGAGTGGGACGAAAAACACGAAATGAGAGTGAGGGGACGAAATACATATCGCCCTATATCATGATATCAGGCAAATATTTTGGCTGCTATGTGGACGCGATTTTATTTCTGTTTGATAATTAGCCACCCAGCAAACACAAAACATTTGTAAAACATTTGTACAATGTCGGTCCAACGTCCTCGACGTTGGTCCAACATCGTACGAATGTTATACAAATGTTTTGTGATTGCTGGGTTTGGCCACCCACCAACTGATTACAAAAAAGCCGGACATGGCGCGCACTTTGCCACAGTATTCCACTGGGATAGGGTACATATGCTGGTGCGCCGCTGCGCTTAATTAATTAATGTATCTTCTTTACTGGCGTGGGCCCACATTGCCTGCCAAGGAGGATCCCAGAAGAACGTCAGGACTTGCAGATTAATTTCACTAATTGCCATCTTATTATTGGAATCATAAATTCGGCCAGGGCTCGTTTCATCCTGAGTGTCCATTCAGAGGTGATAACGTAATAACACAGAGGGCAGGATGCGTCCGGCCTCTCCGGGACCGTCCGGGATCGTCGTCACGGTGTCTCAAGAGGCTCTGCCTCAAACCTCCCAGCAGATAGCCTCAACCCTTATTCTGCTGATCACGACGTTTGTCGTTTTTAATGTTTGATTAGTCGACCAAACTCAGGTTGAACATTTAAATAAAACATTTTTTTCAAGTTGAAATCGTTTTAAATGTCTTAGTCAGCTCTTTCCGCATCATTTGAATACCTATGTTATGGGTCTACATCCATTAGAAATAAATTTACTCATACAGTGCGGATATTGACTTCAGACGTCAGAATTTGACGTTTACAGCCGTCAGATTCTAAAGACTTAAGTCGATGCCTCATTGAAACAGCACTGGGTGAATATTTTTCTACGATAACATGGTAAAATAGTGAGGATCACACTAATCAGCTAATGCAGATCATGCTTTTGCCGACAAAAAATCATGGAAAATACACCCTGGTTATTGTTTTACCTATAAAAATACAAAAAAATAACTTCAATGCAATTGCTTTGACGTATTTTATCAGGTGTTTATATCTTCCATAAGTTAACATACAGCACAAAAAAAAGAAAATAATAAAATCGCATAGCACATAGGACTAATTTAGTGTTTTTTCTAAGTATTTTTTCAGACTCCATATTATTACAAAAACAAATAATTTTGGTAAACGGTCAAGTTGCATTCCGTTAGCCGCTTATATACTTTTTCAAATATTGATGTTTGATATAGAGTCCTTGGAGACCCAACACAACCATACACGAGCATACACACACTTTTTGTGTTTCTTCATATAATATAAAACAGACCAGTGTAGAAACAGTACCATATGCTGTTGACCATTAACTATGCAAGTGGCAATGACAAATTATTAATTAATTGATGGTGTGATGTCAGATTATATGTGATAAGCGACTGTCATGCAAAATAAAAAGGCAGCAACTGCTTACTAGGTAAGTAAGCAGCTACTACCTTTTAGGTTAGCAGAGCAGAAGCTCCTTGCAACGCGTGGCTATTATCTACCTTGATTACAAATTCGGCAACGAGGTCAGTGCTGTCATTTATCACACAAGTACCGAGCGGGAAAACGAGCAAACGACAATTGGCATTAATTTGACCATGGCAGCGCTTTCATCGATGGCCTCAACTCATTTACTGGTGCGCAGATTAATGTTGTGCAGGGGATTTGTAATATCTGCACACGATTCAAACGGGACTTCTTCTAGGTTTTAAATCAACTCTGAATTTGGTCGTGCACCAGGAAAGTGTAGCATTAGCCGTCCCTCTTACAGTCTGTTAATCCTTTACCCGATTATCTCATTTAACATGTTTAAATTAAAACCTACATGAATATAGAATCAGAAAAGTATATGTGGGTTATTTTTTTGATATCCCTGACACAGTTCGCCTTAAAGATAAAAGTAGCTAGTTTGGAAAGGGCGGTTGCATCTTCAGATTGGAAAAATACTTGGAACAAATAGGTTTGCTATTTCTTCTATGTATAGACCTAATAACTCTTTCATCGGGTTTGTACTAATCATGATAATGGGCACTCAGTAATAAAATGTATTTTGTCATCTACTTTACTATTCATATATCAACCCGAAAATTACATAAAAAAACCCTCACTTGAAGTTGAGTTTTGCTGCCGCGAACCACAAGTTCAAGTGGGTAAAAAATAACTCACATGACTAAAATTTGAATCAAAACATGTGCAAATCTGCACCACCAATGCCACATGACAAACAACTTATTGTTTATTTTACATAGTAGATTGATAGACTATCAGTTGTGTATTCCACTTGTTCTGGGCCTATATTCTCGTACAAGTTATGACATATCATAGCGATATATCGTGACTTGTAGGAGAGTGCGGCTCCTGCTCTCACCTGGCGTTGGCGGGGCCCACATTGGTACTCTCAAATGAGCTGGAAGTAATGGCACTGTCTGGAATCTCTTCTGTTTGCATTCCCAGTGGACGCTGGCAATGTTCTGAAACACAACAAAAGGCAGCATATGGTCAAAGGGTCAGAGGGACAAAAACATATTTTAATATTCAAACCAAGATGGTCATTTATTGGAAATATTTCAATGGTCGCATAATTATTCGCAATGCAGTAAATTCATTAAACAAAATAAGCCACCCAAATAATTCACATTGGCAGGTGGTAACATTTCAATGACAAATACTTAAAGGACTGTATTCCTCCAAATTATTGCTGCTATTAATCGCCAATAAAATCGGCAAACTGATATAAGCTGATAAGATGTAGGCCTAACATATTTCTAGCTTAACACGCACACATCTTATAACTTGTTTGAATATTCTAAGTCATTGCATAGGGATGCTTGTTAATAACAGTCTTGCTTTAATTATTCATTGCTCTGTACCAGAGCCAACTGTGACGACACAAGAGGTCAGAGATATGACTCACCACTGCAGCAAACCTAGGGCCTATTGATTGGTTAATTTATTCAGACTCGAGGTCCTAACATCACGTGACATCGTCTGATCAAGGTAATGACTAAAAACATCCACACTCCTAAATTGTTAAGACTAAAGATCTAAACACCTCCAACATAGCCAAACATTTTAATAAATAATGTAATAAAAACGATTTTGAAGTGATAAGTTAAAATTAATTGTGTTTCGCTAAAATATATTCGCTTTAATGACGATGGTAACTGCTGGTTTCTTGACTCAGAAAACATGTTATAACTCATTGGAGGCATTCTGCACACCGGGTCAATTTCTGAACACGTGCCGAGAATTGAGCAACGGATTAATAAATCTCGTCAGTCCCACACCTGGCAGCAAGGTTAAATTACCCCCAGCAGACACAAGGCCAAATGCTAGTTTACTGCTGGCCCACCGTCGTAGACGGGGAACCAGCATTAAACCTGCATTGGTTCAACACCTCGTGTCCAGAGCGAGATATGGTGGACTGTGGAGCGCTGGTTAGTGTCGTCCTTCCTAAGTGCGGATGAAGACGTGTGTTGTGTAGAAGGCCCGGCTCATCTCGCTCCTCCTATTACCCCATTCAAATAGTTGTGGGCAACAGCCAATTTTCTGGTGCGGTTTTCCAGCCCACTGGCACCGCGTGCTGGGCATTAACCATTGGATTTCCGTTCACAGGGTGAGGGGCAAAAATCACTATTTATCAAGAAACATATATTTTCGCTTGTGCCTCACTTGTATCCTATTCAAAGAACACCACGTGTCCTTGCAATCAAACATGGATACATATTACATGGAATAATTTTTTTGAAGCCATAAAATGGACACCACAGCTGCCGCGTGGACATGGTAACTCTACAGTACATGATGGCATGGCTTTATGGACAACCTGTGAATCTCAGATGAAGTTGTTTGCGGTTCGCCGTGGCAGAGCTCATGGACGACAGAATATAATCTCCATAATTACCACACCTGATCTTTCTTGATCAGGTCTTCTTCTTGTACGTTGTCTTTCGACAGTTTCTATTATAACCCTAATATATTCTATTATCATGATTGCATCCCTATTAAAACCCCATCATAACCCTATCATAATTATATTATAACAATATTGCCAAAGCTCCGGAAGACTTGAATACTTCCTAATCGTTCTCAATATTATATACGCGTGGTCCAGTGAACTTATATTAATGGCAGATCTATTTATTTACATCATGAGATAAAACGTTAATACGTTTTACAATCAACATGGCAACGTGCAATATAACCACTGATAACATTTTTGCAAAATTGATGTGTTTTTGTTGCATTCCCGGTGAATAATTGAACCACGGATTTATATACGACTTAGCTATTGTAGTAGGAATAGAGACAAACATATCCTGAAGCAAAATGAGCTGCATAAATCCAGACCCATGAACTAAAAAAAACCATTCACATTTTTTGGAAAGCACCGGAAAATTAGCCGAGCCAGCCAGTGTGGAGAACAGATGAATCATTGAGAGATGCATGCCAGCGTAAATTGCCGGGCGACGGATTGCCTGGCCGCCAAACACAGCAGAATGGCCACTGCTTGCAGGCAGCAATGCATTATTACTGAGATGGGACGGCTACAGGAATTTCGTCCGCACTAGAAGGACGCAAGGTGCCACGTTAATGGCAGTAGTGAGGACACTGCCAGCTGCTCCCGTCAACCAACCTACACGTATGTTAACCCCTAGAACACTGATGTCAACTACAGTAGACATTTAGTGTTTCCATTAACACATATATAACCAGTTATTAAAAAAAAATGCTATCAATCTTGAAAAACCGATATATGTTGGGACTTAAATTTCACAAATAACACAAAATTTTAGTCACTTGAAGTTGTGGATCGCGGTATTGAGACAACTTCGAGTAGATAAAAAAAAATTCTTAGCTCAGTGCTCCAAGGGTTAACCCTTTAAGCGCTCTAATACTTTTATATAACCAAAGGTGTTTTGTCAATTTAAAATCAGTATAAATGCATTAGTTAGCTCTTTGCGCCTCGTTTGAATACCTATATTATGGGTCTGTTTTTGGACATAAAAATCTGACGTCTGTGGATGTCAGATTCTGGCGTCTGAAGTCGGCCCCAAGCTGAAAGGGTTAACCTTTAAAGTACTGCCAGCGGTTACCGCCATTTTAAGCAGCAGCCCTTCAGTCGTCCAACTGAACTTTACTGAAGCTGAAAATGTCCCTGACCTAAATAAAGCAGATTGAAAAGTGGGACCATTATTATCGTTTTGCTGATATTTTGCTAAAATTAATTATAAAACCTCTCGGTCATCACGTACTTAAAATTGTGGTTTGTTCTGACGATAGAAGCCTACTTTCAATTCGCCTATCCTCGACCTTTATATGTTTTAATCTACTTGAGGCTCGTAGATGAAAAACCTATGGTATACACTGGTAGGTCAAAAGAGAGGTGAATATATTTTTGCCATAACCATGATAACGGTGTAATAGAAACATAAAACCGACCTAAACTATGATATCATATATATTCCGTCATTCTATTTGGATCATGACAGTCTTTCTACAAGATCAGATTCGAAATTAATTTGCTCTAGTAAACTTTTATACAACAATAACTAACCAATCTTGTAATGTATAATCAAGAACTTTTTACCACGGGTAAAATGTTCCTGGTATAATTAAATGTAAAATTAATCATTTTGTTCCAGTTTTCTTTGTATTACCTTGCAATCTGACATGGGATGGTGTAAGATCACAGCTAATTTAATTAGATTGGATTGGCGAGTTTACAGATCTGTCGTGCAAAGGCTAGAGGCAGACACCCTGTTTAACCTGTTTAAATATGTTTAAATAAATACATAAGGCAGAATCTGGTCAATTTAAAAGTAAGCAAACAGTGCATTTTGCTTTTGCATTGCAGAGCTTATCTCTGGAGATACATTGGTCAGTCGACCACAAGTTGACCATTTGTTTTGCCAAGTTTACCGGGTTTCTCCTCTGAAGAGAAGTGCCATGGCTTATTACGGCTACTTGATATATGGTGCTTTTTCAGCCGCGATGCTAAACCTTTACCATGCTTACCCGACAAGTTTTATTATTTAACTTGCCATCCACTTTAAGTGGTGAGTCGCGACTGATTACTCATGTGCTGAATTTGATACCAAATAATAACACATCTTGATGTTCAAAAACACATTTAATTCCAAAAACTGTGATTTAACCAGATAATAAAACATATCAAAAACGATTAGAGCAGTGAAAGGGTTAACGTCATGACAGGAGCGTCATCGATTTACCAGCGAACACTAATGAAGATATAGCACCGACAGTACTTCGCATGGCCTGGACGAGAAAATATCCTCACAGTAAAGGTACTGTAAAATGATATCGTCATCGTAATTATGCTGATGTGACGTGTGATATTTGAATATCAAGCACAATCATGAATGAGACGCATCCAGAATTGAAAATCATCGATAATCAAAGAGGATTATGCATAGTATACATGTTATAAACAACTAGTCAGCACCCGTGTACGACATGAGCACTGTCGTACAAAGTCTAAAGGCAATATCCGTTTTCTTTTAAAGTAAGCAGAGCTACCACCTTTTAGCTTTGCAGAACACTGCATAACCCAGTTTGAGCTCATGTGCTCAGTCCACCCTTACTATACGATATATTAACCCTTTCAAGCCTGACTTTACATTGTCATCTTCATCCACTACAAGCCGCGAATTGTTGCCGCAATTCGCGACTTGTAGTGGATGAAGATGAGTTGAAGTGGGTGGCAAATCAAAGAAAAAAACCATGTATACAGGGATGTAAAATTGCTTGATTGCATCGTTAGGGATTAAATTGACAAATAGGGTGGCGGTATACATGGTATAGGCTTATTTGGTTTGTGGCTGCATAGAGAGCCTGGCTGCTGCCAGATAGCGTGCTAGGATCCTATCAATATCAGCTCCAGAAGCAGAGCCAGAGCTACTACAGCTACTATGCTCTGCAAAGTTAAAAGGCAGTAACTGCTTACGTTGCAAGTGACCAGTTACTGCCTTTTGGCTTTGCATGGCGGCTACTATGCTATGAGCTCACTGTGAAATCATACTGGTAGTGCCACGATGTTAAGGCAAAGACAACAGTAGTGTACTATGATGATCATAGCCTACTGTTGATTTAAACACACAAATACGTGTTTAAATATTCGTATTCAGCACAGATACTACTGTTCGCGTGGATGGGCTACAAAAATAATTGGACGTTGAAGTACAGGAGAACAAACCCACAAAGCCCAAAAGCAGGGTTTTTTACATTTCAACTCAAAATCACTGCAGTAATTTTGGGTTGAAAAGTGAAAAATATCGGTGTTTGCCTTCGTCGGTTGCTCCCATTAACAACGCCAGATATATAAAACATAACTTAATATATTCAGTGTTCAGTGTCGTAGACGCTGGCCCAACATTAAAACAACATTGGACCAATGTCTCATGTTTGCTGGAATGGTGAGGGGAGATTCAACCTGTATACACACGCGGAGCCACAGAAGGTAGCCATTTTAACTAACTACCTCTCCTTGGTCTACTGTTTGTTAGAGGATCCTCTCCCGAGCAAGACAAACAGCACTGATTGGACCCCCAGGGACCAGCGCCTATGAAAACTCCAAAGCACTCCTCGGGATTATTTCCAGCCCACGTCTTGTCCTCACAACAAAAACATCTCTCCGGCTATTTTCCTCTGAACACGCAGCACTATATTTCAATGCAAAACCAAAAGGCATCATCTGCTTACTTTACAAGTAAGCAGATGATGCCTGTTAGCTTTGCAGAGAGCAGGACTACAGGATGACTGGTGTCTTAACTCTCTTCCGATGCCTCAGGTCGCATCTCGACTGTACCACATCGTCAAAAACAATAGCTGCAAGACAGAGCCATCCATAGTCACCACGACCTGAATAACCGTTCTCCAGTCTGCAATTATTACAGTGGAGCCTATGTATGTGCACAAACTTTGTGCTCAAATGTGGTCAAAAACACCATTCATTATTAATTAATTAATTCATTCATTCGTTCATTCATTCATTCATTCATTCATTCAGTTCTCAAACTATTTTGGTGTCCTGCAAATCCACCAAGCAAAATCACAAATCAGTGTTGCCACAATGCTGTGTCGACGATCCCGATGTTAGATTGTATTTTGTAAACACTATACTAGATAAATGCTTTGAACAGATCAAGTGAACATGTTAAATATTGGTCTTGGATTAAAAGAAAATGTAGCTGATATTGTTTGAGGTCATTCAACGTACCTATATACACATATAGACATATTTGTCAGATTTTAAACAACGGGTTACTTACTACAATGATTATTCAGGAAACGTGGGACATTTAACTAATGTCGGTTTACCCCCTTATCCCGCTAAATTAATTTATTTAAATTTTCACCCACTTCAGGTTGTGTCTCGCTACCGCGATGCATAACCTCAAGTGGTTGAGAATTACTAACTCGTGTTCAAATTGAGACCAGACACTTACAAATCTTTATGTCTAAGCAGTCATTCCATTCCCAATATCAGTGATTTAATCGGCAGATAAAACACATTTTAAAACGACTATATTCGTCATTAGAGGTGTAAGAATGGTTAATGCTGGGCCAGCGTCACAGACGGTGGACCAACAGTAAGCCAGCGTTGGTTCAACGTCTGTGTTTGCTGGGCAGTGTCAAACACTGCAGAATATGAGCTAGTATATTTTGTGATACACGTCCACATGGCGTGTTGGGTTACCGCGTTACTGACGCATTCAGCTCTCACCAGATGTCAGTGCGGTTGACGGCGTCCTTATTATCCAGTGGTGATGAGGATTTACAGGGGTTCATCTCCCCTGTCGACTGCTCGGTCTGATAGCTGCCAGCCTCTGATGGATGGCGTCTCATCAAAGCCGCAGGACACACATGTCCTCATTGCTTTGCTACGCGACGTGATATCATCATGAATGAACCAGAATAATGCCCAGAGCATTCATCACCATTATCTATTACCGTTTTCCTTGTCCATCAAATTCCATATTATGTTGTGTGAATCGAATTGAATATTATACGCTGGGATAGATCTTCGTGACAATGCATGTTTACTGTTCTCTTACCTTCATTTAAATTGTTCCAGCGCGGGGACTGTCTTTATTCGTCGGAATCTGTAGTCTACGGACGTGATATGCTGACGTATAAGGACAGTCGCCGCGTTGAAAGGTTTGTTACCGATTACTGTATATTCAAACGATAATATACAAAAAAATGCGAGAAAGTCGAACCACTAGATGCCCTACTATGTGTACAGTGGTGACCCTTTCTGTGAAAAATGGGCGGGGGCTCTAGGGTAGTGGCTAGCACCGCTGCCTTTGACGCTAGAGTTGGGGGTTCGATTCCCGGTCTCGGCGGTTTGAAAGAAACAAAATGTTTCTTCCCCATCCACGTGTAAAATTCAGTATTGTGGGGAGCCTCAGCGACAGAGAGGTAGCGTGCTCGGCCTCAGACCGCCAGGGCTCGAATTTCGAATCCTGTGTCTGGAGGACAGTGTCATCTCATTCATCTCACCATCCTCAGGAGGTTCTCCTGGCCCAATTTAGCCTATATGTGCACAAAGGTGGCCTAAAGCCCGATTCATTTCATTTTTCTGTGAAAAATGTATAATATTTGCAAACACAAATAAAATAAGACCGACATAAACAGACGTATAACTATTCCATAATGATATGTTGTTCGGGCTTGCTGTTTCAAACGGCATACCACAAAGTGCAGTCTAGACGAAGCCGCCAAAATAGACCAGAGCACACTAAGTATACAATACTTATCATTATTGTATACTTATTGGCCAATTGTGTCATGGCAACTTCACAACATTAGCCACGGAGAAGAGATGAGCGTGCTTGCAGCCATAAGTAGGAGCACGCATTGCAATAAGGGCCTGTAAGCAGGAGAAGCAGGAGAAGCCAAACACGAGAAGATCACACAATGTTGGATTGATGCTGGGCCATCGTCGCAGATGATGGCCCGGCATCAAACCAACATTGGGCGATCTTCTCGTTTTTTCCTGGCTGATAGAGATCTCTCGCAGACACTGTCTGGTAATTGATGGGCAGAGACTGACATTCTCCATTCTGCCATTCTCTGCGGGCTGGCAAGCACGTGCCGGACACACGAGTACCCGGGAGGGTATCCGGGCAGATCCAGAGAAAAAGACAGCCTTGGCGGGAAGTCAGGCGAACGTGCGGGACGTTGGGCTGATATTACTGTATCGTGTCTGCTAGTCAGTCTCTAACAACAGCCATAAAATGACTTGAATAATCACCATAATCTTAGTGCAGAATGCTGCCATTGCTACTTCGTAGCAACAATGATACTCCAGCCGAGAGGTGATGAAGTTCAAGAAAACGTACTAAAACAATAAAATTATTGTGAGACGTGACCTGGCTGCTGAAGATACTCACCAAATGAATACTTGGAGGAAGAATACAACACGATTCATCTACAGCGCATAAAACCATCGTGGGCTCGAGCTCAAAGGCTCGAAAAAATCACACGTGAGCCGAAATGCGTCATACAGGTCATGATATTGGTATCCAGGTATCAGTGACATATTCCTGTGAGCTATAGCATGTATAAGGCGGGAACTGAACATATTGCCAGTTCAATAAACTCAGCTTTCAAGATTTATACAACATCATAGATCTCAGGGTGATTATATTCAAATCATTGTATGCCATGGCATGTATTACCATGTATAGTGCAAGTAGATTTAATGCTAGTTTTCTGTATCTCACTGAATACTTGACGAGAAAACTATTCCCCACTGTCCACTTCCAGACATGCCTGACAGTCAACTGTCTGCCAGTGTCAGCATTTTATAGTATCGATGCAAGTCATTGATACGAATCCAGAAATTACAGAGTTGGGAAATGCAATAAACTGCTCATTTATATAGCGTTGTTAGGGATGGAAATGCCTGCTGAAAAACCCGCAGACAAATGTGCCAGGGCTCATTCAGAGGCGAACAATTGTTACATAGCACAAGCAAATTGCGATCACCAGATCACGCTGTCTGGAAATATGCAGCGCTCAACACTGTTATGCACAGATGCAAAGTCAAAAGGGAGTAACTACTCACTTGAAAAGAGAACAGTTTTGTTGGCTTTGTATTGAAGAACATATCTACCATGTCTACGTGACATATCTGCATATCATGCCTTTTCTAGTGGTCCAGGTTCCGAAAATTCTGGTATGAACCGTATTTAAACGATTGATGACTACGTTTAATCATAGATTATGGTTAATCTATAGGTTAATACAAGACTCGTATCTCTTACAAAATTGACAAAATTCAGCGACTTTTCAATATAATATTGAGTACATAATATATATTTTTTAATATCATTATACTAGAAAATAATGCATAGATAACAATACATATTACTGTGATATTTGCCAGTGTGGAGCACAATACAAATTAGAGGAAGTTCAACTACGTGTTACAAAATATTCAATTTGTCAAGTGCTGTCAATTATAGGCTTTGACTAATTTTGATATTTAATTTTGATATTTTTGATAAGATATTCAAGCATCCGTACGAACCATGTTAATATTAGCACGATTGAATATCAAGCTTCATTTGCAAACCTAATAAACGGAGTAGTAATCAACCTTAGACTGAAATACATACAATAATATTGCATTCACATTGCATCACCACAAATATAATTGCACACATGTTATTTTCAAAATGAGAATGACAATCGTGTGTCCAGTAAAATGAGTTATTTTGCATTATCCTAGCAAACACAAAACATTTGTATAACATTTGTACAACGTTGACCCAACGTTTTCGACGTTGGTCCGACATTGTACAAATGTTATACAAATCTTTTGTGTTTATCGGGAAACGCGGGGTGATTTCATGATTAATCTGCATCGACAGGGTGGTTAATCATGAGGCAGTCTTACGACACGGTGACACCCAATGATTGATTTTCTCCAGGTAATTGATGTGTTTCCTCTTGGCGTCCGACAAGGCGGATTCCGGCCTGATCCTTGTGGCATTGTGGCAGGGAACACGAGGGTGGGTCACCAGACTCAATATCCCCTTGTTCCCTGTCAAACTCCATTTCCCCGGATAGGCCGTGCTCGTGGGCGGGACGACAGGGTGGTCCCAACAATAGTCTGTCACCATCTAGGTAGGCAGTATTTATTGGCCGCAGTTAATTCTGTTATTAAGGCCACCACTCAATCGTGTGTAACTTGGGCACTTAAAATTGTTTCAACATAGATTAATTCCAATGCATGTGTGATCGACGGCAAATTATATTTAAAAAAAATACATTTTTAACGAATACATCAAATGACAATAGGCCCACCCGTTTCTGGGATAATCTAAATGTTATTGTTATTTCGTTCTCTATTGTGCCACGCACCGGGTACACTGTCCAAATCACGTACTGTAGATAACTTTATAATGTCGCCATTATCATTTAAGAGAACGTCCTAATAAACCAAAAAAAAACAATCTAGTATTATCTTGATTTTGATGTAGAACTACGACTTGATATAATAGTTATTTATAAATGAGGAGTAAGACAAAATCGACAAATAAACCCTAGTGCACAAAGAGCGAAACACAGCACAGACACGATATATCAAACCAATGTTGTTTTACTGTTGGTCTAGTGGCGCTGACGCTGGGCCAACAGTAAAACAAAAGTGGGTCAGCGCGTGTGTCTGCAGAGAAAGGCGCCCCATGTGAGGTCCTGGCCTGGGGCGCCATCTACCGACCTGTATGTCACTACCAATTAGAGTGGTTAATAAACAGCAGGAGAAATAGCGGCAGGTCTACTTGTTCAATTAACTAGACATCGCAATTTGAAAGTAGAATGGCATGTCAATCGTGCTGTTTTACGTCGTGTTTTTGGTGCAATCGCCATATTTCCTGAGAAAAATACGTATCAGATAATGGTTAATTTTCCAGAGAACAGATACCACGATAACGACCACATCAACCAGATAGCTTTGTACTACAAAAGCTAGGTTTTGCATTATGTACAAAATAGTACATGGACTGTTGGGCATACTTTGGGAACAGAACCAGGTTCTTAATCCCTATAGTACAGTGTACAAATTCGTCCCACGCGTACAAATAATTATGCTCCCATCCTCATGATCCGCCCGCATAATCTGATAACAGAATTTTATACAAATTTTCATTTCTTCCTTGCACAATAACCAGATGTGGTTGCATGTCCATCACTAAATTCATTCAGGATGGCACCTTAAAAGACGTAAATCATTAAATAAAATGTTTTTAATTTGCACTAATTTTTGTTGCAGTCAAATGCACCAGATCCATTATTTTTAATTTGCTTAACCAATCATATAGGCAAATAATACTCTGTGTCAAGAGTGTCATATGGATAAAGGAAGTTATTTTGTGTTTAGACTGAGAAAACATAAGAAGTATGTGAGCGGCTGCTTATTAACTATACATCTTATAAACTTATCTAGGTTTACCGTGTCTAATATTACCATGATTACCAGATTCATGATAATTATGCGAACAATCGTATTTAAAGTGATATATTGTGTACCTAAAATCAGTTGATTTATATAAGCTCCACATGTTCCACTCTCAGTCTTTGGCTGCTTATTTTCTCCTTCAGCTAATACTAACCTCACACAGCTAAGCGCTCATCACAAAAATACAGCAGCGATTCCAAAACTGAGTGAGTTATAGAGATACATAGTATAGCCAGCCCTTTGAAGTACCCTGACAGCCAAGGTAAAAAGTGAGAGACTGACTTATGACACACGAGGTACAGTTAATGTGATCCGCGTTACCCTCGCCAATTTATTAATCCGTAATCGGCGACATTTTGCAGCTAATAACATTTTTTATAACTCATGATGATAAACAGATTCACAACTTGTGGCCATGCAAAATGTGCAAAGGCAAACAGCCGTAACTGCTTACTTTTCAAGTAAGCAGTTGCTGCTATTTGCCTTTGCATTGCAGCACACTTTACGTACATCACAATCGGACAAGTACAGTTTGTTGAAGTCAAATCCGCAGAATTTCCCCAGATAGATCTCCAACGAGTTTATCAGTTCAGTACAGATGACATCTCCATAAACCAGACAAAAAACCACATTATAATGGCAGGAGAAGCCGAGTTTAAGAAGCGAAACGGCAGGCGTAGGTCGCCTGACTTCAGAAGCAGCCGAGCTCACATGAAAGCCACATGTCTGCTGAGAAAAAGAATAGAAAACAGACCAGATAGACAGAAATATGATGGATTAGCAGGCTAGATATTGCTGTAGCTGTTGAGGATACTCCAGCTTCCCCCGTTCTCAGTATCACGCTACCCGGAAAAACACGAGATGTCGACTCGTTGGCGTTGGTTTAATGCTGGGCTTGAGTCGAAGATGTTGGGTCAACGCTAAACGAACATTGGGTTGACGTTTCCAGCTTCTTTGGACCGAACCGAAGGGAAATCTTGGAAAATGAAGTCTTCAACATCAGGCGAGCGCATCAGAATGTGGGCCAGCGTTAAGCTTGTAATTATAGACAATGTGTTGAGGTTGTGGAGTCCCATTGCTAGCTGCAATTCTTAGTTGGTCAACGACGATGGCTTGGCACGGAACAACAATTACACCACCATCGTACTGGCATCCTGAAGTACATTTTTGACATAGTATGTTTCTAGTTTTAGAGGCTGGTTGTTTCCCTGCATGCCTTAGCACTTTCAGCACGGGGACCAACTTTATTCTGACGTCTAAAGACAGTCACCGCAGTAAAAGAATTAACCAATTTACGATGGCTGTAGACCCATAACATCGGTAATCAAATGAAGTCAAAAGAGCTGACTAACACATTTATCATACTTCCAAATTGATAAAAAAATAACTTGGTCTCCAAAAATCATTCAGCGTCGTAAAGGTTAAGTCTGGCATTACCAGCAGGCGGATCACAGGAGAGGCATATTTCAGAGCAGCAGGCTAAGAGATGACGTCCATGCCCTGTTTACTGTGTCATGAATCACCCATCCGGAATCAGCGGAGCCTTAAACTAACAAAACTAGCCCCACACAAACCACCTCATTTACCCGAAGCAACTAAATCTCCCATGTTTCTCGTTATTTAGGCGAGTATGACATGCGTATGCCAGAGTTGAATGGCTAATGCGAAGAGATGGGAACTGTGTGTGGTGTAAAATATTATAATTAATCATGTTAATGAGAAAGGGCTAAACTGGTATTCAACCGAACCGCTAACCCTAGCATGGCTGAGGCTAAAATTAGGCTGCAAGCACAACTGCAGTTGAAATCTTATTTTATTTTATTGTTCGGAAATACATTACTGTTTCCAGTCTATAGTATAAGAGCATAATCCCAGCAAACACGAGACGTTGACCAAATGTTAGGTTAAAATTGTACCACCATTGCAAATCAACAATAATTCATTTAAAAAAAATCCCTGTATACAAGCAGATGAGACAGATACACCAGGCATGAAGACCAGGCATTTCAACGTTTACCAAGCATAACAAGCTATTAGTGTCGGGACAACGTCCTCTGAGAGATGGCTATCACCGCGTGTTGACCAAACACATTAAGGCACCAAGGACAAATAGTCTCCCTGCAGTTTACCAAGGAAAATATACCAAGTCCCTTGAGTTTACCAAACAGTTACATCTGTTGTTTTCCTGTTATTGTAGACACGGCGGGGGTACTGTCCAGGTCATCGGTTGATGTAGATCAAGATAAAAATCACTTACGAGAGCGTATTTTCTCGTTCATCATGTTCATAGTATAATGTCAGCACAATTAATGGACAAATATCAACATTACCAAAGAATATTTCTTTTCGCCTTTAACATTTAACACTGTTTAACAGACGTGCCATGGGTGATGTTGTATGGACTCATCAATTGGACTGTTTGGTAAAATATGATAATCATACTAAAAAATCATGGGCATCTGCAAGACACAAGGAGTTGTCAACATGGTTAAGTATTGTAGCTTTCAAGATATGGTGTGAAGAGAACACTAAGATACAGACTATTTAATAAGAAACTATCAAGTAGTTTTCAAGATATGGCAAAACCAAAACGCGGCATTAGCAAATGAAACATTTCAATTTAGAAATTAATGTAATACAGTATCCGCTTGCCATTGATCAAATGTCTGCAGCAGATACGTTGCCACGATAAAACCAAGGACTGAGATAATTCAGCAGGGGTGATGTACACATGATTTACAACCCGGCACCTTCGATAAAGGCGGTGTGATTTGCCCGTCAATCACCAGAGGCCGCTGATGTGTAAGTACATCTCGGCAACAGGGTGCGCCGCACAGTTCGCTGGGATGTAGTTACACGGATCTCCACCAATGGCAGCCCAGTGCTCAGTCACACGTGACTTGTTAGGGAATTCCTGGCTTTCTGCACAGATAGCAGGCGTTGTCCACAATGCTACATATGTGACAGATGACTGATGTCGGGGGCTGTGAGTTAGACACCCCTGCAAACTGGAGGCGCTCAGCCGATTTTGGAGCCAGACATCCCTGCAAAGTCGAGGCGCTCAGCCGATTCTGGATAGATGTCGGGCCAGCGTCGCACACGCTGGCCCTACATCAAACCAGAATTGACATTCCCGTGTGATAGAAAAGGATGACTGGTTTTTACAGTAGATATGATCACAGATAGCCGAGGAAGACGCATGCGTATCAGTTTCCTCGGCCCAGATGTGCCCTGACAACAGGAATCAAGGCTGATTCCACGCCCCTCCCGTCTGTGGGAATCACTAATCAAGATTAGTGCAAGAAGAAATGTGCCGTAAAATCTGACAGCTACTTCATTTGACAGCTCACGGCTTATTAAAAAAAGCATTTGATCAGCCATAACCTGACACATTGAGTTGTGGGGCTGTCGTCAGCGCGATAACCGAGACTAGATTGCATCCCTTGAATTCCACACCAAAATAGAACTAAATTTGACAAAAACAGTCCACATATCATGTATATCACTCTACATAACTGCTCAAGTCATGACATAACTGTATCATCTCCCTAATATAACATTTAGATTAGACATTTAGAAACAAATTAGAATTAACCTTATATATTCAGTTTCATATAGAAGGGTACATTGTTACCATGGTAACGGAATGGATGATGTCAACTCCTTTTATTGGATGACAAAGTACAGAGGTAATGTAATTAGTGCTTTATGATACCCTTCTCCATGTTCTCTGGGACATATATTATACTTGGTCAAGAACTTTAAATATGTATATAAAGTTCTTGATAATATCATTTCAGGTATAATAATAATGTGTGGAAGCAAGGATACCAGTATTCTTGGTAGAAGGTATCACCTCAATCTAATCATACAAATTTGCCACCTACCCCGTCTTGGTATGTTCTGTTGGAATGTGTCTAACGAGACAAAAACAGTAAGTGCATACTTGAAAAGTAACTGCATACATGAAAAATAACCTGTTTCATTTCACATGGTAAAGAAGGTGTAACTGCTAAATATGTCAGTATGGAGTTACTGCTGTTTTCCTTCACAAGACAGACCTGGTAAGAGGAGTGGAACACAGAATCCTAAGCTGACGCATCCATACAAGCGTGCTGATAGTGGCTGAAGCCATGGGACAGACATTCAGGCTGACACAAACACCGGGCCAACGGTGTGCCAACGTCGTAGACATTGGCACACCATTGGCCCGGTGTGGGGCCGTCTCCCTGTGATAGCTGACAGATTACAGTGGTATCTCACACTGGTGATTACGCTTCTGTGGGCAGAATTTGTCGTGTCCTCGCCCAGAAAAACGTGAGATGTGAAACCAATGTTGATTTAATGTTAGCCAAGCGTCGCAGACGCTAGGCCAATATTAAATCAACATTCGGTCAAATTCACACATTTGACGGTCAAGCATCGGTTACCAGTTTGATAAGGTATTTCAAAATTCAGTATTTTGAGATAAACTATGTTTCTAATTGGCAATTAAATCTAAGATTCCATAAAAAAAACCAGCAAAATAATCGTTGCCAAAAATATGTATTCTGTCAAATCCAATACGTTCCCTTGATCAGTTAATTCAGTATTTAGCAGCAAAAATATTTTTCTAAGAGACAATAATAAATCTAAGATTCTATCCTACACTACAAAATAATCGTAGCCAATTTAGCCTACAGTGCAAAAATAAATCTTCTGTCAAATCCCAAACGCTGCCTGGATCGGCGAACCATCTGTTTCACACGTAGTAACCAAAAAACCGCACAAATTATTCCCATTAGTTGTGACGTGAGGTACAGCTTTCTGATCCGAGGTTACCGTGTAATGGCCTAAATGGATATCATTCCCGATCTCCAGTCATACAGATGCCACAAATGTCTTTATTGTCAGACAAATGAGTATCCGTTTAGGTCATTAGTCGAGCCTCGAACGTTGTAATGGCCCCTGTCGAGATATATCACGCAATGCAAATCACGCAGTGACAAAAACCGACGACGTGATCAGCTAAATACGTCAGTTTCGGGTGTTATGTATTTGACGTGCATTCCTTAGATACTAGACTGACTGAAATATATCAGGTTTATAAAAAAGAAATACATTATATTTTGTGTTTATTAATGTTAAAATCTGTGTATACATTGAATATGACTGCGATCTACCTTCCTCTGTTTTATTCCACGAGAGACTGAATTCACAGGCTCGTTGTTATATTTGTAATGTACTAGTATTTGTGCATTCCTTAGAAATTAGAATGAATTTTCAGGTAAGGTTCATAAAAAGGAATACAATATCTGACTGTGATCTATACCTTTATCTGTTTTATTCCCCAGGCGACTGATTTCACAGGCTCATTTTTAGACTTCTGGTAACATAGCCTGTCTATCAGTCAGCGTACCTAACATCTCACTCAACACCCTGCCTTTGAGATAAACATATTAGATAGTCAAGCACCAGTTAAAAAAGGCTTCTGACCGTTTATTTTCTAACGGAATATCTAAAGTGGAGTACTTTCTACATGGTCTATGCCCCTTTATCACGCCACAATAAAATACAAAACTCAACGCCATTCCATACATACGATACAATATTCACCCCACCCTCCCCCCTTCCCGCGCAAATAACTCGATGCCATGGAGCAGCATGAGACTGGATGTTTAAACGAGGAAGCTAAAGATGTAAAACGCTGAGCAGAGCAGAGTACTCAAGTAATCTCGCGATATATCCTGTACCGATACTGCGTGTGCAAAACTAGACAGCAGATACCTACACAACCATCAGTTGGCTCAATGTCGGATCAGCGTCTAACATTAAACCAGCACGGGGTCGATGTTTGTTGGATGCACGACTGTATCTATCTGTATCGTCTGCGACGCTGGGCCAACATTGAATTAACATTCGGTAAATGTATCGTGTTGGCTGGGATACCACCCTTGGATTTGTGCTGCAAGGGAAGTGAAGTGTTGCAGCAGCCCCACTGCGGAATACCAGAGGCCTTATATATTAGCGGAGAGAGAGAGAAGTTCCAAGTGATAAAACCCAAGATGGCCCCACGCTGGTTCTGGGCCCGGGGATGCGCGGAGCAAAGGCTGACAAATGACCGAGGAGTCTGGACGGGACGCGTCCTATGGCTTAGCCAGCAGACCACGACAAACAAAACGCTGTGTCCGTCTCCTGTTGCACTCTCTGTTTATTTGTGAACCTGCTCTTTGGGAATATATATATGTAAACAGTAATATTCTTCTATACCCGATCCCGATAAGGTGGTGGCCGGAGACGTCCGCGCGACCGTTCATTATCGGATGGCCGGCTCCGATGGCTCATTCGTATCGACTGAGGCTTGTGGCCTGGAGGTACCAGGTTCGAATCCCGGTCGGGTCGGATATTGTCATCACGGGTGTGCATATACAGTGGTACAAACTATTCAAAGGCCTGGAGTGCACAGTGTTGCCTATGGTACTGTGCACTATAAAGAACCCTTGAAGTTATTCGGGCTTCCTTCTGTCGCGATATCGCCATGATTGTGCAGAAAGCGAGGTAAGGCAATACTCACTCACTTCAGTGTCGGGTGAATATTGTAGCGGACATACACCCGACGATGAACTGCCGTTGTCGCGTTTCGGTTTTGAAGCAGAGTTCTGTGTAAAAGGCGCAGCATGGTGTAGTCTGGCCGTTTGAAAGAGCCTTACCGTGTCACTAGGGATCACCGCTGTCGATGCATCACAGAAGGTAATGGTCAACATCTCCGCGTCGTCAAGGTGGTAACAAACAATCGTATCTGATACCTTTAAACAGCGGCACATACGACCTAATAACAACAAGGTTACCGCCTGGCCACCTGAAGAGCGAGGTCTGCAGAGAACACGGTCATCTCGGCGGAGTCCCATTTCGGGTGGCATGCTAATATGATTTATTTCCGGGTGTGCCAGACTCCCGAGAAAACATCCGCGTATAATCATGATAATACTGCGGCTGAAAGCAGGGGCGCACGGCAAAATGGATCGGGTCTAAGGTCAACGATGTGAGATAGGTGAGGGTTCCAGATATATAGGGCCTATATGTATGTCAGAAATATCCACCGTATACTGTCTGGTAATCATAGTAACTCTTCAAGTACAGAATTAACCCTTGCAGCTTTTGAGACTTTCAATAATTATTTCAATTGCTACCGCCATCCAGAACTTCAAGTGGGTGAAAATTATACGGATCTGGACCCGTTTTCTCGCACAAGTTTCGATATATCGCACGTTTCGGATTGGTCGACCAATCCGAAGCCTACAATATATCGTAACCTGTACGAGAATACGGGCCCTGTAAACACTGGTAAAGTTAATTTCACATTGTTTATCGGCTCAACAGATTTTCAGATATTTTCACTTCGAAAAACTGTGAAAAGGCGGATAAAATAGAAATTGGAAACCCCCCTTTTTTCACAAATTCCTGGATCCGCCCCTGAATAATACGTTGAAAAACCAAAAATGTTATATTTTACAACTCCTCTCTGAAAATCCAGAAGGCAGTAACTACTTACTTGAAAAGTAAGCAGTTACTGCCTTTTTCCTTTGCACGGCAGAGCTGGTGATCTACACAGTGAATTTAATAAACATCAGTTTACTTGTGAAAAAAACAAGCATAAACGATTCACTTGCACCAATAAATTGTTCACATCAACGAGTTTGCTTTTCACCAACTTGGAAGTTGTCGCAAAATTATACGGATCTGTAAAGTCACATGGTTTATTAACCAGTCCTCCTTGCTTGCACCGAGGGCGTTAATATCGACATCCATTAGAGTACCATAAACCACAGGTCTAGAAGTGACCCCATGCCAAGCAGTGGAAAATGGGTGGATCTGCATCATATCGTGACACTTGTATACTATATACTGCTACTGTCGTGCAAAGCCAAAAATAAGAGCACAGTATACGCATATGTTTGAATCATTTGTTCAAACTCTCATATTCGGGACATGCATCATTACGTTGAAGCTATAATCACAATACTATAGTGAAAAGAAATTGAAACTACCGCGGCTTCTCCAGTGTATTATTTCTGTCATTCGATGAGTTTCTGTTTGCTGTTTTCTGAATTAGACCTGCAGCCGATAACTTGAATCCAAGAACATTATCAGATGAGCGCGTATGCAATCCCAGTCACCATAATACCTAAAATTTAATGGGGGATATTTCATAATATTAATACCTTATTTAGTGTTTGAATAGAAAATGTAATATTTTTTTTTTAATGCAAACACTAAATAATGCATAAGAATAGGCATGATAGGGATAAATTATCTGCATTACAAACGTTATTTTTATTATTATCTGATAATAGTTACGTAATGTTTGTTATAAAAACAAAAGTTACAAATAACACCAAGAGATTAAAATACATTGTTCAAATTTGAACGAGCTTTACACCTGACATATTCACCATGATCATGATGATACGGTTTATTTGTGGACGAAACATCTCAAGTCCATTATATAACAGTAGAAAACGAAGAATAAATCTAGTATCAAACGGTCAACAGGTAAGATTTAAAAAAAATCATTGAAATACCGTCTGCGACGATGGCCCAACACTAAAACAACACTGGATCAGCGTGTCTCAACCTCATTTCCTGATCCCTGACAAATGGACATGCAGAAGGTCGGTCCGAGGACATCCTGCACACGACTCATGGATCTGCAACTCAATGCTGGGTCAATGCTGGGCCAGCGTCGTGAAGGCTGGCACAACATTGACCCAGCATCGGGTAAATTATCTGTAGGGAGCGTGTCCTTTAATCCAGTGAGCAGGATAAGCCTCGATGTTATCATATCCATGTAAAGCTCTGCGCTCCATGATTTAACCATCATTTCCCATCCTCGTGTGGAGCAAAATCGCTATGATTACGAGGGCTCAAATAATCAGGATACTCGGTAACAATGGAAGAGTAACGTAAATACGAACTCGTTGTGTATTAATCGCCCTATTACCATGATTACCATGATTACTGAGCATGTCAAACATATATCTGAGTGAGAAGGTCGTCAGTAGTGACTATAGGGCTCAAATTGTTAATGAAAACTGGGGCTTCTTTTCCAATCATCCGGCCAAAGATCACGGATCAGAAGATGAGTCACTACCCAGCAAACACGACGCGTTCACACAATGTCGGTACAATGTTGTGCCAGCGTCGCAGACGCCGGCCCAACATTGTATCGACATTGGGTGAACGTCTCGTGCTTGCTGGATAAGGTCGAATCAGTCACGTTTTCTCCACCATAGCACTACAAAAACTACGCACGCCCAGTTTTGTCGGTTCGCCCTGGATGCCAATAGATGGTGATAAATTAATCAAACGGAAGGATTATTTTTCATCTGCCGAGAACGAGTGCAGATGATAACACAGTCTCCTCTTCCATTAAACTCCTCGAAATTGCGCACGTACAGCTTGGATTGGTTTGAAACCAATGCACTTGAAGAACCTTCTTCTTTTAATGTTTTCTCTGTTATTATATTAGCTGCACCGAAAACGTATTCATAAGCGGAACCATTTACTATGTTACCATGGTTACACATGCTACGACCGGGCAAAGCCAAAAGGCAGTAACTGCGTACTTTTCAAATAAGCAGTTGTCAGTTATACAATTAATATTCAAAACCAAGGGAAAAGCTACAAGAAAAAAGAAAAAACACAATATAAGTATACAAACTGAAAACAAATCAATGTCAATACATTTTGTTAATTAATTAAATTTTGCAGAGATACATTATGAACTTAGCAGCTCACTTTCAATTCGTATTGAACTGTTGACAGTTATTCGAAATGCACAATAAATACCATGAATACGGTTCTTTATCATAATTTTCTATAACGATATACAACATTCGTTTGGCATTTAACTATATTTGTTGTCTTTCTGAAAGAAAAACAACTTTGTGGATGCAAATTGAGAAAGTAAGTTAATGTATAGTATACATGGTATATGCAGCTAGGTATGTGGATCGTCAGGATCTTTATCTAACAGTATAAGTATAACATGGTCCAAAATGTGGGTGAGTATCTTTTATCAGATTACCTGGTAGAATTCAATACGCAACTCTCCATTAGCGTGCTACCTAATCTGTCTGCTCCAGATGGTCCCCACCTACAATCCCAGATCAGCAGTACAAAGGCAGACAGCAGTAACTGCTTACTTGTAAAGTAAGCAGTTACTGCTGTTCGCCTTTGCACTGGTATCCACAGGAGCTATCTCCTTGGGCCATCGCCCATTCATGTTGCCTACACGAGAAGTCCACCTGATTTCGGATCAATGTTGGGCCAATGTCATAGATGGTGGACCAGCATTAAACCAGAGTCAGCGTATCGTGATCGCTGGGGCGGGTAGCCAACAACCAAGAGATGTTGACCCAATGTTGGGCTAATGTTGGGCAAGCGTCGTAGCGGGGGATCAACATTGTGCCAGCATTGGGTCAACCTTTCTTGTTTGCTGGGATGCATATCCTAACTTCACCTGTTTATCTTCAATATGGCGGTTAAGTGAGCGGTATCACAACATATAAATACCATCATGGGTGGACAAGATAGAAGGAGAATTGTTTATAATTTAGATAATACCAAATGGATACCCCTAATCTTTAATATGTCGGTTCGTTTTCAGGGTGTGATTTTCAGCTTTATTGATACATACTGTGTCTATAAAAGTGGTATAGGTGACTTGATTGTCGAATTGTGCAGTCGTTTGAAACTGTTTTTTTTTAGTCTCCTTATGTCGTTCTTGTTTTTTTGTTGGCGATTGATGTTTTCATTTAACATGTTTAACGAGACTATCGCCGCAAAAAAGAAGGTACGCTGATTTAGCACCGAACCATCAACCAGTAATCATCTTCAAGCAAGACGAACACTTGTAAAACTTGCACTACATATTCACTGGGTTCAGTGGACTGCAGCAGTGCGGTGTTGCATTTGGCAAAGAAGTGTGGTCGCTCAGTCTCACTCTCTCAACACATTATAGTTTGTAGTGTCAGTCGCAAATTTGTAATGATTGCCAGTCGGGGGGGGGGGTGTTTTTTGTACAAGTACAAGGCAGGAAGTAGGTTACAGGGCGATCCATCAAAGATCTGCAATGGAAAGAGTGTATCTTCATCGAGTTTTCGGCCCGGACAGAGTACTGGCATGCAGTCAGCAGTAAAAATAGTTATTGCACTCTCTGCTGAACCAAGGTACACAAATTGTTAGTTTTTTATCACCTAATCACAGGAATTAAACGCTTAAAGCACACATTGTGTCTTTAAATATGTCAACCCTCAAATGCAGTCTATGTTAGTGGTGGTTGTGAATATGGCAATGAAACACATTCTCACAGCGCTAATAGCTTTCCTTGTAGGGATCCAGCTGATCCAGCAGATCGATCTAAGCTCATCTCACTCCTGCTCTAATTCACAGCTGATCCCGATCCCGGGCTGATTGGCCAAAGCACGATGCTAAGAGCCTTTTGAACAATTCACCAAGTGCTATGTCTCTGATTTCAATCACACGACTAACTAGTTTCTCAGAACGTTTAATTATGCCTAATTGAAACGAAATCAATAAAATAAATCTGACACCCATTGGATGAAGTTAAACATGTGATATGTACTAGCCCACCACCTAGTTGTAGTCATGATGTTTAAGTTTGCCTGGTACATCAATAGCTGGTACATATTTTGTTTCATTGTTTAAATTAATGTTGTTACACTAAAGTGATTTAGAAATGAAAGTAGCCTAAACGTTGATTACCATGACAAGTTTGGACTTGATTGTGATCGAATTAGGTAGTAGGCTTAGTCCCTTTAATAATATTGCAACACATGCATGGGTGCAGGATAACACATTGCACAGTAGAATATTATAGGACACATAACTCAATTCACCTATTTTAAAAGGTTAGTCTGGTCTAGTAAATAGTTTAAGCTGGAAATAAATGTTCACACAAAATTTTATGCATATAACTTACTGATTGATTACACTGTTCAGAAGCAAGATCTTGTTCGTATATTACTGGCCAATTTAGTCATAACTAAACCGCATACACTGCGAGGCGTGTACTGGGAAAGTTATAGATTCAACATGTTCAAGGGAAAAGTGTAATTGTAAGTGTATATGTTTATTTAGAATACTAGTAACGCTTAAGTACACTTCTCACAAACGTTTACTTGCAACAAACGTTGCATTCCAACGCAACACTGCAATTTAATCCGACACGTCAATGAAAGAATGTTCCCTTGAAAGCAACATGTATATTTGAGTTGACAAATCTGTTTATTGCTAGCAAATAAAATCGTGTCTATGATTCATTGGAAAAACATGGATTGCAAAGAAAGACGCAATGAATACCAATTCATGATCATGATGAAAACAGAAAAATCCACCCAGCAAGCGAAAAGCGTGACAAAAAACATGGTGCGCTTCCTTGGTTACACCTTTGATGTAAGCCGCTTAAAACGGGGGAGTGTCGACCAATGTTTGCAGAAGGCAAAAAGCCGAAGCTGAATACATGCTAAACGCGCTCACCCAATGCTGTTTAAATGTTGATCCAGCGTCGCAGACGCTGGCCTAACATTAAAAAACATGTGATCATCTGCGGATTAATCTGTGAACAAGAGTCTGTTGGCAAAGTGGCAGTGTTCGTGCAGACGGCATTGAACCCACAACAGGTCAAAGAAAGTGGACTACTACCATGACTACTGGGGCTGTGGACGAGCCCCCTAGCCATTCATATATCCATCGATTCTCTCCGCATTGATCTGCGCAGAGTTTGGTCTCGTGAGGCACTCCATTTCGTAATGGCATGCTTTTTGCGCCTGGTCAATAATGTTGCTATAAAGCGCGTCTCACTTTCAAACTAACACGGAATTGCTATTCCCGGAGGCACACGTAGCGGGAATTGGCTCCCAGACTGTGATATGCGAGTATGGTATATATAATGGATGCCGACTGCGACCACGTAAGACGCCTCTCTCTGATATCAGCAAAAAACGGCAGTCCTTTCTGGCACTCAACTTATTTTCTGGAGCCTTATTATAGGTGGTAATAAGTCGAGTACCCTATTTCGTGTTATGGTACATCACTGTTTACAATCAAAATAAATAATAGATTACCAGATTAATACATGTTCATGGTGAATGAATGCATAGAGCTTGCAGAAAGTTGTCATAGATTTGCAATGGACAAAGATAAAAACTAATATAAATAATGTTTTGTAATGATACTTTGCATCTTCCCATTAGATTTGTAAACAAGCACACCTGGTTTCCATAGTATTTCTTTAACAGTGAATGCTCCGTCAAAAAGGTGAGGTAATCACATTGAATCATTCAATAACTTCCATAATAGTATCTCATCATGTTCCTTGAATAAGCTACAATATAAACTATTTCCAAGTGCAACATGTGCAATGGCCTGTTTAATTTTTATAAGATCATTTTGCTAGTTTTATTTATACATGTTTATATGTAGACATCAAATCAACCAAACAATATGTCTTCGCTAAAAACATGCTATGATATTTACACGGCTGTTTTTATACGCCACTTGATCAAACAGCGTGAACAGCGTGAACAATCAAACAAGAGCTCCCTGAACAAGGGTTCAACGCCGATCTTAAGAACGACACGACAGTATGTGTGCACGGCACACTTTCCTGCCCCGTGGGGATAACAGCATGGCCACAGAGATCCGCCCGTGGGGCTTAAATAACAACTCATCAAACACAGACCGTGGACCCGATGCTGGTTTAATGTTGAGCCAGCGTCGCAGACGCTTGCCCAACATTAAACCAGCATCGAATCCACGTTTAATGTTCATTGACAAACACTCACACACAATGGTGGGGGAGCCATTACAAGCTTTGGGGGCGGACATAGTTGTCAACCCCATGGCGTCAAAGTGCCCCCGGGGTTACCTGACGTTCCGATGAGGCCAGAACCAGACAGTTTTCTGTTGTTGAGAGGAGGGGCCATCACCATGATCAACATTGCGAGCTGAGCTCATGGCGCTGTAAAATTTACCAACCGCAAACAGTCGTTCACATGATACCCATCTAAGTGTTCATGTTCCGTGCCTGGCCGTCAACTGGCTCTTAACACCTCTCTGTGGGATATGGCAATGGCCATCTGTCAAAACGCCTTCATTTCGTTTTTTATTTATTTTCACCACAGACATCTAACTTATCGGGTTTTTTTCCATTTCAGCTCACAATTCAAGAAAATACATAGGTTCACCAATAATTAAAATATGGAAGCCCGTCCATTGCTGATGGCGCATTTAAGCGCATTCGAGCCGTTTCCATGGTTTTTGCAAAAGTTATTTCAGAACGAAACTATCGGCTGAAATAGATATCAAATCCTTTAAAACAAGGCTGTAAGATTGTTATAATAGGTTTGTTAGACGCATGGATATTTTGTGTTCACTTAAGTTCTCAGCAATTACATTTACATTTTTATTCACTTGAAGGTGCGTCTCGCTACCGCTAGGCACAACTTCAAGTGAGTAGAATTTACTTGGATTTGTGAAATTTAAGTTGATCAATTTCTCAAAATCACAGATTTAAAAGTAACCGATTTGTCTTTTAGAATCTGGTTAGACAAATGCTAATAAAAATACTGAAATATTACTGTATCGACATCAGTATTATATGGGCTAGAGCTGGCTATTATTGCGCCAGCAATCCTAGCTTCAACTGAATACAAAACAGAGAGATTCGGCGCTTAAAGACTCCATGGTGTATACCATGTTTGTCTCCTCATTCAGGAGCGTCATGCAAATGAACACATCAACGGGGATATTACAGCACTTAGCGGACAGTCTGTCACCTCGGGCCATTGCATCTGCCCCTGACTGTGAACTGATATTGTGGCAGTCAGCCCTGCCTTGACACCTGTAGGTATTTCATGGTTATGTTGTCACTTGCAGGCGACATGCAGACATCAAGAAGTAAATGGGGTGCCGTTATCAGGCTATTGTGCTGGGCCAGGTCTCGCCAACCGGTTCAGCTAAATCCAGGGCAACGACAGTGAGTCTTAGCCTTCACAGCGCGGGGAACAACTTAAGACGTCATAATCTGACCTCTGTAGACGTCAGATTATGACGTCTAAAGTCGATCCCCGCACTGAAAGAGTAAAATATTTATAATGGCCGTAGACCCATAACATAGGCATGATGGTATTCAAATGAAGTGGGTAGAGCACATTTTTTGGTTTTTGATGATTTCAAATTGAAAATGGTTTATATAAAAATATTTCAGCGTTGTAAGGGTTAACACACTTTATCACGTCGTGTTGATATCAAAGACAACATTTTGACTTAGTCCACTATGATGCTAAGGTTGTAGAGAACTTCAATCACATTTTAAACAGATACACTGACCGAATAAAATGAATAGCGCTTGTATAATCATGATAATATGACAATCAACATGATCAATGTTACTATTCAATAATGAATAAGTGGAATTCCACTGCATTTATGTAGGTGATTGATTTGACCAGCCAGCCAAGACACCCAAACTACTGTCATATATAGTTAATCATTTACAGATAGGTCACGTACAATGCGTGACCTCTACAACTAACTGCCAGATATGATCACTCCATTGACGAATTCCTATGTGTCCAAATGTTGATATATTATCGTAGAGTATAGCCCAGGGGATCTCATTTCCATAGGTGCAGGTTCAGGGCCATCCAAATTGGATTAACTCACCAGACATGGAGGCGATGTGCTACACCATCACATTGTTTCTATCTCTGTAATAGCCCAATAACGTGGTAATTACAACCCATACATAGAGACTGATACTCTCTGTAGCCTTCACCAATTGGAGTTGCCTCAGTGCTGGCCCAGCGTCGAGCGACGCTGGGCCAGCGCTGAGGCAACTCCAATTGGCGAGGCTACATGGGTGTCATCAGGGGTTTTGACTCGTGTGACTGGGTGTCACTAGAGCCGTCGTCACCAGCTGTGGTTGCATTTGTCAGGATGTCGACATGTTACACCCTCTGTCCTGCCAAATTCCCCTCATCACACGGATATTCTCTGGCCGTAAATCCCGCGAGCGAGCTGCCTGGGACCAGCTCCCGACCAACGTCTAAAATAAAAAACGCTAAGCAAAATCGTATCTTAGTCTTCAACCGACTTAAACCTTTCAGAGAGATTTACAAAAACAACACAGAACAGTTGGCAAGACATTATGCACCCTGGGTACAAAAGCGATGTGACAGTGTATTTTTTCAAAATGAGTTTGTTTTCAATCGTGATTTAAATAAAGTCAAATTATTTTGGTGGCAGTGAGGTGCTTTGCTCGTAACACTTCGTGCCACGAAGTTATTGGTACCTATGTGGATCTGTTTGCTGAAATGTCCACCAAAAATGCTAATCACAACAAAATAAACAATGCTTCCTTGTAACAAGTATACTTTATGATAACTAATATGACTAAGCTTATATTATATATCATATATTAATATTCTTCACTCTCTATGCACGAGTGGGATAGTTTCACCCATGTATATTCTTCATCCTTCATTTGCTTATGTTGCCAGCGAGGAGTCAGCGAGTGCATTAAAAATCTACGTGACATTGAAATCAAGACAAGTGAAATTAAGACAAGAAAATATCACAGCAAGATCAACAAGGTCAGGTTTTGTAATTAAATGCAGTGTCTTATTGTCAGAAAATAATTAGTACAGGAAGAAACTAATCGGATGAATCAGTGAATTCGGGAAAGATCACATGCAAGCTGTTTTAATCTACTCGGTTTTATACTATATGCACATGATAACTAAGCTTACGAATTAATTAAGCTTCGAATTAATTACCAAGATACAAGTATCTGATATGAAAAATATTAAGAACAATCCTTGACATATAATATTAATGTGAATATCATCAGTGATCATGATAAAAAACTGAGTACTAATCACGCTAATCGGACACAGATGGAATTAAACTATACTGGGTGCGGTTCAAAAACAAAGATCAACAACTTATCAGTTTTACTAATCACAGTTTCTGCCTTTTTCCAGCAGTATTTTGGTAGCCAAGAGAGCTGATAGTGCACTATGTTATTTGCATGAATAAAATAATTAAAATGTGTGTGCATCATAGATGAATGAGTTAGCTCTTTCTGCTTCAGTTGAATACGTATGTTATGGGACAGGTCTACTGCCATTATACTTTTTTTTTTAATTATTTCAGTTCGTCGACGTCAGAATCTGACGTCTGGTTAACAGACGTCAGATGCTGACGTCTAAAGACAGTCCCCGCGCTGAAATGATTTAACCGACATGGCTGAACGCTATCAATACAATTTCTATGTTAATCATTTTCCTGGAAATGCGCGTGCAGCCAATTCTAACTGTTAATGTCTCCATCAATTATAACATGTTTTTTTGAAATTCGAAATTCAAACCGGCATAAACGAGTCTTAATAACGCGAGCGCAAATAATTTCAAAACCAAACACCGGTTCTGGTTCGACTACGGTTAATGCGGCAGATGTCATGTTATGGCAGCATTCGTGATGCACCGTGCGCGTGCATCTATGCATAATATTGCATCACGCAGTCCAAGCCGACTCGACAGAGTCGTGCTTAATTAACAGAATAACTCGATTATCATAATATTAATATGCAACAACCAGGCCGGACCCCCTCGTGCTAAGCTGAGGCCAGATAGAAGCCACAGATAGTCCATCCACATTAACCACACTGGGGCTATCTAAAATTGTAAATTTCATCCGCGCGAGACCTCGCGCGGATGAAATTTATACAGATTCACCAAATCAAAATGCGACACATGTGAAATCGAATCTACACAAATTGCTGCAAAACGAAATTATATTTTCAAAAGCATGCGCGCTTACATTATTACATGCATGTGCGTCCGCGGGGCGCGCAGCGTCAATGTTAACTAACTTGTTTGCAAGGGGGAATTGAATATTTTGATTGAGCAATCAAAAGTGGATAATTTATTCATACAGGGTGTCAGAGCGCTAAGCCGGAGTGAATCACCAGAATCACCCCGGGACGCGCTGTTTGCCATCAAAGTGTGCCCGAATTATTCTTATCAACATGCTCGTCCGATAATGTGCTGGTGGAACATGCACTGCAGCATGCGCCGGCGGTTGCATGAAGACATTAGTTCCATAATTATCATGATTATGGGCCATGCATCTTATCTATGGAATTTGTGAATGTATGCACGTTTTCTTCTATGAAGTGTCCCCTACTTTATTATGGTAATGTTTATAACACAGTTAAAACACAGTTAAAAATTGTGTGCATCGAATTGTAAGGCAGTATACACTGATACATACACATTAAAATGGTCAATCAAAACTATACCAGAATCAACTTTAAACATGTTAAATACACAAAATTCGATTAAGCATAAGTCACCAAACACCAGATCTTGTGTTTATTGCCATTGAAGTGTCCATCTTGCCGAGGAGTTAAAGCCGTATTTTAAAGGCATTTCTTTACCACGTGTTTACATACACATGATACAGGAACACAAGGGGTTAAAGTCGTCAAGTCACACGAAGTTTTGACTCGTTAAACATGTTAAAACAACACAAAACTTCCGTTGGGTACAAATTACTTACATAATTATAGAATTATAATCTAACATGTTCAAACATATATATGACAGTCTTGCAAGTTCAATATTCATTTATCTTTCAAATTTCCTGTCTCTTCTACATATAGAATGTCTGAAAACGCCTCAAAGCCTTTCAGCGCGGGGATCTGTCTTAGATGTCAGAATTACGTCCACAGACGTCATATTCTGACGTTTAAAGTCGATCCCCGCGCTAATGGCTAAGAGAGTGAACTATTTATCATGCTTATAATGGCCTAGATTCAAAATAGAAAGAGCCAACCAAGACATTTATGAGGATTTCAAATTGAAACCCTTTGGTCTCCATGGCTTACACAAAAATATTCCAGCGTGGTAAGGGTTAGGAGTTGGTCATTTAGGTTGGTGACGCCGCCACGTGAACACGCGTACGTGACTAGGCCGTCACTCGCACGTTTGTCCTCACGAGACCGCAGACAACGCCACTTCAGCCGCAAGATTGGTCACATCTGAGAGTGACACCCACGTGATAATGAACAAACAGGAGAAAATGTGTCGTTCTCATCCCACGAAACAAGATACAGCTACACGGCGTTGGCCTAATGATGGATCAACCGTCTATAGAGGGTGCAGTATTTCACAGATAAAATATTTTATTTTACATCTTTTAGAAAATGATATGTAATTTTAAAATAAAAGTGACAGTTAAATAAAATTGGGCAATTGGTTAGATATTATGATAGCAATTACATAACTAAAATATTAACATCCACTATGCATGGTATGTCAGTACAATCTATGCATGCAGATCCACTGAACTTGCCTGTCTAGTTCACATGAAAACAATATTATCATGATTATAGAACAACAAGGTAAACATGTTGAATAGGTCCTTCGTTAAATAAATACTTGTAATGATCTGATAATATAATCTTCATGACTCTCGACAGGTGCAAACTAAATGGATATATCTATTCCGCAGCATTTCAAAATATCTTCAACAGTTCTCATATAATATACACATAATATCATACTGTGTAGCATCGGGCAGCAGCTCTATTTTTTCCAGAGATGCATGATCAGTCCCCTTGGCCTGCGTCAGGCCACAAGTACAAGATCTGCAGAGATAAACAGCAGTAACTGCTTAATTTAAAAGTAAGCAGTTACTGCTGTTTGTCTTTCCGAGGCAGCGCGGCTCCTCCTGTACACGTATACATACGCCAGTGTTATTTACAATGCTGTAATATCGGGCCATATCGACTGCAGCAGGCCCCATACTATACATGCAAACCCAAAAGGCAGTATCTGCTTACTTTACAAGTAAGCAAATACTGCCTTTTTGGCTTTGCACTGCTGAGCAGGCCCCATAGTCTTACAGTCAGGACGGAAAAGTCCCCGAGCCGGGCGGCATAAAGAATACTAGGCGCCCCCCGGGGACCACTGACAACCCGGCTTGCCATTCCTCTCTCTAAATCTCATAAGCATCTTTTCCATAAAACCATCGGCCGCACAATAATCAGATCATCTTGCAGGCCTCTGCTACATCGTGATGCCGTCACCGAGTTGGAGCTGATGTGACAGACACGGGTGTGACGGTGTCGGGGCTTCTTCTTCTCGCTCCCCGTTTCAGACCCCAGGCCAGCTCTGCACAGCCTCGGGCCTGGAGCTGACAAAATTATTAAAGAAGCTCCCACATGACAAAATAAGATAGAGTAAGCCAGTGCTTGCGATAAAAGAAACCAGGACAGAATATGCTAGAGTATTAAAGCCAGTGCCTGATATAGAAGAAACACCTTCCGACTCATTAAAATACATTTGACGAATGCAATCTTAAGGAAACTGCATTAAAATGATATTTCGCATAATTTTCTATACACATGATCATGATGTGCTTGAAATATATCGCATTTGGGAAGTGCATTAAAATTAAAATAACCTACACCACAGGAGGTAGGTGTCTCATAATTTTCCATATATCTTGAAACACCTCACATTACTGTTGCTCGGTTGGTACTAATTTTATTCTGTAGACAGTGATTGTTTATTAGGACCGGGTGTGAAAATCACTTGGAGGAGATATAGAAAAAATATATCAAAAATATAGTATCATACGGTCTAACAGTAGTTATAATAGCATACGGTCTAAAGGACTCAGCAATGCAATTAGAAATACAATTACTCATTTGACAAATACAATACAAGCATTATTTAATAACAACTTTACAGAAAACAAAACGACAGTCAGTAGTCGGTCATCATCATGATCATGGTTATGGCATTCATGAGCCTCTCTCTAGCTTTGAAAGGAGGAAACCACTGCCATGTATAGCCAAAAAGACAGTATTTACTCACTCTACAAGTAAGCAGATACTGTATTTTGCCTTCCTTCGCAGGGCAGTGACAAGGACCACGCCTAAATGCTGATGGTTCTAATATTGTTACAATACGTCAATACATTGCTCCAAAAGAGAAGTCTGGTGTGACCAAACGCCTTTGAAGGGGCTCTTCAACAAATTGCTTTGACGACCCAGGTCAGCGATGCTTTGATTTCAAGTGCACCCAGGGATATTGGGGCTTTCAAACAAGGGAACTCGGTCGCTGATTGTAGTTGTCTGGTTCGCAGTCTGTAATTGGGATTCGCGATTTGGCTGAAATTGGCACCGCAAAAAACGGCGAGAACCTGCGTCTGACAAGAGTCCTGACGGTCCACGGTAACAACCCAGGTTGTATAACATTTATACAATGTCGGACCAACGTCGAAGACGTTGGGCCGACGTTGTATAAATGTTATACAAATGTTTTGTGTTCACTGGGAGCGTCTATACTTAGCTATAATAGAAAGGGAATTATACGCTGTACAATTGGTGTCTCCTTACACCCAGGGAACCTCCCCAACCCCTCACCTTCACAGGAGGTAAGTGTGGTAATTACCTCACCTACACCACAGGAGGTAGGCGGGGTAATTACCTTCAACAGAAAAAAAGGATATATCGGGATCCTTTCTATGAGCTCCTTTGCTGTTCAGAAATCCCAATGACTGAATAAATGCTTACATGATATACAGATATATGGGCCATTTTCATCAAGCAAAGTTTGTTATTTAAACATGCTCAGTGGCAATGGTAAACACAAAAAATACTGATCATCCTCGTTTTTATTCGTACATGAGAATAATAGTCGAGACAAGGATTGATTTTTTTTTGTGTGTGTAAGATTATGTTTTCCCTGTGAAACGGCTACTTTCTATAGGCATGACGTGGGGTCTCTACGTAATCATACATTCTCATCAATCAGAGTTTGCTATTCAAACATGCTTAAAAAGGGAATGGTGAACACAAAAAATACTGATCATGAAGTTCGTTCAAAAGAGCCACCAGAAAACACAATCAGACCCAGTAAGAGACGATGAGACACAATGTTGGATCAATGTTGTGCCAGCGTCGATGACGCCGGCCCAACATTAAACCAACATTGGCTCAATGTATGTTTTTGTGTCGTGACGTACACTTGATTTCACTGGCACACTTCTGGTGAATGCTGACCATATCCACACCTCGACGGAGCAGATGGCTCAATCTATGTTAATGGCGTGTCCCCACGTCACAAAGTCAATGATGACATAGACCCCCTTCCCTTAATGTTACACCTATCCTACCATAAATTACCCCTGCCCGTAAAATCTGGCGACGCAATTAAATGTAGACGCGTCTTAGGATTATAAGGTCGTCTGGGACCATAGCACCATTAAATTAAAATGAGAGTCGATGTCAGAAATGCCCTACGTATCAAAAAATTATCATAGCATAACCATGTTTACCCCCTAAGTGCGACAAAGGAAGTTTTTAGTCCGCTTTATATTATAAGCTGAATAAATCACTGATATTGGTAATGAAATGTGTGTTCAAACGTCAACATTTGCACATTTTCGGTCGCAAATTAAACACATATATATATATACGTATATATGTATGAGTAATTTTCATCCATTTGAAGTTGTGGATCGCGGTAGCGAGACACAACTTCAAGTGGGTGAAAATTGACATTATTTATGTTGAAAATCCTCATAGAAATAGATAAAAATACATTAAATTCAATAAGCGTATTGAATTGATTGGAAAGGTATCGCCACCCTGGTAATAAAGAATCGTATCGGCCACTTTACCATGTTTACAAAATGACAACAGATACACCCCTTTATTACAGTGTGTCGATAAATACACGGGAGTCCAGTATACATGGTATATAAACGTGTCTCGTCGCGCTAGATGGTTAGACACGCTGAGGACAAAAATGTGTTATATTATAATTATATGGTAAAGTTGCATGCGTAATTAACGTGATTAACCATCCACAAATTACTGTGGAAATTCACCAAACTAACAACTACTATGATTACCACCGCGAACATCGTACAATACAAAATCATTCTCCATCAACATAATCAAAGTTCATTATTGAGCGCTGCATACTGTCGCCTGCAAAATTATATTTTCATGTCCGCCATTATCATGATTACCATTGATCATGCTGATTATACATGTTATACTGCCATGCAAAGCCAAAAAGCAGTATCTGCTTACCTTACAAGTAACATGCAGATACTGCCTTTGTAATTTTGTAAAAATTGACTTGGTCATTGTTGTGATTAGTGCAAAACAAAAGTTCCGCAAACTAAAAGATACCCATTGTCTTATAATTCTAATTGATATAATTGACGAAAATCATCCTCCGTAACTCGCATCGTATACACGGCATATGTAGGCTTAAAATATTTGGACGAAAAAACATGTACTTGTAAAAACCTGGCAATGTACCACGTAATAAAGTATAAGACATAAGAAGAAGGAAACAGAATCAGCTACATATCTAATGTACAGATGTATGACAGGATGACTTGATTGAATCCCGGCTCAGCAGAATATAAATAGCTGGCGTTTTGAATTTTGAGCAATTTGAAAATATCCCTGGTGGATAGATTAGCCAGCGTGGTGGGTTAGGACAAGCTCGTAAATTGCCTTCTGGTCGTCATCTTGTAGTGTGTCCAAGGTGATAGGATGGTAATTGTTCATCAGCCCTGCGAGTACTAGTACCAGAATATCTCAAGTGTTAATTTGCATCCACGCAGGGCGAGAATCGCGCTAGCGATTCACGCCCTGTGTGGATGCAAATTTACTAAATTCAAATCAAATACACCTGCAAATGCAGGTATAAATGTGAGCATACTTACATAAACAGATAAAACTGCGCAATTTTGTTGAAAATCGACGACGTGGCGCACGCGATGGTGGAGTGTTCCACGAGGGAGCGGAGGGTTGGCAGGGATTTTGTGGAATGGGCAAATCCTCGCCAGTACACAGGTTACCCGGCCGGGCCAGTCAGACCCAGTTATACCTGGGGAAGATGGAGAGTGGCCAGGTGATGCTCTCGAAGGGGGCAGAGCTGCTGTTTCTGCATGCTGCTGCAGATTCCTTCTTCTGAAGTTCGCACCCACGGCGACCCCTGAGTGAGATCTGAGGGGAGTAGCCTGGGCGCGCCCTCGTGTTTCTGGCAGAGGGATGCCCCTTCTGTCTTATCTCCCCGACCCGTGCGCAGTGCTCCCCGTCATCAGATACGGCTTTTAGTGGGCAGTCATTTATAATTCAACCGTTTAAGATTTCACTGTGGATTCCCCAGAATCATACACAAGACTTATCGGCGAATTCCTGACTAAGAGCTGGGGAAATATGGCGGTGTCTTTAATGTGCGATCACCAATCTGCCCCTTATGTTGTTCCAGCATACAACACGCAACTCTTAGTGATGGCCACAGTGAAAAATCTTGAATAGCTGAAATATTTTTTGTAAAAACCATGGAGATCAAAGTTTTTTTAAATTTGAAATCATCAGAATTGTTTTAGTTCTAGCTCTTCCCGCTTCATTTGAACATGGAGATAGTAAAATACATATTATGTTACCATGCTTATGGGTCTACGGCCATTATAAATATGTTAATTCTTACAGTGCGAGGATCGACTTTAGACGTCAGAATCTGACGTCTAAAGTCGTCAGATTCTGACGTCGAAAGTCAACCCCCCCCCCCCCCCCACTGTAAGGGTTAGGCAAAGTTCATCATGTTCATCAAATTCAACAAGTTCATGTGAGTAGTGGTGATGTATTCTAGTATTCTGTACGTTGAAATACTCCAAACATTCCCTACCCACCCGCTTTAAAACTTTTAGAAGTAATACAAGAGCGCTACTTAATTAGTTTGGGCGAAGCCGCCCAAACTATTGTTTTCCTTAAATACTTTCAACTATATTATTATTATTATTTTTAATCTTCTTCCACTACTCGAAATTTGCGCCCCTATTTCTCCTAGAGTATTTGATGTATAGACACAAAACTTGGCCAAAATATTGGATAGGCATCAGGAAGAAGTGCTATGGTTTTTATAGCAAATCCGACCAACAGATTTTGAGGAATGCGGGGTAAAAGGTCCCATTTTTCCCAGTCATAATACATTATGCGATTTTCAAATCGCCATATCTCCCAGAGTTTTTATCCGATCCTCTCCCAATTTCACATGCCAACTCTCCAGGGTACCCTACAATACTCCACAAGTTTACAGAGCTTTAGCTTGAAAAACACCGGAAGTCGATTTTTCCCCATAGGTAATACATTAGATCTTTAGGACATCATATCTCCCATAGTTTTCAACCGATTCTCTCGATATTTAATATACAAACTTTCTAGGGCACCCTTCAAATTCCTACAAGTTTTTGGAGCGTTAGCGCTGTTAGCTGTCAAGTAACTGGACGTTGATTTTCTCCCATAGGTAATACATTAGAACTTCATGACGTCATAACTCAGCGAATAAACTACTTAGCTTCAATCTGATTAGTGTTCCTGAAAGCCTGGGGACATGTCGCAAATAAACAAGTTGCCAGCAAACTGTATAAAATTAATTGTTATAGATATGAGACCAAGTGTAGAATATCGTGATGACGTCATAACGATAAAACTAAAAGAACAATCCTCAATTTTCTTTGTTTTTTGAGAAGCTTGACTAAAAGTACCTGGTAAACATCTATTACAAAAACCTCATATCTCTAACCGTTACTGAGTTATGGGAGCAAGTTTGAAGCTATTACGTAATGATGACGTCATAAAATCAAAAAACAGAAAAATCGGTATGATTTTTGAAAAGCCCTTGGAAAACTACTGCCATGAAGTGTGCTTAGTTTTTTTCTACGCCCAACCGTTGTCGAGTTATTGTATTATTAGTTTGGGCGAAGCCGCCCAAACTATTGTTTTCCTTAAATACTTTCAACTATATTATTATTATTATTTTTAATCTTCTTCCACTACTCGAAATTTGCGCCCCTATTTCTCCTAGAGTATTTGATGTATAGACACAAAACTTGGCCAAAATATTGGATAGGCATCAGGAAGAAGTGCTATGGTTTTTATAGCAAATCCGACCAACAGATTTTGAGGAATGCGGGGTAAAAGGTCCCATTTTTCCCAGTCATAATACATTATGCGATTTTCAAATCGCCATATCTCCCAGAGTTTTTATCCGATCCTCTCCCAATTTCACATGCCAACTCTCCAGGGTACCCTACAATACTCCACAAGTTTACAGAGCTTTAGCTTGAAAAACACCGGAAGTCGATTTTTCCCCATAGGTAATACATTAGATCTTTAGGACATCATATCTCCCATAGTTTTCAACCGATTCTCTCGATATTTAATATACAAACTTTCTAGGGCACCCTTCAAATTCCTACAAGTTTTTGGAGCGTTAGCGCTGTTAGCTGTCAAGTAACTGGACGTTGATTTTCTCCCATAGGTAATACATTAGAACTTCATGACGTCATAACTCAGCGAATAAACTACTTAGCTTCAATCTGATTAGTGTTCCTGAAAGCCTGGGGACATGTCGCAAATAAACAAGTTGCCAGCAAACTGTATAAAATTAATTGTTATAGATATGAGACCAAGTGTAGAATATCGTGATGACGTCATAACGATAAAACTAAAAGAACAATCCTCAATTTTCTTTGTTTTTTGAGAAGCTTGACTAAAAGTACCTGGTAAACATCTATTACAAAAACCTCATATCTCTAACCGTTACTGAGTTATGGGAGCAAGTTTGAAGCTATTACGTAATGATGACGTCATAAAATCAAAAAACAGAAAAATCGGTATGATTTTTGAAAAGCCCTTGGAAAACTACTGCCATGAAGTGTGCTTAGTTTTTTTCTACGCCCAACCGTTGTCGAGTTATTGTATTATTAGTTTGGGCGAAGCCGCCCAAACTATTGTTTTCCTTAAATACTTTCAACTATATTATTATTATTATTTTTAATCTTCTTCCACTACTCGAAATTTGCGCCCCTATTTCTCCTAGAGTATTTGATGTATAGACACAAAACTTGGCCAAAATATTGGATAGGCATCAGGAAGAAGTGCTATGGTTTTTATAGCAAATCCGACCAACAGATTTTGAGGAATGCGGGGTAAAAGGTCCCATTTTTCCCAGTCATAATACATTATGCGATTTTCAAATCGCCATATCTCCCAGAGTTTTTATCCGATCCTCTCCCAATTTCACATGCCAACTCTCCAGGGTACCCTACAATACTCCACAAGTTTACAGAGCTTTAGCTTGAAAAACACCGGAAGTCGATTTTTCCCCATAGGTAATACATTAGATCTTTAGGACATCATATCTCCCATAGTTTTCAACCGATTCTCTCGATATTTAATATACAAACTTTCTAGGGCACCCTTCAAATTCCTACAAGTTTTTGGAGCGTTAGCGCTGTTAGCTGTCAAGTAACTGGACGTTGATTTTCTCCCATAGGTAATACATTAGAACTTCATGACGTCATAACTCAGCGAATAAACTACTTAGCTTCAATCTGATTAGTGTTCCTGAAAGCCTGGGGACATGTCGCAAATAAACAAGTTGCCAGCAAACTGTATAAAATTAATTGTTATAGATATGAGACCAAGTGTAGAATATCGTGATGACGTCATAACGATAAAACTAAAAGAACAATCCTCAATTTTCTTTGTTTTTTGAGAAGCTTGACTAAAAGTACCTGGTAAACATCTATTACAAAAACCTCATATCTCTAACCGTTACTGAGTTATGGGAGCAAGTTTGAAGCTATTACGTAATGATGACGTCATAAAATCAAAAAACAGAAAAATCGGTATGATTTTTGAAAAGCCCTTGGAAAACTACTGCCATGAAGTGTGCTTAGTTTTTTTCTACGCCCAACCGTTGTCGAGTTATTGTATTATTAGTTTGGGCGAAGCCGCCCAAACTATTGTTTTCCTTAAATACTTTCAACTATATTATTATTATTATTTTTAATCTTCTTCCACTACTCGAAATTTGCGCCCCTATTTCTCCTAGAGTATTTGATGTATAGACACAAAACTTGGCCAAAATATTGGATAGGCATCAGGAAGAAGTGCTATGGTTTTTATAGCAAATCCGACCAACAGATTTTGAGGAATGCGGGGTAAAAGGTCCCATTTTTCCCAGTCATAATACATTATGCGATTTTCAAATCGCCATATCTCCCAGAGTTTTTATCCGATCCTCTCCCAATTTCACATGCCAACTCTCCAGGGTACCCTACAATACTCCACAAGTTTACAGAGCTTTAGCTTGAAAAACACCGGAAGTCGATTTTTCCCCATAGGTAATACATTAGATCTTTAGGACATCATATCTCCCATAGTTTTCAACCGATTCTCTCGATATTTAATATACAAACTTTCTAGGGCACCCTTCAAATTCCTACAAGTTTTTGGAGCGTTAGCGCTGTTAGCTGTCAAGTAACTGGACGTTGATTTTCTCCCATAGGTAATACATTAGAACTTCATGACGTCATAACTCAGCGAATAAACTACTTAGCTTCAATCTGATTAGTGTTCCTGAAAGCCTGGGGACATGTCGCAAATAAACAAGTTGCCAGCAAACTGTATAAAATTAATTGTTATAGATATGAGACCAAGTGTAGAATATCGTGATGACGTCATAACGATAAAACTAAAAGAACAATCCTCAATTTTCTTTGTTTTTTGAGAAGCTTGACTAAAAGTACCTGGTAAACATCTATTACAAAAACCTCATATCTCTAACCGTTACTGAGTTATGGGAGCAAGTTTGAAGCTATTACGTAATGATGACGTCATAAAATCAAAAAACAGAAAAATCGGTATGATTTTTGAAAAGCCCTTGGAAAACTACTGCCATGAAGTGTGCTTAGTTTTTTTCTACGCCCAACCGTTGTCGAGTTATTGTATTATTAGTTTGGGCGAAGCCGCCCAAACTATTGTTTTCCTTAAATACTTTCAACTATATTATTATTATTATTTTTAATCTTCTTCCACTACTCGAAATTTGCGCCCCTATTTCTCCTAGAGTATTTGATGTATAGACACAAAACTTGGCCAAAATATTGGATAGGCATCAGGAAGAAGTGCTATGGTTTTTATAGCAAATCCGACCAACAGATTTTGAGGAATGCGGGGTAAAAGGTCCCATTTTTCCCAGTCATAATACATTATGCGATTTTCAAATCGCCATATCTCCCAGAGTTTTTATCCGATCCTCTCCCAATTTCACATGCCAACTCTCCAGGGTACCCTACAATACTCCACAAGTTTACAGAGCTTTAGCTTGAAAAACACCGGAAGTCGATTTTTCCCCATAGGTAATACATTAGATCTTTAGGACATCATATCTCCCATAGTTTTCAACCGATTCTCTCGATATTTAATATACAAACTTTCTAGGGCACCCTTCAAATTCCTACAAGTTTTTGGAGCGTTAGCGCTGTTAGCTGTCAAGTAACTGGACGTTGATTTTCTCCCATAGGTAATACATTAGAACTTCATGACGTCATAACTCAGCGAATAAACTACTTAGCTTCAATCTGATTAGTGTTCCTGAAAGCCTGGGGACATGTCGCAAATAAACAAGTTGCCAGCAAACTGTATAAAATTAATTGTTATAGATATGAGACCAAGTGTAGAATATCGTGATGACGTCATAACGATAAAACTAAAAGAACAATCCTCAATTTTCTTTGTTTTTTGAGAAGCTTGACTAAAAGTACCTGGTAAACATCTATTACAAAAACCTCATATCTCTAACCGTTACTGAGTTATGGGAGCAAGTTTGAAGCTATTACGTAATGATGACGTCATAAAATCAAAAAACAGAAAAATCGGTATGATTTTTGAAAAGCCCTTGGAAAACTACTGCCATGAAGTGTGCTTAGTTTTTTTCTACGCCCAACCGTTGTCGAGTTATTGTATTATTAGTTTGGGCGAAGCCGCCCAAACTATTGTTTTCCTTAAATACTTTCAACTATATTATTATTATTATTTTTAATCTTCTTCCACTACTCGAAATTTGCGCCCCTATTTCTCCTAGAGTATTTGATGTATAGACACAAAACTTGGCCAAAATATTGGATAGGCATCAGGAAGAAGTGCTATGGTTTTTATAGCAAATCCGACCAACAGATTTTGAGGAATGCGGGGTAAAAGGTCCCATTTTTCCCAGTCATAATACATTATGCGATTTTCAAATCGCCATATCTCCCAGAGTTTTTATCCGATCCTCTCCCAATTTCACATGCCAACTCTCCAGGGTACCCTACAATACTCCACAAGTTTACAGAGCTTTAGCTTGAAAAACACCGGAAGTCGATTTTTCCCCATAGGTAATACATTAGATCTTTAGGACATCATATCTCCCATAGTTTTCAACCGATTCTCTCGATATTTAATATACAAACTTTCTAGGGCACCCTTCAAATTCCTACAAGTTTTTGGAGCGTTAGCGCTGTTAGCTGTCAAGTAACTGGACGTTGATTTTCTCCCATAGGTAATACATTAGAACTTCATGACGTCATAACTCAGCGAATAAACTACTTAGCTTCAATCTGATTAGTGTTCCTGAAAGCCTGGGGACATGTCGCAAATAAACAAGTTGCCAGCAAACTGTATAAAATTAATTGTTATAGATATGAGACCAAGTGTAGAATATCGTGATGACGTCATAACGATAAAACTAAAAGAACAATCCTCAATTTTCTTTGTTTTTTGAGAAGCTTGACTAAAAGTACCTGGTAAACATCTATTACAAAAACCTCATATCTCTAACCGTTACTGAGTTATGGGAGCAAGTTTGAAGCTATTACGTAATGATGACGTCATAAAATCAAAAAACAGAAAAATCGGTATGATTTTTGAAAAGCCCTTGGAAAACTACTGCCATGAAGTGTGCTTAGTTTTTTTCTACGCCCAACCGTTGTCGAGTTATTGTATTATTAGTTTGGGCGAAGCCGCCCAAACTATTGTTTTCCTTAAATACTTTCAACTATATTATTATTATTATTTTTAATCTTCTTCCACTACTCGAAATTTGCGCCCCTATTTCTCCTAGAGTATTTGATGTATAGACACAAAACTTGGCCAAAATATTGGATAGGCATCAGGAAGAAGTGCTATGGTTTTTATAGCAAATCCGACCAACAGATTTTGAGGAATGCGGGGTAAAAGGTCCCATTTTTCCCAGTCATAATACATTATGCGATTTTCAAATCGCCATATCTCCCAGAGTTTTTATCCGATCCTCTCCCAATTTCACATGCCAACTCTCCAGGGTACCCTACAATACTCCACAAGTTTACAGAGCTTTAGCTTGAAAAACACCGGAAGTCGATTTTTCCCCATAGGTAATACATTAGATCTTTAGGACATCATATCTCCCATAGTTTTCAACCGATTCTCTCGATATTTAATATACAAACTTTCTAGGGCACCCTTCAAATTCCTACAAGTTTTTGGAGCGTTAGCGCTGTTAGCTGTCAAGTAACTGGACGTTGATTTTCTCCCATAGGTAATACATTAGAACTTCATGACGTCATAACTCAGCGAATAAACTACTTAGCTTCAATCTGATTAGTGTTCCTGAAAGCCTGGGGACATGTCGCAAATAAACAAGTTGCCAGCAAACTGTATAAAATTAATTGTTATAGATATGAGACCAAGTGTAGAATATCGTGATGACGTCATAACGATAAAACTAAAAGAACAATCCTCAATTTTCTTTGTTTTTTGAGAAGCTTGACTAAAAGTACCTGGTAAACATCTATTACAAAAACCTCATATCTCTAACCGTTACTGAGTTATGGGAGCAAGTTTGAAGCTATTACGTAATGATGACGTCATAAAATCAAAAAACAGAAAAATCGGTATGATTTTTGAAAAGCCCTTGGAAAACTACTGCCATGAAGTGTGCTTAGTTTTTTTCTACGCCCAACCGTTGTCGAGTTATTGTATTATTAGTTTGGGCGAAGCCGCCCAAACTATTGTTTTCCTTAAATACTTTCAACTATATTATTATTATTATTTTTAATCTTCTTCCACTACTCGAAATTTGCGCCCCTATTTCTCCTAGAGTATTTGATGTATAGACACAAAACTTGGCCAAAATATTGGATAGGCATCAGGAAGAAGTGCTATGGTTTTTATAGCAAATCCGACCAACAGATTTTGAGGAATGCGGGGTAAAAGGTCCCATTTTTCCCAGTCATAATACATTATGCGATTTTCAAATCGCCATATCTCCCAGAGTTTTTATCCGATCCTCTCCCAATTTCACATGCCAACTCTCCAGGGTACCCTACAATACTCCACAAGTTTACAGAGCTTTAGCTTGAAAAACACCGGAAGTCGATTTTTCCCCATAGGTAATACATTAGATCTTTAGGACATCATATCTCCCATAGTTTTCAACCGATTCTCTCGATATTTAATATACAAACTTTCTAGGGCACCCTTCAAATTCCTACAAGTTTTTGGAGCGTTAGCGCTGTTAGCTGTCAAGTAACTGGACGTTGATTTTCTCCCATAGGTAATACATTAGAACTTCATGACGTCATAACTCAGCGAATAAACTACTTAGCTTCAATCTGATTAGTGTTCCTGAAAGCCTGGGGACATGTCGCAAATAAACAAGTTGCCAGCAAACTGTATAAAATTAATTGTTATAGATATGAGACCAAGTGTAGAATATCGTGATGACGTCATAACGATAAAACTAAAAGAACAATCCTCAATTTTCTTTGTTTTTTGAGAAGCTTGACTAAAAGTACCTGGTAAACATCTATTACAAAAACCTCATATCTCTAACCGTTACTGAGTTATGGGAGCAAGTTTGAAGCTATTACGTAATGATGACGTCATAAAATCAAAAAACAGAAAAATCGGTATGATTTTTGAAAAGCCCTTGGAAAACTACTGCCATGAAGTGTGCTTAGTTTTTTTCTACGCCCAACCGTTGTCGAGTTATTGTATTATTAGTTTGGGCGAAGCCGCCCAAACTATTGTTTTCCTTAAATACTTTCAACTATATTATTATTATTATTTTTAATCTTCTTCCACTACTCGAAATTTGCGCCCCTATTTCTCCTAGAGTATTTGATGTATAGACACAAAACTTGGCCAAAATATTGGATAGGCATCAGGAAGAAGTGCTATGGTTTTTATAGCAAATCCGACCAACAGATTTTGAGGAATGCGGGGTAAAAGGTCCCATTTTTCCCAGTCATAATACATTATGCGATTTTCAAATCGCCATATCTCCCAGAGTTTTTATCCGATCCTCTCCCAATTTCACATGCCAACTCTCCAGGGTACCCTACAATACTCCACAAGTTTACAGAGCTTTAGCTTGAAAAACACCGGAAGTCGATTTTTCCCCATAGGTAATACATTAGATCTTTAGGACATCATATCTCCCATAGTTTTCAACCGATTCTCTCGATATTTAATATACAAACTTTCTAGGGCACCCTTCAAATTCCTACAAGTTTTTGGAGCGTTAGCGCTGTTAGCTGTCAAGTAACTGGACGTTGATTTTCTCCCATAGGTAATACATTAGAACTTCATGACGTCATAACTCAGCGAATAAACTACTTAGCTTCAATCTGATTAGTGTTCCTGAAAGCCTGGGGACATGTCGCAAATAAACAAGTTGCCAGCAAACTGTATAAAATTAATTGTTATAGATATGAGACCAAGTGTAGAATATCGTGATGACGTCATAACGATAAAACTAAAAGAACAATCCTCAATTTTCTTTGTTTTTTGAGAAGCTTGACTAAAAGTACCTGGTAAACATCTATTACAAAAACCTCATATCTCTAACCGTTACTGAGTTATGGGAGCAAGTTTGAAGCTATTACGTAATGATGACGTCATAAAATCAAAAAACAGAAAAATCGGTATGATTTTTGAAAAGCCCTTGGAAAACTACTGCCATGAAGTGTGCTTAGTTTTTTTCTACGCCCAACCGTTGTCGAGTTATTGTATTATTAGTTTGGGCGAAGCCGCCCAAACTATTGTTTTCCTTAAATACTTTCAACTATATTATTATTATTATTTTTAATCTTCTTCCACTACTCGAAATTTGCGCCCCTATTTCTCCTAGAGTATTTGATGTATAGACACAAAACTTGGCCAAAATATTGGATAGGCATCAGGAAGAAGTGCTATGGTTTTTATAGCAAATCCGACCAACAGATTTTGAGGAATGCGGGGTAAAAGGTCCCATTTTTCCCAGTCATAATACATTATGCGATTTTCAAATCGCCATATCTCCCAGAGTTTTTATCCGATCCTCTCCCAATTTCACATGCCAACTCTCCAGGGTACCCTACAATACTCCACAAGTTTACAGAGCTTTAGCTTGAAAAACACCGGAAGTCGATTTTTCCCCATAGGTAATACATTAGATCTTTAGGACATCATATCTCCCATAGTTTTCAACCGATTCTCTCGATATTTAATATACAAACTTTCTAGGGCACCCTTCAAATTCCTACAAGTTTTTGGAGCGTTAGCGCTGTTAGCTGTCAAGTAACTGGACGTTGATTTTCTCCCATAGGTAATACATTAGAACTTCATGACGTCATAACTCAGCGAATAAACTACTTAGCTTCAATCTGATTAGTGTTCCTGAAAGCCTGGGGACATGTCGCAAATAAACAAGTTGCCAGCAAACTGTATAAAATTAATTGTTATAGATATGAGACCAAGTGTAGAATATCGTGATGACGTCATAACGATAAAACTAAAAGAACAATCCTCAATTTTCTTTGTTTTTTGAGAAGCTTGACTAAAAGTACCTGGTAAACATCTATTACAAAAACCTCATATCTCTAACCGTTACTGAGTTATGGGAGCAAGTTTGAAGCTATTACGTAATGATGACGTCATAAAATCAAAAAACAGAAAAATCGGTATGATTTTTGAAAAGCCCTTGGAAAACTACTGCCATGAAGTGTGCTTAGTTTTTTTCTACGCCCAACCGTTGTCGAGTTATTGTATTATTAGTTTGGGCGAAGCCGCCCAAACTATTGTTTTCCTTAAATACTTTCAACTATATTATTATTATTATTTTTAATCTTCTTCCACTACTCGAAATTTGCGCCCCTATTTCTCCTAGAGTATTTGATGTATAGACACAAAACTTGGCCAAAATATTGGATAGGCATCAGGAAGAAGTGCTATGGTTTTTATAGCAAATCCGACCAACAGATTTTGAGGAATGCGGGGTAAAAGGTCCCATTTTTCCCAGTCAACTTATTTTGTTCACCTCTCCAAAGCAAATCCCATGGTCGACCCCGTCACGACCTGTTAATCACTGTTTACAAACTAGAGGCGATTGAAAATGACGATTTGACGAAAATGCAAAATATCTCATATCTCAATAACTACTTGACATATATCATTAAGAATAATGTTTTATACAGCACATGTCCTTAGCATGATGGTACTATACATTAATGTAGCCATGCCTGAAAAAAAAATTGGCATGGATTCCCCCCCTTTTTGTAAAAACTAATATATATATAAGTCCAGTCGGGGGTCACCATTTCAAAAAAAAATTGTATTTTCTGCCATCAGCAGCTCTTGTAATATGCAAATTCAATTTCAAAAAAATTGTTAATTTTTTTTAACTGAGTAGAAATGGATTTCACCCTGATTGGACTCATAATAGCTAGAAATGTACTGTGTTATTGGCTGTAATACGTGACCCCGCCACTCTTCCTCGTGCCTCACCTAATCCCACGAAAGGTGAGTCCCTTGTCCACAAGGGGCTACTGAGGGCCAGCCCGACAGACGGCCTTCTACGATGTTACAGACAGCCGATACCACAGTATGTTTTCACTTTTTAAAAATAATTTACTTCAATTCTACACATTTAAAACTAAAATGTTTATTTGTAATACTTCATTTCACCTTTTTTTTTAAATAATTGCCTATTACTTATGAGTCTTACCTTACATCTGCAGTAGGCTAGATGAAAAAAAACAAAATGATTTTAATAAAAAAAATATTTTACTGATTTTTTTATTGAATCATTCACACATCACAGTCACGCGACAAGAACAAAATCAACAACAAAGTTTTTTTTTTTTTTTTTTTATTACTCATATTGGGATGAATCATCTCTTTTTTGGGCATTGCAGAACCAAACGAGAGCATCATTGATCTATGTTGTTAGGCTTCAAAAGTAAATATGTGAGCTTGCATTTACTTGATATCATCTGTCCAATATGACAATTAATTATCTTTGTAAAACTCATATACTTCGCTGACTGAGACAACTTTTTTCAATTTCATTCGAGCTGTGCAACACTAATTACCTTCAATTACAAGCTATTGCTGACCAAATGGACACTGTGCCAAAGCATATTTTAGTTGTCAGCTTTGCTATGGTAGTCTACCAATTTAATGTTGGCCCAGCATCACACACAATGTCAACGATCCAAATGAAATGAAATGAATGGGGTTTTAGACCACCTGTGTGCACATACGCTAAACTGTGCCAAGAGAACCTCCTGAGGATGGTGAGATGACACTGCCCTGCAGACACAGGAATTGAAATTCGAGCCCTGATGGTCTGAGGCCGAGCACTGTACCGCTCGATCACGGAAGCTTCCCACAACATTATTGAATCTTTTAAGAGTTAGCAATTGTCCAGCATTAGGCAAACATTAGGCCAATCAATGAAGGGTTTTAGGCCTAGCAAAGCAAACATGATTTTGTACCACAGTATCTGACTCTGGCCAAGCATTGGCCAAATTAACAATAACATAATTGGTTTAATGTCAGATGTTTTCAGGACATGAAAAGGCCCTACTAGGCGCCGACGTTCTTTAAAACAGGTCACTGCTCAACTGACGAAAATCTGTTAAAAAAATACCAGTCGAATGGGGTAAATATTAGTTGTGTGAGACCTTGAATCACTTGATTCTATTGTTTATTATTTATTATTTATTGTTTATTATTATTGTTTATTGTTTATTTGATTCTATTGTTTTTTATTGTTTTATTCTATTATTCTTGAGTCTATTACTAACATTAATTCAAATGTGATAATGTCTAATTTGTGTCGCACTGATATTATTTGTTAATTGAAATTGAAAAAAGTGTCAGCATCCAGCAAGATAATAGTCAAACATCAGTAGACAAGTTATAGAATAGAATCTTATCGACCCGCTGCCAGCTAATCCGTAGCTGTCTGTGGTGACCTGCTCCGCAGGGCTACAGCGACTCCAAGCCTCCATGGACCTGGAGAAGCGAGCATCCACCTATTTCCCCAAACCCGTACCCCCTCCCATCTTCTAATTTTTATATCTACTTTACTCCCCCCGCCTATTTTGCTTTAATGGGGTCCACACCCTTAGATCAGTCCCTCTCTCTCTTCTTTGTTTCTTCTCTGATCATGAGTTGTACCCCCAGTTAACCTGAGAGTCCGCATAGCACCAGATAAATCTGGGAACAGGACTCCCACGGCCTGGCGAGTGCTTGTTCAACTGGTGGAAATAGTCCCCATAGCAGCTGTTCTAGGCCAGCAAGCATAAAACCAAATCGTTTTTTAGACCCACAATGCTAGGAATATTTTCTAACATTTTGGTAATACCTGTTTCGAATAACTTGTCACTCAACAATATTAATTATTTCAAGGTGAAAATCTCGTATAAGGCCCTTGAGTGTGTCAGACTACACTTGATATAATTTTACTTCATGATTAGTCACTTGATGGGGCATGCTACAATCATGGTAACGGGGTAGAGTGCAAATGTGGGGACATGTATATTCATCAAATGTAATTATTAAAATTCTATTGTGTATTTGTATCCTTGAGTGAAGTTTTAAATAGTGGCATTTTCTCTGGGGACATGCCATTTTGCATGTTTCCATGATATAAAGCTCTTATAAAACCATATATACATATATTGTTTTTTAAATTATCTAAACATTATTAAACAATAAAGCTTAAACATGAAGTTGCACCATTTGTTTTAAATCTTCTTATATTTAATTCAAAATCTGGACTTTTTGATTCCAGGGGACACTAATTTCATGTAAAATTACCCATTTTTGTTTGTTTTACCCACCCATGTTTTATGCAAAAATATTTCAGCGTTGTAAGGGTTAGTAGACCAAAATCTAAATCTCTCAGTATTTTGAGGTTTAAAACTAGATAATTTTTTAGGCGCCCAAACTTCCTGTGCCTTCTTGGCACAGGTCCCTCTAGTTTTATATGTAATCTATGCACACTAACTTATAGATATACTGACACGTGTGTGTGCATGTCACAACACCAATACAGCAAGAAATGACATTTCTTGCCTGCAGGAAGAGACAAATATAAAAAATACCACCGGAAATCTCGACATTCTAGCTGGAAAATATGCAAGCATTGACGCCAAACAGCACATGCAGCAGTTGTCAGCTCAATCTGAGAGGAAAAGATGATTGTCTGGTGGCAGGTGAAGTTAGTGAACGGCAAATAACAGTAGCTGCTTACTATTCAAGTAAGCAGTTAGTGCTCTTTACCTTTGTATGGCAGTACCGTAAGACGAACGCCTACTGCTGGCTCAATATCGGCCAGACGTTTCAGACGTTCGCCCGGCGGAGAGGATGTTGAACTAGCGTCTCTTTTTTATAAAACATGCGCTTGTGGCAGTTGTCATGGTTGTTGCAGTGCCTGTGTGGGCTGTTTTGGCTTCTACATCACGCATTTTGTTAGAAAACATACCTCACATTTTACTTAGATAGCCTAGTAATATATTTTCAACTCATAACTAAAAAGAATCGACGAATAACCATATAATAGGATATCCTCAAATGGTACAATTTAGTGTAAACTCTAATCTGCTAATCAGACATTTATCGTGGTTTTTTATGAACAAATATTCACTTTAGTTTCCTAAAAAAGAGATATTGGCCCACCATACATGCCATATGGTGAATAAGCCAGCTGATCAGTTGATCTATTTCGTAATATTCTCTGTATAGCCGTGATAGTTATAGCAATTTGCATTGTTTTGCAAAATATAATTATCAGAATTAGCCGAAGTTAGGTTTTATGTGGACATGAAGAATAACACTTGAAAAAGATGAATTAGACGCTTAACTACACCATCATGAAGCAATGCTATACATAAATACATCGCTACACTTTTCGATTTTGCACAACTATCGTCCCTTGGATATGAAAGGGTGTATCTGCCACTTTTTAAAGTGGCAGATACACCCTTTCATATCCAAGGGGACGATATGTAATCATGAGTAATCACGAGTGATTATGCTGTTCAATCTGTAAAACCTTAAAACAGTAACGGATATCTGGATATATAATTTTGTTTTCTGCATTCCAGTGGCTTACGGTGTCAGGATCAGTTGTGTCTGGTCAGGATCACTCTCTCGCTCACAGAAATCTCACAGAAGTCACACTGGGATCAGCACAGATCAACACCGCGGCATAAGGCCAAAAGGCGGTAACTGCTTACTTAAAAGGTAAGCTGCTACTGTCTTTTTGCTTTGCACAGGCAAAACAGATCCCGGTCTGTTTGCAGATACCAGATCCGCGGCTAAGTACTGAGAAACAAGCGTCCACGCGTCATCTCTCATAACAGACCAGTGACGGACGAGTAGCTATAAATCCAGAGCGATTAGCTACGGTGATAATCTGATTTTTGCTGCCAAAGGAAACGGATGCAGCCAGACTGTGTAAACGTAGCCAGTGGCATTGGGCATACAGAGCTGAACACTGCTTCCAGCTGGAAAGGCAGACTGCACCCGGGGTCATCTGACATGACTTGATAGTAGATCCCGTTGATCCAGACGATTACAGACAAATAAGTCAAGAAGAATTTTGAATAAGTATAAAATAACTACTACAACATGTACAACAGATCAAGAATATTACACACTAGAGCGTGTAGATTTTTTTACTTAATTTCCTGCGACCTCATAATCATGATAATTGAAGTAACACTGAATATCTGAAATAATTATATCAATTTAATCAGGTGAATCATTATCACAAAAATATATTTTATTTGTAACTGATCTTGTTCCACGAAAAACAAAAAACTTACATATTTTTCATAGCGAATGCGATTGTCATGCCCAATACCAGAAATACAAAAGTATTTCTGCCAATACGAATATATAGTCACATGATTATTAGAACACATGGTTCTATTTACGAGGCTGAACTATACCACGTATACATGTAATCTTCTGAAAGCTAAAGCCGCCCAAAAAACATTCATGTCAGCCTCATGAAATGCCATATCGCCATTAATATAATCACACGTGAGCATCGATCAAGTACACAGCATCATCCCCGCTAAGACAATTGATCCAGTCTACTGCGATAAAGATGAAATATGAAGAGCTACTCGTCAGTGGTACTTAGACCTATACTGTTGTCAGAGTTATCCATATTTTCTGTGCAAGCCTTGACGCACGCGACCGTCAGCTGGTCAGGTCCACGATCTGACGGTCGCGTGAGTCAAGGCTTGCACAAGGAACGTGTACAGGGTGGTTGCCATAGTTCTTAAAACACTAAAACGTAGCTGCATATGAAGGGAAGGATTAGGCGTTTTTGCAATGGGCCTGCATGCTTCTGCCTGATAATATTAACACGGACCCTGGTATTTATTGATCACTTTTCGATGTATGTATGTGGCATCAAAAAAACTATCAACCATCTACCGCGAAAGCCATTAGGGAATTGGTGTGTTTTTTTCCAAAACTTCTAACGGCGGCGACGAGTACATACAAGCACGACTTTCTATTTATCATGTATATAAGTGTGCCAAGCTTACCGTGTCTCAACCATGTCAAAGGATAGATTTGGTCACGATATAAAGCAAACTTGGAAGGAGCATAAAATTCATGACAAATTATTTTCACACACAACGAACACCAGACAGTGCACCAATGTTGGTTTAATCTTTGGGCCATAGTCGTAGACGATGTGCTAACATATTAAACCACCATTGGGTCTGCTGCCCCCCCCCCCCTCAAACACGAGACGTTGACCAAATGTTGGTTTAATGTCTTCGATGCCGACCCAACATTGAGATAACGACTCGTGTTTGCTGGGGGGGGGGGGGGGTCCCATTATTCAAAATATTGTGACTTTGTACCAGAAGGGTAAAGTTATCCATGCACCTGTTTGTGTCTGTGGGACCGACGGGTTCGAGTCCCTCCCGTAACGAGTGATACACCAGAGAGAATAAGACAGTGGATGTTCTCACATGTTGTTGTCCCCATCTTGAAGGTCCTGAAGGATTGTATACAGTGTGGCCGCCCTCTGAACTAACAAACCACTTTTCTTACCAAACGGTGCCAGTCAACACCCCTCACCAATAGCCGCCAACCAGCAAATATGAGACATTAAACCAATGCTTCATCAATGTTGTGACACCGTCAAAGACGGTGGGCCAGCATTGAACAAACATTAAATCAATGTCTCATGTTTGCTGGGCACTCCGCTGCTCTGATAGGTGCAGACATTTGGCCACGTGACGTGTTTAGTCAACAACCACCCTAAACAGATAAACAAACTACAAGCTAGACAGACAGACTCCGTGGAGGGTGCTGAGAAGCAAGCCTTTGTTCATCTTCCATGGTAATCATCGTTTATGTAATCAAAGAAAGTAGAGAGTTTACTTATGTAGCCGTGTGTGTGTATGGCGGACTGGAGTGATTACTACTCTGGTTATTGAGTTGACTCTTTGGCTCGATAGTAGCGATCAGGCATCACGATGGCAGGGTCGGTGGTTCGATCCCCGGACTGGGCAGTTTCAACACTGTTCAAGGGCGCACGATGTAGCAGATGAAAAAAATAGCAGCAGTACACAACCATGGCTTATCGTTGGTTAAATTTTGAGTCAAAATATAGATTTCCCTTACGATCACTTGAACTGCTACAAAGAAGTTCCAGCTACCTATGTGTGTATAAAAAACTCCTATCACCCCTAAACATGCTAAACAGCCACAGTATACAATTGATATAAGTACCCACTTGAAGTTGTGTGCCGCGACCCACAATTTGAACATGTTCAAGTGGGTAAAATTATTTCAAAATGTAGACATTGAATCCAAACAGATAGTAATCATGGTAATCCAGCAATTTCAAATCCCATTCTTAATTCACGATTTCTTATTTGCAAGACACATTAAATATTGAAAAGGGCTATATAGACGTCACTAACACTTTAAAGGTTAACATGGTTAACATGGGTATATCGTCTCCTTGGATATGAAAGGGTGTTTCTGACATTTTGAGTATAGTCAATGTCACTCCCACATAGGCAAAACTATAGATATCGCCATTTTCATATGATTAATGTCAGTAAACTGTTGTGGGAGTGAATAGCTCTGAACGGACTCGTTTTAAATCTCAATATGTTTAACTTCCTTGGTATGACCAAGAAGGTTATATCATAATAATTATAACCTCCTTGGTATGACAAAACATAACTGAGGCAGCGTAGTCCTATAAAACAAACCACAGCAAGTAACAAATGATTTGGAAATGTCAGTTGGACATTTATGGCGTGTAATTACATCAGATGCCAAAATAGAATTTCAATTAATGTAGTCCATCTGGATTACCTTGAGCGAGACGCCATCCTGACATGGTTTCACATATCCCAGACACACCCACATAATCTACCACGCAGTATTCCGGTATTAAATCTTTCTAAATGTCACCGCGAGTTCATTTTTCAGGAGTGATCGCCCACAATGTTATGATTGTCATGATAGTAGACAGGTATTTCGTTACCATAGATACACGCGTGACGAGGTGACGTGTACGTGGCTTTCACACATTGACCGTGTCCAAGGTTTTCTAGTTTCTGGCCCCAACTGTTGGCCCAACGTTAAGACAGCGCTGGGCCAAATTTCTGAGCCCGAATGTTGTCACCGTTCTCAAGGTGCAAGGTTCTTATACATGTGTTATTTCACCATGTTCATTATCATGATTATGTTAGATCTAGTTATTATTCAGCATGTTCAGCGTCATCATGGTCATGTTCAAATAAGGAATATGTATTGATGAAACCATTTTATTATTTTAAATTCCAGGAGGGGCGTGTACATATGTACATGGTGTAGATTATACAAACACGTGATCATGATTATGAGGTCAGAACACAGAGATTTCAGCACAGCGATATATAATTAAGTTTTTAACATCTTTAACAAGCTTATTGTGATCATCGTCCATTTTTGTTTAGTTTTCTTGTGCAACTCTAAATCACAACAAAACAAATTTTACACAAACAATTTTCTACCTTCAGGGTGACCCTCACGTAAATATGGTAAGACAATCCCAGTGCAAGGTTCTAGCGCGTTCGCGAATCACAGCTTGCCCGTACAAGCCTTGACGCTCGGCTGAGAAAGTGGAAGAAAGATGGAATATCTGGGCATGCATTATTGTGAGGAATGAGACAGAGAGTCTTGTGCTCAGTCGTTAGACTCCCTAGCACCCTGCATTATCGATAAAAAGATTTTACGACCGCGTGTCTGTCCGCCACAAGGCTGCAGATTCAGAGAAGTCCCTCCCCGGAATGATTCCAGTGTGACGACAGCTTCCCGAGTATGAGATACAGCGCCCAGATAACCACCGCCCCTGTGGTACAGCGCCAAAACAAAAGGCTGTAACAGCTCACCTGAGAAGTGAGCAGTTACAGTTTTCTGCCTTTGCAACACCCTGTGATACAGATACCGTATAGGTCGGGTAATATTCGCAAAGTTCTAATTTTCGCGAATTTCGCGAGGAAAAAATCGCGAAATGAGGAATCACGCGAAAATTATTATTATGAGCGCTACCTTTCATCGAAATCGATAATTCGCGAATTCTAGGCTTCGTAAAAATTCCAAAATCACAAATTCGCGAAAATCTAAACCCGCGAAAATGACCAGATACAGTAACCCGCTCTGCCTGTTACGGCATCTGTCGCCGGACATCAATCGCGAGAAACCCGACGTCCCAGCCCCGGATCATTGCCGGGCTAACGCCGTGGACGTTGGCCTGACATTGATCCAGAGCTGGTCCGCCGTCTGGATCGGGTGATGATGAGTGACCGGCACGGCCACAGGTGATGTTCAGATCTGCCGGTTATCGCGGAGGCGCCACTGTCACTCACATTGCCCCGGGTCACGTCAACGCCGAGGGTCTGGAAAAAATAACAAGCACCCAAAACAAATGAAGTCAGTAAATTTAGTGTAAAAAAAAGTATATTTGACAGCCTTCACCATGTTCAAAGTCATCACGACTAGTAGTATACTTGCTCCATAGTTTACACCTGCGGATAATGTCAAGAGGTCGAAGTATAGTTTTTGTTTCACTGCAGACGAAAGTTGGAATATATTTATGGATTTTGTAAGGACAAATCGCGAGTCGCGGCTGGAAATCAAAACATTTTGCATTAATTAATCTCCAATGCACTCTGATCATATTAACAATACCGTTTACATGAAAATGAATAACTTGATCATGTATAGGTATACTAGTAGTATATCTGTACATGATTAGTAACTAGTATGCCATATAATATTGAACAGTTGAAATATATAATTTCATAATATAATTATATTTCGTCAATATAGAGATTTACGTGAAAAAGCATGTTGTAGTGATTCTGTTGCATATTATTAACCATTATCAGATTATGTTAACATAACGTGACTTGGATAAAACATGGAAAAGAAAAACTTTCAAGAATACACAAGTGACAACCAAATAGTGAAGACACAACCACCTTGATGACAATAAGTAGGTCCAGGTGTCGGCGTGAAAAACACTGCCGCGGATAACTGGCGGCATATGGCGGGGTGGGATCTAGATCCCGGGGCGATGAACCGATCCGGATCAGAATCCTCCGCATGTCAAGTCCGGCTCATCACTCTGTACGCGAAACAGGTTGCCTGTCGAGCTGCATCTAAACAGTTTACATCATAAAGACACGGATTCGCGCGGCAGCCTCGCAGAAGACGCGTCGATCCAGTGGTGGTTACCTATTGGGCCAACGCCAGCGGCGCTGACCCAACAGTGAACCAGCACTGGAATAATCGTCCGAGAAGGTGGATTGGCTGAAGCAAGGAATCTATAGATTCCTTGGCTGAGGATACTAAGCTGAAAGCAACATCTGCTCCAGGATTGAGTCCCCGTGTGTAGGCCTACATGGCAGACTGTCTAGCATGGATTTTCTCGTCGCTGGATCATTCCCCGCTTCTTCAGACAGCCCACCCTCTGAACGCCACGACCACATTTCTCATAATAAAACCTAAAAATAGCGTTACCATTGCATGTATTTATTCACGACAAACTTGCGTAATCAACATGATCAAGGGAGAAAATGCAATGGAACTAAATGTGCTGGAGGGGGTGCCTGCCCAGCAGACGCGAGACATTGATCTATTTCTGTTTCACTGCTGGTCCACCGTTTACGACACTGGCCCACCATTGAACCAGAAATGGTTCAATGTCTCGTGTTTGCTGGGTGGCAATAACGATTTGCAGTGGAGTACCATGAGTACTGAAGGTGTTAATGCGACTACACAGTCAATTTGCCCGATACTGCGCTGACGGAAAATATTCGCGCTGGGCAGGGCTGGGCTGGGTTGGGTTGGGTTGGGCTGGGTTGGGCTACCCACGCAGCTCACCTATCTGTCACAGATATAGCCTGTCGTAATTCACGAGCGGGAGATGAGCGGGGGACCTGATGGCTGCTGCTCTCATGGCAGCAGCTGCTGAGATGCTCATCTCACTATCAAGCAGCCGGCAATCTCACGCAGTCCATACTAAAACCACTACCCGATCCCGGTTTGATGTTGGGCCCACGATCAATGCGATGACCCAGTGCCGAGCTGAAGCTTGGCCATGCAGCGATTAGTATTTCGCTTATCTCGGAAAAAACTGTTTCACACCATCGGCCATGCCGGTTGCTTAATTGACACTGAGCCGAGACAGCGGGATTCCAACCCCAGGATCGCAAACTGGGGGATTGCCGCCGCGGGGTCCCGGCCTTGGGATTCAGGCCTGCCGTCCGCAGCGGGAGCGGCGTGCAGGGATTTACAGTAAAGGCCTCAGACTTTTAGACTGAGAGGTGATAAATAGTGAGACCCAGCGTGAAAGGTGTACCGACAACTATCTGAAAACCTGTCAACACTCCACGGATCAGGGGAGGCGTCTCAGGCAACAGTGCGGATAGGGCTCCCTGTACTGCTCAGCAAAAGCCTAAAGGCAGTATCTACTTACTTGTGAAGTAAGCAGATAATGCATTTTGGTTTGCACGGCAGTGTAAATGTAGTGCATGGACTGACGTCAAGTACACAGATTTATGTCCAGACAAATGAGAGACCGGGTTGGTTTGATGCCGGACTACCGCCGTAGACGGAAGCCCACCATTAAATCGGCATTGCATCAACTTCTGATGTTTACTGAGAACGCACATAATCAGATAATCGCTATACCTGTCTGGTCGCAGAATATTGCAGAATATTTTACAATCTCCCAACAAAATAAATACAAAACGCAACAAGTGAAGAACCCTGTCCTACATCTGTACATGTAACTAGAGCGAAGTGCTACATTTCTTTTCGTAAAAACAAAGATTTTACACTGTTTAAACACGTTGATCCAAGTATATAATGTTCCAGATGAACTGATCAAGAACCTTGTCTAGTTTTCTTGGCTATTTCGAAACGAAACGTGTGCACATCGTAGCGTATCGTGACAATTTGACCAATCCGTATAATGCAAAATATGTGTTGCCGGACAGCAGAAAGCTGCCATGACTGAGCTGGGCATTTTGTTGCCATCTGTGTAGCGATGATTCTGCTGCTCGGCGGCGCAGTCATCGATCTAAGTGCTATATTATTAATAGCAAACCACAAAAGCTATTTCATCCCATTTCTCAGGAGGGCGCCAAAGGTCGCGACGCGGGCGCGCGGCCGCAAATACCTTTCTCGCCACAAATGCCGAATCAACAAAATCCCTGCGTGGGTCTGACTGGACTCGTGACACAGGCGTGTCCCGCTTCACAATGAATCCGGGTTGTGTGCATCCTAGCAAACACGATGCATCTACTCAATGTTTGACCAATGCTGGCCCAACGTCGTAGACGGTGGGCCAGGATTGGTCAAACATTGAGTAGATGTGTCGTGTTTCTGGGATGTGTGCACACAACCTGGGTTCATTGTGGTTCGACCCTTCCCATGCCCAACATCACGGGACTTATTGTCGCGAGGATTTCGCACGTGTTGCGCGGCTCATTCACTGTTTATACTATACTGCGGTTCGAATGCAAAAAAAGTAACTGCTTACCTAAGAGTAAGGAGTTACCGCTATTCACCCTTGCGGGACAGTGCACTGTCACGCAAAGCCTAAAGGCGGTATATGTTTACTTGTGAAGTGAGCAGATACTGCCTATTGGTTTTGCAGAACAGTGCAGCCCGATCCATAAAAATGACATCATGACCCGTAAAAAGTTTACAAGCCGGATGCGAGAGATGCCACCCACACGGCAGCTCTGCTTTGCAAAAAAAGCAGTCTACATGGTACACAGGCTCATTACTTATCAGCTTATCGGCTTTATGTGAATGCCACGAAAAAAATATACCATAAGATGAATAGCAACGGGATTTCAAGAAGGCAGCAGACCAGTGCCTTCTGTACATAGCTATGTAGGAATACATTATATATATATATATATATATATATATATATATATATACATATATATAAAATTCTGCACCAAGCGGGATTCGAAACCGCACGGCAAGCAGCAACATCGGCAGAGCGCCACGCTCTCACCATTGTGCCATGTCCATCCATGCAGTAATAATTATAATCACAGTGATATAAATGAAAAGAAATGGCAGATGATAAAAATCATATTGAAATCACATTATTTTAGGAAAATAATTATGTATTTGTCCACAAAAGAGTTAGTCAGGAGTAAGTCTAATTATACCTGCCTGTCACCATGGTCACCAGTAAAACATTATCAGTGATTATAATATATCATTTAACCTGATAACATTACTGATAGCATAAGGTTAAACATTGTTTTGGGAGAATTTCACTAAATAAGATATAATATAAGTCTCTTAACACCTTAAGCATCTCTGATAAAATGTACATGTATCCTTTGTAAACATGGTAAAACCAAAGAGGTCTTTTTAACCTCCTTGATCAAACAAACGATTATAATACATGACGACGAACCCATGGAACCTGTGTAAACATAGTAAGCGTGGTAATTTGGGTGGGCTTCCAGGAGGGGACGGTGATAGATTTGGGACTGCCGCCCACCCCGGGTGTCCTATTTTTCCCTGCACAGCCGCATCGTCATCACTCTGGTCACGACGGGGGTTCTGGCACGGCACGTGCCTTTCTTTTCAAGGAGGATACCTACAAAAACAAGAGGGCATCACCCAGATGCGCGGGTCCCTCTCTCTCTCTCTCTTTAGCAGGCCATCTGTCTGGACGGTCAACAGCTGTACAGTGATGAGGACAAGGACGTGTAGCCAACCACTGTGGGGTTAATGTTGGGCCAACGTCGTAGACGGTGGACCAACATTAACCCAACATTCTCGTAACGTCCAGTGTTCGCAGGGGCACGAGACATCGGACCAATGCTGTGCGATGCTGGCTCCACGTTAAAACAGCAATATCTCATGTTTGCAGCAGCGTTGGCCTGCTGTTGACTATAGATATCGGATCAACCTTGAGCCAACATCAAGACAACGCTGCTGACCAGTCCGGATGTTCAATCCCGACATTGACAGACGATGGTTCCGTATTGAAATCCTCTGTCAGTGTCAGGTGGGGATGCTCTGTCATTGTCACTGTAAATAGAGCAGCTTTGTCAACGACAAAATCACTGCAATTCCATAGACACGATAGAAGAACGAGAGTATCAATGCTAGCCAGGTCCATAATCTGATAATCGTGATAATACACAGTAGAAGTTCAACAGCCACACTGACATTTGCCTGATTTGGCGCAGGCCATCAAGGTTTAATTTAATTAAACAACTGATGGCTTGGCCATCGCTCTATTAAAGCACTACAGGTTCAATTCGGGCATCACTGAAGTCAAGAATACATAATCAGATATGTATAACTGTTTTGTTTCCTTGTTGAGCATGTTGTGCCCGAGTATCTCGTGTTTCTAATTTCTGCACTGAATCACGATTTAACAACACTAATTTTCCCATGTGTCACCCGTCTGCTATCCGTATACTGATATTACCTGTGGTAACGGATCCTAAAGTTAGGCGTGTTAGTCACAATCACCATGATCACTACGTATTCATGACTTATACATGTTATACGTGTACTTAAAAGATAGAAATGTTCCCTCGTATTGTATTAACCCTTTAACCGCCGGTGCCGAATATATTGGGTTTTTCACTTATTATTACCACATTCAGTACCGCCTTAAGCCATAATCATGATAATGTGACATCACCATGATCACTCAGCACGATTTGAAAAAGAGTTGAAAAGAGTTGACCTCCATTTTGTCAAATCTGAATAATTTTCACTTACTTGAAGTTGTGGATCGCGTGAGCGAGACACAACTTCAAGTGGGTAAAAATTCCAATTTTGAATAATTCGACGGTTAAAGGGTTTAAAAACTTGGAATAGTACGAGTTGCGTATGGCATCCGGATAAGCATCCGGACGGCACACATAACATACGCGTGAAAACTGAGCTTAAATCGCGGTGTCTTCTGAGCAACAATCCCCAGTCCCAGAATAAAACAATCAATATAACCTGTAGAATCGATTATTTTATTAACTGAATCAGCGTAAAACGGGGAGTATATCCCAAGCAATGGTTATCATGGATTCAGAACTTGCATCACAGCAAGCACACGACGTTGAAACAATGTTGATTAACGTTGGGCCAGCACTAAGCCAACGCTGGCTCGACTTCTTGTGTGTTCAGGGATATTCTGCATCTCAGAGAAGACGACGTGAGTCCGCGTGATGGGGCAATTGAATTATTCAACAACCGGTGCTGCAAATGTAGACGGGTGTGGCTTCGACGAAAAAGAATCCCGGTAAGGACGGGGCTTTGAACCAGCATTGGCTGAAGCTGCAGTGCACACCCTTGCAGCGGACCTACCGGCGATCAATCCTGGGGCTGGGGCCAGGCAGGCTCCTCGGACAATAAAAAATGCAACAGGTCCATTTGGTTGTGACGCAGAACACGGGCAGAAATGTGGCCACTTTCCCGGTGCCCAGCACTGGGCCGGGTGGACGAATGCCAGGACGGGGGGGGGGGGGGGCGAGGGGGGAAGATTACTGGATCTAACACAGCAATGTCCCAGTCAGCAGTAACTGCTTACTTTTCAAGTGAGCAGTTACTGCTGATGTCTTTACCACGGCAGCGCACTGCAGGCACAGCTTATCCCTTATATAACCCCGTTATATCGCTCGTCCATTGCGCGCCGCATCCTGCAGGCTCTGTGTGGTCAGCCAATGTGTATCCCATCAATTAATCCTAACCCTTTAAACGCTGAGTTATCCCATTTAAATTCTCACCATGCACTTGAAGTCGTGTCTCGCTGGCGCGACCCACAACTTCGAGTGGGTGAAAATGACTCGTATTTGCCTAATTTGAAAAAAATATTTGCAAATCTTTCGTGTTTAAACATGTTAAATAATCATTTACTTCTCACTAGCAGTGATTTCATCGGCTGATAAAACCAATAATTACAGATCACACTCAATCACTGCTTAGCTTCTAAGCACATAAAGAATTGACTGTGGTAGCAGTCTTTACCATGGGAGTCTTTATTTGGATTTGGTAAACAATGGTAAACATGGTAAACAGATGCAATATGTTGAGTACTAAAATGAGTAATTTTCCAAAAACATCGTCAGCGTACACATGGTACAGGTATTTTAGCACATTACCTGCAGCTAAACAAATAATAACGTATTTGATATACATTTTTGTTGCCGCATCTGACATTAAGTGCTCTGAGAATCGGATCTCTTCAACATGTTCAATCTCATCTCATCAGAAAATCAAGATTATTCCTGAGATACCTGTATTGAGCCACCCACACGCAGATACCTGTTAACATTGCCTGCGCATTCCCACTGCCTAGCAAAAAGGACTACTGATGTAGAGTAGAATACTTTTTAATCACCCCTGATTTTATATTTTACATTACCTGGTTACCTGGGATCTAAATTTTGGACCGGCGTCAGCTATGTTAGCATGGTTAACCCACTGTGAACATGGTGAGCTGATAAAGACAACATTGGGCAAATATAACATACATGAAAGACAAAGAACAAACATGGCTGGCCCCCGGCGAAGAACTCAGTGTCCGTGGCACGGGGCATCCCGCCGACAGATTCGGACAAAGTCAACACGCCACAGGCGGATCATTCGCAATGATCCCGCCTCTATAAGGCGTAATATTTTGACTGCAGCCCCCCACCACCGGGGGGGGGGTTTGTAAACCCCCCGGTGAGCCCCGTTTATCTGATGACGAGCGCCAGAGTCTGTCCCTGGCTCAACTCGCGAGTGCGCGTTGCTCAATGCATCTCAGCAAATCTCCATGAAACACGATGCATTCAACTTCACCCGAGCTTGTTTCAATGTTGAGCCAGCGTCTTCGACGCCGACCCAACATTGAAACGACATTGAGTGAATATCACGTATGCGCTGGGATGCCTCTCCGTTGCTACCCAAATAAATCAGGGCTGAAAGTATGATAGGATGACTAGCAGTGATTTTATCGGCTGATAAAACCAATAATTACAGATCACACTCAATCACTGCTTAGCTTCTAAGCACATAAAGAATTGACTGTGGTAGCAGTCTTTACCATGGGAGTCTTTATTTGGATTTGGTAAACAATGGTAAACATGGTAAACAGATGCAATATGTTGAGTACTAAAATGAGTAATTTTCCAAAAAAAAATTCCAAAAAAATCGTCAGCGTTTATCGACGCTGACCCAACATTGAAACGACATTGAGTGAATATCACGTATGCGCTGGGATGCCTCTCCGTTGCTACCCAAATAAATCAGGGCTGAAAGTATAATAGGATGACCCTGTGAGCCACCGGTGACACGCAATCCCCCCGCGGATCACACTGGAGGCATCGATGACTCCAGACGGATGGTGGAGGGATGTTTATGGCTGATAAATAGCTTTACTTTAGATACCCATCTGCCTGCAGTAGATCTAGCCGCCGATATTATGGACACATCGCCTCGCCGTGTCAATAATGTTAAACGCTTCTGATGAAAATCTGCATATGGATCTACTGGCGTTCCATATTATTATCAGACATTGCACGAGCTCAATTCCAGATAATTATAACAATGGAACTAGCACGCGGCGGTTTTTTCACAAGGATGCTTGGTTTTTGGTTGTCCTGTCAAATCCACAGGCACGTCTGGAATGGAGCGAACGAGAACCAGGAGGCAGTCCGGCGACCTGAGGCCGAGTCCGCCCCTTCGCGGGTCAAGAGTGTCCCGCCAGTGATCCGTAGAGATCAATATACAAGGATCGTGTCCAGTCGTTGAGAATCATTAGCGCGGGTCAGGATCAGAGACCAACGACTTGCAGACCCATCCCAACTGCATGGCACGAGACGCCGGAGCGGCACCGGGCCAATGCCGTGCCAGCGTCGGCAGGCATTAGGACAGAGTCGTGTCTTTGTCGGGCGTGTAAACGAGATCTTCCACTTGGCGGTCAGAGCCAAACTTTCAGGGGGCGTACTGGCCTCAGGCAGGGCAAATTATATAGATAAATTAAATCAAACGAACGTTAGAATGAGATTGTTTTCAACATGTTCAACGAGAATCGCAAAAATTTGAGGTTTCTTGTCTGCTTTCCTATTCAGAGATCTGATCAAGCAATTTTGAGTGGCGCACCATTAATTTTATTAACACAGAAAGTATTTTTCATTCAGATTAAGGAAAGTAGGCCTATGGTATGGTAAAAAATCGACTGTATATGTGGATTATATGCATATGAAACAAGCTAAAACGAATTGCTGTGAGACACTGTGACACGATGGCATTCCAACATATTATTCAGTGTAATCTGTCATAACAACAAGGACGAGACATTGACCCGGTGTCGGGTTGACCTTGGGCGATGGTACAACATTAATCCACCATCGTGAACATAGCTGTTGGATATTGGCAAGAATTTATAAATTCTAAATTATAAATATTATAAATATGTTATAAATTCTTGATATTGGACATATATGCACCAGTCTTTCATCAATTCTTCCAGTTGCTTAGAAGTATTTACAAAATAACAGCATATCGTAAGTATATCGTCGCCTTGGTATTCCAGGCTTGTAACTGCCACTTTTCAAAGTGGCAGTTACAACCCTATAATATCGAGGCGACGATATTATATAGGCCTATATTTCAAAACTGCTTTAATTCAGCCACCATTGTGCCGTGTCCCAGCGTGGAATTAGTACAACAATGGCACGTAGTGTAAATAATTCATTGACGCCAAATTAATAACGGAAGCAATGGAGATACAATGTACGATGCAGCCACTTTCCGATGAAAGAATTATCCACCTATGGCACGCCATCCAGCACGTATGCCCATACATAAGCTGAGCGCGGGACTTATTGCTTGGGCTGCAGGTCAGCCAGAAAAACTAGCTCACTGAGGATTAGTAATAACAGGGCAGACAGTGCGGCATTGGCGCTTTCATTCTGGGCTATTATCATGATTATGGGCTATATTGTGGGCTGTATACGGCACCCAGAAGACACAAGACGTTCATTCAATGTTGGTTTATCGCTGGTCCACCGTCTACGACGCTGGACCAGCGTTAAACCAATATTGATTCAACGTCGTGTGTCCGCTAGGCACAGTAATTACGCATTGTCTACGTCCCCGATGCCAGAGTGACGCCATAATTATGCTTCATCATGATCCATAACTATACCATGTACATACATAGCAGTGGCGGATTAACCCTAATGTCGCTGAAATATTTCTGGTAAACCATGGAGACCAAAGGGCTTTTTCAATTTGAAGTCATCATAAATGTCTTAGTTAGCTATTTCCGCTTCATTTAAATACCTATGTTATGGGGCTACGGGCCATTCAAAATATTTGACACTTTCAGTGCGGAGATGTTTATCGATAAAAAGTCCTTGCTTGAAATCTAGTATCCCTGTTATCATGGTTATGTGCAAGGTCCATACAAGGATATATCGGATCTAAGCATATAACCTGCTTGTTGAAAGTACCTAGGGGTCCTACCTTACATGTCAGGACTTCGGAAGTTGGATGCGAAATTCCAATCTTCAGTAACGATTCTGTTAACAGTGCAGTTGATCATAATCATAAGAATCAATTTGTCCATGGATAGAATTTTACCGCTTCAGTTTAGCAGCAGGATATGCATAATTATCATTCGTACCATGATGGACGGTGATATATGTGCATTTTAGAACATGTAGAAAGGCCTGCACTGGTCAGAGGCTGTACTATTCACATGATTAATGCTGATGTGAGCTTATCATGCGTCATCCCGTCATGTATATTTTTGAACAGTCAAAAGTCTTTTATTTCGATGCCTACGATTTCATCATGTTTATGGCATTGGTCGACTCAAGACAAAACAATCGCCATGATTATCATCATGACCAACAATATTATGACAAAATTTATACCACACATGGCGAAAAATTTCATTTTTGGTGACGGTTCCCCCAGAACTCAAAGGGTTAATGAGAATAGTCCTCTAATGACAAGGGTACATTCAATATTCACTGTATTCATCTGTTGTACGAGGCATAATATACACTGGCCATGCTGAACGCATGGCTAAATAATAATTAGCCTCGCAAATTAGATCATCACATGCAATGATTCCAACCCTAAACGTGCAAAGCTTATTAATTTACAATTTAATCCACAGAACGCCCCGAACGCTCCCACGAGCGATTCCTGGCGTCGTGTGGATGAAAAGAATTATTGTTTTTTTAATAATAATAAAGCGTTTTTGTAGAGCTCTTTTCAGTTGACTTACAACCAGTCTAAGAGCCTTTTTCTGACTGAATAGGTATAAAAACTTGAACATGCTGAAAATATTATCAATTTGGAACAAAAAATCGGAAAAAATATAATTAATTTGATGCTTATTGTGTCTCAGTCGATTATGGTGGCATGAATAACACATTGCCCACAGGTATGTTCCATTGACAAATACGGTCAATGAAAATATCAATAGGTGTTACAAGATAAATGTAAATATTTTAACTCACCTAGGTTGAGCGCTGTTGTCGAGGTGAGTAGTAGAATTAGGCAGATCGTGGTCATTGTGAGCTGACCACCAGTGGACAGCGTCCGGCCAGCCGTTAACCCTGCCATGCACGGTGATGGGCGCCTGTTGCCGCGGTTTTCTAGGATTCCGGGAAGATTTCTAGGCCAGGTATCCATTGTTAGGTTGACTTGTTGTCTTGTGGCACGCGTATAGCCTCTACCCCGGGGCCGGCCACGCGTCCACGGTTGTCGCTAGCTGCAGGGCAGGCCCACTGGCAAGCCTTGCCTTATGGTCCACCTCATCCCCCTGAGCCTGCGATGGTATGAGGTGTGCAGCCCCGCACACCGGCGGCAGTCAACCAAGCACTGTGTATGCCAGCCCGCTTACCACCAGCCTCTCTACACAACTACACACCTTCACACTAGAGCCGTACACACACCTATCCCACGTATTCCTCTGCTACTAGTCCATGCTGCTAGTCCGTGGATACTCCTAGTCCATACTCCAGTCACGGATCCAGAAATGCCAGGACAGTCTCCTCTGTGAGTGGCCTCCTATCCCGCCACTGTCTCCGTCCACTGTCAGCCACTGAAATAGCAACAATTGGCTTCAATCTAAACATCATTACAACAGCACGGGAGAGTCCATGTGGGGAGCGGGGGAGGCGGTGCGTGCGGGCGGGGAAGCGCCCATTGCCGCCGGCTGGCGAGGGGAGGCGGGTTGAGCAAGGAGAAGCCCTAATCGCCGGCCGGTGCCAAACAAACGCCCCCCCCCCCCCCGCCCGTATAATACAGACAGGACTTTTAATTACAAATGAATGGATTAAACCATACGGATTATAACAGTAGGGCGCATCCCCCGATCTGGCATTTCCTTCTCAGCGGACCAATTAGCTACGTGTCTCCGCTTGTATGGGTCTTGTAATCAGACACACTAATCACCAATGTTTTAATTATCGGCCATAGATTGCAGTGACACTTCTTTTAATGTTGTTATTAAACCGTTTGGGTCCGCGTTGGGAATTGTCATCAGTGTTGCCTCTTCATCTAGTTGTCAGCAGAGAAATTACTATGATAACGCGGTTCATATTGCTTCAATTTTCTTCAGTTTACGCAATTTTCATCCACATCGAGTGACGATTCGGCAGTCGATGTGGATGAAAAGTGAAATTGAAGACCCTAGCGCAGAGAGGGCTGAACATGCTGATGCCGATACGATATCAAACAAAAAATAAGCCATCTGATTACAAACTTGACACCATGTGAAGAGATTTACATTATGAATGAGAAATAGAGAAGGTGTGGTTATTGTTTAATCACGATAGTGTGGATCAGTGGAGTTAACATTAAAATTTAAATGACATCTGATTTATTGATTTTATTTCTCTTTTTTTTCATGATTGTATTGTCCGAGCGTGGTACATTTGTCGATGTGAGTATTGCTGTGAAAAATTAAATGCACCTAGCATGTAACTTAGCTGGATATAAAACTGTGAATACTGTGATTTTTGTCCAAATATTTTTTTTAAAAAGGACCCCTGTTCAATGTTTATATTCCGGTCTACAATTATTCTGTTTTTCAAGGTATGAGTTCATGTAAATGTATATAGACCTAATTAATACCGTATACATGCGGCTTGTATCACATGGATTGTCTTTATAAACATGAATTTAACTATTTGTATTCTATAAAGTTCAGTATAATCTATGTGCATAGTCCATTGTGCATTGTAATTGTATTTACTTTTTTATGTAAAATGACAATTCTTCAGTATTTTTGGCGGCCATGTTTTTTGAGTTGAATCAACACCAATTATCATTATTACAAAGTCCATTATCCTGACACAGTGGAATTATAACATAAATGTACAGTATTATTTGTTTATGATTATATAAGTTATGATTGTTATGATATGTTATGATGTGAGAGCCCGAGAGTAAAATGAAATCACACAGATATATAAAAATATGCTTGTATTTAAAACTAAAATTGACAGCCAGGATTGATGAATGGGAACAGTAAAAAATCACGTCATTGTAATAATCATTACTAGGAAACATTGGATGATAAATCGTGTTCACGAGTGATATTTCCGACAGGTATATTTTACGACCTTTCGCGACATTTAAGAGTTTTATTTTTCGCGCCATTCACAGGAGTCAGATGAGCATAATCCTCAGCTGACAAATAAATGACAAATTTAGGCCACCTTCGTGCACATGTAGGCTGAACTGGGCCAGGAGAACCTCCCATCTGACAAACAAAATACAAGGATAAATTTATTCCTTTCAAGGCGGTGGCCAACTTTAGACGTACAAATCTGAAGTCAAAGTCGATCGCCGCACTGAAATATTTATAATGGCAGTAGAACAATAACATAGATATTCAAATAAAGCGGGGAGAGTTAACTAAGACTTTTATGATGATTTCAAATTGAAAAAACGATCAGTCTACATGGTCTGTATAAAAGAATTTCAGCGTTGTTAGGGTCAAGGTGAGAACGACCCTCTTGACGTCCCAAGGGAAGAGTGCATGCGCCCTTTGAAGTCCTTATGTCACCCAGAGAAAGGCTCAGGTAACGAGTTGATTGTCATTATGGCGTATGTACAACGGTTACTGTCCTTTTCGCGCCTTTTTCATTATGTAACACGACCTTCACAGTTTGAATGTTTGTTTTTAATAGACTACGGTCTATGCCATTATGACAACTAATGACAATTCCTGATTTTCAATTAAACACAATCCAAAGAAATGGCTATGCTATAGCTGAATAGTATAAATGAAAAAAAAGTAATATGGGTGCATTTAATGACATTAGTACAAATGTAAACATTCCTGTAACCATGTTGTAAGCAAAAGAGGCCTGCATTTTAATTGTTGTATAACGAAGCTAAGAAACCGTAGAATGAGAAGGACCAGACAGATCGATCTCGCTGAAAATTGCTGTTGTTTGATTTGTCACTTTTTACAATTGCTTCCAATTGAAATGTGCCAACAAGACGGCGTTCTAGCGATCGACCATCGGATACGGTGCCGCATGCGGTCGAACAGTGCGAGGAATTCCAATGAATAGAGAGGGTGACGGTGTTGTAACATTCTACAGGGGCACTTTGTCAAAGTGTTGGATCAATACGTTGGCGCCGCTATTGGGCCAATGCTGGGCGGCGCTCCGTTTTTGCACTGTCGGCGCGGCCTTTGAAGCTGGAATCTTCAGGTTGGGACAAATCAACGAGATCAAAAGGGAGGCGCGCGGGCCGCCATCGATCCCGGTGGTTCGGGATCCGCGTGACGAGAGGACGATACAGGCAAATATCACCAGGACGTCCACTACAGCAGACACGATACAATGAGCTATTGTTGGCCAACATCAAGCCAACATTGTTTCAAATGTATCGTATTGCAGACCGTAATGATGCCAATAGCTGTTATCCACCTTTGGACCACCAGATTTGTCTGGTTGGTCAACTGCATGGGCCCGAATCTTCCCAGACCACCAGTTGCAATTCAGACTAATTTATATTCGGTAGACAATAGGGGTGGGGATGTGGGGGGGGGGGGTCGGTTTCCTTTAATATTTACGATTTCAATCAAAGAAACAAAAGGATTATTATACCAGACAGAACATGTAGAATGGAAATCAACAGAGCACAATACATTGTTTAAATCCGCTTCTTCCTAGAAGATTTTGAAGACCAGCAGCACTATTTTTCAGCAGGCTCAATATATTACCATATTTTTGGTCGAGATAGCATCTCCACCAATCCGAAATCTGTGATATATCGTAACTTGTATAACATGCTTAAGGTTTCTCAGAATGTATGAGCCATTGCATTTACAACAATAAGTAGGCATTGGTGAAACCATGAACACATTTTCCTTATCTCTTTCTTTTCACTGAAAGACGCTGGTTTTCCACCATAATACACAGACTTTATACGTCCTTACAAAACCTAAGAAATAAAGGCTCACGACCAGTGCCTCATTAATTCCAGTAGACTAAAAACAAGACGATAATAATTCATTGCCACCAGATATTAATTAGTACAGATGAATATGGTTCCACTCTTAGCACGTCATCAGCATCAACTCATGACATTTTATAGAGAGTCAGTTTCAACGCAACCTTCTTTTGAATAGACCTAATCATCAATTTATTGCACTAATTGTCATTACTAGTATTTATCAACCTGTAACGAAACGTGACAAAAACAGCGTTGATAAAAGCGCTGTCGTAAAGCATACAATTTCCTTTTTCCCCATTGAACCTTAATTTCGTCGGGTATTAAATCAGCTTTTCCTGTGCTAGACCCTCAAGCAAAAAACAACAGAATCGGCAAAACGTCGGACAGGGATAAATCTATCTATCGGTCGCGGCGTACGGCCTTTAGTCATGGACTGGCGGACTCGGTGACGGGACGAAGATAAATGATCTACTGCATCACTGACTATATGTAGCGGGTTAACACCCTGAGAACCAGGGGCGTGCAAATCTAAGATATCGCACATGCTGAGCTGCTCGGCATGTGCGAGAATGGAGATACTCAATATCAAGTATAGGCCTATTCCCCTTTTTATCAGATAGTTTAGATACTCAATTTATCGCAAGTGTTTTATTTTATTATTTTCAAATATCCAGACTCCCAACAAATACGACAATGTTAATCCAATGTCGGTTTGATCGTCGTCCACCATCTTCGACGATGGCCCAGAGCTAGGTCGAAACAGTTCAACATCTCAGCTTAAAACAGTAGAGAAACCACACTCTCCTAGATTCAAAATTAATAAAACCTGCACTTATTCTGGAGATAGGCCCTATTTGCGATAATTCAGACCAGCTTTAAACTACGTTCTGGAGCGTGGGGCTCAGCGGGTCCCCCGCAAACACGAGGTATCAAACCAATGTTGCTGCACCATTGGACCATCGTCCACGACTCTGGCCCAAAACTACACCAACATTTGGGCGAGGTCTCTTGCTTGCCGGGTTTCTCTTGACATCGCGGGAGCGATCCATCATTTTTCATTATTTAACTCCTCAAATGATGATCCAGTTGAGGAGCTCATCGATTCGCACATTGTCAGTCACTCTGTTTTTAACCCTTAAAGCGCTGAAATATTTGTATGCAAACCGTGAAGATCAATGGGTTTTTTATTCAATTTGAAATCATCATAAATGTGTTAGTTTGCTATCTCCGCATCGGGGCTACGGCCATTATAAATGTTTACTCTTTCAGCATGTTCGGTGAGGGGATCGACTTTAGACGTCAGATTCTGATGTTTAAAGTCGATCCCCGCACTGAAAAGGTTACATTGATTTCACGGAGCTCAACAGCAATAATACAAGGAAACCACTCCTGTGCAATCCCTGCAAACACAAGTCGTTGACCCAATCTTGGGCCAGCGTTGTGAACATTCATAAACGATAGCCCAATTTTTGTTCAAATACAGAAGGTGATGATAAAACTACAAACATAGCTCATCAATGCCGCGTTAAAAATATAGGAAAAGTAAATACAATAAAAAAATACCAATATGTGCTAACTTGATTAAAAATTCATAATAAATTAATTATCACAGTATTGTGATCATTGAATATAGAATTAGACCGTTTATTCAGTCTGAATAAGAACTTTCTATAGATAAAGTTTTTGATCTGAGGTTACAAAGTGCTTTAAAACGACACAATTGTTTTAATGCCGTGTAACTAATTAGTTAGAATTACGTATACTTCTCCATAATCAGATGAAACAATATATCGGCAGAAGCAATCCCAGCAAACACAAAACATTTGTATAGCATTTGTACAACATCGGCCCAAAGTCTTCGACGTTGGTCCAACGTTGTACAAATGTCATCAAAATGTTTTGTGTTGGCTCGTACTCTACATCGGCTCAATTGTGGATCATCTTCTGCGATGATGACCCAGCAGTGAACAAACACAGACTCAGATGTTTGCAGATATTTAATGATGCAGACATAAGAAAATTAACATGAACCGAGCCCAGACGACACATCCCCCAGTGTTGGTTTATTGTTGGGCCATTGTCTGCGATGCTGGCCCAACAATAAACCAACATGAATAGACGTCTCGCGTGGGCCAGAAGGTCTACCTTGACCTTTACATCTTAGATTGCTTCGTGTTCACATGGCAAATTAATTGTACTGATCCTCGGCAAGGAAACCGGAATGGCATTGACGACAAGCAAATCTAGAGTCCTCAAGTTGACACATCCTGCCGATACAGACAGGTGCGTGTCCCGGTGAGGTGAACATTGATCCAATGTTGTTTCAAAGCCGGGTCAGCGTTGGAGATGCTGGCCCAACAATAAGCCAGCATTGGGTGAATGTTTCGTGTCCCTTAGAAAGTATTTAGAGATCAGGTGCGTGGTTCTCCACCAGAAGTCAGATGAGGAACTTTCCAGTGAGGAATATATATCTAAAATCCTTGTTAATGGGTGCTTATGTAGCTCACACTCGATGATGTGGGTCAGTCGCATAGACTCTAAAAAGTCAATAATTCAAACTATGCGCTGTGTCAGCAAATTGGCCGCTTCCAAATGTCATGATTTTGATTTGATGAAAAACTCCAGAAGGTCACGTCAGCCTACATAGCCACTGATAACTGCAGGTAGTCGTGCAATGACTTTAATTGAACTGCATCGAAAACAAGTGTCTAATGGCACATATTCTCAATTAATCACGAAAAAAAACACCCCACTTTCCATTTTTTTGGTACTATTATGCACGACTTCCGATAAAACCCAGTGCAAAATAATAATGACAATGGCAATTGTGCGTTTTTCTTGTCACGGCATGTCTTGAACCGTGTGTAATATATTCAGTTTTGTGAGATTAGAGAGAGCTTATCGGGCTCTTTATCGGCCGAAAGTGAATGTAGCGTGTAAAATACTGGGTTGCACAATATGTCAGACCCCCCATGTGCATTCTGTCAGGGTTATCTGCCGCTCTTTTCCCCTGCATTCAACCTAATGTAAATGTGAATATTTTCGGGACGTGCGTCGCGAAAATGAACACGTCCCGAATGAATATCACGTCGATTTTATGAATAAAACGAAATAAATTGCTTTCATGGGGATCGCAGAAGCATTTCACATTGTATGTGTATAATGGTCGCAATGAAGCTGTAACCTTTGAATTTTTAAAAATTCTATTTTCTCACCGCGGCCCACAACTTCAAGTGGATAAAAAATGCTTATGTAGCATTTGAATCAAGACAATGTCATGCGTGAAGGTACGTCCTCGCGGAAATGCTGCAATTAGTTATGATGTCATATAAATTTAAACTTTATCGATTGCATAGCTAGCATTAAAAATGTACAAAATCTCATACAAACAAAAGTGATTAAGATTTTTCAAAATTTCTTTTAATTTATAAAAGAGAAAAAAGCGGCTATGAAATCTACTCATATAAGCAATTTTGACATTTTTGACCTTACTGACCTTAACGCGTGGTGAGTCAGATATGTTAGTGTAGCAAATTTAATACTCACATCTCCTGCAAATATTTTTTGTTTTGAAGAAAACATGCTGAAAACGGCTAGATGTGATCAGCACTTTAACACTCTCAAACAGCCAAATTATATAATATGAATTTTCACTCACTTGAAGTTGTGTTTCGCTGACGCGATCCACAACTTCAAGTGAGTGAAAATTATTCAGATTTGAGAAATGGAGGTTAACCATTTTCAAATTTTGCTGACTGATGTCACGTTTTATTTTTAACATGTATAAAAGGTGATACTTAAATTGGGCTGATAAAAAATTAAAAAAATAAAAATATAATCGGCACCGGTGGTTAAAATGATAAAAAATCGCAAAAATGTCAAAAGGGGTGGAATTAAAGCGATTTACGGTACGAGAGCGGTGGTATTTTGGCACTTGTGGGGGGTACTGATAACGCTGACTGTGAACACAGGATCCCTGTGATACCGGGACTCGGGATCAGCGGCCGCGCGACCTCACCGTGTCGGCGGCGGACGTGATGTGGCTAGATAGCCTTCGGCGAGAGGTGGCGAGATCCACGGCATGAGTGTCAGCGTTGTCCAACAAAAGGCCTTGAGGGAGCGACTGATGGCGTAACGGGGGCTTCGCCATGTGGGGAGCGCAGATATCAACTACAAAGACGGAGCGGACTCGCTTACGACGGGATCCGTATCCCAACAAGAACCCCCGAGGATGCATGGGGATCGGAAAGGTTTTTTTTAAGGCGGTGGTATGGTACCACCCCCCGCCAGGATCAAGTAAGCGCCGGCCGCCATAACAAAGACAACGTCTGTAGTATACTATATCTCTATATCTGATGCCGTGGCGATGTTAACCTAATGTTATTTCAATGTTGGTCGACTGTCAGCATTGAAACAGCATGGGATTAACGTCTGGCCCAGAACAAAACAGTTTATTTACTTGATAGGATAAAGGAATGATAGGAGGCACCATCGTTATTTCGATCCTCATCGGTTGTGCAATACTCCAAACACATCCCATTCAGTGCGGGGATAGACTTTAGACGTCAGATTCTGACGTCTAAAGTCGATCCCCGCACTGAAAGCATTAAAATATTTATAGTGGCCGTAGATATTCAAATGAAACAGAAAGAGCTAACTAAAACATTTATGATTATTTCTAATTGAAAAAAAACCCTTTGGTCTTCCTGGTTTATTTCAGCATATTTCAGCGTTGTAAGGGTTAAACCACCCTTATCAACCAGAAGCTGAACTTGAGTCAAGCAGCCTTAAACAATATGATCCACTAAAGCTGGTCTATATAATTCTATGAAATTAAATTATATAAAATTATTATTTGATTGAAAATGATCATTCACATATTTGAACATTATAGACAAAATTAACCATAAATATACAAAGGCGCCTTGATATGTTTAGTTGCTGAGGTTATAGAATGTAGCTGCTTCCGTATTTAATGCCAATAACACGAAGAATGCTAACACTAACCAGAAACTATTGTTGGCCAATCTACAAGAATGAAATTGCGTTTGAGATACCTTGCAATGCTCGTAATATTTTGTCTATGGATAGAGTGTGTATGAATATTTGCCAGAAGCAGAACATTAAACAGAATCAAAGAATAATGCATGCAATTGGCCTTACATTTATATTGTAACATATTATCTTCTTATTAATCTCAAAGTTTTTCTGCGTTATTTTTTTGCATTCTCTAACATAAAACAACACAAATCATACTTTTTACTTTATTTTATACACAGCTGATATGATAACGTGTTGTGTGCTGTATCTGCAACATTCGCCACACGCAGTTATTCAATGCATCAGTTCCAGATGACTTGACCTGATATTGCAGGAGCCAGCAAGAGCGTCGTGCAACAACCTGTATCATTAGATCACGGGCAGGGCTGCAGGCAATGCATACTGACAGGATGGTCCCAAGAAAGGCCGCCAATACACCGCCATCTGATGTCCGCTGTTGCCGCTTCAGTGGCTGCATATGATGTCGCAGATGCTGCTTCTGAATGCTGCTGTTGCTGCTGCCATTGCTGCAGCAGAAACAGCAGCAACAGCAATGAGACCGAAAATCAGTCATTGCTGAAGCAAATCCTGCAATATCATCAGCGCAGCAGCAGCAACGCAGTCTCTGGCGGGGCAGAGGCAGTCCAGGTAGTCCTATTGAATGCAGCTGGAGCGGGGTACGGCCACCTTACAATGTAAACAAGCTGGGCAGCACCTGGCCACCTCGTTTTTGTTTTCTCGCCCTTTTCCTTCAGTTTTCAAACAGTCCGCCAGTAACCGCATGCACGACCGCAAACATCGGGACAGGCTGATCCCGGTGCCTGCGCCAGCTGATTCCCGCACGTTTGTCTACCCTCTCGGCGCTGGAATGTTCAGTCTGGATCAAATTTACTTTGATCCTTAGAAATCTCAGGTCCAAACAAGGTGAATGTTTTTAATTTGGCCATTTTTCCACATCAGAAGCATGCGCTGGAGTGCCGAGATGAATTCCCTTTATGGTGTTGTAGTATCTTTGTTAAACTGAGAACATCATGATTATAGCTCGCTACTGGAATATTCACTCATCGCCAATATAATCGTTTCATGATTCAATCATGTCATCGACGTTGGTATATAATAACATGAACGATTTTAAGCATTTCAATAAAGACATACATTTTCTCGACAAAATACTACGTATAGGGGTATATAAAATGTCCTTGGATTTGATAAAAAAGCCTCATTTGGAATAATTGTTTGAAAGTCAAATATTCTGGCAGACAAAATACAGGTTAACCACAAAGCTAACCAGTGTCCAACAGACCCGGACATCACGGGTTCTATGTCGGTTTAATGTTGGATCAGCGTCGCGGACGCTGATCCAACATTAAAACGACATAGATACAATGCCTTGTGAGAGAACGAGTCAAACCGCAGTTTACTCACGTGTTCCCACTGGGTGGCAGGGGATAAATATAATTATTTTATCACTCACGCCCTCCTCCTGTTCGACAACTGCACTTGTCCAAGCCAGGCAGCCAAGGGGCACGCTCACCAACAATGGAGTTAATAGCCGAGAACTACACTGCTGTGCAAGGCCAAAAGGAAGTGTCTGGTTACTTTACAAGTAAGCAGATACTATCTTTTGGTTTTGCCAATACTTCACGCCAATGGCTTATTGCACATTGTACGCTAGTGACCTTTTTCTCGCTGTTATTTTCTAATGTACCATGGACAGACTACACTTTATGAAAAATACACCTTAACTTACCTCCACGAAATACATTAAATGACATGAGAATTAAGTAATGAACATGATTAAAATCAGCATATTTATTTGCATAAGCCGTTTAATAAATTTGCATTGACGATATATCGTATTAATATAGGCCTATAGCCGAGTAACAACAGCTCTGGGCGAGCAAAGCAAGCCACAGACACAGTTCAGCGCTAGTTTTAATACATACTTCAATGTACGTTGGTGTATTCAAATGACTTGGTGTGGAGTGGGTTATAAATTACTTATTTTACATGCTCCACTCCGCTGAAATAGCAGTTAGCACTTCAGGGAGAATGATTATAGTGTCCATTATACATGGTATAAACATGCACTTGGAATTCTAAAGCCGAGACGAAGAGACTGTATGTATAGTGTACATTCGTCCAAGGAAATTTCTTTATTCTTCAAACAATTTGCATTGATGGATATTGTGATTCATTTCATTTCATTTGAAAAGAATTACCAATGATTCTAAAGCCAGTTCCACTATGTATCACATAATTCTGCGGTGTTGAATGGATGAATGAATTTAACATAAAACTGCATGTTTGAATGCATGTGTACATGTATTTAGATTAACATTTGTACAATGTTGGCCCAACGTCAAAGACGTTGGGCCGTACAAACATTACACATCCTGCAATGATTCCTGTACACAGGGAAGATGTTGTATATAGGCGCAATATATTAGAGAATGACTGAACGAATGGGGCTTTATACCAGCTATATAAACAGGCTGAACTGGGACAGGATAACTTCCTGAGGATGGTGAGATGAACCAGATGACACCGCCCTCCAGACACAGGGTTCGAGAAGGCCGCGCACGCTACTTCTCTGTCACGGTGGCTCCCCACAATACTGAACAGTTACGAGTGAGCGGGGAGGAAACATTTTTTACTTGAAAACCTGAATGTCAGAGCGGGTGACGAACCCAGCAGCGAGATCAGACGTAACAGGCAGGCAATCCCCAACAAACGCAAAATATTTGTATAACATTTGCACAACGACGGACCAACGTCTTCGCCAACATTGTACAAATGTTTTGTGTTTGCTGGCTTCAACCACTACACCGGGCCCCCACCAATATACATATATGTCATAGAGTGGAGACAGCAAAAATAGCCAAGCAAAATAACAGAGGCATTCATCCAATGCTGGATGAATGTTGGGCCACCGTCGCAGACGGTGGCCTAGCATTCAAACAGAATTGGATCAACGTCTCCCGGTTGTCGATGCACCAGTCTATCATTGTTAATCCCACCCTGTTGGACGTAGACAACAATGTGCCATATGATAAAAGCGGTGGCGTTTACTGCCGTCCACAACGTGAATAAGCAGTAAAAATAATGATGAATTAATCATGACCCTAAACATCCCCGTGTCTGACGGGGTTAGCGTGTGGGTTTTGTGACCGACAAAAAACCGCGCGCCGCGTCCGTCTTCGCTCCCCGGACGACTGCCTCTTTCATCGCGTACGTGTTTGATTTTCATCCACGGCGATTGATCGTTTGTTTTGTGGATTCACATAACAAACCATGGATGCATAAAATTAAACACTATACCATCCATAATATTGACAAAGCAAAAAATACAAAATCATGGGAAATGGAATGAATTGCAATCACAACAGAATTACATTTTTTGGCGCATCAGCAGCTTAAACCGGTGATTTTATATAATGAACCATTACATTTCTGCTGCAGACCTACAGTCCGGGTGACGATTGGAGGCTCAGTCGAGTCTGTCATTCGTAAGAAAAATATTAACTAAAACCAGGTCTAGTTTTAAGGTGTTTTTCAATAATCGGAGGCTGGAATCATGCAGATATATAATTGCAATGAATGAAAAATGTCCCGTAGAAACGCAGCACTTCACCCTTTAACAACCGAACCCGGTTACATTTTTTCATTCTTTAGCACATTAAATACGACCTCTATTGAACATGCTAAAAGTAAAACGTGGCATCAATCAGCAAGATTTGAACATAGTTAACTTCCACTTTGACAAATATGCATCATTTTCACTCACTTGAAGAAGCGAGACAACTTCAAGTGGGTGAAAATTCATGTTTAATAATTTGGTGGTTAAAGAGTTGTATAAAAATACATACTGGTAGCATCATGAGCATGAAGATAGTAGATGCTGGTAGTCATGGTAGTTGAGTGATTGCGATCACGCACCCGCTGCCGCACATAAAACGGCGATGAAAATACCGTTTATCTCACAATAAATTATCCTTGATAACAGAGCGCACGTGTGTTGACAGTAAAAATAATTCTGCGCGACAGATAGAAAAACCCATACCAGATAAAGATCCTAATATTTGCCGTGTACACACGTATCATGTGGCACAATGTAAAATAGCAGAATTGTCAAACTGAATAAAGTAAGCCCGTTATGTTGCTACATAATTATGTGTGTAGGTCTATATATTATCAACACCAACTTTTATTATAATTGGTAAATAAGCACAGTATAAAGATGTACATGTATATGATAATGTGTGAAATGTGTTTCGTCTATCTCTAGTTGAAGAGAAAATGATATGAATCAAATAGTTAACCTTTCGCGCGACGGGACGCCTACGATCGTTTTCAGCCTCTTTATCATGTTTATTACCTCTGTAAATAGTGCACTTATTAGCACTTTAAGGTTTAAACAAACCCACTTGAAATTGTGAATAGCGTCAGCGAGACACAACTTCACGTGGGTAAAAAATTTAATTCTGTAACTTGGCGTTTATGGTGTTAAAATTGCCCCTCCAGTCTGCGCACCCGGAGAACAAACACGACAAAATTAAAAAAAATCAGCTCCACCGCCTCATTATGCGAGTTGGTCTGAAAAACGACAAAATGTGATCTAGTGAGATCCATTTCGCAAAACCGGGACCTAATATTTGAGAAAGACCACGCGATTTGCGAATCATCGCATTATTGTTCAAATACAAGCTGTGTTTTTTTTGTTAGAAAAACACAAACCTCCACCCTGAACCGTCACGCTTGACCTGGTGACATGACGTTATGGTTGTCGTAGGTTATGTCGCCAGGTTAGCCGTGACGACTGAGACTTTTTTATATTTCAGATAACACCTTCAATTATGTGATTATCTTCCATACTGTATTATTTCATTTCTCACCATAGATAGATGTATAAACAGAGTCGTTGTTTGGTTAATTTGCAATAATAGCCTGCATCATTCTGCTCTGCGAAGCCAAAAGGCAGTATAAGCTTACTAGTAATATAAGGCGCTACTGTCGTTTGGCTTTGCACGGCAGCATTATGAAACACACTCCCAGTGTCAAGCCAGTGCAGCAACTGGTTAACTTGCATGCACGAAATTAGCCCTACCAAGTATACTGACATGTAGTCAATGGAAAACACGTATTTAGGAGAAGGCGTTCACAAGCTCAGTCGTCAATGTTACCAATAACTTTACATAGTTCTTATTGTTACCAAGCAGGCATGTCTTCGTGAAATCCTGGATTTAGAAAACATATAAATGGGGAAATCTAACTACAGTACTGATTTAGCAAAATGGGACAAGCTTTTTCAGTGGGGCTAGCCCCGGCTAACGCAGGCTAGCCCTGGGCTAGCCCCATGTTCTCTCCCCACCCCATTTGGGGCTCGCATGTATGCGCCCAAAGTTATAAAATCCTTTAGCCAGGCCGCAATGTGCGTTTTGGTATAAGTTCATATAACTGGAGCCGCGCTCATATCGCCGGGGCTCAAGCCAATCTAGAGCCTCGGCGAATTGAGTCAACGCCTGTATGTGTTAGTCAGGCGCGCTTCTCGTCTGGTCCAGTTTCAAGCTCGACCGGTGCGCCGGGCGAGCCTGACTTTCCAGGTGCCTGCTTTTTCATCTTCAGTTAGGTCTATTCCAGTGACCGTAGCTTCATAAAACCACCCATTTTCTGAATTTATACACTGAACTGCTTTTCCGATACTAAAGATAATGTCTAAATGCTAAAGGCTAAATGGCTAAGCAGAAATAAATGAGGACTGCAACAGGTCTAGATGTATACGCGTACGGACACTCAATTATTGCACGTTTAGATCAACTCAGAGCTGTTCAGATGATGCTGAATGTGGTCAAGCTGAGCGCGCCCTGTCTTGCCCAGAGCGAGCCTGGCCAGCCCGACGAGATGACACATGGTTCACAGCATTCATGTTAGCCGCCACACAGTATACTGGGTGCAAGCCCAAGTAGGATTTGGGCGGGTATATTTTCCTGGCCCGAACCGTGTGGGGGCTCGAGCCCATTTCATGCGCTGGGCGCAACCAATTCTGCGCCTGTCTCGCCGGGCTTGCGCCCGGGCTAATGACGGGCTGGCCAGCGTTAACGCAGGCCAGCCACTGATGAAAAATCTGTCCCATTTTGTGAAATCAGTACTGTACCCCGGTCCATCCTCGCCGCAACGTTAAAACACTCAATAATTCCTTTCAATAATTCCCCTGTCATTAAAATAATTATATTATTTTTTCAAATTACATTTTAATACTAATTTCTCCAATTTAAACTAACGAGATTACAATCCCAGTAAAGACAAAACATTTGTATAACATTTATACCATGTTGGACCAACGTCGAAGACAATGCCACCAATGCACGCGCTCTCCAGGAATACTCATCATGCAACGAGGACCTGCAAAAACAAAAGGTAGTATCTGCTTATAATTGTAAAGTGAGCAGATACTGCCTTTTGTCTTTGCACGGCACGATGATCGCTTCAAAATTATTTTGAAAACAGTCAGTTATCTTTTTCCAACAAGCTCCTAATACTCATGATAAAAAACCCACTAAAAGCTGACATATATGTTTAGACCCTCAAAGCCCGGTATTGTCATTTTCTGCGAACAATAACACATTTATGGTGTTCTTTTATGTACCATACAACATGTTATTGGATTTTGTGTATGCATATGTGGTACATGTATACAACGCGAAAATAATTTACAATGCTGTATATTTTACCATGTGACATCTCTATTATGACAACCTCTTCTCGTTCTCTAATATTCTAAAAAAATCGTGAAGGAAATGTGGCCCAGTATAATTATATGAGCAGAAAATGGTTTAGAGTCTTAATCACTATCGCCAAGAGCAAGATCGTGCTGAGACAAACAGCAGTAGCTGGTAACTTGTAGATTACGCAGTTACTGTTGTTTGCTTGCATTATTAGTACATGTCAGGACGTGCGTGTAGGTGGGGCAGGTGTGAACAAACAAACGCCTCCCGTTTCTGATCCCCTCCCGCAGTGTCATAACCTGTCAAATTTAACACGTGGCTGGTCGCTAATTTGAAATTGGCTTCCATATTGCAGAAATTCATAACAGCTGGGCAAGACTCAAAATGTGGCACGGCCATTAGAAGACGCATAACAATCAACCGGGCAGGTGGACTGGTGGTCCGTAGCACAGCAGGAGGCGACACCTACCAGGAACCGCGGATTAATTATGTAGGTCAGGGCAAGGTCAAGCGAGATCAGAGCGAGATCAGAGCGAGATCGCGACTTGCCACTGCTGAGATTACAGGGCATTGTCTCCGCCGTAATAACACGGATGATCTGTGTGTAACCTGCGGGTCAGGCATTGTCATCTTGAGATTTTCAGATTAAGTGACAAATCTGACCTTCTGGTTACAATAAACTACTTACATATCGCCCACCCTCTAGCAGCCTTGAAGCAACGGCATTGACTCAAGACACCAATCATGTTTATTTGAATATGGACCCTGCTAGGTGTACAACTCATCATTGTCACGCCATACTAGCGGGCTATGGAAACGATCCCCGCGCTATAAGGGTTAAACTGACTCTATTTATTATGTTAGTATTATTCAGTCTAGTAATAATTATGTTGTTCAGCCAGATACATACATGTATATCGACGCCTCGGAGCTAAAGGATCCTATCTGACACTCGTCAGAGTGGCGGATAGGATCCTTTAGCTCCGAGGCTACGATATATACGGGATGATCTTAAATAACGTGATTAATGTGTCGCGCTAGATTAGTAATGACTTAATACTATAGTAATATATTATGCGCATATATAATGAGCATATCGGACATGCGATCACTTGTAGTGGCACGTGCCATCAATATTAATTTAGTGACGGAAATACGTCTAGCAACTATTACGTGGTGCCTTCACCAATTAACCTTTACAGCGCTGAAATAGTTTTGTATAAATCATGGAGACCAGAGGGTTTTTCAATTCGAAATGATTATAAATGTCTTAGCAACTCTTTCCGATTCATTTAAATACCTGTATCATGGGTCTACGACCATTATAAATTTGTAATTCTTTCAGTGCGAAGACCGACTCCCCCGCACCGAAAGGGTCAATGTATGCCATACACCTCATACATCATGTACATTGATCCCGTGGATTGTTAGTTCAGTGCTTTATTATATTTATCACCATGATGAGTTAATTATGGAAAACGAAGTATTTTTTCAGTCTCACGAGTTGGGTCAATGACGCTTCTATATTTATATTTTCAAAATCTTAGTATATGTATAGGTATGAAACGCAAAACAATAGTGATTAAAGACAATGCAATCGGTCTGACAATCACAGTGGTTGAAACAATAACTTGGAAAGGAAGACTCCGTATTTTCACAGATAGTCCTGACAATAAGTGACGAAGTGCTTTCACAAAATCAAAGTCCTAGATGCGTTAGATATCCAAACATTGGTTGCTTTACAGGTAGACAGATTTTGTTATTTGTATTAGCATTGGCCACGCAATGCCAGGAAGACAAAAGGCAATCACCCAATGTTGTTTCAATGCTGGGCCAGCGTCGCAAGAAACAACATAAGTTGAATATAGCGTGTTTACTGGGAGATGGATGTTGATGTATACCGTTTCTTACATTGGCTGCGGTGGCGTCCGAAGACAAAGAACAGTAAGTGTTTACTTTACAAATATGCAGCTACCAGTTACTGCTGTTTGCACTGGAAGCATAGTAGCTCTATACAGGGCAAACAAATCGGCAAACAGCAGTAAATGGTCACTCGTATGGTGAGCAGTTAGATCTGTTCGTCTTTGCATTGGCTGCGGTGCGCCATGAGAAAGGCGTTAGATTACGTTGATCTGTGATAGGTCATGTCTTGGCTGGCTGTCCATCCATCATTTTGTTAATTTGCTGTCAGGCTCGGCCCCATCAGGGAGGGTCATGGTGCTGTCCTCAGCCTGTGCCCCGCACCCCTATCCCAAGGCCAGCTAGGGACGACATCTCTACCGCACAGAGACAAACAGCAGTAACTGCTTACTTATAAAGTGAGCAGTTACTGCCGTTTTCATTTGCACTGTACATCTCTATACACTCCATCCACTATGTCCTGGACCAGACTGTTCCGTTGCAGACATATCGTTATGTGTTACTCCATATGTCGTTTGGGAGTAACGCACAATCAATTTTTGCGAAGAAACGTATCTACACGTAAGGTCTCATTCAGTAAGGGTATAGTAGTACGTAGTAGTAAATCATTGCTTTACGTCACTTTTCGGCAAAAATGTTTTTTACGTGACATTGTAATACGATAAAAGCGTTGTAGTCAATTGATGAGATGAGTGATGTACAGATGATGATGTGAGGGTGGGGGTGATAGGGCATGGTGGGTTATTGAGAGCGTTTCCCTTCGCTCGCCCAATAAGTGGTTCTGGGCATGTCTAGGGGATCTACACCCAGACATGCCCAGATGGCCGGAGACTTGGGTTTCGCTATGCAACTTAACGCACTGCTCCGCTATCCTCGAGTCGGATAGTCCCTAGAGTAACAATAGAAAGGGTAACTCCATTCATCCCCTGAGAGAGACCTGATGTCAAACACTCTTTTTCTGGTTATTTAAGGCTACCACAGCCTACACCAGCGCCAGCACTGATGCGGGTGCTGCATTGGCTCCGCTGTTTAGCGGAGGAGCCAGGGTACGCCACTGTCAATCCGCCCGAAGATTATGACCAGATACAAGGAGGCTGCAGCTTCCCTTGGATGATTGCTGTAGACTAGTGCTTCCGTATCATGCCCTACAACATTCAACAGACGGAACAGATCCTTAACGACCCTCCCCTGATGTGGCGAAAAATACTACTACTAGCATGGAGATAGGCTTTACTATCTCCATGCTACTAGCAATCATCCCAGTACCCCTCAGTCAGGCTATGTCTTATTCAGTGAGGGTATGTTTCATTCAGTAAGAGTATGCCTCCTTCAATAAGAGTATGTCTTATTCAGTAAGGGTATTTTTCATTCAGTGAGGCTATGTCCCATACAGAATCAACATACCGCTCATGATGCTTTTTGATTTGTATGTTTATATGTCATTGTCAATAAATGACCTTTGCTGTCACACTTCTTTTATATTTATATTACGGAAAAAGCGAGCTTCAGGCGAGTTAGATTTACTGTATGTAAATACATTTTTGTTGATAATAAAAAAATCCAACTTCTGTGCAACAGAAGTATATTTATCATGCAACATAATTTTATTGTTTCTCATTATTTTTGTATATTATGGTTTATTGTATGATTTCATTATTCCAATTATCCGATAGTACTTCCTGTTTGACTTGCTATTGCAGGACGATGACCGTTTCAGATGAGTTTTGAAGCTTAACGTACACGTAGCAGCTACATATGCTGGATTGAATTCACACTTGCATTTTAAAATGTTCAGCGTCAAGTAGGACCACGAGCTGCATTCCACAGTAGAGCAATATTGGCAGAAGGCCAGATTTATGTTTTCTTTATTATAATTATGTAGATTTAAAGTATTACTTGGCACGTTAAATCTATAAACTTTAATCATCAAAATTATCGAGCTCCACATTTTCAATCAGCAGACCAACATAATCACAAATGATATACAGTTCTCGCTAATTAACGTTAAACCTCTATGTAGACCTACACACATTTCGTATAACGTATATGTTAAAATTAACAGACGATTGAAGTTTTGTCTCGCTATCGCGACCCACAACTTCAACCGAGTAAAAATTACCCATTTAAGTTGATACCAAACATTTGTAAATCTTGATGTTTAAATACTCATTTCATTTCAAATAACAGTTAATAAAACAGACACTAAAACGATCATAGTCGTACTTAGCGATCAAAGGGCCAAGTTATACGTAATAACAATAGAATGAACAGTTTTGTCGATGCTAAACTCGACATGTCTGAGTTTTATTATGTTACTCGTTCTTTAACGACTTCGTAACAGATTGAAATTTTCGGTATTTAAATGTACAGAGGGTCAGCACTGCATAGCAACATCAGACAACAGTAACCGCTTACTGTTTAACTAATCAACTACAACCGTCTGCCCGCGAAAGACCAAAAAGTACCTAATGGGTTGACTCGTTTCCACAGGAAATGGTTAGTGCGCATGAACAGGAAGCAGAGACTAAAGAAATGCACACATAATCTGATTTTAATGAGACTATTCCATGCATTGATTGGTTTCCTACTGCATTTGTTAAATCATTAGTAAAAGCTCCTGTCACATCACAGCCAATTATTATTGAAGCAAACAAAGCACAATCAAATGAAAACAAGAACTGTTTAAAAGGGAGAATACAAATTGATCAACAGTTGCGACTACTTTTGGTGACATATTTGCACAACTAAATTAGTTTAGAAATCAACAATTGCAAATGGCTCTGTCATTGTTGGTTATGGTAGAGGGGTTGCTCTGTCCAACATACAGTAACTGTTCACTTGAAAAGTAAGCAGCTACTGCCTTTACTACTGTAGACGATGAACCAACACTAACCCAAGATTGGAGTGCATATGAATGATTTCTGGTGTACATGGTGTAACCACAAATGTGTATCGGGACTACTAAATGGCTGTGTGGGTAAACTTAAAATCTAGCACTCATTGTTATTCTAATATAGGGCTGTTAGAGATTATTGATAATTTGACCGCCGTGATAGCAAACAGCGGAATAATATTCGAAAATACAAATAATAAATTATTATTTTCTAATTTTATAACACATTATTTTATAATTTATAACTAACTATGTTCGATTATTGCAAGGTACTACTGTATGCTGTTAGCAACTAAGCCGGCTAATCACATATGGTTCACGGCTATGGTGCCCTTACTCTCACAATACCAATTTGTCCCTGTCACCGCATAATCTATTGAAATCACAGTTAATCATGCCTATTAGTCTGAGTCAAAATATGCTGCTTAATATTAAAAGGTGATTTTTTCGTTATTCTGCCAAAAATACAAAAAAGGGACACACGTCAAGCAAAGCTATTTTCGTTTGTTAATTACTTAGACTAGAAAATGAGAAACAAAATACAGCTTCAATTCAATGCTATTAATACCAACGCAGTAATCAACATGTCAGGATATACATGTAATTTTCTCTGCACATTACTATCATAATTTTCTAACTGGTTCATGCAGATCTTGTCACAGGCACACGGCCTATCTTCGGCCAATTTCTGCTCATCACACTGTGACAACGTCACATGCTCGACCGGCTAGCTTGAATCAGAGCAAATAATTACAACTTTTCCCCCAGGTTACCGCTAGATGTCCGTTATGAATACGTAATTCGGCATCGTTATGATTTACCATTGACCCTCTGTGTGCTGGGGGTGCTATAATTTACATTCTCATCCGCACATGGGAGCGAATCGCCACCGCGATTCGCTCCCATGTGCGGTAGAGAATGTCACATTCAAGTTCATACAACATACACAACAATTAGAATACACGGACAAATTAGTATACATTAAGCACATTATCCCCAAACACGTATCATTATAATGAAACCCTGTCCCAGCACGCGGACAGTTTCCCAGAAAAAAACCTCCTCAGGAAGACGTGATTTTTGCGCCGCCCGGGGAGTGGAAGTGTGATTATTTTTTACACGGGAGACGTTCCACCCTCCGGCTCCGGTCGTCCTCGGCCGCTGCCGGTCACTCCCGAGTGGCTCCCCGAGCGCCGAGCGGGCTCACCCGCGAGTTCCATTCGCAGATTTGTAATTTGCCTGTTTTCACTCGATTATTCAGATAGCCCGCGGGTCTAATTTGCCCCCCGCGGTCGGGCGACAAAAGTTCACCTGCCTCGATGACAAGCCAGATTCGTGCTGATTAGCACTGCTTTGCAAAACCAAAAAGCAGTAACTGCTTCCTTGTAAAGTGAGCAGCTGCTACCTTCTGGACATGCACGAGAGAGCAGGACAGCGCGTGCCGGACATTCATATTGTGAGACATTGGCAAAGTGCTGGATGAACGTTGGCTTGGACTTCGGGCCGGCAATGTATCAATGGTAGCCCGATGTCTTGTCTGCTTGCCCATCCTTCTGAAAGCAGCTCTGACTAAATCAGCGCACGCACATGTCGCCTGTGTTTCCACAGTGGCATGACAAAGGAACGAGGCGTCAGGAATACAAGATGACTTGAAGGCGACTGAGCAACAGGGTTAAGTCGGCGTCGTGGTGGATTCATATGGCTATGTAGCGTATAAGCTAAATGAAAACAAAAACGAAACTCTTGTAACACACATATAGAGTAGACACGATTGAGTAAAGGTGAATATTGCTTAACGTCGCATTCTGAACGATCATGGCAATTTTGTGACAGAAGGAAGCCTGAAGTCTGGAGTATGCCCAACTCTTATCGAATAACTTAAATGGTTCCTTACAGTGAACAGTACTATAGACAACACTGCACACTCAGGGCATTTGAACAGTTTGCAGCACTGTATATGAACAGCCTCGATAATAAACATCTGATCCGGTCGGGATTCGAACTCAGTACCTCTGAATTTCGAGCCACAACCGGATCGAATGAGCCATCGGGGCCGTTGAGTATACGGAAGAGCAGGGGTTATTGAGAGATAGTGCATCGAACCATCGAACCTTGGAAACAGTTAACCGTTGAAAAAACACGGCAATGGCAACAAATAATCTATGTGAAAAAGCACTGGTGAGGTGGTACATACAATGTAGCTTTGATAACTGAATACAGTGCAGCACAGTAGAAAAGTGTCTCCGAGAAATAGGTAGCGACGCGGCGATCTCAGTTGGCATAAATAGCGGACTGTCATCGAGGTTGGACAGGCAACAAGAACCACGGGACACGGATTGCGATCCAGACGCTGATCAATCCAGCCGTGGCTTAGCGTTGGGCTGACGTCGTAGACGCTGATCCTACGATAAGGCAGACGTATGCCACCGCCCCTTTCTTAGCTGGTGTTGACAAGAACAGGTAATGGGAACATGGGGACCAGCGACAGTCCAAGGCCTTTGAATACTTAGTGGTCGCGCGATGTGGGAGTCACATGCGAGGCGGCCATCCATTCCCAGATGGACAAGGTCTACTTCCAGCCACCTCCCACCCCCCCCCTCCCCAACCCATGGTCAACAGGACACAGGTGGTGTCCAGTGCAGCCCCTCACATGCATGAATATCTTTCCATAATTGGCCCTCTAATGGTCGCTTGACATTGTGGACATTTCAACGGCTGTCGATGTCGGACATTCCAAATGATCCATCAATCTATCTCAATGTTCTTGTATTTCTGGAAACAAGCTTGACAAGACGTCGTAAATCCGCAACGAATTGTGGTTTGTTTATTACCCAATACATGTAATAAATTTTTTTTATTGAAATCTGCTTTAATGACATTTCTATTAACATAATGATTATTCATTTGAATACAATTCCATGCTATATATAACAATATAATAATTATTATCAGAAATGCATAATGTATATAACATTTATGTTAGCATACACTAAAATATTAATTTACATATTCTAAAGTTTATTGTTACTCAGGCTATTCAATTATTTGGTCATTATCCAATCAATATATATACCATTACAAATGCATTTGACCACAGTTTGGATTATTAACGTTTTTGTAATATCATTGACGTATATGATGTAAAAGCGTGAGTGTGTGTGGGGGGGGGGGGGGGAGCGTTATGTATAATGTTGTTTGCCAAACAGCAGTAACTGTATACTGTACATGCATCCCAGCAAACACGACACGTTAAACCAATGCCTATTTGATGTTGGCCCGCCGACGTCGGCACAACATTAAATCGGCTTCAGTTTAACGTATCGTGTGTACTGTACAGTAAATTTTAGCTTTGCAAAGCAGTACCGCTGTTGACCTCAGCACTGCAATATGACCACAAATAAGGGGTATGTGAGGTCATACGAAAGGCATTCGAAAAGACAGGGCGAATTACATTTGATATGGGTATTCTCTTGTCCATATTGAGCAGTCGGGGGGTCATTTCTGCCACATCAATAGGTATTTCATGTTCACTATGAGAATCTCAAAAGTGAGGCACAAACGGAATTCTAGCTTCTATATTCCTACAGGTATATATCGTCCCCTTGGATATGAAAGGGTGTATCTGCCACTTCGCAAGTGGTAGAAAAACCCTTACAAATCCCAGGGGACGATATATAGGAGTTGAATTTTATATCTTCTCAGAGAGAGAGCAGACAAGTTGAAATTTTAATTGCTTAATACATCCGAATACGCGGTTTTTGACATGGACAAGGACTTTCTGAGGAAGAGCTTTGGAAAAATGCAGCTCCGCAAAGCCAAAAGGCGGTATCTGCCCACTTGTAAGGTAAGCAGATACTGCCTTCTGGGCTTTGCATGGCAGTATAGTGACCAGGGGCATCTCGAAGTGATTATCAAGGCTCCTGTGGCGAGCAGTACAAGTAAACGAGGTGGGCAGGTGTGATAGGCGGGGTGGCGGCTACACCCCGGTCAGGGGTACAGGGGGGGCAGGGCTGACCGACAGGCCGGGGGCGGTGTCCGATGCCGGCCCCCTACACTTCGGATTCGGTCACCTGGAAGGACACCATTTAACTGCACTTCACTGACCAGCCGGTGAATCTTTATCGTCGAACATAACTCCGGCTGATTGTTTGGCCAGATGCTGGCCCAACAATCAGCCGACATTATTCACAGCGGATTTTCAAGCGCAGGATATTATTCAGATGAGTCTCTCAGACGTTTAGCAACCGTTTGACGTTTATCGGGATCAAAATCTGGATCCATCACTGTAAGGACACCACAGGGTCCCGCTGTCTGCACGTGTTCCCACCACGCGGAATGTCAGCCATGTGAATAGATAAAAGTCCTCGCCACCTCAGGGGGTCAGTCTCTAGGTGAAAGCAAGGAAAATAGGTGAAAGTGACCAAGTTGACCAGCACATTACGCAGCGAGAGTATGTCACTGGTGTCTTATGCGTCCTTGGTGATAGTCTTTGCTATCTTCATGGATGGATGTTGTGCATTAAATTGGTTTGCACTATCCTTTATAGGAATAGTGTCATATCTCAATTATAAACCAATATAAGCTCTACAGCTTAAGCGCTATATTATGATGTCTAATATTTCACTATAATTATTTATTTTCAGATCATGAATACGTAAACTTGAAAAAACAAAATGCTATGACAAGTGTGGAAACAATATCAGCTGTCAAAATGACTTTGTCAATTCAAGTCACAAATTTTACAAAGTGTTTTCAAAGCTATTCTTTTTCTAATCAGTTATGTTCATGATACCCGCGATAACATGCTTTATCTCTAAAAGGAGGTTGTGAAATGCAATGGATGCAATAATGGATTTGACTCAGCTCTTATTTAAACGTCCTTTGCTTACCAATTGTTTCGAAAAGAAACGGATGTTCGCAGCTGACCATCACTCATGTAACAGTTTTGTAGAATATATTTTAAAACATATCATCCAAAAATTATTGCAGCCATACGGGCGGGAGACAATACAAACGCACTGCGGATACACCACATAATATATAGACGGTTCATTTAAGCCGGCGGCCACGGTACACCACTCGTAGATCCTGTTTTCAGGCCACGGCTGGCTTTCCAGGATAGATTTAGGGGAGTGGTTGAGACGAGAAGACGAGGACAACGTCAACAGAGCTATCCATCAGATCAACTTCAAACAGCCGGAGAAGAATGAGAGAAATAAAGGCCGGGTCACTCATCACAGGCCGCGGAAAGTAGCTGTCGGCGGACCGGATGACAAAAGTGAAGTCGCAGACCAAGAAAAATCGTCGAGGAAGGATGCTTCAAAGAATGACCACCGGGACAAAAGATGCTGCCATGAAATCTGCCACGTTGGTTTGGTGTCGCGTGAAGTGTGGGCCTGCGTCGAAGACGCCGGCCCGCACTTTACACGTTGGTAGTGCGGCGGGCTGCAGCTGCGCCTCTTAAAGCATTAATAGGTATAGGGGCGAGGGATGTCAGATCTTGGAGCTGGAAATCCCGTCCTGTGAGCGCATGCGGAGAGATGAGAAGACAAACAATAAATAGATGGGCGCTCATCACCGCGAAACCCATAACTCATCGCCGTGTGCGGATTCTGTGTTTTCGCGCGTGCCGCGCTCGAGTACCAGTGTACTCGCGTTTGAGAGTATCCTGGCAACGCCGGTCGTAAACAACGTCCATCGTAAATCGAAAAGTTGATTGCGGATTTTATCACATTGGGCAATAATCTTGGCCCGACTGTGTGTGAGCGTTTATCAGAATGGCATATGAGCCTTGCGGCTAGCAAGGTGCTGATGAAGCTTTAAATACGGGACAAGGGATAACACTGCCTTGCAAAGCCCAAAGGGAGTATCTTGTTACTTTACAATTAAGCAGATACTGCCTATTGGTTTTACGGGGCTGGTATTTTATTGCTTCACGACTCAATGAAGCTTTTCAATTTATCTCCGCAGTGACAGGTTACGTGTCTGAAGACATGATTTCACGTGCATCACATGCCAACTACATGAATTATGAATTCTATGTGGTGGCAGTAATATTAAAGATCACCGCGTTCATTTCATGGGGATCATAACACTGCCCACGCCGGTGTAGTTTATATTAGCGTTTAGTGTTAAAACAGGTGGATCGTCCCGAGTACGCGTGTGTATTGTGCTTGCCTACACCACTTGCATGGAGTATGAACTATATAGTATAGTGGTATTTTTACTGGTAAATACGTGTTGTAAAATTGCACACAATTCTTATCCCTTTTTCGTTCAACAAGGCTAACGAGATGTGATGATTTGTGGAATAGGCTGAATTAGCTTATATTCCACAGTGCTCAGCGAAATCATCACAACAAACCACCAATCGTCATAACCATGAATATGTAAAATTAAAATTAGTATGCCTAATAAAAACTTCACGTGTAGAAATTATATTGACATGCATTATAATTTATTCCAAAGTGATCAAGTTTCAACTGAGGTTAGAAATGCAAAGCACACCACATACTTACATACATCGTGTAACTTGCATCCGTCACTGGAATAAATCTGGGAAATCCCATGAGAGCTGTGACAATAACGCGCCCAGTTAATTTGCCGCAAAAAGCATCATTTCTCTCAGCCTGGCTGCCAGCAAATCTCTATCGCAACATTGTTAAAATTTCACCACCGGGATTATCGGAATGGGAAAAAGAGTCCTCCGCACGGGAGATAAAACCATCGGAAGAAAACATTCCGGGAAACGGGCGACCGGAACTATTTATTAAAATGTCGGCGATGCCATTACCATAAATTTCCAGGAATATGTCGGATGCCGCTCTGGGAGTGTTACTTGTATCCTTTCGTCCCCAGGGTATTCGTTCTCGTTTTCGTTCATCTTTCGGTGAGCATTTCTAACGCAATTCACACCGCAAGATGAACAAAAATTATAGTATTTTTATCGAATGTATGCAGGTGTGTTGTCTTAAATAATCGATCAGAACGCCTTGTTTTCAGGGTCTAAACCATTTTTTCTTGAAGGAGTTGATCCAAAATATACTGCGTGGTGCATTTATGGGGCTCGGGTGACCAGAGAGTTACAGGGGGCTATAGGCTGAGGCGCACGGCGGCCTCCTAGGCAAGAAGAACAGTCATATTTTGTAATTAGACTGGCATATTACATTGCTCAGAGTGTGGAATAAATTGAGAACGACACCGTGACGATTCTCCGCGCGTCCAGGCTGTTTTCCTCGATTTATTGTTTAATAATCTCGGCAATTTCCTTCTGGAATAAGAGTGGGGCGGGTCGGGACGGGCCCCGGGTGGATCACCCGGAGTCATTGCGCATCCCCCCTCCCATAAGCCAAAGAAAAACGCGCGGTATAAATCAGCCACCGGATCAAAGCGCGGAGGGCTGGATCAAAATGAAATTTTAATTACGTTAGAAAAAAAATTGTAGAGGGTGTGTGAGTTCCGGCCTGCAAGGGGGAAGGCGCTGAAATAATGGCGGTTGGGAGGTGAGATCATGAATATTTGATTTTAATTATTCCCTCGTCATGATGCCAGGGATAGCTGCGCTCGAAGGCTGCACTGCAATGCCGTGCCTGTCCCGCAGTCCCGAGCGTTATGGTGAGAAATCTTATAGCCGGAACCGGATGCGGCGCCATTACTAGACGCCCAGAAACTCACGTGTGCCCCATCACCGGAAAGGGAAGCGACACGCAAAACATGCGCGCACATAAATATTAAAAGAGGTCCAATACTGCAGTACGAAGGCAAACACCAGCAACCGCTTTGTTCACAAATAACCAATTTGTTTTGCATTTGCATGCTAGATTATAGGTCTATGCAAATGAATCTATATCCCTATAGATTCCTTGGTCGTACGCATGCATATAAGGCAAAATTGTTTAAATATCGTTCTAATTGGCTGTTATCTATAAAGAGATCGATGGCAATGTGTGATGTAAATGAATGAATGAGTTAATACGTTATTGGCTACATCTGTGACTGGACCTGGAAAAGCACTTCATACAACTATACCTTTGCTTTAAGTTTCTCTAGTGCAGTTTTGATGTTTGCCTTCCTGAGATCGACATTCGGGAGGTTTTAGGCGTTGTTAACTTGACTGAGCTGATGATTGATGAAAACTTGTGTAACAGCTCCATCTGATATCGATGCTGCACGGATATATTTGAAGAAATACATATAGGGTTTCATAGATATAGATACATTGAATACAGTAAGTTTTATTTTAAGAGACAACTAACATTTCAATAGCATGATTCGAACATGAAAGGTGATGGTATATACGTCTTGGCCACAACATTCTCCAAATGCGTCTGAATCATTGGTCATAGCGTTTTATTAATGTCCCACTGGTTACAGTGATTATTTTTGACATAAAATATACAATATTTCAATCACCCACAACTCGAAATGACAAAGAATGCAGACACCCTCTTCCAAACATTTTTCTTGCTCATCACGTTTTATTAACGTGTTAATAACGTTACAGTGAACATTATTCACACAAAATATATATTATTTTAATCACCGACACCTCGAGATGATAAAGAATGCGGACCTCCTCCAGTGCGCAGGTGCTTCTCCCAAACATTTTTCTTGTTCTCTCTCTCACACACCTCTCGCCACGTACTCTCCGTATTGTATACGTCACGTCGACGAGTTTAATCACAGTGTTATGATCCGAACAAAAGATCTTCCGGGCGATCGGGCGGTGTGTAAAGAGAGATTTGGAGGGTGCGGACAAACCGTCAGCTTGTATACGGCCCGGATCAATGCCTCGTCAGATGTTTCACACCCAGGGTTGCCGAATGTTGTGTCAGGACAAATATCATCACACTCAGCGCAGTGCCGCCGCCGATACCTCACGCTGCGTGTATGCTTTACGTGTCTTTTTTATGTCCCCGTGAGGTCGGATCAGTGTCGGGACAGCGTCGCTCGACGCTGCCCCGACACTGATCCGACCTCGTGTGGGAAACCTTACAAACTACATTTATTTAAACTTAACTATCTGAGTTCCACGGATAATTTCACCCACCCTGCTATAAATTAAAATGTTGTCCATATTCCTGCTACAAGGTTATGCAATACGTTTATATCGTTATCAGATTCCATGTTAGATATTTGCTCATACTGATCAAAATTGATTGGATCAACAAATACATTTAATTACTCTGGGATGTCCTAAATTCCCTCGCATTGTTATACTTTAGTCGTCATATCCTTAGTTGTATTAAATTCCCTTATTACAATATCTATTCATATGGTGTGCTTGACTTATATATTTTTATATTGATCTTATCTTTCTTTGTAGAAAAGTTCAATTTGCCTGTCACTTTTTCAAAAGCCTTGAAACTGAAAAGAAAAGTCTCATTTGACATAAGTCAATACCTATTATAAGTACTATCTTTTCATTTGATCTGGCTGTTTTTATTAGACAAACTAAGACGTCAGCAATACACAAATCCTTGGACTTAATTCAGAGAGCACGATTTTCAGTGCGACGACCTTCCTGTACTAAAATAGAAACGTCTTTACTGTTTCCACCGCCCCCCCCCCCCCCCACCAGGCGACGATAATTATACCTTATGATCAAACCTGTTAGATTGATAAGCATAGCGTGCCTTTGGAGCTAAAGTGTCATATTTGCCACTCATTTGAGTGGTAAATAAGAAACTTTAGATCCAAGGGCACGATATGAATTTTGTGTTTGCATGGGTAGCTCTGTTGTGAGTCTCGCCACATGACACATTGCACAACTTACATGAGACAAGTCTGCAAATAAATGACATTGAGGATTACTTAATAACAAACACCATGGAGAGCCATGAATATCACTCAAAAACTCTTGAGATCCACTTTCAGAAATCGGGTTGTTTACTTAATGTCATTGGAGGATATTTCTTTCATCTTTCTCAAATTGAGCAAATGCAATAAATATATATTCTCACGTGTTGTGTCATGTACGTAGGCCTAGTAGGGGGGGAGGTTCTGCAAGACCATTGGGGTTATTACAAACTCTAACTGAATATCACATCCGTCTTTTGTATCCATACACAACTGACGTAATGTGCAGAGCTTGTGGATTGAACGTGTCTGGGGAAGCATACTATCCATCAAAGCGCTAAAAATTATAATAAATACAATTTTAATGTTTAGTTCGCTCACTTGAAGTTGTGTGTCGCGGTAACGACCCACAACTTCAAGTGGGTGAAAATTACTCATATTTGTTTAATTTGAGACCAAACATTTGCAAATCCTGATTTCTAAAGACCCTTTTCATTCCGAATATCAGTGACTTTATTGACTAATAGAATAGATTAAAAACGACTTCGCGGTTTAACCCTTACAGCGCGGAGATCGACATGATCGACTTCAGACGTCTGAATCTGACGTCCATAGACGTGAGATGCTGACGTCTAAAGTAGATCCTCTCACGGAATAAGTAAAAATATTTATAACGGCCGTAGAGCTAACTGAGACATTCAAATTAAAAAAGAAACATTTGGTTTTCGTGGAAATACAAAAATATAATAGCGCTTAGTGGGTTAGATCTGTGAATGAATCAGATTCTCAATACAATTTCCAGCAAAGGGTTTATTATCGTTCATCTATTATTCTGCTGTTTGCACAGACAACATTCACTACATACCTCTACACCCCCCAGCCACCTCATGTATACACAGTCAAAAACAAAAATACAGCGTCAGAAAGATGTACAGCACTGAGAAATACTGCCCGTGCCAAAATTATGTGAGAATTTTCTGTGTAATAAATTATCACACTCTACTGATTCGAACTATGGCAGGAGAATTGACAAGTGGCACAATCATACAGCCAGATACAATAGTTCTTGGCAGTTTTATGCTGTATGCCTATACCATACAAAATATGTTTACACTGCAATTGCTGTTCTGGAAAACGTTTTGTTAGATTACGTAGATTACTCACAGTTATGTGGAATTTTAAGCACTAGTTTTTCTCTGTATTATGCCACATGACAAAGAACATCAGACCAGTGAAATATCTCGCAGTTCTAATATTCCTAAAGAACGATCATGATTAAATCAGCGGCCTGGAATGAAAAAAACGACTACGATACTAAACACTTTTTCTGATTGTTGCGCCTATGAGCTCGGGGCACCGATGAGTTAGGCGTTATAGAAGTTCATTCATTCATTCATTCATTCATTCATTCATTCATTCATTCATTCATTCATTCATTCATTCATTCATTCATTCATTCATTCATTCATTCATTTATTCATTCATTTATTATTTGAAATTGCATTCGTTTCCATAACTTTAAGACTGGAAGGCACAAAAATGCTACTTTTTCACTGAAGAAAAAAACGTATATAGAAGAATAGAAGAAAAACGTATTAATAAATTTATATTCAAATTGTGTGGGATAACAATATGTGTATATGCAGCGTATACCATATCAGTGCTTGAAGATGTACAACGGGCTAATGACTTAGACATTTTCCACATATATCAGTTTTATAAAAAATATTATTAATATTTCCTGATGATAAAGGTCCTGTGGCTGCTTTTGTTTGTCATCACACTAGAATCTCCATATTCGGAGACGATCTTAAGAAATAAGACGAGGGCTGTGACCAGCTTAATATTAAAGCTGAACTTAAAGCGCGGAATTTGTTAGTATAAACCATGTAATCCAAAGGGTTTTTTTTCAATTTAAAATCATCCTAAATGTCTTAGTGGGTGAAAAATTTAATTATAGTTTAGCGTGTTGAGTTTGTCCCTATACATCAGACTGTTCACGACACAGGCTTTGACGCTATACAAAAATCAATAATTCAATACAGTATACATACAGGTTTTAATTAATTTCTATTGTGAGGCATATTTAATTAGGTCATGTGCGCCGACCATTACATACAAACTAATGTGTCGTTGACTAATTATCATACAAATGGACAAGAAGACGATCAATATTGAAACAACTCATGCGGGTCTTATACGTGTGCGTGGCATTGTGGAAAGTCAGCTAATGTTGCCTATATTCGCTGTATATTAATTATATTCTTCTACAGCCTCGGCCATGTGAGGTCATGTACATATATATGACAAATAAGTCAGTAATGACTTTTGATAATGCTAATGAAACATATATCTGTTAACGCTTACATCGCGGTTATTGACTTTAGACGTCAGATTCTGATGTCTAAAGTCGATCCCCGCACTGTAAGAGTGAAACTATTTATAATGGTCGTAGACCCCATAACATGGCTATTCAAATAAAGCGGATAGAGCTAACTAAGACATTTATGATGATCTCAAATAAAAAAAACCTTCTGATCTCCATAGTTCATACAAAAAGATTTAAGCGGTTAATAAAACAGAAAGATGATTGTTACACGGTTACATTATCATGATTATTCTTATCCATGTTATCGCCGATCAAAGCATTGGTACACCCTCATCAAATATGACGTGTGCATTTATTTCCAGAGCTTCCTGGAAGCTTTTTTTAGGGGGGAGCGTTCATCCCAAAATTTGGTTACTCACCACCTTAAAAAAGTGCCCACATTTCACTGTACTCACTCCCCCCCTCCCCTCACCCACAAACTTCAAGAAGTCCTCTCCAAACTACTAGAGCCTGCAGAAAACTCCGACTTCCATAGCTTTGATGTTTTAATCGAACAGAAATTGTAATAAGAGGGGTATTGTGTCTCTTGGTTCGTGCATTTAATATCCCATAAACTATTCCCGTCAGAGTCATTCTAATATACATTATATAGGTGATCTAACTGTATATCAAATTTGGGTCACATCGCAAAATCAGATATTATAACTGTCCGCGACGGTGGAGACTTGTCGTGGATAGTCGTGTCGTTGTGACCCAGACTTAACCCTTTCAGGCCTGAATTTACCATTGTCATCTTCATCCACTACAAGCCGCGAATTGCTGTCGCAATTCTCGACTTGTAGTGGACGAATATGATTTGATGTGGCTTAAAAATTAAAGAAAATAGTCATGTATTGGTAAACCAGTTTCATGGAAATTTTCGTTCTAAAACCCCTAGTTGTAGGAAAATTAAATCTGTTTTCAGGGATGTAAAATGATGCTTTAATGGATCGCGAGGGCTTAAAAGGGAGGAGAAAACATGGTCCGTTACATTCCAAGCAACCAAGACATGGAACCAGTGTTCTTTTGATGTCACATCAACATTGGTTCAACGTCATGTGTTTTCTGGAAAGTGACACATGCAGCAACCGCTACTCACACTCTACGAACTGAAAGCTCAACACACAAACAGACTTGACACTGTCACAATATGCGACGGTTCTCTTTTGACGACGTTCTTTAGAAAGCATTCCACTTGACGCCAGCTCGTTGCCGTTGCGAATGAGCTGCGAGGCACGCGATACCCAACGCCAAATGTTTACCCTCGATGGGCGCACAATACGTGTGGATGTAGGTGAACAAACAGCTCTCCAGGTGTCCATCTCAACTGGCGACTCTCACAAATTAACCTGAGCAATTCTGCAGTCACGGGCAAACAGCAGTAACTGGTTACTTTCTAAGAGAGCATTAACATGCACGGTGGAACTGTTGACCGCGCGGTGGAGAAAGTGCATTTCACCGACAGAGATGATTGCCGGACTATAATAATTACAGGTGTTCTAAGTATAAATTCAAGTTTCCTCATACATGATCGATCTATTATTATTGGTAATGATCAGATAACGATTGATATTTTTAGAGTGAGTGGATGAGTGAATGAGTGACTGAGTGCATATATTGTTTTACGTCGTCTTCTGCACAGTGTCGCAACGGGGATAATTCTACACTCTTCGCAGTACGTTGCCTCTTCCAACAACAGGGGCGGTATAGTTCGAAACTAAGGTGCTTAGGGTTAGATTATAACCTCCCTGCTCGTGCAAGATTTTCCATAATTCTGTGTTGGTGTCTATATATTTATTATATTCTGTATAGAAATACGTAATCAATTAAAGTAATCATATAATTATAAGCAAACCAAATAAATATAATGCAAATGATTTTTTTTTCGATTTTGGACCTCTTTGCCCAACTCGCATCTGTTAAATCTCGAATGTATATGCTTGAAAACCTGTCTTAGTTTTTACAGGCAGTAAGATTTGTAGGAGGTCCCCGCAGCCTACTTGACTTTACAGAACACAGCGCCCGTGATGTCAGGCTGACAATAACAATTAGGGCTCAACTGAGCGCACTCTACATATTCATGTTTGCGGACCAGGGATCACGCGGCTTCTCCTGTCGGACCCCGAAGATCCCGTCGCATCCCGTCTGAGGGGCATGATTCCCCCGGGGGTGCGGGACATCGGAGCCGCAACGCGCGTGGATATTTGGCATTTGATTGGTCGAGACGGCAGTCTCGACCAATCAAACTGCTAAGATACAGAGACGCGACATCTTCCAGAATACCGACTCTGTCAAAGTCTCAGGCGATGCCATCCGCTTTGAATTGCCTTCTGATCCCGCCCTGCACGGGTCCCGAGTGTTTGTCACCCAGGACACGACCGGGCTGCCACTTCAATTATGCAATTTATTGTAGGATTCCAGCGGGGAGCGGCTGGCGCAGACCCCTTTGTTGTGGGGCGGTGTGCGTGAGCAAAAATGCACATTCTGTTGGCACGCGGCATACGGTATCCATCCAGCGTCTTGATGACGAGCCCATCAAACGGGGTTAATCACTCTCAGTCTCTGTTAATCAGTCAAAAATGTGATATGAAAAGAAGGAACATTTAAACTTTCACCCTCTTGAAGTTGTGGCTCGCTACCGCGACCCGCAACTTCAAGTGGGTGAAAATTACTCATATTTGTTTAATTTCAGATTAAAAATTTGAACATCTTGGTGTTTAAACACGAATTTCTTTCACAATAACTATAAGGGTGAACCCTATCAGTGCAATGACCATCTAAAGACGTCAGATTGTGACGTCTAAAGACCGCCCCACACTTAAAATATTTAAAAATTAAAGTGGCCGTAGACCCATGACATAGGTATTCGAATGAGGCACAAAGAGCTGACTAAATAGACATTGATTACAATTTCAAATTGAAAAAACCCTTGGTCTCCATGGTGTATACAAACATACTTCAGCGTTGTAAAGTGAATATATAGGCTATCGTGTACAGCCTACTGGAAAACCACATTATTTCAAAAAAACTTCGGCAGTTTGACATTTAATTGCATCAATAATGGCCTCTAGGCATACACACTCTCTATATATCAGATGCATGATAAATGACTAAAGTCGTGGCATGCCAGGTGATTCACCTTCTCGAATAAGATGATATGTCCATATATATATCACTACAGATGCAGGCTCAGTAATTGTTTCTCAGCTCACAACATAGCATGATTTAGCCACAAAATTAAAATACCACACATTGTTCAGATTCTGTTTAAATTAATTAATTTAAAAAAAAACCGTACACTCTAAACACTATAAATATGTTCTTCAGAAGGAACCCTTCAGAACCTTCAGTACTACATGTATTACCATGCAACCGGTGCATGGTAATAGTACAGAAGGGTTCTTTTTAAAGAACCTCTTATGTTTAGAATGTATAGTAAGATATTTGACAGAGCAGCTTCTCTGAGTGAATGACTCATGAGACATTGACACAATGTCTCATGTCCTGAAGCGGTGGGAATACGTCCGCAAAATACTCATTGTTGCTATTTGATGTGACCTTAAAGTATTATGTTGGCGACCGGAAGTGACTAAGGAGGGATGAGACGATTGCGAAGTAGGAGAGTAATAATGTCAGTCACAACATAGAAGATCTCAATGGCACAATTAGCAGCAAGCTAATGTAGGAGCCCCTACAAGATCTTGTCGTGAATGGACACAACATGACAATCCATATCATTCAATTCATTTCCTGCATGGATCCGCCTGCGCGTCCAGTATCGTGCGAGTGCCAACAGAAGACCAAGTGACAAGAGTGGCGTGCGCGCGCATCCAGACAGACAGGAAGCCACCGGTGCCAGAAGCTGACGCGCATGCGCTCTGGCAACAATGGATGCGTCGGCATGCATGGTGAGATCGGCGGCGCCACGCGCACATGGGACGTTATGAAGCGCGCTCTGCAAAGGCCAACAGCGATAACTGCTTACTTTTCCAGTAAGCAGTTACCGCTGTTAGCCTTTGCACGCGCCGCCACTAGAATATGCATCAGAATGAAGTAGCAGACGGTGAGATGCCACTCCATATACACTCTCATTGTGAAGTCACACAGTGTTTTTCTGGCATGTGAGGTTAATATTTCATCAGGCCGACGCTGATTTGCAGCACTTCAGTGACAGTGAATGAATACATTTAGCAACATCACTCTGTGATCTAAAGGCATATTGGCAGCAGTAAATGCTTATTTGAAAAGTGAGCATTTACTGTTTTTGTGCTATTGCTAAGTTAATATATATGGCACGTTGTAATGCGATCTCTCACAACTTATGAAACTAAGGCATTCAAAAAAGATACTCACAAAAAATGATTTAAAAAGTTAGATAATGGAGATTTATATGTGACGCTTTCAAATTATAAAATACAATTTAAATATTTGATCATTCCACTTACGAAATTTATATACTATTATTGAGTGCGATGCTATTAAGCCATCTATTCGCTGGAGCTTGGATATCATTAACCCTTTAGGATTCTAACGTCTAATGTCGATCACAACACTGAAATAAATATACATTTTTAATGGCTGTAGATTCATAGCATATATAGGTTTTTAAATGAAACAGAAAGAGCTAAATACGATATTTATGATGATTTTAAATTGATAAAAACCCTTTGGCTGTTGGGTTTATATAAACCCCTTTCAGATTTGTAAGAGCTAAAAGTCTGGTGTTTTTTTTTCTGCGTGATCCATTCCGCTATAGGCTACTTCGTTGTCACATCAGTTTTTCACCAGCAAACAGGATGGGTGAGCCAACGCGGAATAAATGTCAGGCCGACATCGCAGATGTCGATCCACCAATTAATAGACACTAGATCAACCGTTCGTGCTTGTCGGGCGGATACTAGCATCCTTAGAAGTCACATAATATGCAAATTAAACGCCATTTACTGATTGCAATTCTCCTTAAGCCGGGCATCTGAGAGAGGGTACGTCCGAGTGCATGTTAAAAGCTGCTTAGATAAAAGTGCGACTGTCAGGGAATAGGGACAAGAGGGGACGTGAGTGGAAGATGGAGCAACGTGGATCGTGGGAGCTGGAGCGACAGGGATCGTGCGAGAAGCGGCAGAGGGGTGCGTGTGGATCGCGCTGTGGACAGTGACAATATGGCTGTAAATTGCATCAGCGGAGAGTGTCGCTTCCACATTATCCCGGCCACCAACTGACGAATGGGGCAGGGCCTGGTCGAGAGCGAAGCATCCGCCCATTGCTGGTTTAATGCTGGGGAAGCCGGCCCGGCATTAAACCGGCTCCGGATGGGTGTATCGCGCTCGCCGGGATTGGAAGCTCTCGGTTTCTTGTTGCCACGTCCTGGCACATCACGGATCCGGTGATGCGAATGCCTCGCACCGATGCCGCCGTCAGTGACAAGTCACAAGTCATCGTGTACTCCGATCCGAGATCCGACAGTCATAGGCAAACGGCGATAACTGCTCGTGTGGAAAGTGTGCAGTTACCGCTGTCTGGTTTCGCACTGCTACTTGTTAAAGCACTGCAACACAAGATGCTACCCGACAGCGGCTGACAGCGTCAGACGGGGAGAGGGGGGTAAGTCGGGACAAGATCCAGCGCGGTATCTCTGGATGCTGTCACTGATCTACTCCGCCCATCACATCAGACGGATTCACAAGACATGGTTCTGTCTCCATAACCTCTCATCCACAGTCATGGATATAGTATTCACATTTATAAAATTGCTGATTTGATGTCAATTTGAAATTATATGAGGACCTCGAAAAGAATAAGGGCCCTCTACATTGGTATCGTGTCTCCATACCCTCCTATCAAGTTCTTGCTCCTATCAAGGAGGTTCCATATAACCTCCTTGCTCCAATCCACCATCCTGATCACAGTTATGGATATATGTAATTAGTATTCATATTTATAAAATTGCTGATTTGTTGTCAAATGAAATTATGCCTTCGAAAATAATAAGGCCCTTCTAAATCGGTATGATGTCATGACATTAGTATATGTTTTGTAAGTGTGTACTGTTTTTGTGTTAGACATATGCCATGACATGTGCCATGTTTGTGTGATATGTGTATCATAAATTCTGGAAAATTGTGAGCAGGAAAATAATGTGTGAATAACAACATGAACACTGATGAAGGTAGAAAGATTTGCCATAGATGTCAAGTGGTTCTGGGCATACTTAGAGAGATTTACTCCGCATATATGATTATACAGCTAGTGTATGGACTTTCGTTGTAAAATGTAATACTTTTGTTTTTTCTTAATTAGCAAAATTCCGAACGGAGGTCATGACACACTTGCTACTTTCCACGGTGGATAAGGAGCGAAATCGTGAAGCACTCGTACAATGATATCAATATGAAGCAGACTAATAACACATCCATAATGAAGGAAAATAGAATCCGATTCTAGTTTCCTTGCCTTAATATATACCTTCATGAAAATAAATTACAACCAAGCACAAACAACACCGGCTGTATATACAATGTATACCCCATTTCATGGACCATGCAGGTGCATAGCCTACTATAGTCTGTATCATGTTTGACAACGTTGCATTGTGATGGTCTGTGCCTCATTAAGAATGATGCTATTATGCCAGACTTTTTTTTGTAAGACTGTGAGTTGCGGTCAGGCTCATCTACTTCTTGGTTTACCAGGTTATGACGACATGCGTCTACATCCTTGATGAGAATGGTTAGGTGTGCTCCATCCAGCGGGTCCTTGTCCCTCTTGAGGATAGCCCTCCTCTCGTACGATGGCCCGCGAGGAAATGAAGTGCCACATGCGCCACTTATGCCCGGTGCTCACGTCTTACGCAATGCGGAGAGAACCAGGTTATTAATTACAGAAATGGAAGAAGCATCGGCCCTCATCCTACCGCTGCCACCAGGTCCCCCCTTCACACCGCGCCTCTCGCGAGATGACAAGAAACGGAGAGAGAGCCAGTCCTCCGTATCGCTTCTTTTAATTGTTTGATTTGATGTAAGAGCAGCAGAAGAAAGTTGATTGCAGCGGAGTAAATTACATCTGCTTATTATCTTGCCGGGCACTCTCCCCTGGAAATGAGTAGAGAATTGATCCTGTGCTGTTTCAATGTTGGATCGGCGTCGAAGACGCCGATCCAACATTGAAATAGCACGGGATCAACGTATCTGAATCGGCAATCCGCCTGGGCAGACTGTCACAAGTCAACCCGGCAAACGCCAGGTGCCGGAGTGATCCTGGCAGCCGGCATTGGATCTGATCCCGGGCAGATCCCAGAGCTATGAGTGGCGGTGTCGGGATCAGGTAATAAGAGGACAAAGGATGGATAAGGTGTGACACACCTACAACAATGCCGGACATATAATGGTCTGTCTGCTCCTCGGATTGCGTCTCGCCACATTGTGTGGCAGTCGTGTCTGGCTCGCATGTTAGTCTATCACTTTAAACACAAACATTCCGTGATTGTGCTAGTGTAATGGGGTTACTCTCGCTAATCCAGTTGACAAGCTCTTTCGTCACAACGAATAATTTTTATATAAATATTGTATATGCTCAAGATCGGCATGTGTTATGCTACTTTATGTCCGTATAATTACATTAATAAATTGTCTGTAAAAGAATAGTATGTTAAATACAAGGTATGTAAGAGGTAGGCCTACTACCTTAGATCTGCTATAATGATATTTAAAATAGCATTAAAAATTATTCCACATTTCGACGCTTTTCAATGTATTAACATTTTACGGCTAATCACGACTAGGCTTACAGTCGTTGTTAATCCATTTATTCGCCGATCATATCACAGTTATTGGGAATAGAATGGGTGCTTGGACATCATAATTTGCACATGTTTGGTTTCAAATTAAACAAATATAAGTAGTTTAAGTAAATTAAAATAAGACCGTAATGACCGAATTGGTGATTTGACCTTTAGATGAGAGACCACTGCATTATAGTATATGACACGAAGAGAGTGGTCATTTCAGTTGATATTTCATTGTCTGCGTGACCTTGGTATGACCTATTGAGAAGATGACCAGACAACTGACCATCACAGTTATTAAATAATTCAGGGCCGGTTCAGTGGAATATTAACATGGAAATGAAGCTGTTATTATGATAACCCCCAGTTCTCAATAATATCGACGCGAGTTCACCGCGACGCTGGCCCAACATTGAAACAGCATAGGATGAACGTCTAATGGGGTGATGCTCTATTATAGATCAGATTGTTACGCTATTTAATATGGAAATAACACCCTTTATCGCCCGTAAATAACGCGACCTACTGAGCAACTTCACTATGCTGCTGTGCAAAGGTAAACACCTGTAGCTGCAGACTTAAAAATGTGAGCAGCTACTGCTGTTTGTCTCAGCACGGAAGAGTATGTATACACTCCTCACACCAATGCTTTTTTTTTATTTTTAATTCTCATAGAATAAAAATATTTTTTGAAAAACTCACCTAATTAAGCATATACATGTATATAGATATGTAAATTCCACGTTTACAGGGTTATGCATAAAATTCGCGTGTTCGCCTTCGAGTTGGTAAGTTTTGGAAATGAAAAAATACTGTTTTTTTACCATTCTCGCGCTCGCGCTGGTGTGTCGTCGAGAATATTTATAATTGTCGTAGATCTATAACATAGGAATTCAAATGAAGCAGAAAGAGCTGATTTCAAATTGAGAAAAACCTTTGGTCTCCATGGTTTATACACAAGTATTTCAGCGTTGTAAGAGTTCATCTATTATCCGGAATACATATAGGAATAGAATATAATATTGATGTGAAAGTTAGCTGTTAAAACAAATAATATATGTCTAATTGATCAGCTCCCCATTCTGTGAAATTTGATGACCTCGATCTCCTTTGTTTTCACCGAGCTGGCAAGTACAATGAAGTATGGGGGTGGGTTCTTATAATATAATCTTATTTTCACCGAGTGACGTCACTGCGTTTCACAGAATGAAGTATGGGGGAGGGGGTGTTATATAACCTTGTTTTCACCGAGTGACGTCACTGCGTTCCACAGAATAGGGCCTACAACAAAACTACTATACAATATGGAAGCTCAATTTGAAGTGTACTTCATATGATTATGTATTCCCAGATTTAAATCAGAATTACAGCCTTCCCCACCATAGCAAAGGGAAATGATTGTCTGGGTGGTATTTTCTCCATCACAAACATGGACAAGTAGTCACAGTGGTGTACTAAAGCATATCCCTGAGCAGCAGCCGTCATAACTGGTTGCTCTGGCAACGGTTTCCGTGGCATCCCCATTTACGTATTAACAACAACTGCACTGCCGTTCAAATGCAAACAGCGGTATCTTCTTACATGAACAGTCAGCAGATGCCAAAAGACAGTAACAACATTTTTGGCTTTGCAGAACAGTTTAGCATGTGCTTTTTTGTTCTGCAAAGCAAAAATGTTGTATCTGTTGACTTGTAAAGCACGGCAGTATATATACTATACATATAGTGCACAGTAGTATCAGTAAATGATATCGACTGGACAAGAAAACAAACAATTTCTAAAATATACTATTCAAATCATAAAGCAAATGAATCATTTCATATGAACTGTATTGAAAAAAACTGTGCATCAGTGAGAGAACGCCTAGGGAATAGCAGATTGACATTTACCATGTTTACACATTCAGTTCCTTTTCAAATGTCTTCACAGCTTTTAATTAGCAGTAGAAAATATCAATTCCAAGTTTTACTATAGACCTTTCCTTTTTAAACGTGGATGTGTTTGGAGCTGTTAATTTCTTCAGCAAAGTCAAGTACAAATGGATGAAACGCCATTTTCGAAGCAAGCCGCCAATTATTTTTGCGGCGCGGGCTCTCTTTTTGTGTCTCTTGATGGTAGCTGCAGTTTAATCAATAAAGGTCAGCAGTCGAGTTTTGCGCCATCATATTGAAAAAAGACCTGCAATTCATTTTATTAGGTTCCCATGTAATACAATTTCAGCCGTGATGCAAAACACAGTTTGAAAGCCGAGTGGCACATCTACAAATTTTCACTATTCGTCTCTCGCACCGGATGACTTTAAAAACGATACTGAATAATTTTATTCTCTCTGCTTAATATCTGCATTCTGATGTATGCGTCGAGAATCAAATGTTTTTGCAATTTACAATATTAACAAAAATCATGCGCACATCAGGATGGGGTTGTAAGCTAGCTTCATGAATATTCATCAGTGTTATGTTTATCAGCTAAGATGGCCCCAGCGCTGGCATCCCCAGCAAACACCAAGACGTTGAACCAACGCTGGCTTAATGTTAGGCCACTGTCTCCGACGCTGGCCCAACTTGAAGCCATAATTGTTTCATAGTCTTGTGTTTGTTGGGATCCGTCCCACGAAGATAAGGCTCTGTAAATATTGCATGAACGGATTTTTTTTCTGTGTGTGCGCGCGCGTCCTCCGCGGGCGGATTTTTTACGTCTTCTCAACAAACACGGGGACACTGAACCACTGCTGATTTTATGCCGGGCCACTGTCTACGACGGTTGCCCGGCGCTATATCAGCAGTGTCCGGGGTTTCCGCTGGCAGGTGAGCACAGGACACCGTTGCCCTGGTAATGGATGCTTTATGACAGCGGGGTTGTGCGACCCCTGCCGTCCACACAGTCGTCAAAAGGCAGTAAACTGCTCACCTGGAAAGTAATCAGTTACCTTTTGGCTTTGCCGTCCACACAGTCTCCACATACCTGCCCTGCGAAGTCAAAATGCAATAACTGCTTGCTTAACAAGTAAGCAATCACACTGTCTTTTTGGATTTTGTCCCTCTAGACAGTCACAAGTCAAAGGCAAGAACTGATTACTTACAAGCAGTAGTATAATCAGGTATCTCACAAATTTTTTGACACACAAATAGGCCATTGTACATGTTCTAGCTTAAATGTATATGTTGTATTATGTTTGGCAAGTTCAATGGTACAGATACAATGCTTTCTGCAATGTATACAGCTATGTGTTAGATTTGGCCAATGTGTACATAGAACCAAGGAACAATTGATAGAACATACTTTCAAGTAAGTTATTCAACTATTCTGCCGTGCAAAGTCAAAAGATAGTATCTGCTTAATACTTCAGAAGGAAGTAGATACATCATTTTGGCTTTGCAAGACAGTATGAATTTCAGATACTGTAGCCTGCTAATGCTGGTTATTAAACATTAAAACAATGTAGATTCAACATTTCGTGCTGGTTGGCATATGGTATTATGCGCTGCAAAACTAAAAGGCAGTAACTTCTTACTTAAAAAAGCAAGCAGTTACTGCCTTATGGCTTTGCGCAGCAGTATTCTGCAGCCATTTGAGTCTGGCATTTGAAAACTAGTATACCATAGTCTGAAAATAATACCGACATCCAAATGGCCTCACAGAATGCTATAATTATACCATATCACCACTCAGGGGGCATTTCCATGGCAGCATCCCGCATAATTCAGGGACATTAAAACGCGCGTACATATTTATGATGCGCGCACACAGTGTAAAATTATAGCCGATGCATAATTGAGAGATAACTGGGAGCATTTAGTTATCAATGTGAGATAATAGCGTGCATTAGGCCATAATAACATTGAGGTGCAAATCCGATAAGGCAGTATCAGCTCACTTGTAAAGTGAGAAGATACTGCCTTTTGGCTTTGCACGGCAGAACTGTGGTGTTACTATAAATGTGGAGCCCACAGCTACGGATACGTTATTATAGCACACCGCCAGCTTGACCCCCTCAATAATTTATCTCGCGTGTGGCTGCATGGGCGAAAACAAACCTATACAATTCTATAGAAAGTTTTCTAATACTGGTATCAAGGAGGTTATATAGATTCGTGCCCCTCACATTTGTAGGAATGCCGTATCCGTATCGACCCCTAAACCGTACGTATTCGGTTCTGCCCCATTGCTGATAAAATCTGAATTTGGCCAGCAAAACATTTGTACATCAACATGATCAATGATGATAGTCCAGTTGTCAAATGACTTTTTTTTACTCAAGCGTGTTTCGCGGTATGGACGATGTTTTAAGATTGATTCTGGTTCTAAGGGATGTCCTGGGCAGGAATCAGCCGGGTGCCACTTTGGCACCCGTGGGCGGAATTCTTCAAGGGCAAAAACAAAATGGCCGCCAAATATTTCAAGGTCAAATATGATTTTTCAACAAATGAAGCCAGGAACAAGTGTAATACCTCATTTTTGTGTGATTTTGACTGGGCAATCCATTTCTTGTATTATTTTGATGACTCAAGGTCATCTTCAAGGTCAAAAAAACAATTTCAAGGTCAAAGAAGCAAAAAATACCATTTTTAACAAATAAAGATAGCAACATATGTAATACTTCTTTTACATGGGATTTTATTTGAAAATTAACTTATGGTAAAATTTTGTTGATCAAAGGTTAGCTTCAAGGTCGAAAGTCCTTTCCAAGGTCAAAAACAAAATGGTTGCCAGATATTTAAAGGTCAAATATAATTTTTCCACAAATGAAGCTAGGAACAAATGTAATACCTCATTTTCATGTGATTTTGAGCGGGCAATTCATTTATTGTATTATTTGCAAGATTCAAGCCCATCTTCAAGGTCAAAAGGTCAAATATCAAGGTCAATTAAGCAAAATTACAGTTTTTAACAAATAAAGCTAGGAACATGTATAATACCTCATTTGTCATGCAATTTTGACTGGGCATTCCATATCTGATATTATTTTTATTATTCAAGGTCATCTTCAAGGTCAAAGGGGTCAATTTCAAGGTGAAGTAAGAGAAAATATTATTTTCAACAAATAAAGCTAGGAATGTGTGTAATACCTCTTTTTATTTGATTTTGACTGACAAATCCAATTATAGTATTATTTGAGTGATTGAAGGTTATCTTCAAGGTGAATTTCATATCAAGGTCATCAAAAATCAATTAACAAACATGAATAGCAGAAAATGTTGTACGTCTTTCTAGTGTAATTTTGACAAATAATCCATTTCTGCTACTATTTTTATGATTAAAGGTCATTTTCAAGGTCAGTGTGTCAATTTCAAGGTCAGGTGAGCGAAAATATGATTTTTAACAAATAAAGCTAGGAAAATATATTTCTGGTATGATTTTGGTGATTTGAGGTGATCCTCTATTAAAGCCAAAGTAAATATCAAGGTCAAATATTATTTCAACGTAGTATTCTACAAATTGGAGCACACATAATAAATTGTCTTGGTGTATCTTCAACTGGATAATCTAATTCTAGTGGGGTTTTAATGATAAACATCATCAGAGTGAAATGATCAGACAACTAGAAGGCATCAAAGGGTCACGAGAAGGCGTCAAATAGCAACGCAAAAGCATAAAAGATCAATGGAGAGGCGCTAAAAGGTGACCGTGAGGGGGTAAAAGACAATGGGGAGGCATTAAAGGATGTCGACGAGTCGGGTTGAGACTGAGAAGGGTTAAAAGAAAATGAGTAGTCATTAAAGGGCAATGAGGAGGCGTTGAAGGGCAGTTAAAGTTAAGTGTTAAAAGTAGATGCAATAAAATTTGATGGAGAGGCGCTAATAGGCGCTACAGATGCGTTAAATGGCGATGGGAATGTGTTAAAGGGAGATGCTGAGGCGTTAAATTGTGATAGGAAAGTGTTAAATGGCGATGGGAAGGCGGTAAAGGGTGATGAGAAGTCGTTAAAGAGCGACCATGAAACGCTAAACGACAATGGAAAAGCGCTGAAGGGCAATGGGGAGGAGTTGAAGTGTGCTGGATAAACGTGTGAGGGTGAGTAGAAAGTGTTAAAAACAACGGAGCATTGCTAAAGGGCGACAGAGAAGCATCAAATGGTGACTGAGACGTCAAAGGGCAAAGGAAAAGTAATAAAGGTTGATGGAGATGCATTAAAAGGATGATGGAGAGACTCTAAGTAACAGGCGCTGTAGAAGCGTTAAATGGCGATGGGGAGGCGTTAATGGGTAGCGAGGAGGCGTTGAAGGGCAATGAGGAGGCGTTGAAGGACAACGAAGAGGTGCTAAGGGGCGAAGAAGAGGCGTTAAAGAGTGACGGGATGTGTTAAAAGTTGGTGGGTGGCATGAAAGGGCTATTGAACGTCGTTAGAGGGTGACGAGGAAGCATTAAATGACAGGTGATGCGGCGGTGCTAAAGGGTGATGTATTGTGTTTAAGGGCGATAAAGATGACGGGGAATCGTTGAAGGGCAACTGAGAAAAAATTAAATTATGCCAGAGAGACGTCAAAGAATGACGGAAAAGCGTTAAAGGGCCAAGATAAAGTGTTAAAGGTTGATGGAGATGCACTAAAAGGTTGATGGAGAGGCGTTAAAAAGTTGCTGCAGATGCGTTAAATGGTGATGCTAAAGGGTAAAGGGCGATGAAGAGGCGGTAAATGGTGATGGAAAGGCGTTAAATGGCGATGGTAAGCCAGTAAAGGGCGATAAGGAGGCGTTAAATTGCACTGAAGAAGCGTTAAAGGGTGACGGAAAGGCGTTAAAAGAAAAATATAAAGGCCGACCCAAAAGCATAGAAGGGCAATGAGAGATGTTAAATGGCGTTGAAGGACCATGGGAAGGCATTATAAATTGATGGTGAGGCGTTAAAATGTGACGGAGAGTTAAATTAAAAAGCAATGGAGAAGCGCTCAGTGTGAAGAAGAGGCGTTAAATGGCGACAGAAAGGCCTTCAATCGCAATAAAGAGGCGTTAAACTAAAAGGACGTTCAGGGCCAAGAAGAGGCGTTAAAGGGCAAAAGAAAGACCTTCAATTGCAAAGAAGAGGCATTAAACTAAAAGCTACGAAGACGCATTATCGTCTCCCTTAAGCGCCTCTCCATAGCCCCATAATACCCCTCTCTCACCTTATAACGCCCTCGGTTGCTCTGTAACGCCTCTTGTGGCCAATTAACGCCTCCTCATTTCTCTTTAATATGCCTCCTCATTGCCCTTTAATGCCCTTTCATTGTCCTTTATCGCCTTCTCATTGCCCTTTAATACATCCTCATCGACCGTTAGAACTTTTCCATCAGTCTTTAACACATCTCTGTTAATTGCCATTCGATGCCTTCGAGCCGATGTCTTCACCTTGAGCATGTTTGATCATTTAAACCCAAATAGAATTAGATTATCCAGTCCAAAGAAAACCCAACACAAGGTAGTATACGTGCTCCAATTTTTAGCTTATATGCTGAAAATTATATTTGACCTTGAGGATGACTTTAAATCACCAAAGTAATAGGAAAAAGACATTTTTCGCTCAAAATCCCACGAAAAAAAGTTTTTTACACATGTTCTAGCTGTATTTGGTAAAAAATTATATTCTCCTTTACTTGACCTTGAAATTGATATTTTGACCTTAAAGATGACCTTTTATCATCAAAATAGTATCAAGAATAGATTATTCAGTCAAAAATCACGTCAAAAAGACGTATTACACTTCTTCCTATTTTGCTTCGAAAAAATCATATTTTTACATTTTGACCTTGGAAATGACCTTTCGACCTTGAAAATGAACAAAATAATACTATAAATGGATTTTTCAGACAAAATCACATGAAAAAGAGGTATTACACATGTTCCTAGCTTTATTTGCTAAAAATGGTAATTTTGCTTATTTGACCTTGAAATTGACTTTTTGACCTTGAAAATGACCTCGAGTCATGAAAATAATACAAGAAATGGATAGCCCGGTCAAAATCACACTAAAATGAGGTATTACACTTGTTCCTGGCTTCATTTGTTGAACAATCATAGATGACCTTGAGATATCTGGCGGCCATTTTGTTTTTGACCTTGTTAATGCCTTTGCGGCCTGAAAGATGACTTTGGATCGCCAAAATAAAACCATAAATGGATTTTTTTAGACAAAAGCCAATGAAAAAGAGGTATTACACATGTTCCTAGCCTTATTTGTTAAAAAGAGTATTTTTGCTTGTTTGACCTTGAAATTGACTTTTTGACCTTGAAGATGACCTTAAGTCATAAAAATAATACAAGAAATGGATTGCCCAGTCAAAATCACATGAAAATGAGGTATTACACTTGTTCCTGGCTTCATTTGTTGAAAAAACATATTTGACCTTGTAATATCTGGCGGCCATTTTGTTTTTGCCCTTGAAAAATTCCGCCCAAGGGTGCCAAAGTGGCACCCGACTGATTTCTGCTCGACACCCCATAGTATCAGAAGCAATCATAAAACATCGTCCATACCGCGAAACACGCTTTAGTCAAAATCCACTGGACTATGAAGGATGTAATGCAAGTCAAAGATAAAATCGCTAATTAATAATTTTAAAACAAAATGTTTCCTGAATTCACATTGCTTTTATAATAAAACCCTATATGCTGATATGTGTTCATATTCGAAAGTGATCCGTATAATCAGATTTCTTCGTGATCATTTGTTGAATATCCTCAGCATTCATCATTGATCAGTTGCGAGAATGATGCAAAGTGCTAAAACGCTCATATTGTACACGGTCACCCAGAAGAATGTGATACAACGCGAGTGATTCCCAGCAAACACGAGACGTTTACCCAATGCTGGTTTAATGTTGGCCCAACGTCTACGACGCTGGCCCAACATTAAACCAGCATTGGGTGAATATATTGTGTCTGTTGGTTTGGAACACAACGCTGCCATGTATTGACCCAATGATGAGGTGATATTGCACAGGCATTCCACTTATCATGGTGACAAACAGAGAAATAACATAACATGGTCCAGTGTCGCAGTATCTATGTATTTTCTATAACATGAATAAAGGTTTGCTCAAAGAACACCTATAACTGTACCTAAATTTGACCAGCGGAGAGCGTACCCATATGGTCACTCCCTCCCCGTCCGGGATGAAATCATCAAGCGCGGTCCACACCGCACATTAGCGCCTGTGATGCGGACGCCACTAGAGGGGTCCTCCCAGCCAGGGACTCCTGTTGCACTCGCCCCTGTGGAATGCTTCATTGTACTGCTGAGTGAAGCGAAAAGGCAGTAGCTGGTCACTATACACGTATGCAGCTACTGCATTTTGGTTTTGCATGGCATTCTACGCGCCAGGCTGTGAAGGTCGCGCGCACGTGTCACCTCTTTAACGGAGGCGTTACTTCAATATGCATCCAATACGGATGAAGCATCCATCCATGTATGCGAGAGCCTATGTAGTCTGTGTAGGCTTAACGAAGCTCAGTATCCTCCGAGAAATTAATTGTATTGTCAGATAAAAGGAAAAACTAAACACTTCTAATTTCTCCTTATATACATCCAAAATTGCATTACAAATCGTTATTAGAAAACTGTTTATTGTGTTTATGACAAATACGTCTGTAATGACTTGTATCTATGCTAATAAAATATCTGTCTGCCTGTCTGTAGGCCTATTTTGTAAGTAATGTTGTGATTAAATAATAATTAATATCACCGTCTCAAAGAAAATTATAGTTAATAGTCTATCTATATACCGTCTATCGTCTGAGGGGATTTAACAGTTCAATTAATTATTATAGGTTACATAATTATGTATCACAATTGAATGTGGCAAATAATTGTCGTGGATTGAAATGAAATCACAACCAATACAATAGTTTATTAAATTTTAAGAAATAATAAAACTGCAATAATTAAGATGATTAACTTGATTGGCTGTTCTTATTTGAAGAAGTGTCAAATCTGTATTCGTTTCCTTTGCCGCGAAATTATTATGAGAAACGTGATTATTTCTCAGGTCCGAGGAGACGTTGTTTAAATTACAGCCCAGTTCAGTGAGTGGTTTTACGTTACAAATGTAAAATTTCACCCACTTGAAGTTGTGTCTCGCTACCGCGATCCACAACTTCAAGTGGGTGAAAATACTGATATTTGTAATAATTTAAAAAAACACATTTGCAAATGTTGATGTTTAAACACTCAATTCATTCCCAATAACAGTGATTTAACCTGCTAATAAAACAGATTAACCCTTTAACCGCCGGTGCCGTCCATATTCGTTTTTTTACTTTTTTATTAGCACATTACATTTCAGCTTTTAAACATGCTAAAGATAAAAAGTTACATTAATCAGCCAGATTAAAAAAATTTTGACCTCCATTTTGTCAAATCTGAATAATTTTCACTCAATTGAAGTTGTGGATCGCGTCAGCGAGGCACAACTTCAAGTGAGAAAAAATTCCAATTGAATAATTTGGCGGCTAAAGGGTTAAAACGCCTATAATTGCGTGGTCAGCGGTGTACAATTAAGATGTATTAACATCATCATGATGATTAAAGTGGCTGTGCTTATTTGAAGAAGTGTCAAATCTGTATTCGTTTCCTCAGCCGAGAAATTATTTTTATCAGAAATGTGATTATTTCTCAGGTCCGAGGAGACGCTGCTTAAAGCACAGTGCAGTCAGTAGTTAAATCGGGGCATGTTGAGTCATGAGTGACAACCCTAAAGACGAGTGATCAGTCTTGCTGCCAGTTGAGATGCGCACCTTCAATTTGCCCCGCCATCTCGTGTTGCCCGGCCCTCCCCGGCAAAGGCGATACATCAACAAATGCCGGAATAATATTAGGCCAGCGTCGCAGAAGCTAACCCATCATACAACCGGCATTGGGGCGACGCGTACGGACTCTCCACACATAAGCCTAGCCTCTCATGGGAGGTGACACTAGCCGGGAATCAATAGTAGGCCTCGCTCAGGCCCTGGGGTACCGGTACACAAAACAACTTGCTCCGGGAAACACCGCACCGATACCATACTGCGCTGTTTTCACTACTTTTCCTCTGTGACATTCCGACAGGCAAATCATTCTGGAGAGAAAATAGCAGCCTTTCTGTAGATCCCGCTGGTCAGTATCATGAGAGCTCAATGGGGGTGAGTGGTGTGCCTGCAGCCATGGAGGTTAAATGTTTTTTTCAATTTGAAATCTTCTTAAAAGTCTTAGTTAGCTCTTTTTGCTGCATTTGAATACCGATGTTATAGCTCTACGGCTATTATAAAGTGTTCAATTATTTCAGTGCGTGGATCGTCAGATTCTGACGTGTAAAATCGATCCCCGCGCTGTCAAGATCAAAATGGTCATAGTCTATCTTGGATTTATAAAGTGGCAGATGGAACGCGCATGTGTGATAATGAAATACCAATTTATCGCATTAAAATATAATCTGAATAGGATATGCATTATTTTGGTAAGATTTTGAAAAAGATCACGCAACCCCCGCAACCCCTCGCAACCCCCCCCCCCCTAATAGATACAACCCTGAATACACTATCAGTTGTCCATAGTTGCATTCTTGACTAGATGCTCTCAGTTTTTCAGATACACTTGTAAAGTGAGCTTATACTGATTGGCTTTGCACAGCAGGACAAGTCTATGGCACTCCAGGCTGCTGGTGGGCATATGCTTCAACCAAGGGATCTATAGATTCCTTGCTTCAACCAAGGATACTGCAAAGGGTTTGTAGTATCCTTGCTCCAACATATAATACATACCTTTCCCGTTCCATACACGTTTTAGTGGGGAATTGTCTATTACACACAAAACTGTGTTAGCTTGGTTTCAAATTGAACCTGTATGAGTAATTTTCACCCACTTGAAGTTGTGGGTCGCGGTAGCGAGACACAACTTCAGGTGGGTGAAAATTGGTGATATTTGTTCATTTTGAAAGCAGTCATTTGCACATCTTGATGTTTAAACACCCACTTCGTTTCAAATAACACTGATTTAATCGTGTCATAAAATTGATGAAAATTGACTAATGTTAGCAGTACAGACCTTTCCTCCTCCCAATAGAGGCCTACGTTTTTATTATCACGCACAGGACGGTATCGGTGGGGTGTTCCAGCAGATAGCAGCTGCCATGGCCACGGCGCAGAAGCGGATACAATCAGAACAGTCCCTGAAAACACCCGACCAAAAACAACGGCGCATCGGGTCTGCTACCACAGATTTGTCCTCGAAAACTACGGCAACCGGCTGCGGGGTGGACCGCATCTAGAAATATAATAGGCTATTTGTCGGGTCATTACCGAGCTATTGTGGCTGTGACGCCATCGACTGTCCCCAAGGAGAGTCATTCCAGTACCTCCGCGCGATAAAGCGCCGTTTGATGTGTGATCGTGAAAATTCGCCGAGTCCCCCTAGAATAACTGTCCGGAATTAAACGTTCGATCGATCAGTAATCTTAACGATTTCCGACCAGTTTATAAATAATTATCGCCACAGGTTATGACAGCGGCACACAGGAAACACCGCGCGTCGAAGCAGCGCTGATCCAGCGTCATTCGACGCAGGATCAACGTTGCTTCGACGTCGACGTTCCTGTATGCGTTCCTTGGTAACGTCAAAAGTGGCAATTCGTGTCAGACAGTTAATAAAGTGGCCAGTTCTGGGCGCAATTTCATTTGAGAATAATGGCATAAGTAATCACCCAATTGAAACTACAATGGGAGGTCGTTGGCAGCAAAATGAGTTGACCATTTCTTGACTATAGACACTGACGAGATATTATTATTTCATTCTTCACATTTCTGAATATCCGGGGTGAAAAATGAACCTCGGGACTCTTAGCTCAATGACAAGTTTGCATCGACACACTGGATTTATCACACTTTTATTAACACAAAAATGAGTATCGGAACGTTTTGTTCCATGTCTAAAACGGTGGTAGTTTTTAACCAGGCATCAGCCGTTGATTTAATGACTTCAGAGACATTCATGTTATATTTATGAAACATAAAACTGTAGTGTAATACGACCAGACATACGGGTGATCTTTAGCTCAATGACAGTTTTTCCAATGATTTTTTTGTTTATCGGGAAAAACTTAAAGCGAGTATTGAGTCCGATTCTATAGATTCTGTGCTGCTTGTAAATTACCGGCTTTCTGGTGCAGTTTACGAGATCATCTGTTGTGAATAAAAAATAATAATAATTGAACTACTCGATTTAATTCACTTGAAGCTGCGTTTCGCTACCGCGATCCACAACTTCAAGTGACGGGAAATTGCTCGGCTTTGTGATATTCAACATCTTCAAGACCCAATAATCATGATAATATAAATGTTTCAAGATTTAGGACATTTTACTTTCAACAACAGTGTTATGGCTACACAAGCCATATTAACCCTCATAAGGCTGACATATTTTTGTATAAAACATGGAGACCAAAGGTTTTTTTTAAATTTGAAATCATAATGCCTTGGTTAGGTTTTTCTGCTTCATTTGAATACCTATGTTATTGGTTAATTATTGGCACTTGATCATTTTAATAAACAAAGGGAGAACACTATTGTCGACAACAGAGCTCTCGGTTTGAAGCGGCCTTTCCACGTATACGCATGCCGTGTTCTCGTCCGCACGTATCTTTTTGAGGTCCATAAGTTATGTGAAATGTGCGGATGACATACGCATACGGATGACTTACGGGAGCCATACGAATACGGAGGACACACGGATGCGGAGGACTTACGGCTTAGGATGATATAATGATGGCATACGGATGCGGATAACATACGAACACGTATGACTTACGGATGTGGTGTATCTGTATATTACGTGGCAGTACGCACTATTGTGCTATCGCGCCATGGGAGTAACTTAGCAAGGCCTGTTATCAATCATAGCCTTATTTGCCAAATACTCCAAATTGTGGATTTTCTGGGGTTCAACTCAGAAGTTCAGTCAGACGAGCCATCTGATTCACGTGGTTCTCTGAGCCCCACGACACGACATCGCTGCACGCATGTCCTAGTGTATACGGCACCTGGCAGTCCCAGGAGGTCACCCATCCAATTTTTAACCGGGCGCGACGTTGCCTAACTTCAGTGATCGAGCCGACACCGATGAGCCAACACCGTATTACGTATTGGAACATACCGATGGACATTCCGATGCGGTATGACGTACGCATACGTATGACTTACGGAGAACATGATGATGTGTATGACATACGTATACGGATCACATACGGATGCGGATGACATACGAATACGGATCACATACGGATGCGGATGACATACATATGCGGACTTACATATGCGGAGGACATACGTATGACATAGGGATGCCGATGACATATGAATAGGGATGACATACGGATGCAGAGTGCATACGGATAGGATGACATAGATGTGGAGGACATACGAATACGGATGACTTACGGATGTTGACGACATACGGCTGCGGACAATATACGTATCGGAGGACATACGGATAACACACGTATTGATATCACCAAGTATAGTTCTTGGTTTGCCACAAAACGAGATTTGAAAACACAGTATATCATGCATCCAGGCTAACATTTAGTGGGGAAATAACAATAACAGAACACGGTTCTACAAAGTATAAAAGCAGTATCTTCTCCAATCTGAAATAAGCAGATACTGCCGTTTGGCTTTGTACGGCTTTGAGGTCCAGCGCTTGGTGACCGCCCTGTGCAAGTTCCCAGCAAACACAAGACGTTGAACCAATGTAGATTTAATGTTGGCCCACCGTCGTAGGACGGTGGGCCAACATTAAAACAACATTGGTTCAACGTTTTATGTTTGCTGCGTGAGTAATGTTTTCCCGGGGTCTTGATGTTGCCGGCTTGTTTGATGATAACAGCGATGACCATTGTTGTGGCTCGATCGCCGTTTTACTTCGCAATGTTTAACATTGGCATCACTCTTTGGGCCTTCATTCTCAAAGGGATGACCCATATCTTAGGCACGTGATTGGTCGAGATGGTCATATTGACCAATCACGTGCCTAAGATATGGTTCAGTCGCTTTTATCATGATAGCAACGTCTAGTAACCCTATCACGTGCCCGGTATCAGGACTAAAAATGATTATGTCAGTTAGGTCCCCCATTATGAAAATAATTTCAAGAAATAACTTTAATTTGCTGTACTGTACATTCAACAGAAACTCTAACCACCTACTAACCTCACGCTCAACTGAAGTTTGTTAAATATTGGGCCAGCATCCCCAAATAGTAATAATTATAAGCGTACCAATACAATGTAAACTATGAACAATATTTCAAACACGTAGTCCGTAGGCCTACACTTACAATTTTCGTTGTTCAAATTGTATGTGATAACCAACTAAGAATCAACTAAGAAACATTCGGAATTATAAATGCATATTAGGTGTGATATATAATCAACAAACAGACTATACAGTATACAGTATATCTCGCTACCTGCAATTTCACTGGTACCACGAACAATCCGGTCTTCTATCTTCCGAATTCTTCCCTATCAACAAAGCTGGTATTGTATTCCACAGCTAAGTGTACGCTGAACCTAATTGACAGTACAGCGCTGCACGCATGATGACGGGGGGGGGGGGCGGTGCAGATTTGTCACAAACAAGATGGCATGAGAGTCATATCACTCAGTCACTCACAGAAAATATTGTATTCAAAGCCACGCTCGTATTGTGGAATTCGCCCGATCTTGACCTGTGTACAAGGCCAATCAAAGGACCTCTCTCTTCTGGTATTAGTCCCTGAACCTGTGTTCGACCCCGCGCCGCCCAAAGCCAACCTGAAGGGCCACAAACGACAATAAAACGAAGAGCAGACTCGGAATTGCCCTCATGTTACGATCGTAAAGCCGGTGCTCCCAGCACTTCTAAGGGTCAGGGGCGGCGTCGTATATTACCACTGTTTATCGGTTTATGCCTGATAATAGTACGGGCACAATACTGAAAATTGGGCCTGTTTGACCGCCCCTGAATTCATCATCGCCGCGCTCTCACACCGCCGAGCTGACGGGGGACCGGCGCAACGTCCGCGAACGTTGCACCGGCGTTAAATCGACGTGTTCCGCTCTGTTTTATGCCCGCCGCGCAAATAAAAAGATAGGGACGCGTTCCGATGGCGACGAAGCGATAAAAATATACTACAAAGGATGGACAGTTTACGGTAAACACTAGCCCGTTTTTATTATCAATTTTCGCTCAAATTTATCGCCGGCAGCTGTCATCGCGCATTCAACCAGCCTTCAATCACTCTCATCAAACACATCCGAGTTTTCTACACTACACCATGTTATCTCTGGCAGCAGTCGTCGAACAAATGGTACCCGTTGTGTTTTGTTTACTCTGTACTTTATCTGGCGGAGGGGCGATCATGCATCATGTTATGATTGAATGTTGATTTTCGAGCATCCGCGCGGTGTCGAGAATGTCAAATCAATGCTCTGGAAGTCAATCACTTTGCCAGTCACTGCTAAAATGGACCGTACTGCGCATGTGGTTTTGTTCATTTATCATAATTTTAAGATGACACTTGCGTAAATTAAAAATAACCATGAGCCGCCTGCATGTGGTTAGACCGTTATAGCTGCCTATATTATATGAATTAAGAATTTTGATTTGCGTAAATTTTCAAACATAATTTCGTTGATGGGACTTCTAGGAGAGGCACACCCAAGTCGCCGGACCATCTGCACACAGCACGTGCATGGTGCCCAACAAACAATATCGGCATGGATGTTTTATTTTTCCAAGTGACTTTATTAGATTCGCTGTGGTTGGTAACTTACGCTAACTCACGATACACATTTTCTTTGTTTTATGCTTGATTTCCTTTCGGTGCGTCCAAGTTGTGCTGTTGTGAAATTGCGACTCGTATTATTATGTTTTACCACACAACACCTTGTCCAATAGTTATACGATATGACGCGATATAAGCACTTCAATACTGAGTGGTACTGGTTACTTTGGACGTAACCAAATTACCACCGTTTTTCTTTGTAGGCCATGACATCAGCAAAGAGTATATATACTCTTTGATATCAGGATGTAGTTATGTTCTACGCAGCAAAGGTGCTCTCTGGCTCTTCTGCTGCTGGCCGGTCTCGATGGCTTAATCGGTCCGGCTGTAATTCGAGACTTGGAAATACTGGGTTCGAATCCTGGCCGGGTCGGATGTTTCTCGCCGCGGCTTGTGCATATGTAATGCTCCCAGCTGTTCAAAGGTCCGTGTTTAGTGCCACCGAAGCTATTATAAAAAAGAAAAGCCACTGAAGTCATTAAAAAAAATGGGACATAGTCTCGACTTCCGGTTTTCTCCTGTCGCGATTTTGCCACAATATGGCTAGTAATAGCCACTTACGTCAACAGCTATTTGAACGAATTGCGGAATATTCTGTGTTAGAAACATTTATTTGCGAATCCATGAACCACACCTTTAGCTATCGCGTTGTATGCCACATGCAGCCAGACCAGCGATCTGCACGCGTCTGGCTTTCACTGGGCGAGATGATGAGCCAAAGTACAAACACATTAAACAAACCGTCCACATTCCCGGCCGTATAATTACGTAAAAAGACAAAGAAAGGGGGAACGCGGTGCGAGACGTTAACGATGATGACGCAAGACGCTGGAATACTTCCGTTCAACGCGGGGCCACGAACAATTCAATATTGGAATAACGTTGAGTACAACCGTTTTTCTCTGCAGCGAACAGGATGCATTGATCCAATGTTGTTTTAATGCTGGTCCAAAGCTGACCCAACATTAAGACAACATTGAAACTATGCGCCGTGTTTGCCAGGTTGGTAATGATGATGATACCCTGAAAACACGAGACGTTGGCTCATTTCTAAATTATCATTGGGCCGCCGTCTGCGGCGTTGACACAACGGCAGTAGAGCATTGAGCCAATGTCTAGCGTCTGTTGGGATTAGGTTTCGCTGACATCCTGCCAGAAATACAGAAAAAACACATCCCAACTGGGTCAACTCGAACTGGTTGTCTAGAAAACGGGCAAGGCGCTAGGTTATACTTTATGTTCTTATATGAAAGTTCTTCATACAACTAAGAAAAATAGATTATATTTTTCTTGATACAACCAAGAACTTCGTATAAAGCTACTGGTACAACCAAGAATTTTATATTGAAAAAGTCCTTGATGTACAACTATACTGCTCTGCAAAGCAAAACGGTAGTATCTGCTTACGTACAAAACAAAGCTTTGCACGGGAGTATATATAATATACCTGAAATAATTTCTTCGTATTGTTGAAAATAGTAATATTTCAAATTTTATATCAGTCCCTGATTGGTTACTTCTACATATTCTAAATGTTTAATATTCATGATAATCAGAACAAAGCTAAAGCCATTAATTTGAAACTATTAAAAAACAATCACAAAATAGGATCTCAGAGCATGACTATATGTTATAACATATGTATAATTACAAGAATTACAGTGAAGGTTTTACAGTAGTATAGTTTTCGGGATGTTTCGAAAATCGGGTTTTCGACACCTTGGCCTTAAAGGGTCATATCTGCCACTTTAGGAAGTGGCAGATACGACCTTTTTGATAGGAAGATAACGATACCATCTGAACAGCTCACGCCGCTGACATCTCCGGTGACATCTCCAAGCCTACAGTGCTCCTGGACGTCACCAAGCCATGCGCTCCAGCCCGCGGGATGTGTGCAAGGCCCGCCTGACAACGCCTTCCCGCCGTTGACCACTGGTCAAGCAGGGACAGAGGCAGTGATATATTGGCGGTGGTGATTAATTCCGTGGAATTGGAGAGAGAGGCAGTGAAAGCAGGTGGATGGTCCTTCGGGACCTCTTGACTACATGGACCAGCAGACGCGATACACAGGGGCGATGTTGGGTTAATGTTGGGTCGGCGTCTACGACGCTGACCCAACATTAAGCCAACATTGGCCTCATGTATTGCGCTTGCTCTTTGTTTTTCATCTTGCTGAAAATGTCGACGTGAAATCAATCGCCTCGTTGGTGGTATGTATTCCTGCTCGCACACTACCGCATAATTGAGTGCATTTATAAACAGGGAAATAATTATACATTCATTGTGATATACATATCATCGGTTCGAATGATGAAGCCCCCTATATATACGTTTTGATTTATTTTTAGACAAAATGACAAAGAAATATTTAATGGTGAGATGTTCAGAAAATTACAAAAACATGTTATTTTATTTTTTTAGGACATTATTTTCCAATGTCCAATGTGAAGCGAAAATGTGAGGAGAAATAGTGCTCTAGGATCTTTTGTATCAAAATACACTATTTCATAGGTTGTTGGCCGATCGGCTATGTTGTCCAGACTTATTCCACACACGTGTGAAGACATATTTGCTCCTGGCCTTGATGTCAAGAGCCGGTGCAGCTGATTTTGTCAGAAAGGGGAGGGTTCGAATCCTGCGCGTCACACGCTCTCGTCTGGGCGCGTGCAGGTTCGCCGCTTACACGCACATTTTATGAGAAGAGGGGGTGGCCGGCCGAGAGATTGCGATCGTGGGACATCAGTCCCTCTTTCAATTTACACGTCCACTGACCATTGCTGACCAGAGGATGCTTGACAATTCACCTCGACGCTTTTTTAATGCTGGGCCAGCGACTGTGAATGCTTCAACCCTTTCAGCGTGGGCACCGTCTTTATACGTCAGAATCTGACGTCTAAACACGTCAGATTCTGACGTATAAAGACGGTGCCCACGCTGGAAAAGTAAAACATTGACAACGGGCGCAGACCCTTAACATTATTCTGATATGAGAGATAGAGAGCGGGGGTTCACCTGAGATACATCTATGTGTGGAGAATGCCTTAACATACAGTAGGTATTCAAATGAATCGGAAAGATGATGATTTTAAATTGAAACAAAAACAACTTTGATTTTCATAGTTTACACACAAATAACTCAGAGTTGTAAGGGTTAAAACGGCGTCGGAATCGCGGAGGAGAAAATGCAATTGGATCCGATCCAATCAGCGTCATAAATGTGGCCAGCCCAAGACACCGCGCATCAGGATGGACACCTCCGTGCGCTCATCTAAACACTCAGGTGTACTGTTACCTGGCAGTGGTCGCCTGGTCCGGCGCCTTAATGTGGGCAAGCGTCCTGCTAAGGCAAACTGCAGTGACTGCTTACTTTCAAGTGAACACTTACTGCTGTTTGCCTTTGCTTGTCTACAAAGTCATTACCCGCAAACGGGCTCAGCTACACATTTATGTTTGGGCCCTGCTCTGTACTTGTTACCAGGGTTATATACTATATTATATTTTTCAGAATTTTAAACTATAATAATTATTACCATTGTCTTGTCATTGTGTGTCTTTTCACTTGTTTAATTGTTATGTAGATTGTTCTGTCTTTTAAATGTTTTTACCGAATTGTGTGTTTATGTAAACAGATTTTATTCTATATTCTATTCATAAAAAATACACATCGATCGGATGACCTGTTTCAAAGATATCTCTACACATGACAATTGCGTCACGCCCGCGTTTACATCTGGTAAATGTTTTGTCTTTTAAATGTTTTTGCCGAATTGTGTGTTTATGTAAACATTTTTTGTTCTATATTCTATTCATAAAAAATACACACCGATCGGATGACCTGTTTCAAAGATATCTCGACACATGACAATTGCGTCACGCCCGCGTTTACATCTGGTCTATTCTGTGGACCTACAAAGCAAAATAATAGTAACTGCTTACATGAAAAGTGAGCAGTTACTGCTTTTTTGTTTTGCTCTTTGACTTTTCAGAGGGTGGCAGAATATTTATAAGGTAGGCTTTGATAACATGCCCCAAAGCTTACGTATTTATACTGTTGAAAATGCAAGCCATAGGGTATTATGAATACGTGTATCACTGTAAAATATGTTGCACATTTCCAGAAGTATAACATCATAGCAGTGGGGAAAATAATCCAGATATTGTTCTGATGGGGGCAATCAATACTATGATATGTACTGATACGGTAATAAACTATTATTAGGCATTGTACCGATGGGTAAACCTATGTTTCGCCAGCTTGTGTGACTGTATAATATGTTTCGCATTTCCAGAAAATCAGACATAAATAGTTCCTATGGGTCAGTTGATACAATGAGCTATATAGTTACGTTAATAAACTATTATTGGTCATTATTACATCGATGTGGTGTAAACCTATATTCGTCCCCTTGGATATGGAAGGGTGTATCTGCCACATTGCATGGTGGCAAAAACACCCTTTCATATGAAAGGAGACGATTTATGGCGTTATAACACTCTGATTAATTTCAGAATAGGTAAATATGAAAAAGTCGTAGTCAGAGCAGAGCTAAACAGATATACATTGGTACAGATCCCGTTTTCTTGTACAAGCTACGATATATTGTAGGCTTCGGATTGGTCGAGATGGCCATCTCGACCAATCCGAAGCCTACAATATATCGGAACTTGTACGAGAATACCGGTCCAGATCCCGATTTGTATCCGCTGCATTAGAAGTGTTCAGGAAAAATCAATGGTTATATAAAATTAGATCTCCTAAACAATCAATATGAATATTTTGTGCGCATATTATTCAGCACTAGAGGATAAAGGGTTAGGACCTATATCAGAATGAGATACTGCGTGCACAGGGATTCAGGGACGAGCGATTTTTATAATACGTGACATCTTCTTCTCTGCAAAGCCAATAGGCAGCAACTTCTTACTTGGAAAGTAAGCAGTTATTATTTTTTCGTTCGCACGGCAGTGGTGTCCACTCCACGTACAACTGTATCGTTACCATGGTTACAGCATATATCATATGCTAAAGAAAAAACATTAGTTTTTCATTCAGCTCAATTAGTGATTTTAGGACGTGCATGGCGTGAAACATGTGAAATGTCAGTTTCCAATATGGAATCTGTATTATAAATCATAGCACAGGTATTTTTTACTTTATAAAACACACCAAATATATAGGGCGGTAGTACTCGTTTTACCTGTTTTAACCCTTTATGCACTAAGCGCGATAATTGTCGCTTTAAATAGTTATGTTTCATTAGCAGGCTAGACCACAGTTATTGGGAATGGCATGAGTGTTTAAACATGAAGATTTACAAATGTTTAGACTAAAATCAAACAAATATGAGCAATTTTCAACCACTTGAATTGTGTGTCGCGGTAGCGGGATATAACTTCAAGCGGATGAAAATTTAAATAAGAAAACTATTGCGAGCAACGGGTTAATTCATTTGACTATGTTGACAGCGCTTTCAACTGGATCTGTCCTAATTTAAATCTGGATCCTTACATGAGATCATATTCCACATCGTCGAGAATATCAGTCAATGTTGTTGCAATGTGAAAATGGACAATCGTTAACCCTTGCGCTGCTAGGGCCGTACATATGCGGATGCAGTCAATTTTCACACCAAATAAAATGCAACTGATATTGATAAGTTAGTCTGTCGTTTATTTAGTAATTTTATTTTTTTCATACATACAAGTAATTATGTGATTTGGAAATGAATGAAAAAGAGAAAAAACACAATTCACTAGAACTAGGGTTGAATGCGTCACTTGTAGTGAGAGGCTGCAACAAGTCACAGTACCGTTCTTTTTGTCTGGACGAGTTGTTACCCCCTTAATTGTACACTGTAATACGATGTCTAAAGGCAAACAGCAGTGCGGGATTACTTGAAAAGTAAGCAGTTACTGCTGCTTGCCAATTTACACCGCAGTAATCCTGGTGATATAGGGGCCCTGGTGTAGTAGTTAAAGCTGCCTGTAAACTCGAAGCTCCAGGATCGACCCACGCTCTGGCATCCATGTTTCAGAGAACAAATGTTTCTTCCACGTTTATTGGTGATAATTTGGTGTTGTGAGGAACCTCCCTGGGCGCAAGTAAGTGTGCTCGACCTCAGACCACCAGGATTCGAATTACGGATCCTGTGTCTGGACGGCAGTGCTATCAGATTCATATCACCATTCACAGCAGGTTACCCTGGTCCAGTTTAGCCTATATGCGCACAAAAGCGGCCTAAAGCAACATTAATTAATTAATTCTTAATTATTTAATTAATTAATTAATTAATTAATTAATTAATTAATTAATTAATTAATTAATTAATTAATTAATTAATTAATTCATTCATTCATTCATTCATTCATTCATTCTTTCATTCCTTCATTCCTTCATTCCTTCATTCCTTCATTCCTTCATCCCTTCATTCATTCATTCATTCATTCATTCATTCATTCATTCATTCATTCATTCATTCATTCATTCATTCATTCATTCATTCAATTATTCCTATGCCATACTATTTTATGATTTCAGATTGGATTTTGCTATTTATACATCCACAGTAGCCCCCTAATTACCGTGTAACCCAAGAGGACAAGACCAGCCTTCATACCATCTCCACGGGCAGTACGGTTCAACTGAGAAACATAAAACCTAGCCATACGCACGTGAGCACAATAAACACATCTGTCTTACGGCGAATCTGCAATATCGGGCCATGTTAAATGCCACATCTTGAAACGAAGTATGCAATGACTGTATCCACATTGTTGAATAGTGTGTTTTTGTTGTTCAATTCAACATTTAGGGGCCTAATTTTTTTTTCTAAAAGCTACGACATAGCACTCCGCTATAACAACTGATGATGGCCATGATGACCTACTTTTAACTTACAGTATTGTCATGTGATTCATAAGATTCACTTATCCTGTAAATAGCAGCAACTGATTACTTTAAAATTAAGCAGATACTGTTGTTTTTCTTTCATTGTAGCACTGTAGTACGTTGTTGTTGAGTGGTACAGAGTAGACCCAGTCCAGCAACAGATCTGCTCTGCAAAGCCAAAAGGTAGTAACTGCTTACTTTTCAAGTGAGCATTTACTGCCTTTCGGCTTTGCAGTATGGGTGATGAACATGATGACATAGCACGTAGCAACTTGTATTTAATGTGTCATTTGTAGGAGAAGAATGCGTAACATATAACACTTGGCTTTATTGTGCTCACGGTCATTTTTCGTCGTCTGGCTGCAGCTATTGTCCACCCCACTCCCTCATCGATATTCCTATGCCTAGGATTGTATATTGCAATGGTTCAACTCATTTCAAAATACGCCAGAATCAGTCAGTTGTAAGTTTATCAGAATTAGTATGGTAAATGTATAGCTGATTGATTTCAGACAACCCTCTGTACAGTTGTTTTCACAATGGGATATATCGGTAGCAGCCCATATCGCACTCAGGCTGTATAATTTGAACTGTCAAGTTGTGTCATGTGTGACCTCGTCGCGTGTAAAATACAAACTTTGTTATTATTCATTCATGGAACGAGTGTTGTATTTTCCCATATCAAAGTCAAATGAACACCGTTTGCGTATCATTAGTATATACTGTGCATGCTACAGTTCAGCCTAAACAAGCATGCTAAACTACATCTTATGTGTAATCAAGGAGATTATTATATCATAACCTGTTTGCTAAAAGTGTAGAATGTCCTTTTCTCAACCACCTTAGCAGCCAGCTGTTTCCACCATGATTACCGCTAAACAAGAACTTAATTCAACTTGGAATGTACATCGAAATGTCAAGAAATTTTCAATTTGAGGGAGGGGGAGATGGAAGATAACCGAGAAAATTAGAACAGTGCAAAGCTACTCTCATCATGTCGTGAAATGTACAATAGGAAAGTTAAATTATTTATTTTTCCACCCACTTGAAGTTGTGTCTCGCTACCGAGACCTGGAACTTCAAGAAGGTGAAAATTACTCCCTATTGAGTAATTTAAGAGCACACATTTGCAAATCTTGATGTTTAAACGTTCGCTTTAAACAGCCTAATAAAAAAGATTAAAAATGATTATATATAGCTTAGCGGTTTTAAGGGTTATAGTGCAAACAATGTAACAGACACAATACACCTAACCTTCTAACATTACACATAGTTAGGCCACTTGTAATAGGGCCACTGCATAAGTACTGCTCTGTTAAGGCAAAATGCAGTAACTGTTTACATAGAAAGTGGGCTGTTACCGCCGTTTGGCTTTGCACGGCAGTGTACAATGGGTACATTTTGTTTGCCAGGCTAATAGTCCCAGTTTAATTGCTCATTGTTTATTGTGAGAATCCTCGCTACATTCTGTCAATTTTGGCTCACTATATGTACCGCTAATAATATATTATAATTATGTTGTAACGACTGTACAGCGAAAAACAACCGGTGTTCCAGAGTTGGTTTAATGTTGGGCCACCGTCGACGACGGTGGACCAGCATTAAACCAATATTTGAACAACGTTATGTTTGGCCCAATATTTTATACTGATAATAACAGTTACGTTTTGATGGCTGTATAGCAAATAATAACATTGATTCAACGCTGGTTTAGTGTTGGGTCTTTGCTTTGTTTAGTCTGTGGAACAACAATAAAACAATTTTGAATCAATATATCTCTCTATAAACTTCCCACTAAATGCTAGATATTTAAATACATTCTTTATTAGATATCTACCGGTGATCATCCATAAAGATTTACATCTTTTTAAAGATAAAGATTTCGAAACGTTGATCTCGGATTTGATATTAGTACAACAGCGACAAAACAAATTATTTTTATTTTTCATTGTCCAGGAAGAACACAGCATTGCATTGTTAAAATTACACTATGCATCACTTTCGAACTGTATTTATTATTTCACGTTAATCTACACTAAAAAAATGGTTGAATATTGTGGTATGTTTTTAAAGTGGAACAGGGTACATAAATTGTGAAATAAACGATAGATAAAGAGCATTGAGGTTGAAGAGACATAAGTGTATGATAAAAAGTGAATTAAATCGTGATGTGTCAGCAGCGGTTTATGTGTGTAGAATCTAATTAGGCGTGCAGGTGGATGGGAATGACTTCAAAATTAAAATTCCAACTACTTTACTCGCAGACTCAGACTTGTTTACTGGAACGAAATACAAAAATACAATTTCAACATTTCTCACAAGATAAAAGAGCTAAGCTAATTTGAATGTGTTCATTTCTCTTTCACACCAAATTCCGATTCGCTGGCGAATGAATAAGAACATTTTAGTTACCGTTAGTTCTAATTCAGTAAGGAGATACCACGTATTAAAAAAATTCTAATTCGTACTTTTATGTTGAGAATCAGAGCTAAAGGTGTCAGTGGAATGAATTATTTGACAAGTGGAAACAAATTAACCAGACGTCCGGCACAGCCGCGGAATGTCATTGCGGTGTCACCTTTATCGTGGTCAATACGTGCACACAGTGCTGGTTCAGTGTTGGCCCACGATGGGCCAGCACTGAACCAACATTGGGTCAACGTGCCGCGTTCACCACGGTATCCTAGGCGACGTTGACCCGGGGTAACGACGGAGGTACGGGGGTGATTTAGAGAGGTACGCCGAGAGAGTGTACCTTCTCACCATGCGCCAGATGATCCGCCCCGGGACAAACCCCCCCTCGGTTTTTTTTTATCACGGGGTAGATACAGAGACAAGGGTGAATAAGTAGGGGGTAAGTCACTCAGCGGCGACCCGTGCTCAGACCGTACCCCCGGGGGTGACAGTTAGAGCGGGGGTACCGGGGGTGGGGCCTCGGTGATAAATGGCGGGTGCCTCCGCTAAATGCACCGTACACAATAACGCATGGGTTTTTAAGTATTCAATTAGAAGTATACCTCTCACGTGATAGGGAAACGGCAGTAACTGTTTACTTGAAGAGTAAGCACGCACTGTGCTTTGTTTTTGCTTTTCAGAACGTGTCTCAGGGAATCGACTTGTTGTGTTGAAAAATAGTACTTTGACCACTGTGATAGCTAAATT
>OZ024905.1:89577806-89635306 GCA_964017125.1 Flabesymbios commensalis | reverse complement strand
CATTTTGTGCTACGTACATGTCCAAAAAACACAAGACTTTCACCCAGTGCTGGTTTAATGTTGGGCCAGCGTCACAGACGGTGGACCGGCGTCAAACAAGCACTGAGTCGATGTCTTGTGATTTCAGGGTAAGTATAATCATATCAAATTTTATGTGTTTATAAATAACCCACAGCCCACATTTTATATCAATAAGTATTAATAACGAGAGGGATCATTCACACAAAAGGACTACCTACCCTTTTGGCTTGGCAATGTTGTCTATTTTAAGGTTGTGTTATTACTATTTCCACAGGTCGACTCGTACTAACATCACTTATTTTCAATTCGAAAAAAGGTTTTTCACGCTCATCAATTTGCCCAGGCAATGAATTTCTGGACAAAGTATTATTGCACATTATTTTTTTTTTATAAATGTGTTATTAGATTTGGTGTATTGTTTCTATCAACATGAATTGTTTCGTTTTAGGCCCACTCGTACGCTCCCAAATATACTTAGCGAAGTATGTATTAATGACCAGTGAAACGAGACGGCTTTAGCTGGGTGTATGTATTACATTCACTGGCAGTTTTACCAGACGGAACGTTTGTCAAAGTTTAGTTCTTTTTCAACGCCTTCAAATAATTGAAAATGCTAGGACTTGAAATAAACAAGTGAATACGAGTTCAAGTTCTTTCTCGCTTCCGCGATCCACAACTTCAAACGTGTAACAACTGAATTATTAAACTGCTGATCAAATGGTTAATATCCTAATAGCAAGTGAAGCGTTGTGCTGATGTGCAAACTACAGTATCTTCTCACTTGTAAGTGAACAGATACTGTCTTTTAGTTTTGCATGGCAGTGCACCATGCATGACTAATGTATTACTTAATATTGAGTAACATCTTCTGACGTACAGCAGGATTATCGCGAAGTGGAGTTCATTACACACCTAACGGAACACTAATATTATTATTATTGTTATGACACAGATGATCTTCTGGTTAATACCAGATTTGGATCGAGACGGATAATTTTAATTCAATCAGTTCGTACAGCGTGATGTAGCGTTGGCTGAAATATCCCCCCCCCCCCAACTAGCACATCAGGTGTGGTATGTCAGACAGGCAGAATGTATTATTTGCCATAAAAAAATACAAACATGACAACGAATAATTGTAAATATGATAAATTATATTTGTTTTACATAGAACATATTAACGGCAGGAGATATCCAAGATTGAAACAATCCCTGGCAATACGACCACCTAATTATTAACATATTACATAATAAACATATCACAGGAAAACTGAACAACAATGACAATGCTATTAAATTTTAATATATATATTTTTACATAGAAAACATGTATGAAGAGACATACTTTAAATTATATTGTGGATTAATTAATAGAAAAATAAGAAAACACTTCAATGATAACTACTTTTGTTGAGATAATGAAGGCGCTATATATACATGGTTATGCTATTGCCTGCAACAGATATAACAGTATGTGACAGTAATGTCTCAGCAAACAAGTGACGTCGATCCAATGTAGATTGCATGTTGGGCCACCGTTTGCGATGCTGACCCAACATTCAACCTACATCGGTTCAGTGTCCCATATAAAACTTCGGCTGCTGGTGTGCGATACTATAAACCATCATTTTGTAAAATAAATTTTGTTTCATTCACATTACATGTCAGAATCTGATGTCTATAGACGTCAGAATCTGACATCCATAGACGTCATATTCTGACGTCTAAAGTCGATCCCCGCGCTAAAAGAGCTAAGGTAGCTTATTTATCTAATAAAACACACCACTACATTATTTTCTTTGTCTGACCACTACATTCTAAGCCTAGAATGGAGAGTTATTGTTGATCAAGTACAGACCAATTATCATGGTAGGCCTATGGTGCTAAAATCAGTCAGGCGCGACCGAGCTGCTGCTTATGAAGGATTTGCATTATGGTGGGTTGTGTCTTAAGACAGTTAAACCTTCGGAACTATACATTCTTAGCTTTGAAAAAAGCCTCGGCCTTCGGCCTCGGCCCTTTTTAAAGCTAAGAATGTAGAACTCCTTGGGCTTTATCCTATACGTATTATAATTAAAAACAATCTGGAAGCTCAGAAGGTGAGTGTGTGAGCGGGAAATTAATTTGTTTATAAAGCTGTCACGTCGTCACCTAGAAGCCAAAGTGTCGTAAGGGACACTCATTTGAGTGAGACTTACGACACTTTGGGTGCTAGGAGAAGGGGTGATATACAAAATGGTAGACACAGACAGATAGGCGTGCACGTCATTGGGATCGTGCATTATTAAGCACCGCTCTCAGACGCCGCTTTAACTTCCACAGAAGTGCTCCCCATAATCACACGTAGGCCTACAAATCACGAAAAAAACTATACATTTTGATGACGTGCTCTTCAACTGCTCACGCATAGCGAACTTTGGAGTTGACGATGGCCTGCAATTACAGTGAAAAACGTGTAAAATCCACGGGATGTACAAGCGGTGCGGGGAGCCAAGGGTCCGCAATCAGATTCCGTAATAATCTGACAAAGTGCAAGCCAGACAGAAGCGTCCGACTGATTGTCACGCTCTGCAGAGCAACACACTGCTCTGCAAAGCCAGAAGGCAGTATCTGCTTGCTCGTAGAGCAAACAGATACTGCCTTCTGGCTTTGCACGGTGGATTACAACAAACCAATGACCAAGTAATTTATTTTTCTCGTTGATCTTCCTTATATATCCAGTCGGGATCTACCGCCATCAATCCGTGGACAGTATTATTAACATTTCATGATCTGTCGCCACCGTAATGCCAGCGGAGCCAGTCTAATCTCTCCACTGACTGTGTCTGTACTCAATTAGCTACTCGCCTTAATTAGAGGACTGAATATCTACTACCAGACGTTGACCCAATGCCAGTCTAATGTCACAGACGTTGGCCCAGCATTAGACCGGCATCGGGGCAGCGTCTCCTGTTAGTTGTCGGTCCTGTCCACACGAGAAACAGCAGTTTAATGTTATTAGCAATTTAATTGGAAAAAATACATCGTGTTATGTGCTGAAATTTGCTCGTCGCAATTTTTAATGAAATTCTCAGTTAGAACCAGGTGATTTCTATTCCCAGCGAAACAAAAAAGCCGTACACCCGATTTAAGATTACAAATTGATAAACGTGTGCACGAAACGCTTCATACTTTGTCACTTGAAGGGGTGTGAGAGCATTTTTTACCACGTCACCCCCTTGAGTCATATTCTATTCTTAATATGACCATTAATTCTCCAGGTTAGAACATTCTTGGCATGGAGGCGTCCAATTAGACACACTTAATGAGATGCCGGAATAACAAGATAATTAAATAAAAATCGACGTGAGAATGCAATTTATTCCACAAGCTATCAACTTGTCCGACAATCTCAATTTAATTAAGTTAGGAAAATTTGAGCTCAACAAGATCACCGTATCTAACAAGGATTGGGATCATTGTAACTTTATTCTGATATATAGATTTCAACCCTTTCAGTGCGGGGACAGACTTTATACGTCATAACCTGACGCATGTTTACGTCAGATTCTGGCGTATAAAGACGGTCGCCGCAATGAAAGAATTACAACATTTATAATGGCCACATACCCATAACATAGGTATTCAAATGAGAGACAACTAAGACATTTATGATGATTTTAAATTGAAAAAACCTTTTGGTCTCCATATTTTATGTAAATATATTTCAGCGTTGTAAGGATTGACCCTTAGATCACTGAGCTATTCAATTTAAATTTTTAGTCAATTGAAGTTGTGTCTCGCTACCGCGACACACAACTTCATGTGACTACAAAGTTATGTTATTTGTAAAATTTAAGGCCCGATATATACCAGTGTTTCAAGATTCAAGGCATATTTTACTATGAGCAACTCGTTATCAGCAAATAAAAACACAAATAAAAACACAGAATGTCTAGTGCAGTCGACATCAGTGCTCTAAGGGTTATTATCACGGAAGACAGTAATCAGATCCATGTCTCGTATTTGCTCGGAATCAACGCAAAACCTAGAGTTTGAAATGAGAATGACTGTTGTTAAGCTAATTGTTCAAAGTTTGTTGTAATTAGAGCCTGACTGGTGTGTCTCATTAGAACTGGGCTGGTGTGATGGGTGGCGACTTTAATAAGCGAGCATCAGGTTTTTATTCTTAATTAAGAAGTTAATTTGGATGCATAAGAAAATTGAGTTCGATTCTTTTTAAGTTCTTATTGTGTTATTTCCAGCCTCTCAAGTAAAGTCCATGCAGATATAATATCAAAATTAGTGACAGACAAATATTTTAAAGGATTCCTTTGTTTAGTGTATGAAAAGTTAAATGTTATTTCCCATCGGCATGATTAGAACGTATATATCCCAAAAACACATGTAAATTTGTATTAGCCTCAGCAAATCTCGTACAAGTGCTTCTAGGCTAAGCATTGTAAAAACACTGAAAATTGAAAAAAATAAATAATAATTTGTGTTTCCGATAATATGGCAAGTTCTTTGATATATAGTCATGCAGTCACGAGTCAAAAGATAATCTGCGAAGCGCAGTGACGTCACTTGAACACTTTTGAATGGCTACTCAAACAAAAACAATGTTGTATAAGACCCCTCCCCCATATTCATAGTATTAGCCAGCTCGGCAAAAACATTGCAGGTCAAGGCTATTGAGATTCACAGAATTTAGTAGATAATAATACTACGGTCTTGTGATATCAATACCATTTTAAATATATGATGTTTACTTTGTGTATAAAAGTAATGTCCTGTATTCACGGTATTGAAAAGTTTCGGATGAAACACCATATGCAACGCTGGACCAACAGATTCTGACGTCTAAAGACAATCACCAGACTGAAAGAATTGAAATATTGATAACGTCTATAACATAGGTATTCAAATGAAGCACAAAGAGCTAACAGAGACATTTATGATGATTACAAATTGAAAAAAAACCCTTTGGTCTCCATGGTTTACACGCAAATTTATCAAAAATAGAATGTTTCTATCAACATCATCACATATTTAGTTGCTTCAAGGTGGGCAACATCCATGGAAACATCACTTTTGCCGAACCGGGCAGGCGTAAAGTCAACAGACGTGCACATGTACAACAGTCCATTTTGTCGCCCCCCGCTTCCCGCCCGTCCAAGCCCGGATCACACTGCATGCCAGTGACAGTGTCAACATGTCAACACATCCCGGTATCCTGGTCACGCCACGATCCCTAATAACGGCAAATCCATGCCGTCTCGGATTGCTCTTTCCTCGCAGCTTATGTTGCGAATTAAAAGCGTGCCAGGAATCAATGGAAACCTGGCTTCGCGTGGCAACAAAGGTCGTGAAGTGGGGAGGTGGGTATTGGAGGAAGGATCTGAAGGGAGGCTGCAGGAGACACCGGGGCAATGCCGGGCCAGCGGCGTTCCCCGCCGGCCCGGCATCGCCCAGGCGTCTTGCTTTGCGGAAAAGCCTTTCTTGAAGGAGAGACGACCATTGCCTTTTTCTGTCTTGGCAGGAGTGTCCTTCACCATCTAGTCTCAACAGGTCTGGAGAAAAACATCTCATTTGCTCTGAATGCGATGGCGCAATACTACAAATTTATTAGTGTTTTTTGATCGGCTAACTGTTATCTCTCGCCAATCAATTGAAAATAACACAATTATTCCTAAAAAGCTGATATCAAAATTATATAGCCGTTTGTTTTGTTCACATTGCGTTTGCAATGGTTGGTATCCCTGTATCATGTAATAGTCTAAGATATATGAAATTAAGATATTCGTAGTAAACCTTGTATTAACTTTAAAATAATAAAGAAAACATCAGAAATATGTTTCTGTTGTGAATGATCTACATGCTTCAACAGTAACAATAATAAGCTTATGTTTCTTTTTTTGGATCTACGTGTTTAAATATTAAAACAGTAAAACTAATCATTCTGTCGAGGATGACGCACATGCTTCAACTGTTAAAATAATATGTTTCTGCTATGGATCTACATGTTCAACAGTAAAAATAATATGGTTCTGTTGTAGATCTACATGCTTCAACAGTAAACACAATAGAGGCCTATGCTTCTGTTGTGGATCTATATGTTTATTCAGTAAAAATAATATGACTCTGTTGTAGATCTACATGCTTCAACAGTAAAAATAATATGTTTTTGTTGGGGATCTAAATGTTTAATCTGTAACATTAATATGTTTTTGTTGTGAATGTACATTATTCAACAGTAAAACTAGTAATGTTTCTCTTTTTTATCTACATGGTTAAACATTATAAATAGTATGTTTCTGTTGTGGATCTATAGTAAAATAATATGTGGCATAAATACAGTTATCCATGAATCATAATAAACCTAGTCTGCATGGGAAGCTTCTTCACAGTGTTGATGAGCTGAACAATTTGACCTGCTGGTGTAATCACGGCCCTTCCTTTAGAAATGTCCCTCTTTTCGCAGTTCTTTAGTGGATCCATTCTCTGCCACAGTAGCTAGATACATCCGTAGGAAGAGGGACAGACACGCGGACACAATGAGGATCCCGACGAGTCCGTCAACAGTAACGTCGGCGTGATGCTGGTGCAACGTCAGCCCGGCGCCTCAGCGTCGGCCTGGCGTTGTACCAACATCGCGACAGCATCCATGTTCGGGCAGACAGGTCGCACAATCAGTGGCTTTCTCAGACGCCACCACCCCCCGGCACCCCCCCGCCTGATCCATCTGGATCGGTCCTCACTGCGCCCGGTCCGCGTCTCCCCACCCCTCCCTGATTACCCTAATATTACACCGACTCACGCAAGCAACAGGGATCCACCCTATCGGTCTACAGGTGCGCTCAGATCTGCTCTCAGACAAAGTTTAACCCTTTAACCGCCAAATTATTTATTTGTGATTACACACCCCCCAACTTAAAGTTGTGTCTGGCTGACGCGATTCACAACTTCAAGATGCGATTCACAACTTCAAGTGTTTGACAATTTCTAAGATAAATTTTGACAAAATCAGTGTTAAACATTTCGAAATCTTGCTAAATGATGTGACTTTTTAGCTTTAACATGTTTGAAGGCTGCACTGGTATGTAATGTGTCATACAATACAAAAAACGAAAATAATCGTGATCGGCGGTTAAAGGTTAATAGAGCAATTTGTAAAAACAATTACAGCTTGTAGATCATGTAGATGCAACTGGTGGACCGTTCAACGCTATAGTCACGACTGTAATAATTTTAATTCAGTTTAATCAGTCGATTAAAACTTAAAGCGTTCGATTTTAGTGAATACGGCGTTCGATATACGGAATACGGCGTTCGCTCAACGGTTTGTAAAAAAATGAAATGAAATGAATCGGGCTTTAGGCCACCTTTGTGCACATATAGGCTAAACTGGGCCAGGAGAACCTCCTGAGGATGGTGAGATGATTGAGATGACACTGTCCTCCAGACACAGGATTCGAAATTCGAGCCCTGGCGGTCTGAGGCCGAGCACGCTACCTCTCGGTCACGCAGGCTCCCCACAATACTAACTTTCACACGTGGATGGGGAAGAAACAATTTTGTTTCTTTCAAACCGCCGAGACCGGGAACCGAACCCCGGACTCTGGCGTGAAAGGCAGCGGTGCTAACCACTACCCTAGGGCCCCCGCCCTCAACGGTTTGTGCTCGATCACTTAAGTTAAGCAACGTCGCGCTCGGTTGATAATTGTATGGGTGACCGCCTGGGACTGCCAGGTGCTGTATACACTCGTGGGGCTCAGAGAACCACGTAAATGGCTCGTCTGACTGACTTTGAGCTGGACGTAAAAAGAACCTCAATGGACGTAGGCGCAGTTTCCATCCGGTGAGACCCCAAAAAATCCACAACATAGTGTACTTGGCACATATATAAGGCCATGAATGATATCATGAATGATAACAGTTACTCCCGTGGCGCGATAGCACAATAGTGCGTACTGCCACGTAATATACAGATACAGATACAGTGTATATGGATAATTTTCACACAATAAAAGCGGTGGGTTGCGATAGAGATTCAGAACTCTAAGAGAGTGACAATTTAAATAAGATAACTTAGCGAGAAAAGGGTTACGATGCGTGTCTGTGTTGTTAAAAGTATCTGCATACTATACAAGTAAGTAGCTACTGCCATTTGGATTTGCTTGGCAGTATATATGCCATCCGTATGCCATCCGCAGCCGTAAGTACTTATTTTTCACGATTGGCTATATGTAGCTATCGTGAAACCTACTGATGAATCACGGACGCGGACACATAGAAAAGACTATATATTCTATCATTCTCACCTCAGAGATTATTATCTCTGATCCCACACCCCGATATGTCCGAAAACACACCTGACTCTTGACCTGATTTATCCGCCGTCATTACATGTGTGTTGCTATCTACGTTAATGTTGACTTCCACTTCAACTCATTATTTTTTTTTTTATACTATTTATTTTTATGTAGTAATTTGTTGCGGGTATGTTGGTAAGACATATTTACACAGTTTAGTTATGGATAAATATTATTGAGCCAGTGAAAAAAATATATGAAAAACATAATAACAGAAATATGGGCAGTTTCTGCGACATCCACAGTACAAGCAGTATGTGTGGAGAATAATATGTTATAAAATTGGTGTATTGTATTACAAATTAACGACACACGCATCTGGAAACGTAGCTTTAACATGTTTTCTTTCTGTGTTCCTAAAATAGTATCATTGACGTGTCAATTACATCCTCTGGACAATTACAAATCAGTTCTGAAATTATGTTTCACTGCATGCGTGAACATATATCACATTGTCCGCCACGTGTTTGATGCCATTTCATGGTTGATTATACTGCGTTACCGAGATAAAGATGAACACATTTCATAATGAGTTTATAAATAGGTAAATATTCAGGAAAATTATGAATCAGGATGTATTATTATTTCAAATAAGTTTTTTATTACATCGATAAAATGGACAATACAATTCATTTTGAAGATAGATATATATAGGGTCCTTGAACCGGTTCTGAAACTCGTACATCTGATTACATGATGACCAATCGACCACGTACCTCATATGAATGGCGGCCACACAATTTAAGCTTTTTTCCAAACAAGCACATACATATATTCAGAAATCTTTCGCGCAATCTGCAGGGGCTTTGCCGCTGGCGCCTGTCGCCAAATGGTCATCTGCACTGCTCTGCGAAGGCGAAAGGCAGTATCTGTTCACTTTACAAGTGAACAGATACTGATTTTTGCCTTTGCAGAGCATTGCGGCAAGGCGATCCACCCGCGGCAGTGTCTCGTCAGCAGGTCTTACGTGGTGTGATTGTGCTGTCGAGATAGATGTAAAGTTGACAGTGGGTTTTAGTCATAACTGGGGGATCCGTGGCCGAGATCCAGTGTCTGGCACCGGGATCAGTATCTCTGGCTATCAGTCCGCGATCCCTGCTACGTGGTGGAATGGTGGTCATCAGATTCCACGACAGATCGTAATATAGATATAACAACGGGGCTGGGCCCTCCGTTATTGTATCTAATATTATGCTAAATAAATGGTGAAACACTGGCATGTTCCAGAGCGTTGTGGTGGGGGCCATATTGTGCTGGTTAACACTGCTGGCCTGTCACGACGAAGGACGCGGGCTCGTCCCCAGCTCTTGGTATTTAGATTTAAAAAAAAACTAAATTTGTCTTCCTCATCGGTATTGTGGGGAGCCTCCGTGACCGTGATGTAATGTGCTCGGTCTCTGACTATTCTGTGAAACTCTTTGACCTCCGTTGTTAGCTAAGACATTTACGACAATTTCAAATTGAAAATAACCCTTTGTTCTCTTGGTTTATACAAAAATATCTCAGCGCTTTAAGGGTTAATCCTTCTGTTTTGAGTGAGGTGGGTGTTCATTGTCATTGTCATGGTGGAGCCTGATCTTCTCCTGGCGATATGCGGCCCCGATGGCTAATTCAGTCTGATTGTGTCTCGAAACTCAAAGGTACTGAGTCCAAATCCCGGGCGAGTCAGATATTTGCCATCGGGGTTGTGCATATAGGCCCGCAGTGTTCCAAACTGTTCTAAGGCATGGAGTATGCTGTGCTGTCTATGGTGTTGTGCACTATAATGAACCCTTGAAGTCATTCGAAAAGAGTAAGGCATTGTCCCGACTTCGGGCTTCCTTCTGTCGCGATATTGCCCTGATAGTGCAGAAAGCGACGTAAAGCTGTATTCCCTCACTCTTGGTCGTACACTCTAAACAATATAGGTTCTTTAGAAGGATCCCTTCAGTACTATTATTATGCAACCCAGGGAAAACCCTTGCAGGGTTCTCCTGGGGTTGCAGGATAATAGTACTGAAGGTTTTTTTTAAAGAACCTATATTGTTTAGAGTGTATAGATGGAGTGTCTTACCACCAAAGGCTTTCAATCAACTAGTTTCTGCGGATCAGAGTACTGTTATCTTCTCAGATGGAGTACCGTATTCATGGTATTGTTCAGCAAAGCTAACAGGCAGCATCAGAGACGCTGGTCCGTGCAGCATTAAAGCCTTCTGGCTTTAGACGACTGCTCCTGCAGATTGTCTCAGGTAGTGTACTACAGTACCTCAATATTGTTTACTACGGTAGCCATAGCAATGTGCCTTGTTCGAATTGACTTCAGATTAAGATATTATTTTTAATCATATATGGATTGGGGTACCGCCTCTGTATCCTATATAAGCTGAAAGACTAAATTTAAGGGGGTTCGATCGCGCCTAACGGCTAACGAGAAAAATGTGGGTTTTTTAAAGTGGTTAACATTGTTAACCATGCACGTCTGCCTAGTCAAAATGGTATTTAGGTGGTGTCAGCATGCTTGTTGTTTTTATGACCAGTGGCTCGGGACGGTTCACCCCTTTATATTTTCTCTCAAATTCCAGTGATACTGCCCTGGGTGATACTCATGATGGAAATCCCGCAGACGTCCCGTAATACAGGCAGCGATCCATGCCGCGGCGCAAAGGCAAACAGCGGTAACTGCCCACTTTTCAAGTAAGCAGTTACCGCTGTTTGTTTTGGCATCGCGGCACGGGCCGGAGACAATAGGTGAATACAGGGAGGTATGGACAGACCCGGCGGCCATTAGCTCTGTTATGATCACGGTGATGTATGTGCCCCGCGGGGTCGTGACGGCCTGCCTCCCCCCCCCCCCCCCCGGTCTGTCCACCGCAGCCAGGCTCGATCATCACTCCGGCTCGATCGATAATCAAGCCCTTCCTTATTGTCCCCACCAGGTGCCAATGCAAAGACAAGGGACAGTGGCTCCTTACTTGAAAAGTGGACAGTTACTGCATTTTGGATTTGCCAATGCTGCCGTACAGTCCGCCCGGCGTCCGATGAAGATCCAGTGTCCCGCCGACTTCCCTCACGAATGGACGTTAACCCAGTGGTGTTTAAATGTTGGCCCATGGTCTGTGACGCTGGCCCAACAACACAACAACGTTGGGTCATCGTCTCGCTTTAACTGGGATCAGAGTGGATTCCAGCTGACATAATGCGTTGAATCAATGTTGTTTTGAGGTTGTTCCAGCGTCGTAGACGGTGAAGCAATGTTAGACCAGCATTGGTTCAACGTTTTGTGTCTGCTGGGATGATTCCTGTTGTGTGGTCATCAAACCAGCTGAGAATACTCAAGGCTTTAATCCAAAGTTGTTTCAATGTTGGGCCAGCATGCCAGCGTCGTAGACGGTGTGCCAACATTAAACCTACATTGCTTCAATGTCTCGTGTTTGATGAGATATGAACTGGGGCTATAAAAAATCTATTCTATCCCAGCCAACACGAGACGTTGACCCAATGTTAGGTTGATGTTGGTTCAGCGTCGTAGATGGGATTTTAACATCTAAGTGGCTGTGGCGTATGTCCCACCATGGTCCCACTGCAATAACTGAGAAAAGCAGGAGTTCCGCTGCTTCGAAGCACGTAAAACCTACATGTATAGTACCGGTACTTCCACTGGCAGTGTCAAAGATAAATTGACAAGACCAGCGCTGACGCTGGTGTACCGGGATGATTGCTAGTAGTGGTACTTTTCGCCCCCATCTGGGAGGGGGGGGGATGTCACTATGGATCTGTTCCGTCTATTGCAGCTGTGTGGCATGGTACGGAAGCAGTAGTAAGTCTGCATTCATTATCCAAGGGAAGCTGCAGCCTCCACGTGTCTGGTTATGATCATCGGGTAGATTGTCAGCGCGGTACCCTGATTCCTCCGCTCAACAGCGATGCGAATGCAGCTCCCGCATCGATGCGGGCATTGGTATTGACGTGGTCAAGCCTTCAACTACTGGCAATAGAGTGTTTGATATTAGGTCTCTCACGTGGTATACAACTATCACTGCCACTGCCACTACCACTGCCACTACCACTGCCACTACCACTACCATTACCAGGACCATGACCATGACCACGACCACAGCCACTACGACTACTACTACTACTACTACTACTACTACTACTACTAATACTACTACTACTACTACTACTGCTACTACTACTATGACCACGGCGACGACGACGACATTGACCCGGTGCCGAATCACCAGTGGACCAGAACCCGCGCCTTCGGGCCAGCTTTGTACCAGCACTGTGTTTGATCCCTGGAACTCAGACGTCGCTGAACAATGTGTTCGGCCTGATTCGAGAATAGGCGGCATAATCAGCCAGAAATAACAAGTACTTATCTGAAGGTAAAGGCACAACAAGCCGCAGGAGGTACTCATGGACTGGTCATCTCAGGGCATGGTACTTTACAGTACCACCATACAAAGCAAAAAGTCACTAACTGATTACTTAGAAAGTGAGAAGTTACTGCATTTTGGCTTCACACGGCAGCGTATACCAAGGGAATTATATCACGATATAAATTACTTGTGAATTCCAAGGAATCTCAGATTGTGATTATTGAGTATCCCCAAGAATGTAATATAAAGTACACAGAGAAACGGAAAAGTCATATCACACAATACAATGCGGGAGATGTAAAAATGTCACATATAAATCACTAGATGCCATTTGGGATTTAAGAAGTTTTGGTCGGACCAGCTCTCTGATGCCAGATGCAAGAGTTTATGTTCTTCTGATAGTGATAACAGTATCATTATTGTAGGAAGACGGGTTGATCGCTCGCCAATATCTGTCTGAAAGCCACGATAAGTGATCTATATATTAACAGCGAGAGGCTGGAACTTTCGTCGCGCGAGATCTGAGCTCCTACAGATTAAACCTTTTCCACACTTGGGTACAAGGTATAATTATCATGTCATAATCTGATGACAAGTCTATTTTTCAACATTTCCACATATACTCATTAACTGTGCAGAATATCAGAGTACCAGCGAGCACGATGCGGCTGTTCACCCTTTCACTGCTAACCACGAATACTATCGTTTTTAATCTGTTTTATTAACCGACCAAATCACTGATATTTTGATTAAAATGGGTTTTTGTAACATCAAGATTTGCAAATGACTGGCATCAAATTAAACAAAATCTTGGTGTTCGAACACCCATTTGATATCTAATATGAGTAATTTTCACCCACGATAACGATTTAAGGGTTTAAGCAATAATGACCTACACTAGCTGTATTTTGCATAAAATAATTCTTAGTATTTGAAAAAATATGAAGAAATATTGCATTGTAAATGTAAATATTCACATTTTAATGGCTTGCTGTTTGTGTGTGTTTATTATCAGCACACAATCTTTGTGCTTGTGCACAGCAAATAATAAAAACGCCGTTGCAACGCTGGCCAACTGCGCCTGACTACTCAGCGTTGATTTGATTGTCTGCGACGACGTTTATGCATATTTCCTCCATACAGCCTTGTGTCGATTCATATCTAGACCAACGTCACGGACGATGGACCAACATTGAATCGACGCAGGGCCAATGTACAGTGTTTTAAAGGAATGTTATCTCTCAGGACAAGTTAGCCTGCTCTTCCTGTCCACGCGCCTGATAATGCGACATTAACCCACTACCCGCCACGTTTTAGAACTCATATTTTCACCCACTTGCAGTTGTTAGTCGCTGCAGCAAGACATAACTTCAAGTGGGTAAAAATGTCTCATATTTCTTTAATTTGTAACATTCGCGAATCTTGATGTTGAAACGGTCATGTCATCCCCAATATCAGTGATTTGATAGGCTAATGAGACAAATTAGGGTGATTATTGTCGTGTTTAGCAATTGAAGGGTTAATCCCACCGCAACTGGATTATTCAAATTATAATTTTTGTTCCCATCGGACAACCAGCCGCAAACACGATCCGACATAATGTTACACAGTACGGCAAAGATGCGCATAATTTGTAATTTACATTTAAGCAGTGCATTGCGTGTAAAATGTAATGACTGACAAATAATTAGCAGATAATACAGGATTTGTATCTTGACGGGGTGGAGAAAATACCCTCAGCGCACCTAAAAATATAGTCAGTCATTTTGACGTCCGTTTGACGTCCACTTGACGTCCGTTTGACGTCTGTTCTCTGCTCTGCATGTGCTATCAATTTTACATGCGTTGAAAATAAAATAACACCTGTTCACGTTTTGCAGATGTCCGATTTCTACCTCGTCATGTCTGTTACCTAAAGAATAACACAAAGTAAATCTGCACATAAATTAAAAAAATACATATGGAATAAACAACTGAAAACTGCAAAGCGATTATCTTGATAGGCGCTCGTGTGTAGTTTAGATTAGCACATATAGCGCTATAAGTTAAACACATTTTTATCCACTTGAAGTTGCGTCTCGCTACCGCGACGCACAACCCCTAGTAGATGAAAATTACACATTTTTTTTTAAATTTGATAACAAATATGTGTTAATCTGCTAATAAAACAGATAGGCTGGAGGAGGCAGATATTTAAAATATAGTTCTTTCAGGGTGAGCAAAAGTTTAAAAAATAACAGTTTGCTTCCAGACTAAAAAAGACAATTGTCGTCCTCAGCGCTGTAAGGTTTAAATATCTGCATAGCATCCTTGATTCCTTGTGCTTGAAGCATAATGTATAGTCATGAGCATGATGACCTTACTTTACATTCTAAACAACATAGGCTCTGACATAATGTTATGTGTACTGCAGTGCAAAGCCAAAAAGGCAGCGGGTGCTTCATTTCTAAGTACGCAGTTACTGCCTCTTGTCTTTGGCATACTCGTGGCATCATCCTGCCATGTGATAGCAAACCATGGTCATTGTCTTCGCATTATGACCAAGAAAATTAACAAGACTTAAAAGTGACATTGAATTACTATAGCACCGTAAAAGTTTGACCTCATCTTGGTTAGTGGGTAAACATAAAACATTTGTATAACATTTAAGCAATTTTGAACTGACGTCGAATTCGTATGGCCAGCGTTGTATAAATGTTATACAAATGTTTTGTTTGCTGGGGAGCTGCATTTGTATGGTATTCGAAAAACTGCTGTAAATAGGTCTAATTGAACAGTAAACCGAAGCTTTAGTAAGAAGTAGTTCTATCAATATGAGTACAGTATTCTTTAGAATACGTATGGTGTTACAGAACAGAAATTTTCTCCAATGTCTCCACTGACCAAACGTGTTGAGTGACATTAATGTTGTCCACTGAAACAGTGAAGCCTACTCTATACAATTATATAAATTTGTTTTTATGATAATTCGTTTTAGTGTTCCTGATGGAAATTAACATAATTTTTATTCCACCGTAAGTTTCCTTCGCAGCACAAAATAAAATTCTGCAATCAGTCTTTTTACATAAATGAATGAAGATTGAGTAACAGCTCCTGATGAAATATAAGACAGCCACAACTAGGCAGCCACTGGGCGCAAACCTAATCGAAATGCCCTTCCAAATACAAAAAGCTCAACCTACACTATTACATGCAATGGGAGTTACAGTGTTTAGTAGGTTACTCCTTTCCTCAGATTTTCTATTTGATGCCTTCCCTATATGATGCTCTGAAAAGCCAAAAGGCACCGAGGGCATCTTCCCTACAGTAAGGCCAGGCTTCTCGAGGGTGCAGACCCCGACACGCATAGCCTGACAGTAACAAAGCGGACCGATTTTTTATTAGCACATTAAGTACCACATTTTAAATGTGACATCCACTAGCAAGATTTTAAAAGAGTTGACTTCCATTTTGTCAAATCTGATTAATTTTCACTCACTTGACGCGATCCACAACTTCAAGTGGGTGAAAATTCAAATTGAATAATTTGGCGGTTAAATGGTTAATAGTTTTCGGGTTCATGGTGGTGTTTAGGGGGGGGGGGGGTTGTTTCCAGAAAGAACCCCATACAATTATGGAGAACATCACTGCTGACGTATACAAAGCACGCATAAGTAAAGCGGGTCAGCATCACGAAGGCAATAATTAGTTTGGAAAAAGACGAGAAGTGTGCCTTGTGTCGGTTTAATGCCGTGTCGCCGTCGCAGACTGCGGCCCGGCATTAAATGGGCACTGGGCCAACCCCTCGTGTTTGTCATCTTGACCATACAGGCATTATACAGGACTGGTCGCAGATCAGGACAATGCCACCTATTGTATATGGATTAACGGCACCGTTAATATTTCACGGGCTTTTTATGCCACCAACAATGCCCTAATGGTGCGTAACGATTTGCGTGGCGCCCGGCTGGTTTTGAGTACCCGGTGTATTCTCAAGTAACTGACTCACACACCGGAAAACCAAGTGGAATGTCATATATAGTTATGAGGCCGTAATTATAACACACCGACAGTTGAATATATTTTCAGCAACAATAGACTATGACCACTCCTTACATAGTGCCTCTTCTACTTCTATGCTCCTTATGATAAGATCAGCTGTTAAAGTAATAGACTTATCAGTGCTGCAGCCAGAAATTGAACTGAGGTAGGTATTCTGGATTATTATTTTCTCATCGTCTTTTTCTAGCTGGTCTGGGGGTTTGCTACCACAATACTTTTGAAATTGAGGAGGGGGGGGGGGCTACACCACTGATTATGGATTTGGCTAATAGTATATCTCTTGTAAATTATTTGGCCTAATCAGAAGTAAGATACAGGTTATCAATAATTTCAAGTATATATATGTGAAATATCACAATTACATGTGTGAGATTTAATTGAAATTACACGTATACGAACAGCCATTAGATATAGTTTACATATGGTAGGACATTATATGTCTGTTGCAGATTTAAAATGTCATTATGGTAGGCCATTATATGTTTGCTGTATATATATCAGACATTCAGTTCTAGTTTATGGATAATTAAATTTAAATAATTTACTTTATATGATATAATTCAAGGCTCTGAACCTTTCCTTATATGTAGTATGTCTGCTGTGGCTTATTTTGTTCTACATAGTCTGTATGCATTCTTGCTGAAATGTACATGTATCTATAGTACAAACAACAGCACCCATCATAATACAGATTACAATACAAACAATACAAACCTGGTTGTAAATTATAGTTTATTGTACACGCTCAAAATCTAATATCGCCGAAATTTGTGACGGCGGGAGAATTCATGACTGTTTGCAGGTGAGGGGACGTGGGGACTCGGGGATGAATGGCATGCCAATGAAGCCTGTCCGGACCGCGTGGTGATCACGGGGAGCCGTATCAATGGCTTTATCGATTTGTCCACTTAATTTACTACCTCCATATACACTCGGGAACAGGCCGAAAAAACAGCAGTCATCGTAAACTCCGTGGTCGGCCTTTATCCTGTCGTCGTCGGTCCCGCACCTGGTGTTGCTGCAATGTTGGGCCACTGTCGCAGACGGTGGCCCAACATTGCAGCATTACCAGGTGAGGAACCAACGCCAGTTAGTAGTACGTCCCCAGAAACGGCGACGTGCATGTACATAGTAAAAACCGCCCGTATCATAAATACTAGCCTGGACGGTCGGGGGGGGGGGGGGTTTGAATTAATTTAATTTATAGCTAATATGGCCATGTAGGAAATCAGGCGATTAACGTCGAACGCTCGTAAATATCATAAAATGTTAATGAGGCTGACAATGACAAAGGGGTGGATTGATCTGATCTATACCTGTGTTTGTTGGTCACGGCTGGCTTCACCGTGGAGATCAATGGCATCTCGTGTGCGGGTGCCCATCGGTCAGTCTACACCTGCTTGACCCGGTCAGCGCGGTCCAAATTATGACGTACAATCGCCAGACAAAAGAATAATTGATATCTAAAATAAGCTGAAGGTTGTGACATATGATATCGGTACATGTTGAAATGTACTAATTGGAAAAAACCCCAGCGTGTGTGGTAACACTATATTTCTATTTCTGGTGTGGTCATTTTGACCAGTTATTTATATCTGACTAAATTATTTCTTGTCATCACCATCATGGATCACAATCAAGGGGCCGCGTAATTAAAGTTATACATGTTTCCTTGTATGACGTCCGTATTATGTCCGTGTTCCTATTTGATCCATACGCCATGCGCAAACACAATATTTGCAATACATCTCAAATGTCATTTCCATTTATTCATCAGTACTGTACATCCGTGCAGCCTATTCCACGTTCGCTACACGGACATATTATGGACAGGGTCGACATAGGAAAGAGTCTCTCACAACGCTAAAAAGTCATAACATTATTGTGAGAGTTATAAAAACATACGATAATCTAATGCGTCCATGGATTAATTCAGCCCTTTCTGAAATTATAAAATTAGTATCAAAGAACTTTGTGTAAATTCATTATGCTGTATCCATGGCAACTAGGCGATGAGCTGTGTTCTAGATGTAGATCACGTGACTTTTATTTTATAGATTCCCGCATACAATGACAAGGGAAGCCGATGTCGTTAATTCAATGTCTGCAATAAAACATCCGCATGTAATTGAAACTATAACATTATTATGCCATTTTATTACTGGGCTATATTGTATTTATTAAAATGGTCGAGCAGGGAATATCAAATGTATTTAACAACTACTGGTCACACATAATTGTCTGTCGCTTGCCTCTGTGTTTCAATGGGAATTATCTATGAATTATAAAATAAAAACATGAGATAACAGCAAAGGACCAACTGATTAGTATACACTTTTTGATATAAGCAATAATATATATTGTAGTGGTGTTCTATATTCTTGATATAAGTCACATAAATAGTTTTAGCACGATCATACATAATTAAATTCACACAATAACAATCAAACACTGTGATCCAGGTACCTAGAATAAAGGCTACAGGATTATGGTATGAGAAATTTGCATATTTTACAATGGGTTTGCAACAGAGAAATGGTTGCAACTTGTTAAGTTCTCGTTGTTTTGATTATAGGCCCATTGTTTGCTTCCGAATCATACATGACTTCGATCCGATGTTGTTTTAATGTTGAGGCAGCGTCTCACCCCCTTCTCGTTGCGTGCTTTATTTGACCCAATGTTGCTTTCTGCATTGTACATAACATATTCATGAACAATCAGATTATATTATATTCTATTCAATCACATTTGTGGGGAACCATTGTGGAGCCATTGTTGGTAGCGCGTTTGACCTCAGACCACCAGGGTCCGAGATCTAATGTCATGCTGCGAGCGCAAGGTGATTAAATCTCGCTTCATCTTCCTCGAGTGGTTCGAGGCCCGGCTCGGCCCATATATGTCTACAAAACCAGGCTTAAAGACGCATTCATTCATTTCAATTCCGGTGGTAAAGTTAGAGGATGAGCATGCCACGGTGTTGACAGCGGCCGGACGCTCCCGAACACTGCAATATTAATGTACCTATTTGGACGCAGCCGACTCAACCCCGCCGTTCATCACACTGTACCGCTGTCTAAAGCCAAACGACAGTATCTACTTGCCTTTTGGCTTTGCACGGCGGTGTAATTGAATACAGTAGCCTCTCCCTTGTGCTTTAGTCAGTCCCCCTGCTAAATTTAATTGCCTCGGAGAGCATGATTTATGCGCCGGTCGGAGTATGAAGAGTTGAACTCTGCCGTGTTGACAGTACGCATCCGCGTCCGCGTCCGGACACTGGCTCGGTGCTGGCGACGCCGGCCCGGCACCGAGCCGATATCTCGGGTGTCCCTCCTGGATATTAGGATGGGTGTAGCATCATCCGTCTTTGGATGACAACGCCAATATTACAGGCAGCACTTCGCCGCAAAATGCCTTCATTTGGGTTTCAATTTCAGCCATTCATTTGAAACCTGTCCGTCGCGGTGGACGGCGAACTGGCACGAGACATTAATCCAATGCTGTCTTAATGTTGGTCCAGCGTCGTAGATGCTGGCTTAACATTAAAACACCATTGGATTAATGTTTCGTGTTTGCTGGGTTTTACGGCTCCGTTGCGGGCCGGATCGGGCCCGCAATTTGGGCCGACTCCGCGGGTTTTTGGGCGTCTTGCCCCTCGCCGTTCTCTGTCTAAAAGAAGCCGCTCTGGCTCCGCTCGCGTACAAATAGCCATAAGTGGATCGGGCCATAAAGAGCGGGTATCCAAGAGAGGTGGGCCAGCGAATTTAGACGGATCCAGAAGGATCCGAATTACAGCCCGCCAAAAAGTCAGGCGCACAGTCCCTCGCGTCATCATCCCACGTAAAATAAGAGGCGAGGGGGGGGGGGGGAGCCTCTGCAATGCGGCTGTCTCCGCAACAATGCTGGGATCCATGCACTCACCACAGAGGACGGTACTCGACCCGCAGGTGAACCTCTGAGCGCGGGGGTGCGGATAACATCTGTAGAAAGCAGGTCACTGCACATTAAAATAAAGGCTGAGCGACGGGATTTAAACGCCACCTTTATAGGTGAATTGATCAATTGAATAGGGTTACCCTCACATTTCTCATGAAATAATTGTTGATCTCAGCGTACACTGCATGGTTACCACCATGAAAAAAACACATATTTTGACAATGTCCCATGTAGCTGCGTTAAATTCGGACTATGTACTGCCGTGCATTGCCAAATGGCAATATTTGTTCAATTTAGAAGTAAAAGTATATACTGACTCTGGTCTTTGCAGCGGGTTGTATTTACTGACAATGGACTTGCTATTGAACAAAGCTTTTAAACAATAAAATTATAATTTAAATTTTCACTTATGGCCTGAAGTTGCGTCTTGCTGCCGCGAGCCACAACTTCAATTGGGCGAAAATTGCTCACATGTGTTTAATTTCAAACATTTACAAATCTCCATGGTTAAACTCTAACTTTATCCCCGCTAACAGTGATTTGATCACATAATAAAACATATTAAAAACGACGATAATCAAAGAACACTGTCTTATGAAGAAAGCTAGACCTTTTAACATAACGGGCGGGGGATGTGGTGCAGTGGTTAAACCTGCTTGCTTGGAAAGTTGGAGCTCGAAGGTTCGTCCCCCGCTCTGGCATTCAAGTTTCAAAGACACGAAATGTTTCTTCCCCGCTCATTCTTGAAGATTCAATATTGTTGAGAGCCTCCGTGACCGAGAGGTAGCGTGCTCAGCCTCAGACCCCCAGGGCTCGAATTTTGAATTTTGTGTCTGGGGGGCAGTGTCCTCTCATTTATCTCAACATCCTTACATGCATAGGAGGTTCGCCTGGCCTGGTTTAGCCTACATGTACAGAAAGGTGCCCGAAAAACCCCTATCATTTTATTTCATTTCTATTAACATCATATACATGTATGTATGTACATGTGTGTACGCCTACATGCCTGTTTTCTATCATAACTGTTCGTCTCCTATTGAGCACACAATCAAACAAATTCATCTTATCCACAAAAAAACAACGCAGCACAGATACAAATTAAGCAGCTAGTGTAGGCGTTATTAGTCTGCAACAAAAACATCCGTTTTTATGAAGTTCAGTTTCTTTTAAACTGCTCCACTTTTCAATCCACGTTTTTTACAACTCATCCAAAAAAACACACATTTTGACTCAATTTGTAACGATGTGTGTATGTATACATGTGATTTTTACAAACACCCATTTACGCCGTTCTTCCTTCTTCGCCCCTGACTTGGCTACAAGACGACATATGTCGACCACCAATTACATTGTAAAATCGCAGCGACTGACAAAAGAAATGATAAAACTGGATGCTAAGTCACCAATAATTAGGCGAATACGGTGACACTTTAAGTACACTAGGATGATTTATTTCAGTCCCCTGTTGTTTTTGTAGGCATCGCCCGAGGTCAATACTGCGAAGCCAAAAGGCAGTATCTGCATACTGAGGAGATACTGCCTTTTGGCTTTGCACGGGAGAATACCTTATAGACGTCCATATAAGACGTCGTGGTTCTGGTCCGATGCGGCTAAACATTTTGCCAATATTGGGTCAATGTCTCGTTTTCACGTATTATATTCGGTACTCAAAAATGACAGTCATGCTACACATCCAAGTTGACACGATACATTGCCCCAAAGCTATGCTGGTTCAACATTAGCCCAGCATTGGGCTAATCTGACGTGATTGCTTGGACAATATGGGGGGGGGGGGCGCCCTAATGAAGACGTATTATAACAGGACAGGGCTCCTGCGTGACAAACAGGAGACGTTGACCCAATGTTGTTATAGCATTGAGTCACTGTCTGTGAGGCTGGCCCAGCATTAAAACAAGAGTTTGTCAAAAGGGGTGGGTGAGCACGTTGATTATTTTATATTAATATAATTATTATTATAATTATTATGTTCACGGCACGAGTGAGAATATGATATATGTTGTGAGATGCAGAATGTGCTGGCCGATCTTCATGGACTTTAGTTTTACAGTCTGAATCTTACATGTATATTATAACTTGATAACGGAGATCTGAGTAGCATAAGTGAGTCGTTTTCAGAGCGCATTATTTTACTCAATGCCAAGACAAAACACATTTCTGCCAGCGTTGTCAATGATACGGGAACCCCTTTAAATAGTGCAGTTACAAGGCCAGTTGATTCCACCAAGAAGTTATCCTAATTTCTGTCACCATCTATCATCTATTAGATGTGACACACTCACGAGCTTTCATATTCATAATGATCCATTTATTTTGAGGAAATGCCCTCATTTGAGTACAATATGTTGTTTATATTGTATGTACAGTGATGAGACAATGCTGTAAGGATTTCAGCAAACAAAACCCGTGGTTGGTTCAATGCTGGGTGATCTTCGTGAATTAAATGGATTTTTTTAACTACATAGTCCAAGTTTCTTTGCGATGGTGTGCGACGTATCTAGACCTACAATGTCTTTTTAAAGATGGTGTATACCAAGAAAAACACGTTATTTCTGTCAGTTGTGAATGTCATACGGGAGAAACTCTTGATGCAGAAAAGTCTCAAAACCAGATTGTATCACCATGTGTTATCGATCCAAGTGTGGCACGCTTGAGGACATGCGCAATCGCAACGATTGAGTACGTGCGCAATCGCAACGATTCACATGTTTTAATTAAAATCTTTTCCTCTGAGTACAAGGTGCCTTTTATACTTGGTGTACAGTTAATACTGTAAGGACATCAATAAGCAGGAGGCGTTGACCATTCATGGATCAATGCTGGAAAACCGTCTGCGACGCTGGCCCAGCATTAACCAGCAAAGGGTTCACGTTTGATGTTTGATATGGTGGTTCCCGTGTTCCCTTGCTGTACGTAAGCCGGCGGCCAGACATGAGACGGGCACGCGAAATAATTCCCAAGCCGCAGTCTGGATATGTTCGCCCTGATTTCCCTGACGATCGATCCCGGCGTAAGGGGGCGCCCGTGTGCTGGGGGGAACAGCTGGTCAGGGATCCGGGTAGGGCAGTTACTCAGTGCAGCAGTCTGCGGAGGCCTGATAAAGTCCGCGTGGGCTGGGCACCGGTCAGCGCCGGACGCGGGACAACCGGACAGTCGTATAAGCCCCGTCTTCTCAGGGATCAGCGAAGATGGAAGCCATCCTCGAGTGCCGCGTCTCCCTTCTCCATCCATCTCTCCCCCCGCAGTCCCATCAACCATTGTCTGTATCTGGATCTCAAGACGGTCACAAACACTACGTGCCGGACTGGCCCCGGGATCAACGGAGATTGTCAATTGAGGGACGACCGGGGCATGGCAAGCGCTCGCAATCTGTTTGAGGAAGAACGGACCAGTAATTCGCCGCGTTAGAAGTCTGTTAAACAGGGTCGGGTTGGGAGGTGTAGGCACATTATTATGTGCCTGCACCTCCCAACCCGACCTTGTTTGAACCCGGGTTCACACATCAAATCAACTGGCAATCCCGTTCGCAGCAGATGGCATTGTATCTTCCTTCTCATTCGATTGTTTCCTTTCCTTCCTATACGTATCAATTTGTTCACCGCAAAAAGTGATGCGATACACGATGCCGTACATTTATATCTCGTCAGCATCGTGACTGTGCAGGTTTTCCTTCTCAGCATTAGTAAACAAAAAGATCCTTAGTCTTAGCAATAGGCCTATCTCAACCAATAGGGCATGTACATAAAATGAAATGAAATTCGAATCCTGTGTCTGGAGAGCAGTGCCATTTCAGTCATTTCATCAACCTCAGGAGGTTCTCCTGGCCCAATTTAGCATGTGGCCTAAACCCTCATTCTTTCCTTCATAGATTTATTTGCTCGTGCTGTGTATGATCTTATCTTAAAGGATTCAGCCTCTGATCAAATATAGCCGCATCTCAACACATTATGATTAAAGTCGTGATCATTCCCAGTACAAAGATATAGCTCACGATCTAGCTATATCGATAATCGATAATCGATTCGCGGTATTTCACGGCGGTGTTTACAGGTACATGTAGTATGTACAAGAAAACGACCTTTTCTCCAACATTGTTATTATATGCGTGTCCCTTGTCTCTTGCAGAGTATGCAGGACTGTCGATATGAAGACGAGCGTCTGCAGTTGACATCAAGGTCATGTTCTTCTCCTTAAGCTTGAGAACAATTCTGGGAGCGAGAGTACTGTGGTCTCCTAAGCCAAAACTAAGTATCTGCTTGCTTTGCAGTATTTGCTTATGTGTGGTCTCGTGTGTGGCTCAGGACGTCTAATTATATCCAAGCTACACAACCAGAATTAAGTGAATATTGTATCACAAGAAGCCATGAGTAACCCATTTATATATATCATATGTTATCTAGAAAATTAACGAGCTGTAGTGATACTGGTAAACAAATGTACATTCACAAGTACTAGTAGAAGAGATGAAGTAGAAGAGCATGGCAATTATAGAACTGATAAGGTGTAGGCCTAATGCCACTGATATCCATGGCGATGGTGGAACGTGATGACTGGTCCACGTGAGCAGGACTGATGGTCCCTAGACGAGAGAGTGAGACGGATGCGAGAGAAAAGGAAAACAGAAATAACGCAGCTTATACTTGAATAGTGAGCAGTTATTGCTGTCTGCTATTGCACTACATGATCTGCAGGGAAAAGGCAAACAGCAGTAACAGCAGTAACAGCTAATATATACTTGAAAAGTAAGCAGTTACTGCTGTCTGCCATTGCATTGCAGGATCTGCATGACAAAGGCAAATAGCAGTAACTGCTTATACTTGAAAAGTAAGCGGCTACTGCAGCTTGTCTTTGTATTGCAGGATTTGCAGAGCAGGATAGCCCACCGAATCCAAGGTCACATCACTGTGTTTTTGACGACCAGCTTCGCCAGTCATTAACCCACAATTGAAATATTGTTATACGCCTATCAACCATGGAGACCATGGGTTTTTTTCAATTTGAAATCATCATATAATGTCCTACTCAGCTCTTTCCGCTCCATTTGAATATCTATGTTATGGGTCTACGACCACTATAAATATGTTAATTTTTACAATGCGGTGATCAACTTTAGACGTCAGAATCTGACGTCTACAGACGTCAGATTATGACGTCTAAAGTTGATCCCCAAACTGTAAGAGTTACTCTGTTGACGCAGACGGACACGGACAAACAGAATTCTACTCGCGGAGTGCACCCGGATCCATGATTCTGCCTCTAAAGCTACACGCTTATTCTCGGTCGAGGAAAACGTGAAACATTGAGCATTATATAACGCCGTTATGATATCGCAGTCACGATAGGACACCTGAGCATGCAGGTTTGATAACTTCAAATAAATATCACCACGTCGTGTAACCATGGTAACAAGACCCTGTGGCCTATATAGTTTGTCCGACGGTGGAGAATGGTCTGATATGAAAGTTAGCTTTTCGTTGATTAGTCAATTCTCAGGAGATTGTCACGACATTTTACAACCATTTTTATCTAGTCATTTGGCAACAACCCTGGGTATTTCAAAAGTTTGATCATTTGACATGTAATACAATTCTGAGAATAAACCGGAATGAAGTTAATGGGTTTATAAAGGGACGTCATAATTAAAAATGTAATACATGTCAAATGGTCTAACTTTTGAACTATAATATATTTTTTTTACAACATTTTCAGGACAGATGCCAAGTGACTAGAAAAACGCTTGAGAATTGACTGAGCTAGTAGATACCGAAAAGCTAACGTTCATGTTGGACGAGCTTCCACGGTCGGAAAGACGATTAGAGCTTGTTATATTATAAGTAAACTTAGAGACCATCAGAATTTGTTTGAGTGTTTTACATCGAATTTATTTTCTTTTGGTGCATGTTTACTTCGGCAATATGGTAGGGATTGAGACGTTTCTGGTAGGTCCATCTGCTACTTCCCTCATGCATATTACATCACATACTTGTACAATTGTCATCGCTGTGGACGTGGGAGCTTTATCTGGTTCCAAACAAATCAATGATCGGGGTTTCGGCCACTTTGTCCACACATTCTGGATCTTTGGCGGTGGATCTCCAGCGAGCATGACAGCGATTATGGGCCCTCGTAATGGCTCCGATCCAGCCATAGTTTGAGTCTCTCACGGCCCGCGGGCCGTGAGAGATTCAAACTAGGCTGGATTCAGAACGTGCTGACGCCGGATCCATGCATGATTCACGTGACGGGAGCGAAATACTCGCGGCCGCGGGCGGCAGGGGAGCGTTATTTAAGGTCAGGGGTCGGTGCGGATCGGTGTCTTGGGTGCGCGGCAAGCGCCAGGATTCCTGGCGATGAGTTCAGGATCCCGCGGTCACGCAGCCACGGATACGACCAGGTGGGTGCTTATACCCCCCCCCCCCCTCCAGCCCCACTCCGCGGTTTCATCCCCACGCCCCGCTCGCAAACCAAATTAGGCAATAAATCCCGCGCCGGGATTAGCTCACCTGGCCATGCCGCGAGGTTGGATAGTCCCATCTGGTCCGCCCCGCAGATTCATTATCTGGAGAGTAATTTCTATCTAATAGCGCCGTAATGCCGACAGGACAAAGCAGTCAAGTTAAACACCGGCCCCTGTGCTCCCCGTCTCGCCAAAGGTCGCCGGGCTGAAGCGGTGCCTAACAGCACGAAGCCGGCTTCGTCTTAATACGACTGCCCTCCATCATTTTAATCAATTTTGCTGCTTTTCGAATGCACTGTACAGCCAATTACTTTCACAAGATGAAAACTTCGCATTGATAGGAAAAAACTAATTTTTGGGGAGTTAATTATTGTGGAAGACCTGGTTTTCTTTGGAAAATTAATGTTTAAAATGATCCTGGATATTCTATGATGTCTATAAAAAACTAATAAATTGCAAAAAAGCATTACAACAGTCAACAGTAAATTAACCCTTTAACCGCCGAAATATTCAATCTGAATTTTTACCCACTTGAAGTTGTGTCTCGCTGACGCGATCCACAACTTCAAGATTCGACAAAATGGAGGTCAACAGTTTTCAAATATTGCTGATTGATGTCACATTTTATCTTTAACATGTTTAAAAGGTGGTACCTAATGTGGTAATAAAAAATGAGAACCCGAATATATGCGACACCGGCGGTTAAAGGGTTAAGACGTTTCAATCTGTTAATCCTTAAAGCGCAAACATTAAATAACTGGAATTTTTACCCGCTTGAAGTTGTGCCTCGCTAGCGCGGGCAACAACTTCAAGTGGATGAACATTGCTCATATTTGTTTATTTGACATTTCATTCTCAATAGCAGAGATTTCATCGGGTGATAGAATAGATTTAAAAGGACTGTAGTCGTTCTTAGCGGGCTAGAGGTTAATTTGCCTGCTTACTGGCATCTTTTCATTTTTAATTTGTCAGTTTTCATATTTCCAAAAATATACATCCTCTCTCGCATCGAGTGCAAACATAATTTGTCCTCTAGCAATTAAAGTGTTACATGTGTCACTCAGATGAGTGGCGAACGAGGTGCCACTTAAATTAGTGGAACATAGGGCACGTCGTCTGCCATTTCTTCTTTTATTGGGGCCTACTGCGGATTGATTTATGAGATTCTTACATGCCATTATAATAACGAAACAAAAACAAAGACATATTGCCTATCAGCAAGAATATATAAAAACTTATTATATATTCTTGCTCTCAGTAATGTGCATACAAAGGCATTTCTGGACCCGTATTCTTGTACAAGTTACGATATAGCGTGGGCTTCGGATTGGTCGAGATGTCCATCTCGACCAATCTGAAGCCCATGAAATATCGTAACTTGTACAAGAAAATACGGGTCCTGGCACCTAGGGCCTATATTGTTATCTTTTCTCTTGTTCGTTTTCAAATGTTATTTCAGCCCATGACGTCATGCCAATCAAATGACCTTATACCGACCAATAATAGCGACCACATTCTTTCACTTTGACAAAATATAGAATTTTTAATGAAATTGGTCAAAGTGCTGTTCTCGATGCCTTCACGCCTACACGACGCCGACGCTTTTTCACAACAAGTGCTCAATTCCCAACCTACACCATCCTGACAACAAATGTAGGTTTCATGTCTACCACTGGGTAGTGTTGAACCTACTGCAGGTGGTGTGGAACCTACTGTGAGTAGTTTTGAGCCTACTATAGGTAGTGTAAAACTTATATGTAGTTTGGAGCCTACTATAGTTAGTGTGAAACCTACTATAGGTAGTGTAAAACCTACTATAGGTAGTGTGAAACCTACTCTATGTAGTGTGAAACCTATTCTAGGTAATGTAAAACCTACTATAGGTAGTGTGAAACTTGATATAAGTAGTGTGAAACCTACTATAGGTAGTGGAACCTACTATAGGTAGCGGAAACCTACTATATGTAGTGTGAAACCTACTCTAGGTAGTGTGAAACCTATTCTAGGTAATGTAAAACCTACTATAGGTAGTGTAAAACCTACTATAGGTAGTGTGGAGCCTGCTGACAGGATGGCATCTCGTTGGGACTCGTTACCGATTAATGACTGTCCGGCCGCCCTTAACGCATTTAGAGAAATCGAATGGACTCAACGCAGCAGGGTGGCTTTTTAATTTTATCCTATTTAGAGATTTGCAGTTTGGTTGTGGAGGCAATCTAACCTTTCGCGGTTTACATGATAAATCCTTAAATTATTTATTATTTATTATTTTTAATGAAATTGGTCAAAGTGCAGTTATCGACGCCTACACAACGAATGACGCAATTTCACGCCAAATGCTCAATTCCCAATCTTCACCAACCTGACAACAAATGGAGGTTACTGGTAAGTGTGGAAGCTACTATAGGTAGTGTGGAACCTACTATAGGTGGAGTGGAACTTACTATAGGTAGTGTGGAACCTACTATAGGTAGTGTGGAACCTGTTATAGGTAGAGTGGAAGCTACTATAGCTAGTGTGAAACCTACTAATAAGTAGTGTGGAACGTACTATAGGTAGTGTGAAACCTACTACTAGGTAGTGAGGAGCCTACTATAGGTAGTGTGTAACCTACTGCTAGGTAGTGTGGCACCTATTATAGGTAGTGTGGAACCAACCACTAGGTAGTGTAGAACCTACTGCTAGGTAGTGTGGAACCTACTGCTAGTTAGTGTGGAACCTACTGCTAGGTAGTGAGGAACCTACTGCTAGGTAGTGAGGAACCTACAATAGGTAGTGTGTGACCTACTGCAAGGTAGTGTGAAACCTACTATAGGTGGTGTGGAAACTACTATAAATAGTGCGTAGCCTACTGTAGGTAGTGTGGAACCTGCTACTACTTAGTGTGGAACCTGCTACTAGTTAGTGTGGAGCCTACTGCTAGTCAGTGTGAAACCTACTACTAGGTAGTGTGAAACCTACTACTAGGTAGTGTGACACCTACTAATAGGTAGTGTGAAACCTACTATAGGTAGTGTGGAACCTACTACTAGGTAGTGTGAAACCTACTATAGGTAGTGTGGGACCTACCATAGGTAGTGTGGAACCTACTACTAGTTAGTGTGGAGCCTACTACTAGGTAGTGTGAAACCTACTACTAGGTAGTGTGACACCTACTAATAAGTAGTGTGGGACCTACCATAGGTAGTGTGGAACCTACTACTAGTTAGTGTGGAGCCTACTGCTGGTCAGTGTGAAACCTACTACTAGGTAGTGTGAAACCTACTACTAGGTAGTGTGAAACCTACTATAGGTAGTGTGAAACCTACTACTAGGTAGTGTGAAACCTACCAATAAGTAGTGTGGAACCTACTACTAGTTAGTGTGGAACCTACTACTAGTTAGTATGGAACCTACTATAGGTCGTGTGAAACCTACTATAGGTAGTGTGGAACCTACCAATAAGTAGTGTGGAACCTACTACTAGTTAATATGGAACCTGTTGCCGATTAATGATTGTCTGGCCGCCCACATTTTGAACGATTTTACAGAAATCCAGTGGACTCAACCCAGGATGTTTTTTAATTCCATTCTATTTTAGGATTTTCAGTTTCGTTGTGGACTGAATCTAACCTTTCGCGGATTGACGCAAGTCAGCTTTAAATAGAGTTTCTTCTCAGAAAGCGTTTCCATTGCAAGCTGGCTGATGTCCAGGCAACATTGGGCCAACGTCACTTGCGTCTCGGTTTTCATTTGCGTTCGGATTTGAAATATGCCAAGCAAACCCAGGGAATAGATCCAGTGCTCTTTTAATTCTGGACCAGCGTTGTAGATGGTGGGCCAGTATTAGGCCTTAAAGCGGTAAATGTAATACTAGTAATTCAAATTTTCGACCCACGACTTCAAATGGGCGAAAATTACTCATATTTGTTTAATTTTAGACCAAACATGTACAAATCTTGATGATTAAAAACTAATTTTAGTCCCAATAAGAGTAATTTAAATTAACATTGGGTCAATACATGTGTTGGATGGGCACCACAATTTTGCGCCTACAACCACGACACATTGAATTCATGCTGGTCAAACACTGGCCCGCCGTCTACGACAATGACCCAACATTAAACCTACATGCTCCCCGGGGAGTTGAAATGGCACACGAATGAACAGGTCCAGTGACCAGGGGGTAAGATGTAAAGTCCGATGATAAGTCTTCAGACTTGATATCAGACTATAAAAAACCTGCACCTTTACATTGGTTCAATGCATACTATGCTTACTCGGAATATATCTTCCCTCACATCATTCCTCTACATGTGTTTAACATCATTTTAGTGCCGCATTTGTGTTTGTTAAGAACAACATGCTTTATTTTTCAGTATTAATCATTTTAGCGACAAAAAGATCAACATCGATCGAGTCCAGTAGCGTTACTGCTAATTTTATTTGAAAAAAACTAATGTGCTTTTTTCTTCCTGTTACAATATCAATAACAATTGTTTATAACAAATATTGATATCAATATGTATGTCACTATATGGCTGTCAGCTGTGGGATGTATCCCAACAAATGTTCTGTGAGTTGGTGTAACATCATACGTAGAATATGTTTAAATTACCTTATCGTACCCACTAATGTTTACTGCATCTCATAATAATGATTTGCCTGTAGATGGTCAGATACATTTACGTATCATTTAGTTTAGTTAGAAAGCGATATCTCTTTGAAACATTTATATGCATTCACACAGTTTTAAATAGCACACATTTTGACATTTTTTATCGTTTTCTGCTATGGATAATATATAAATCTAATTATTTGTATGTATATGCTATGTACCCAGAGTACTATTACTAAACCACTATTACGTTCTTCCCGGCACCCTGTTAGCGATCGTGCTTTGATATGAACACTTCTTTGAACACGGATCTGTATTGTCGCGCCTCTGAACTCGGTTTTCCGATGACTTAGACGTTACAGAAGTGTCTTACCCTTTCAGTGCGGGGACCACCTTTAGACGCCAGATTCTGACGTCTAAAGACGGTCCCCGCACTGAAAGAATTAGAAAAATTATAGTGGCCGTAAACATGGTAAACCAATAACATAGATATTCAAATGGAGTGGAAAGAGCTAACTAAAACATTTATGATAATTTCAAAATGGAAAAAAAACTTTATACAAAAATATTTCAGCGCTGTAAGGATTATTATAATTTAATTGAATATCTGCATCTAAACCGCCACTCCAGCAGGTGAAAAGTGGCCAGGTTTGACACTCAGCCCCCCACCCCCCGTGGTGACAACTCGGGTAAGCTGACCTGAAGGATGGGTCGGGATGACGCAATCATCCTTAATTAGCGGGATTACTCAGAAGAGCCGCGCTCTCAACTACATCACGATCAAATGTCACTCACACTAACCCCTTGAGCCCCTTGTCATCCCCTTTCTCTGGTGACAAAGACTTATCCTGTCGTTCTGCGACTATATTACCTTTTTGCAAAGCGTTAGAATCTATCCGGCTCAGTCCACGCACAGACAGCCAATTACATGGACATTTTGAACGTCATTCATGGCTAAAATACTGTTTTATTTTACGTTATTATCACTGAGAACAGTACATTTCAACGTGTGTTTACTCAGTATCTTTTAAAAATTAAAGCCTTCCACCTTGTTAAATCTGACTAATTTTCACCCACTTGAAGTTGTGGATAGCGTTAGCCAGACAAAATTTCAAGTGGGTGAAAATTCAAATGTATTCAGCAGTTAAAAGGTTTATTCAATCTAATTACATTCCGTCTGTTGACTACAAAACCAGGGATAACTACATTCGGCAGCTTGGGTGGGCCGCCTGATTGATAATAATCAGAAAGCTTTCCGGTGCCCACTCGGTCAATTAGCATGATTAGCGACATATCCCGTATCTTAGATCACAGCGATTACATAGATTTGACCAGCAGGTGACCTGAAAGTGACCATATGGCGGGGATGTCTAGCGGTCATCTGATCCTGAATGAACACATACCTGTGTGTGACATTAATTATTTTTGTATAAACCATGCATTGAGACAAAAGGTTTATTTTTTCAATTTGAAATCATCATAAATGTCCTAGTTTTCCTCTTATGCTTCATTGTTATAGGTCTACGGCCATCATAAATATTTTTCACTTCAGTCTGGAGGGCAGTGTCATCTCATTCATCTCACAATCCTCAGGAGGTTTTTCTGGCCCAGTTTAGCCAATATGTGCACAAATGTCTAAAACCCCCATTCATTTCATTTCATTTGCGTCAGAATTTGACGTCTACATAGTCAAATTTTGACGTAAAAAGACGGACCCCGTGGTGAAAGGAATAAACTTACTAAATAAGAAAGGAAAGGGACTACTACTTCACCACTTTAATTCGTTTAATTCGTGGTGGTCAGAAATTTTAACTTTGCGGGAATACACCAACATTCGTTGAATTTAAGAATTTCAATTGTTATTGTTTAGATTATAGTACTGTAATACTTAAATAATAAATAAGTCCTCTGCTATATACCATATGGCTCTTGATATTTTTTTCTAATACTCTAGAAAAATGTCAACTTGAATAAAATATTTAGGTTTCTACGCTTTCCACGGTGTCTTTTTGCTACCATTTAGATTAATATATAATAGCTATTTTATCTCTGGCTTTGGTCCGGGAATCAATAATATGCCCCCATCTACATTTTCATGGCAATGCTGATTAATTTGTAATGATGTTATTATGTATTTTTTATATATCCTTCATGTGCTTGTTTTAATATATAATGCCAAGCTTGATTTTAGGTGTATATATCATGCGATTTTGTAGAACTATTTCTCTATATATACATGTACATATACATGGCACTGACCCAGTAAACACAAAACATTTGTATAACATTTATACACTGTTGGACCAACGTCGAATACGTTGGGTCATCGTTGTATAAATACTATACAAATATTTTGTGTTTACTGGAAAAGGCTACTACATACCATACATGTCTTTGTATTGTTTTTGCGTAATACTCCAGTATATCGAGTTGTATATATCATATTGGTTTCAGCGCTTTCCAGAGTAGTCTATTTTATTACCAGTTCTAATAACAGCTATTTTACCTCAGGTTTTGGAGCAGAAACATCTATTTATCTGATAAAATTATTTAACCTACTGTTAATGTACAAGCTAAGGGTATATTCTTTTGACAACAAACCTTTTTCACAACAAAACTTATCGCCCATCTTTTTACACACGGCTGCTGTGAGGCATTCGACGGACGGATGCACCTCCCGCCACATTATATCTGACGACACCGCATACCGATTCACATCAGTCTCAAAGCAGGGGGACTCGTCTTCTCTTGACCCTTGATTAGCTGTTATAATAAATCGTTACAGCGCGGGGATTCATTTTAAACGTTGGACGTCTGTAGACATCACATTCTGATGTCTAAAGTTTATCTCCGCGCGTTGTTAGCATGGTGAAAGTGAAAATATATCTCATGGCCGTAGACCCATAACATTAGTTATTCAAATAAAGCGGAAAGAGCTAACTAAGAGATTCACAATAATTTCAAATAAAAAAATGTTGTTGTCTCTATGGTTTGTATAAAAGAATTTCAGCGCTTCAACCCTTTCAAGCCTGAATTTGCCATTGTCACCTTTATCCACTATTGCTGGCACAATTCTCGACTTGTAGTAGTGGATGAAGGTGAATTGAAGTGAATAACAATTGAAAAAATATCGTTATTAATTAAACAGTTCGATGGTTGTTTTTTTTTGTTCCAAAAACTCTTAGTTTGTTGGAGAATTACGTCTGTTTTCATATATTTAAAATAGTGCCTTTTTGCATCGTGAGGGTTCAAATTGTTAAGGGTTGAGGTAGACTGCAACCAGATGACAAGCACTGGTATAATATCCTAGGGATTAAAGATGAGAAAGTAAAACCATTCACCGCTTATTAAAGATAACATTCACATATAAATATACTTTTATCACTCGCAGTTGATATAGTGCCGGTAATTCCAAGCGAATGATAACAATAAAAAATACTAAATGAGATTTTGTTTTAATAACAACTATAAAATAACGTATATTTAATTTCTTGCCATCGATCTCGATGGTGGGAGATATGCTGGTAATATAATGAATATGTCAGGATAAATTAGCCAGAAGCAGTATGCTTTATTCCAACATACAACAGTCAATGTGTGACAAGTGCCAATCATTTGAGTGTCACATACAACACTTTGACTGCTAGAGGATGATATGCGTGGTTTAGCTATGAAATGTTTGTATTCTACATTTTTATATATTGGAGTAGAGAAGTAAAAATCACTATGGTATCTTGAGCATTTTTCGTTCTTTTATCCGCACATCATGTTGAAAAAATAAGACTTGGGCGTGGTGCGCACGAGCACCTCAACTGAGATCTTATCTGAAGCCAAACACGCTACCTTCCGGTCACGGAGGCTACCCACAGCACTTAATCTGTAGGAGTGAGCGTTTCTTTGATATGGATACAAATGTAAAATAATGTCAAACATTTCGCGAATATCTGGGAAGAATTTGGACAAAATTCAATTGATTTAATTCATTCGCCGGTAAAAAGCATGGAGAATGGATATTGTAAAACATATTTTTTTGCTAGAAGTAGGTGGTCGGTATATTCTACACAGTTTAACGCCTGCATCCTCGTTGCAGATAACTGGTGTGTCCGGTGTGTTAAATTGTTTAAGTCGGCAGTTTGAATTCTGAGAGATGGCATACATGCTCGGTACCCGACCGCCAGGGATCGAATTTCGAACTCTGTGTCTGAAGGGCAGTGTCATCTCATTCATCTCACCATTCTCAAGAGGCTCTCCTGAAATAGTTAGGCCTACCCAGTAAACACAAAATATTTGTATTACATTTGTACAATGTTGGAGCAACGTCGGGGACGTCGGGCCGACGTTGTACAAATGTTATACAAATGTTTTGTGTTTACTGGCTATATGTGTACAAAGGTGGCGTAAAACTCCAATAATTCGCCCAACACCAACGATACAGATTGTATGGATTCACATCACTGTGTTTATTCCGACCGGCGTTCATGATATCGTAGATATCTGTAAAGCTCCCCTGATAAAAGTTGGAGAGCGTCGGACATCGTAAATGAAAGCTGCATGGTGAGCGTATGCCGAGGACTGCAACGCCAAATTTGGCTGACATTTGAAAATTCTTTAGTACAATTTAAACACTCGCAAACAAGTCCGTCCCAGATATAAACCATTTGCCAGCTAAATCAGCTTTTTTAAATTTAATAATAATAAGCAACTACTTTTTAAGCAAGAAAATACTGCTGTTTGCATTTGTATTTGCTAAACACTTGTATCCCTGCGACCTTTTTGTTACACAATTGCAGTCCTGTGCACGACATTTCTGATTAAAATTTTGTTTCGGCTATTACATTTTTGTTATGATTTGAAATACATTACATAATTAAATATAAATAGATTGTTTTAGACTTATTATATCAAAACGTACACGTAGTGTTTTGCGCATTTAATTCAATTGCCCTTTAAAAGGCTTGTATAAAGATCAGCATATTCGGCAAAAGTATCTCAACTCGAAAGACGTAACGCTAAATGCCTAAGCCATGTGAACGTCATTTTTTATATATAAACCGATTATTAAAATCAAACACATCTGCAAAAAATACACCAAGATAGGAATTATTATTCTATCTGAGAGGGAAATTCCATCACAGATATATTTTTTCTTTTGCTACAAATAAAAAATCAATTAGATCCTCTCAAAATAAGTCGAATGGACTGTTTTACATTTGATAAGAACTAATCATCAATCTTTATTGTGTTGTAGGCCAATTTTGGTGTCGTTTAAAAACAGTAGATGTAATGTAAACCCAGAAATGAATGGGGTTTTAGGCCACCTTTGAGCACATACAGGCTAAACTGGGCCAGGAGAACCTCCAGAGGATGGTGAGAAGAATGAAATGACACTGCTCCTCCAGACATAAGATTCGAAATTTAAACCCTTGCGGTCTGAGGCCGAGCTCGCTACTTCTTGGTCATGGAGACTCCCCACAATATTGAATCTTTACGAGTGAGCAGGGAAGAAACACTTCGTTTCTTTGAAACTTGAATGCCAGAGCGAACCCGCGATCTCCGATTTCCCAAACAGCCAGCTTTAACCACTACAACAGGACCCCTGCACAAACCAAGAAAAAGACTAAAGGACAAATACACGTTAATCAATTTGATATAAATAATATATCCTGGTGTAACATGTGTAATTATTACTGTATTTTTATCAGATTGTGTATTAAACCTTACAACGCTGAAATTATTATGTGTAAACCATGGAGACCAACGTTTTTTGTATATGAAATCATCATAAATGTCTTGGTTAGCCCGTTCCGCTTCATTTGAATACCCATGTTATGCTTCTACGGGCATAATGAATATTTTACTCTTTCGGTTCCGGGATTGACTTTAGACGTCAGAGTCTGACGTCTATGGACGTTAGATTCTGAAGTCTAAATTCCATCCCCGCACTGAGCAAGTTAATGTGATATTCACGTTTTCAGCATTTCTGTTTGCTTTCAAACAGACAATTTGAATAAAAAATAAACATCGAGTTTGTAAGATTGGCATATGTTTGATCATGTTTAATTATAATTCTCCAATTCTCTCTGAAACGCGGTTTCTGAGAATGGTGTCGGCAAACACGAGCCATTGAGCCGATGCGTGGTCAACATTGACCCATCATTGGCTCAATGTCTCTACGACGGTGGTTCAACATTGGTCTAACATTGGCTGGATGTCTCGTGTTTTCCTGGTTGTGTGTATTTTGGCAGGGTGATGTTGGGTCACGGGTCAGGCGGAGGGACAGGCTGTGGAAGCAGACCCTGTTGATTAGTGTGGGGACCCGGACCGCGGGTTTATAGTGGAGTCACACGGGATGGGGCAGTCCCGATCTCTGTTTGCCTGACCAGGCCGCGACCTCCCGGTACTTACAGTCGGCCTAGTGTGGCTTGACATGGAAACTGGCATGCGGATTGTTGTGAAGCTCGTTGTCCCATACCCCATAATCTGGAACGCTGGAGGAATGAATGAATTGGACTCGGGACAACTTCACGTCGCATGGATCGTGTCTAATTCACTCATTCTTTTGACTGCTTTCTTGTACTTACTATATAAGTTAAATTGGCTCAAATTAGATCCAGAGAAAGAAGGATGATACAATATAACTTTATTATCTTTCAGACGCGTCATCGCCATGAATTATTCATCTTTATAAAAAATATTCATTTTGCGCAGCTTCAGAAAAATGTAACGTGATCTAATCAATTCCGTTTGAAATTGTTATTTGACTGACGCTGCATTGAACGCCTAATTATTGTCTTGTTTTGCTCTTCTTTAAATGCCTTTCGAATTGTATGATCTTCGAACATGTCCTTCTGACATAGTGCCTACGATTAATGTTGATGACTTCTTATATATAGCATATACAATTATCTGTACGCTTCACACACGTTACCCTTGGTCAATGAAACTGTCCATTCATGTGCCACTACAACTCCTTTTTTAATATACAACACTGTAGCCATTTCGGCTAAATCAAAATAAAGATGTCCAAGGTCGAGACGAGCGAAGCATGATATTTTTCTGGAAACCTGCACCAAGCGGGGATTGTTAAACGTCAAAAATATGTTGTTGTAGGCCATACTGGTATAAACACATGGTACTGATCTAATTATCGTCTGGTGCTCGATGACTATTCAAATCGGCTGCTTGAGTGGTTGAAGTGAAGTGCTCTCGATAATGTTTGCGTACTCCACCCACCCATTCAAGGTTCGGACATGTAGTAAACACTCCCCAATTTAAGTGGTCTGAATTCCGTTAACCTTCCTTTCTGTGATCAATACAGAGAATAAATGAATGAATGGAGTTTAATTATGCCACCTGTGCGCATATATAAGCTAAACTGGGCCGAGAAAATATCTTGAGGATGGTGAGATGACTGAGATGACAATGCCTTTTAGAAACAGGATTCGAAATATGAGCCCTCGCGATCTGAGGCCGAGCACGCTACCTCTCGGTCTCCACAATGCTGCATGAGTGAGGGGTGAAGAAACATTTCGTTTCTTTCGAACTTGAATGCCAGAGCAAGGGATGAACCCGCGATCCCCGAATTTCCAAGCAGGCAGCTTTAACCACTGCACCTGACCGCCCCCCACCCCCTCCCACCAAGACAGAGTAAATTAAGTCTTCCACAAAATATAAGTTAAATTATTAATGAACGTAATGAAAGCTGCAATAATAACGAAAGCCACAGAACTTGGGTGATTGTCATCCCTATGCGATTTTCATAAAAATATAATTGGCATTGTTAACATTTTACCCACTTACAGTTGTTTTTTGCTACCGCGACCGCTTCAAATGGGTGGAAATTACTCATATTTGTTTATTTTAAAACTAAGCATTTTAAAATGTTGATGTTTAAACACTTATTTCATGATTTAACCTGCCAATAAAGCAGATCACAAGCGATTATGGTCGTGCTCGGCGATTTGATGGTCACGAAAATACCAGCTGCAAATACATTTAAAATTTTAGCCTGTTTCATTTTACATTTTATGTTTTAACAAGGATTTACACGTGTGTGCCTTTTCAGTCAATGGCTATGTCGTGACAAGTCAGCTCAGATCGGCATCAAAGCGCCGCCCGGACTTCACCAAGTGTAAGCTGACCCAAGCACTAGATCCACAGAGTCCATCAGACAACTGTCTGATGAACTGTGTGGATCCAGTGCTTGGGTTGACAGACGGAAGGGTCGAGAAATATGCGAGGCATCCGACACGGCCAGGGACAGCTCCCAACACAATGCCTGTTGACAATACCTGAAACGGGCATGCCACTTCATATCCAGCACGGCGATTGGTCAAATAGTTCAACTTCCGGTGTGGTCCGTCCCCGCATAGGTGCGTCTCTCGGGATCCGGACCAAAGGGGGAGATGGACGGGACCCGGTCGTCGTGTTTACATGGCCCTCCCCGGCCCTCAAGGCTGGCTGCATCTCTCATCCGATTTAAAATTCAGATTCTCCATTGTGCATGCATAACTGGAGATTATGCTGCCAGGGAGTGGAGTGGGCCCCCCGCGATGCTGACGTGTGACAGTGCTGGGCGCTGACAGGTGACACGTCGGGCGTCGTCGCGGGATCACTGCGGCATATAACGGCCAGTGACAGCTGTCTGGATCAGAACTATGTCTGGATGGGACTCCTAACCATTCAAGTGCTACATTGTAAAATATAAATTTTCACCAAGTCAAAGTTGTGTCTCGCTACCGCGACCCACAACTTTAACTTAGTGAAAAATAATTTTAATCAAATTTAATGAACATTATAGTTTTCTTAGAAATGTTCATATAACCAGGAGAATTAGTCAGTAAGTTTATTTTGCGAAGAGGCCATCGACCCATAGTGCTGTGCATTATTGATGTGTATTTGTGCTAACAATTTCATTCCAATATCTCTTGTTATCATGTTTATAGACATAGCAGGAAATGTGATATTATTGTTCAAGGTAATATGTATTTGATGTTTTCAATAAGTTCAAAAAGGTTGTAAAGTAAGTATATGCACGTATATATATGAAAGATTCCTTCGTGTATGTGTGTATTGTCATACCTTTCAGAACGATTACAAGCGGCTATATACGTGATTAGAGCTTAAAGGGTTAATGTGGCATTGTCTCCCTTCACCCAGTTGTTTAATGTTGGGCCAGCATCGCAGACGATGGGCCAGCATTAAACCAGCATTGGGTCAAAATATCGTGTTTTCTGGGCTCCCATCCATGAACATAATAACACAAAAAAAACGTGAATCAGCCATTCATTCTTCTGCTGAAGATATCACCAAAAACAACATTTTAAGCACACGTTTTTAACCCAATGTTTAATTGTTTTTGGGCCAGCGTCGAAGACGGCGGACCAACATTAAATCAACATTGTTTCAATGTACAGTGTTTGCCGGATAACACTCTAACAACATGTGACGTCAGTCGGCCATTTTTCTGGGGCAGACCAAAAACAACAATTGAATAATTAATTCTTATACAAACACATCTTATGAAGACATCGGGATGGGTTTTCCCTCATACATTATTTAAATGATTCAAATTCAAATTAGTTTACTTATGCGTTATCTATTTTTATTACATTATTAAATAATATAAGCGATTATAATAATAACGTTATTATTATTTCTCTATTGTTGTTATAATAATTATTTGTTTTAGTGCACCAGTAATGATATCGTATATGAAACTGCAGGTATTACACTTACGCTTTTTTTTAGATGCATCAAAGTCTCTAGAAAGATTTTACAGACATTGCCAAATGGATATAATTATGTACCCCTGGCAAGTTTACTGCGCATCAGTTACTCTCACCTTCTTACATGGGGAGACATTGGGTCTGAGTGAACTAGAAGCTGGCAATTACATGTACCTAAAACAAAACCGCACATAAGACCCCAGTCTTCAGTGGTTAAATAAATTTAATAGTTTTCAACAGGACATCTTTTAGGTAAATAACAAATTACTTTTCTTTGTCTGTCGCTCAACATATTTTCCTTGCTGAATAATGATCATCCGGCTTATCCTTGAATTGATAAAATTTCCACAGAGTTTAAACCCTTATCCGCCAAATTATTCAATTGGCATTTTCAATCACTTAAATGTGTGTCTCGCTGACGCGATCCACAGCTTCAAGTGGGTGAAAATTATTCAGATTTGACAAAATGGAGGTCAACGATTTTGAAATCTAGCTGATTGATGTCACGTTTTATCATTAACGTGTTCATGTTATTTAATGTGCTAAGAAAAAATAAACCCGGATATAATCGGGACCTGTGGTTAAAGGGTTAATTATTTCGCCCGAGATGTTCGTGCTTCAGTGATGAGTGTTGAGCGCGCATATCTGATGCCGTCACCACCGTGGCAGTGAGAGGCCGAGAGACAGATAGCTAGATGGAGAGGGAGATAGACGCAGGGGGATTAGCAGGGGGTTGTCCCCGACATTGTGCTAGCATATTGAACAGCAGCCATATGCCACGTCTTCTGGAGAAAAACGAACGGTCCCCGGCCTGGTGCCGGCTGGAAGAAGACGTCGGTCTAACGTCCAGCCGGCACTATGTAGACACCCTGTGGGACTTCTCCTTCTTCGAGGCAGCTTCCGGCCCAGTACGCACGCGCAGGACAGATCCGCATCGAGGAAGTGCGAACCCTGCCTGTTGATACACGGCGACGTCACCCCGACAATCATCTGCACTCCGCCCGCAGTAAATAATCAAATAATAGGGTCTATATGAATCGATTATTCGCCTGCAAAGTAGCATTTATGAAGCCAATTTGACCGTTTCCGCCGCTACCCCCCCCCCCCCGGATCGTGATGCCTTTATCGTGGCACCATCGGGGAGTGGATGACACAATGCCTACGTCTATATGAGCTGTAACTACGTTAGCCCAAAATCGCTGGGACATTTTTATTATAAACCATAGGAGCCAAAGGTTTTTTTCGATTTGAAATCATCATAAATGTCTTAGGCAGCTCTTTTTGCGTCTTTTGAATACCTATGTTATGGATCTACTATAAATAGTTCACTCTTTCAGTGCGGGGATTGACTTTAGACGTCAGAATCTGACGTCTAAAACCAGTCCTCGCGCTGGGAGAGTTATTCCCAATGTAGCAGTTTTATTTGGGCGACAGGATAACACGATAATTTTAACATCAAGCAGAAATTTATTTATTTCACAATCATGTGGTCCACATATATAGCGAGGTAATCAAGATGGCAAGGCAAGGCAAATGATGTTAGCTTAAATGGTACGGGCATGCATTGAATATCCACTAACTTAAAACCTCTTACTCAGCTTATGTATTTTAACACTGCTAATTTGAAGGGTACCACAAAGAATAAATTAATCTGTTTATGTTCATGCAAACCTACAATTTCAATAGAAGACAACTGATCAAAGCTAAGCCTGAATGATTCAAACGTGAACTATCGCAGCTGGTACCTTGTACCGTACCTTGTACCTAGTTAAAATCATTATAATACCTCCTCATTATAGACAGTATATAAATTTGCTTGAGAGTCCAGGGTGATTACTGGAGTAGTACTGAACTGAACTCATCTGTATTTCTGGTTTAGGGTCTATCTAATAATATAACGTTAACATTATTATATTAGCCAGCTACATATGCCCATTCTAATATCTATGTCTTCATTAACCAGGTGATGAGATACCCATTATAATATCTATGTCTTCATGCAGCTATGGAGGAAAACTAGTATGAGATAAGCTGCGATGTCGGTGCAGGCCTACGCATTAATGATAAACACGTGTCATTGGTATCCGTACCGTCATCCGTATACGCCATTCGTATCTGTATATTTCACGAACGACTCACTGTTCTCACTGGTCTATATACGGACGCATAAAATAAAACCTATAGTGAAATCTGCATGAGCATTATGAATGTCAGTTGTGCTGAAATTACTTTTATCATAAATACGATATGAATAAACACGATATGCTTATGTTACGTACATAGCCTACGAATTATCGCCGAATGCGTACGACCTACGTACGTCGAGCAGGATGGATCTCACCACGAAGTAGATCATTGCCACTGCGTCGGTAAGCCTCGCCCAGCCATTGTAATGTCATCAAAGAAAAAGCAATGATCATTTACGAGATCCGAGAGAAACAAAACTCTAAAAGCATCCGTCGTTAGCGTATAATGTGCGCTGGATGGGCACGCAGCAGACACCAGAAGCCGGTTCGGCGTTAGCCGGACGCCGGACCAGCGTCGGAGACGCTTGTCCGGCGTCCGGCCAACGTCGAACTGAGGTCTCGTTCCCCCCGCGTATCGTGATTTAGGGGCATTACAGAGGGAGTGATGAGGCTTGGGTAATTTCCTCGTCAAGTTTTACATGCTGTCAGATCTGCAGTATGGAATTCAGTTCTGCCTGTGTGTTGCTTTTGTCTGGGCGGCATGTGTTCTAAAGTATTCATGTGTCTCATACAGGAAACATACTAATACTAATGATCGATAATCATGTTTGTTTTCTCGTAATGCCGACCATGTCGTACAAACACGAAACCTATTCATGCAACACTCTAATGGGATTATAAAGCCATGGATGCAGAACACGATATGACTTTGTGTTATAAACGTTGCGTTGTGTACATGTTAGTCTGGGCCCTGTTTCATGAACAAAAAATGTTTGTTTGTCAAAATCCTCGTGACCTTTGCGTACGTCATAAGATAATGTGAAAAATTCTTTGATTTTTCTCGTATATTTCCTGTTTTGATATGAATATATTAGGTAGTTAACGAGCGCCCGACCCACTCGTTAGCAATTCTTTTATCGCTGACGAGCAAATACGAGACTAATGCGATAGTAAACCGGGCTTTTGACGAATTGAAATTGGTATCCTTTTTCACTCTTATCATGTAACCAAAGAGAACGGTACGTTGGAAAGAAAGTCCCATTGGGAAGATTAGGCCTAGTATAGTAACCCCAGATGCAGTACCCGAACCCAGAGCTATAGACGACACGTTATTAACCCTTAAAGCACTGAAATACGTTAGTATAAACCATGAAGATCAAAGGGTTGTTTTAATTTGAAGTCATCATAAATGTCTTAGTTATGTCTTTCCGCTTCATTTGAATACCTATGTAATGGGTATGCGGCCATTATACATATTTTTACTCTTACAATGGTAGGATCGACTTTAGACGTCAGATACGTCGGATTCTGACGTCTAAAGTCGATCTCCGCGCTGGTAAAGGCACTGTCTCATTTTAACGTTCTTGTCCAACATCTTAACTGCGTTCGTGAAAATATATTTTCTGACAGAACGTAGGTAAACGTTTCAAAAAGTTACGAAAATCTTCCCACACGCTGACCTGATTGCGTCCATGTGCATTCCTTCCGCCGTTCACGGCGTCCTTCTACCGTCCATATACCGCCCAGTCAACGTTCTTACTGCGTACTACAACGTTTTTCTGTCATTCTGTCACCGTCCTCGATGACCTTCAGCCGCCCGTACTTCGTCCATGTAAAGTCCTCTGCGTTCCTCTGAAGTCCGTCTAGCGTGTGAGGTGTGCTGTTTGTGTTGTTCCGTGATGTGCGGGGAGATTCGATGGAAAAGCTCATCGAACATTTCTAGAGGCATCCGCATCTAGTTGATGAAGGCAGCCTCATCTTCTCGCCGTAGTTCAACCATCAGCTGATCACGAGTACAAACGAAACTGAGGGCGACGCAGTATCCAGGGGCGGGTCCAGCAGATTAGACAGCGTCGCCTCCTTCGCTACAGGTAGTCAGGTACATGACAAGATAATTGTTGTCAACTTCATTCTGCAGAAAAACCAACATGCACTCCGGGTCCACCTCTACAGCTCTTCAGTTTGTTCCATATCGGTTGAGCTCATGTGAGCAAGTGAGGAGTAGCTCAGAGGAATCTCCTTGTTATCATGTTTATACTCTCTCACAAGACTGTATACAAGATCTGTAGGCTACTCGGTCGGTACTGGAACGCTTAGGTCGGCAGAAGGGCGACAAAGACTAGTGAACGCCAATGAACGCTGGCAGAGCACCGTAAGAATGGTACATGGTCTGTATGGGGACTCTTGGCGAGCGTTAAGAGGGCGCTCGCTGGGTTTTCATCGTCCATCGTGCAACCGTCTGTTTTTCATCCCGACCCCCCACTCACCTAAAACGACCGTCCATTGCTCACAAAACGCTCAACGCTGAACGTTGGAAAACGCTGCAATTTTTGACATGTCACAAAAATTCTCTCCCCGACCCTATCCGTTCTCCGATTACCCCGACGACCATCAACGGTCATCTGGCGCCCCTCCTCCGATCTCCAACGTCCTCCAACGTTCGTTTGCGTTCTGCCCCCTTTTCATTAAAGTTTGACAAACTTTGTCCAGAACTTTGTAGTGAGACAGGGCCTCAACCCTTTAACCGCCAAATTATTCAATCTAAATTTTCATCCACTTGAAGTTGTGTTTCGCTGACGCGATCCACAACTTCAAGTGAGTGAAAATTATTCAGATTTGACAAAATGGAGGTCAACTGTTTTCAAATATTGCTGATTGATGTCACATTTTATCTTTAACACGTTTAAAAGGTGTTACATAATGTGCTAATAAAAATGAAAACTCGAATATATGCGGCACCGGCGGTTAAAGGGTTAAGGGTCAACGAATTACAACAACTCATTACCTCAAGACTTACGCGCGGACCATTCATGTAATATATTTTTGGTGATCTAGAAGAGTGCTATGTGGAGATTCTTGGTTCACGAACTATTATTGGTATGTACCATGAATCCTGCAGAATAATAAATTAGTTTTTTTTGGTAAAGAATCCAGAAAAACGCGGGACGCACCACAGATTCTTAGAAAAGTTATACAAAAGTTATAGGCCTACAAATATCACGGATGCATCCGAATATTCGTGAGGTAACCATGACTGCAACTTAACAATAAATGCAGCTCAATTTTGATGACTATACAATGGTCTGCACCCCATATCTGCTCTGCAAAACCAAAAAAGCAGTAAGTGCTTACTTGAAAAGTAAACAGCTACCGCCTTTTGGCTTTGCACTGCAGATTTTTACAAGGGGGCTTCTTGACGACTGGCATCCTTCCTTCGGGGGGGGGGGGGTGCCTCCCGTTTCCCTTTCCCCTGTAATCCCGGGCAGGCGGGATTAGGCCGCGGACGACATCTACTTCCCGGGATCCTGGGGATTGGCCCTCCGTACGTACGCCGTATTTCTCTATGATTTCTACGTCTGCTAAGACCCCGGCTCATCGCCGTACCCCGCTCCCCATCTATTACCCTGTAAACACGGGGTGCCGACTACGACACTGACACGACGGCGGCACGGTGCGGGGCCAGCGTGCGGCACGCCGGCCCCGCGCCGTGCCGCCGTCGGACCGCAACCCCGAGTTTTCAGCTTGCCCTGTCATCCCCGTACTGGCCGCGTCTCCGGCCGCTCAAACTATCACCTGACAATCACGGTCAAAACCTGCCTGCGAGTTGGCACTGAACTGCGATTCTGAGGCATCTTAGTTTGAATCCAACGCTACTTTCTCGCTTGAGATTTCCACGAAGATCAAAGTCTGTGTCCTATGTGCTCACCTTCTGTGCTTTCCTGCTGCGATCCATAAATGCATATTTGATGAAGATATTTTGTCTAGCAATCCTCGGCAATACCTGTCTCTGCGACTTGGCACTGGACTGCGATTCTGAGGCATCTCAGTTTGAATCCAACTTAGACACTACTTTTCGTTCACTGGGTGATATATCCATGACGACCAGCATCTATGACTTTCCTTATGCTTTACTGCCATCAATAAATTGACATTTAATAAAGATATTTTTGATGTCATCTCAGACACACCCATGAAGAAGTATCGTCTAATAATACCAGATTACTGCACAATATAAATACAGACCACAGAAGTGCCCGAGCTCCGTGGCCCGGCTTTGGTCTGTTTGAGTGCTATAGATAAAAAATAGCCATCAATTGATGGCAGGAGCCCTCAGCCGTAGGCTCTATCCATCAATATCAAGAAAAAATGAGAAAAAATGACCCCCACTACTACCATGTCATTTTTTTTAATGGCTGCGGCAGCCATGTTTTTTTCAATGGATTGATCCCAAAAGATAATCAGATCATCAGAAATACCTAGAGAACAGCCATACCAAATTTGAATGCAATCCAAGCAACGGTTCATAAGTTATCGTGCCCACAAGCTTTTTAGGCGGCCATCTTTTTTTAAATGGTTGCGGGGGCCATTTTTTTTTAATGGATTCATTCCAAAAGTTAATCAGATCATCAGAAATACCTAGAGAACAACCATACCAAATTTGAATGCAATCCAAGCAACGGTTCATGAGTTATCGTGCCCACAAGCTTTTTAGGCGGCCATCTTTTTTTAAATGTCTGCGGCAGCCATTTTTTTTTAATGGATTCATTCCAAAAGGTAATCAGATCATCAGAAATACTCAGAGAACAATCATACGAAATTTGAACGCAATCCAACCAACGGTTCATAAGTTATGGTGCCCACAAGCTTTTTAAGCAGCCATCTTGGAAAATGGCCGCTTATGGCTTGGTGCCAAAAAAAAAATATATAGGATGAATAGCCCAGGCACATAGGTCATGTCTATAAAAAATAAACAAAATTCATCAGGTAACTTTTTAGTAACAGCTGAATTTCTGACTGCCCGCCCGTACGCCCGCCCGCCCGCCTCTGGTGATCACTATACCCCACAGCCTTGATGACTGAGGGGTAAAAACGGCTTGATATTTTGTGAAGATAGCAGTATTGGTTTTCCTCGTGGGCCAGAATCCTGAATGTCATCAACACTCCATGATGCATCAACACTCCATGATGATATCAACACTCAATGATGCACCAACTCTCCAAACTGGTATAAAAACTCAATGATACATCATAATCCATGGAGCATCATGATCCCATAATAACACTCTATGGGGCATCAACACTCAATGATGCATCAACACTCAATGAGGTATCAACACTCAATGAGGTATCAACACTCTATGATGCATCATTATCTCATATCGACACTCCTTGAGGGATCAACTCCCAATGATCCACATACAGTACAACAATAGGATCAGAGTAGGGGCCTACTCAGATTTGAATGATTTATTTACTAATTTACCTTTTTTTCTATTAAACTATTTCAGAGAGAATTGTTAATGAGCAAACAAAGGATCACACCGACCATTACATTTCAGAGACAAAGCCAACCCGCGCGACAAATAAAGATCAATCGAGGCAATCAATGACTATTGGCTCGGTTGATCTTCATTTGACGCGTGCACCTTAAAGCAAAATTACAAGAGCGGAAGATGTGAATCTCATTGCTCACTATTCCCTTGGTGCAGCCTTTCCCCGGCTGCTGTCACGGCGTTAATTACAGATGCCTCTGTGATGCTTAGTTATCCTGACTTGGCCGCGTTCATATTTAATTATGTAATTAGAAGCTGTGCGCGAGACAAAAGCGAGTTTCTAATCCTAGCCAGCTGCAAACAGGCGGGGAAGGATTATTGTGGATTAGCTGGGAGGGCTGTCCGGCCTAAGCCCTGCTGCCAGGCCCTGGCCCCCAAACCCCCTGTTATTTATCTTCCATTGATCCTGGTACAGCACCCATGTGTTGCATGCCTACATTTCCCTCTACTTTCTGGTCCTCTCCTTAACCCCTGCAGCGCGGAGATTTTTTTGTATAAACCATGGAGACGAAAGGATTTTTTCAATTTGAAATCATCATAAACACCTCAGTTAGCTCTTCTCCTTTCATTTCAATACCTATGTCATAGGTCTACATTTTGTAATTCTTTCGGTGCGGGTTCCGTCCTTAGACGTCAGATTCTGGCGTCTAAAGACGGTCCCCGCGCTGTAACGGTTAACATTGCAGTCCGTCTCCTGCTACAGTCTGACCATGCTGTGGCACCCGCTCTTGACAGAAGGCCTGTCACCTCTGACAATCGGTGAAAAGAGGCCCGAATAATCACAGGCCTGCTTCCATATTCAGCTGGTGTTCCAGTCCTGCAAGATTTATCGGCTCCCGTCGAGAAAAAGGGGTGCGCACGCAATGACTGGTGCCAGAAATATTCCACAATGCCTTGTTGGAAGCAACACCACGCGAAGGAAACAACAGTAACTGCTCATTTAAAATACAAGCAGATACTGCTGTTTGCCTTGGCATTACACTGCCATGGGAGTAGTAGTGGTCCCGTCACAGAAGACGCCAGCTCAGCGCTGGCACATTGCTGTACCAGCGCTGAAGACGCTGGCACAGCAATGTGCCAGAGCTGGGAGTCCACGTGCGCCTATGGAATAATGCCCTCAGTGATACGACATCGAGTGCACATACCGGCACATCCCGACCAACCCCTTCAGGTTCTAAGCATGGTCTGTAGCTGATGGCAACGTCATGCGACCCAAAGTAAATCCGGTTGCCTGCAACGTTCGCCAGCATCCATATTGAAAAAAAACCACGTTTTCAGCTGTGAAGGAGGCTGCATATAGGGAGCCACGAGCGGTTGTTTTTGCATCTCAAATAAATGAGTGACTATGTGAGTGAATATTCCTTTACGTCGCTTTCTGCACAATTATGGCAATGTCGCGACAGAAGGAAGCCCGAAGCCTCGACTATGCAGTCGTACTCTTATTTCGAATGACTTCAAGGTTTCTTTATAGTGCATAGTACGATAGGCAGCACTATGCACTCCAGGCCTTTTAACAATTTGGAGCACTGTATATGCACAACCACGATTACAATTATCCAGCCAGACCGGGATTCGAACCTGGTACGCCCAGGTTATAAGCAGGGGCGGATTTAGACCGGGTTGACAGTGTCCCAGAACCCTGTCAGCATTTTCATATCGATCGGATTACAGCGTTTCAGACCTAAAAGAACGGTCATTTTTAGGTCTGGAACCCTGTCAGCGTTTTTATAACAAAATGACCGTGTTCCAAAACGACAGTGACTATATTTCGTTCATAATAATCAAGGAAACAAGTTATTTAAAAAGATTGATTAGCCCAATCGTTGGCGTTAAAATGTGTATTTATTAGTAAATTGGAACCCTGTCAGATTATTTTCTGGATCCGCCCCTGATAAGCCCCAGTCGATACGAATGAGCCACTGGGGCCGGCCTCTCAAATAAATACATTTATTAGGCCCTATACTGCTCTCCATAGCCAATATACAGCATATTCTTACTTTACAAATAAGCAGATACTGCCTTTTGACTAGGCATATCACGCACTATATAAAACAGATTCAAGTGCGTAAACGTCATGTTTATCTGAACATCTAAACTTGTCTGACGCATTAGGAGTATGAGTTTTGTTAAAATTATATCACAATAATCCAACGCTGAAATCTTTTTGTATAAACCATGGATACCGAAGTTTTTTTTTCAATTTGAAATCATCACCAATATCTTAGTTAGCTCTTTTCGCTTCATTTGAATACCTATGTTATGGGTTTATGACGATTATAGTATAATATATAAAATATAATAAAACATGTATAATTATACATGTTTTATTCTTTCAGTTCAGTTCTTAAGACGTCAGATCTCTACACTCGCTAAGAGGGCTAATTTGTTAAACAATAGAAGTCAAATTTCATCAACCATGTTAACCGTTGATGCACATGGCAAGTTTCGACGTGTGCCTGTGGCAATCATAACTGAAACGAGCTAGTAAGTTGTCTGTATTGAGTACGGCATGTGCCATTTCAGTCAGCTAGCTGTGCCTAATTTAACAATTTAAAAAACGGAAATAGCGTTTGTTAAATAGCTCAACACGAAATTCAAACTATGAAAAACTCATCACCTCTATTGGCGGTGAGTTTGATGCATGTAGCTTTTTGCATTCTGAATAGCGATATAACGACAAACTGTCGCAAATGTTCTAAAGTACATATCAATGATAAATTCTGCTATTCAGTACAGTTATGATTTGATTTAACAACGCATTCTCCACATTAGCCTAATAATTATCGTTTTTATCTAATGGCATTTTTACATGTTAAAAACGTGTCATTCTCTTATCCTCATCGCGGAATATTGAACTGATGTAGCCTCATTAATCGCCGATTATGTCACGATTACGATTGAATCGTGCGGGACCAGACTATCGCCTCACCTGGGTATTAACCCTTTCACTACCGGTGCCGTCCATATTCGTTTTTTACATTTTGTATAGCACATTGCATATCAACTTTTAAACCTGTAAAAGATAAAAAGTGACATTAATCAGCAAAATTTGAACTTTGTTGACCTCTATTTTGTCAAATCTGAATAATTTTCACTCACTTGAAGTTATGGATCGCATCAGCGAGACACAACTTCAAGTGGAGGGAAATTTAAATTAGATAATTTGGCGGTTCAAGGGATAAAGAGTCGTGTCTGCCACTTTACAAAGTGGCATACACGACACTTTAATACCAAAGTAAAGCTAGTATTCATGGGTTGTTGTTCATGTTTAATGTCTGCGCTTAACGTTGCTGAGAAAGTCACATACGATGTCAGTATCATCGATAATTTGGTACGTCCCTGTCACGAATCAGAATATAAATAATCTGGGTAGAACCTCTTGCAAAATAAATTAAATGAAATGGTTTGAGACCACTTCAACTGCACATATAGGCTAAACTGCGTCAGGAGAACCTCCTGAGGAAGGTGAGATGAATGAGATGACACTGCCCTCCGGACACAGGATGCGAAATTCGAACCAAACGGGCTGAGGTCGAGCACGTTACCTCTTGGTCACGGAGCCTTTCCACGATATTGTGTAAGCGGAAAAGACACATTTTGTTTCTTCGAAACACGAACTCTCGCCTTTCCAATCAGGCAGCTTCAACCACTGCACCAGGGTCCCGCCCTAGGAACCTCTTGCACCAGTGTGCATAAATGTATGCACGAGGTACCTGCCCTTGGCCATCGGCACCAACGATATTTATCGCGGCTTACAAAAGAAAATATTAAAGTTAAATATGGTCGAATTCTAAGTGCAAGATATTGCTTTGTAAACCGCCATTTAGTTTTCACTGTATCCATAGTATTACTATAAGTTATAATATACTGTGTGGATACACCACTATATGCCGTTAATTGTGTTGGCCAACTAACCATTTTTAAAGTCATTACAGGCCAGGTGAAAACCAATGACTCGCCTATTATCCGATATCAATAGAAGAGAGGCACACCAGACATCTGGGCCTGTAAAATTACTAAACCATCAATACCATAATGACTGTTTTATTGTTTTACTTTTAGAATAATGACTTCACATACAATAAAGCGAAACAACATCTGTGACTTATGAAAACGTACACCCCGCGCGATCATTTGATCCAAAGTTGTTTGAATGCTTCGCCAGCGTCGCAGACGCTGGCACAGCATTAAAACAACATTGGGTCTAGGCTACCCCGCACTATATAACAATCTTCCATTTATGGATTTCCCTCTCGGAACACGCGGAAAAAACAACGGGAAACTGCAGTCTGACATGAACCTGTCTTGTTTTTATCACCCACAATGCTGTCATCGTTTGACAAGTGGACATAGCCTCTTTATTGACTTTTCACTGGGGGTACTTGCGACACTAGCCCAGCATTGAGCCAGCATTGTATGACCATCTCGTGCTTGCTGGGACATGCACAGGCTCTATTTATTACGGTGCGTTAAGTAATAATGCACGAGAGAGTTTGTTTAGCACCACGTTTTAACAAGCACGATACAGTAACATCTCTGCTGCGTCGTGTCTTTGTCGTGGGTTGTATTGGAGCGGCGTAGTACCAGAAAATAATAATGATATGAGTATTTATGCGGCGCACATATCCAACCTGGAGCTGCTCAAGGCACTTTATATCATGTTATCCATGGATACTTGATCTGTTCATTCATGTCTCATTTCAACTCCCCGGGGAGTATGCAGCACTGCAACCATTTGGAATTTGTAATTTATCGCACACAGTGCAATCATGGTCCTTTATACCTGAGTGAAGTGAAGCATGTGGAGAAGAAAAATCTTACACCAAGCGGGGTTTGAGCATAAACGTCAGGCAGCGGCTATTACAGAGCGATACAGGTTATCCTGGCCCATTTTGCCTATATGTGCACAAAAGTGGCCTAAAGCCCGATTCATTTAATTTTATCTGCAAAGCGATACGCTCCCACCATTGCGCCACATCCCTCTCTAGATGGGTACTGTTATTACCTTCTACGTCTAGGGAACCGACGACTGAATAAAAACATATCTAGTATTATAAAAGATAACATAGGGCCTACTGCATTGTTATTATTTGTTATGTCATCACTCAACCCGCCTAACTTTCACTTACAACTTCAAAACACAATTTCCAATATGGTGACAAATGGCAATACCCGTGTACCTGTTCTCGAGCTCGTCCGCTACACTGACATATAGAGGCAAACAGAAGTAACCACTTGATGTTTCATGTATGCAGTTGCTGCTGCTTGCCTTTGCAGCGCAGTGAAAGCCAAAAGGCATTATTTGCTTACTTGAAAAGTAAGCAGATATTGTACTTTGTCTTTGCACGGCAGTATTGATCCCGCGAAAACACATAATATTGCAAGTGCAATCATTGATGCAGATCATCAGCACGAGCCTTTTTTATCCGAAAGAATGTATCTGCCAATAATAGTTGGCCTGCAAACCACAATTTAGATTAACATAGGCCCATTCGAGTGGCTGTTTTCGTCGTCGACGTTTTTTTGTCAAAAAGATCAGAGGTCAAAGGTCATTCAACAAAAAATTGACATTAAATTTTTCCGTCTCGTTTCGTCGACGACGGAAAAAAATCAAACAGCCAATCGAGTAGGATATAACAAAACGTAAAAAACATCGACGAAGAAAACAGCCACTCGAATGGGCCTATTGTCTGTGGGAAAGTATCTATGTGATCGCATAAGACACTCTATCTCCTTACCACATAAGTATATTATACCATATGCTCTATAATAGTAAGACTAAACTCATGGTCTTTTTCCATCATGCAAACAGGGCGGGAACCCTGGTGTAGTGGTTGAAGCTGCCTGATTGCAAGGTCGCAGATCGCGAGTTGGAACCCCACTTGGGCCTTCAAATTTTAAAGGAACAAAATCTTTCTTCCCCGTTCGCTCGTAAAAAATCAATATCGTGGAGAGCCTCCATGATTGAGAGGGCGGGGGGCCAGGGTAGTGGTTAGCACCGCTGCCTTTGACGCCAGAGTTCGGGGTTCGGTTCCCGGTCCCGGCGGTTTGAAAGAAACAAAAAAATATTCTTCCCCATCCACGTGTGAAAGTCAGTATTGTGGGGAGCCTCAGTGCCCGAGAGATGGCGTGCTCGGCCTATCACCTCCAGGGCTCGAATTTCGAGTCCTGTGTCTGGAGGACAGTGTCATCTCAATCATCTCACCATCCAGTTTAGCCTATATGTGCACAAAGGTGGCCTAAAGCCCGATTCATTTCATTTCCATGACTGAGAGGTAGCGTGCGCGGCCTCAGACTACCAGAGCTCGAATTTCGAATCCTGCGTCTGATCGGCAGTGTCACCTCATTCACTTTACACTCCTCAGGAGGTTCTCCTGGCCAAGTTCTATATGTGCATAAAGGTGGCCTAAAACCCCATTCATTTCTTTTTCCATTATGCAAACCTTCCATGACAATCCAGTGATGAGCCCTTGTTGACACAACACAGAAAGCAATAACCCAGCTGACTCAAAATCGTGTCAAAGATTGGTTTTAAAAAAATTGGATAGGGGTGTGGGTGGGTTGGGTGAGCTCTATCCAAATTTTTTGGGATGTCTAGAATTTTTTTTACTTTGCAAATGTGTTGTGACAATAATTGCACGTCAATGCTCTGTAAAGCCAATGCAGTATCTGCTCACTTGTAAAGTAAGTAGATACTGCCTCTTGTACGGCAGCAGAGGTCTGTGGCGCAGTGACAAGCGTTTAGCTTATCCAGAAAAGGAACCCTTTCCCCGTTCTGTTAAACCGTTGATCTTCTAGTTTTGGAAGGTCATTTCTCGTTATTTTGTGTAATTTACTTAAATTTTTGTAGGCACATAGTACACTTTACATGTAATTAACTTTAATTTGTATAGACATATATAGCATCATTTACATGCAATTAACTTTAACTTATGTAGACACACAGTACACTTCACATGCGATTTACTCCAATTTGTGTAGACACATAGTATAATGTATATGCAATTAACATTCAATATGACTGCACATTCTACTATTATATCTACCAACAATTATAATACGGAAACATTTGTAAAAGTCTTCTATTCAAATTTTTTTTCGACAAAATAATTTTTTTTCAGCTATCCCACATGGGAGAATTATGCGGATCAAGCCACTGAATGCCCTATGTATGCCTGTCAACTCCCTGTGCAGAAAGTGACACTAAACCCCAAATCCACCGACCTACTGAGCACACGACGTTGTTGCGACGTTGAATCAACGTCAACGACGTTGATTCAAAGTCGCAACAACGTCGAGTCCCCGGTGGAAATCCGCTACAAAGACACAGAGAGGATGCGTTTTTTCTGGAGCATCAGCGGGGGTCGAGAGAAGCCAGACACAATGCTCGCGACACGCAGCCACGATCTTATCCGGATCTGTGCCGCCCTAAATCCTCACGCATCACCGACTTCAACAGTCCCCGGGATCCCGCGCCGGTGAAAAGACACACGGCGCTCGATCTTATTTCGCCGAATAACTGCACCTAATTAGTGGTGAAATTATCCATTATCTCACTGAGAAAATGAGCGAATTACATTTGGAAAGGGAATGTCCACACAATGGCCGTGGAGACAGATTTACGAGTGCGGATTTGCGCGCTCCATTTGCTTGGAAGCGGCTCACCAGTTAAAGGCCTTCTGCCAGTCTCAGATATTACGTTTCAATCACCCGGACCCCACCTACGCAACTTGACCTAATTTCCACTGCGATTTGTCCCGCGGAGCGTCGCGCGGGCGCACTGTCGTCACTCGGTTATCAAACACGATTCGTCGTGGGCGGGAACCTTGGTGCAGTGGTTAAAGCTGCCTGCGTGGAAAGTCGAAGATCGCGGGTTCGAACCCCACTCTGACATTCAGTGCTTCAAAGAAACAAAATGTTTATTTCCCGTGCTCGGCCTCAGACCGCCAGGGCTCGAATTCCGAAATCTGTGTCTGGAGGACAGTGTCATCTCATTCATCTCACCATCCGCAGGAGGTTCTCCTGGCCCAGTTTAGCCTATGTGTGCACAAATGTGGTCTAAACCCCCATTCATTTCATTTCATTACGATTCGTCGACGATTCGCGTCATTGGTGGCTCTAGCTTGAATTTGATCAGTTTGATAATTAGATGAAGAGATGATTTGTCCCGTGCGTACGTTTCCGCGATTAGAAGAGGTGTTGGTGGAAATATATTATTGACATATAGGCAGTTAAAAGATAAACATGGTGTAGATCAGTATGTCATGAAGATAACTTATTTTAAACAGCGGAATGCGCTTAGAAAGTTAAGAAGTGGTGTGGCACATATTAATTTAGAGCTGGGTTGTTAACTTGGTATACCTGTAAATAACATATTCTGTATTTTTTGTGAAAATTGTGTTGAGGATGACAAACATGTTTTATTGAGCTGTCCAATGTATAATGGTGTACGACAAGCTTTGTTCAAGCAG
>OZ024905.1:89357806-89572806 GCA_964017125.1 Flabesymbios commensalis | reverse complement strand
TATGGGGTGATGAAAAACTTCACAGTTGAGATTCCAGCATTCAGAAGGACTGACAAACACTCGCTCCCAGCTCTGTCGGCAGCGCCATTCACTGTTTTTACTCCGTGCTCTATTGTCAGAGTTTTCTGGCCAAATTGAACGGAAACACAAGTGTACACACACTTGGTTTTCTTGGCATCACGTACGCGGGGCGTTACCGCACTCTATGTGTTTTCAATTATGTTCCTCTTTGTATTCGCACGTCGATAAATCCTATAAATGGATAGCAATTTGTCATCTTTTAATTCCACCAAACCCATCTACCCCGCTTCCTGGAGAAAAATATTTTCCATTTGTCGGGAAATTAGATATGTTTGCTTCATAAATAAAAAGGTTTTACTGATACATCGTGTGTCACTAAAGCCAGTCAGCCAGCCATTCAACCAGCCAGCCAGCCAGCCAGTCACTCAGCCAGCCAGCCAGCCAGCCAGCCAGCCAGCCAGCCAGCCAGCCAGCCAGCCAGCCAGCCAGCCAGCCAGCCAGCCAGCCAGCCAGCCAACAAGCCAGCTTGATGGCTAGCTATACAGTCAGCCAGCTGGTCAGCCCTGCCTGCCTGCCTGCCTGCCTGCCTGCCTGCCTGCCTGCCTGCCTGCCTGCCTGCCTGCCTGCCTGCCTGCCTGCCTGCCTGCCTGCCTGCCTGCCTGCCTGCCCGCCCGCCCGCCCGCCTGCCTGCCGGCAATCAGACAAGCTTGCTAGCATTTCGGCTAACATCCAGCCATCCAGTCAGCCAGCCAGTCAGTCAGCCATCCATTAAGTCAGCTAACCAGTCAGCTAACCACTCAGTTAGCCAGCCAGCAAGTCAGTCAGCTAGCCAGACAGCTGCAGCTACCCATCCAGCTAGTCAGCTGCAGCTAGCCAGTCAGCCAGTCAGCCTGCCAGTCTGCCAGCCTGCTAGCATTTCAGCTAGTCATCCAACCAGCCAGCCAGCAGTTCAACCAACCAGTCAGCTATCCAGTCAACTAACTGTCAGCTGACTACCCAGTCAGCCAGCCAGCCAATCTGTCAGCCAAACAGTCAGCCAGTTAATCAGCAAGCTAGCCAGTCAGCTAGCCAGTTGGCATATCAAGGCATGCAGGCACTCTGCAAGCACATCTAAAAAATATAATGTCCACCAAAGAAATTTTACACAGTCGAGGTTCTATAGTAACATGATGTTAAGCAAACGCCACTAAAAACGAACAGATGTTGCGGATACTCTCAAGTACCTGCCTAATGAGCGTTCCTTTAATAATAATAATTGGTAAGTACACCCATTTTCCATCACGGTGGTGCCGAAGGCGGCATACCAAGACTAGTGTCGACTCGAACACGAGAAAGAGACTTTAATTCCTCGGCTGAAAATGTGCGCGTTGTAGAGTAAACATTCATCACTTTTTCTGGAATAAAACATTTCCACATGACATCACAAAAACTACAAATGGGTAGTTAGTGTAAGTCAGAATGTAACATTACTTCTTCACAGCATAATATTGTCACGTCGTGTGAGGCAGTGGTTATCTACTGGGCACATGACGTTGTTGCGACGTTGAATCAACGTCAAAGTAAGTTGATTCAACCTCCTGACAAAATCGTGTGCCAAGTGGTTTTAGTTTGAATATACATGTATGTGAGTGATTACGATACAGGCGGACGTATGCAAAGGATCAGAAAATCGATCCCCACGGGGCACACAACGCTTCATCGACATTGAAACAGCGCCGCTGGAAAATGTTTAACTATTAAAGACACTACGCTGTATCGACGTTGAATCAAGGCTCAACATCGGTACAGCGTCGATTTCCCAATTGAATACCCAGTGAGAAGTGACTGTGACCATGCCTGAGTAAATCGCAAAAAAATGAATTACTTAGCACATATATAATGATGACTGATTGCTGGATGGCTCTATATTTAAATCAAAAGTACCAAATTACACCAGTGATGAAAACCCATATTTAGTACATTGCCTGCACCTATAATTTATTTGCAAATGTGAATTTTCTGACGGTGCCCAAATTTAGTTTTCATAACCCGAGGGATTGAAACTGCGATTTTTTTTAAAATACCAACTTTTAAATACCTCAGACTAGATATACTTTTATCGGAATTTTAATCTATTCAGGTCATTTTTTCGCATGAAGAGAACTATACCAGACTGGTGTCAATTTCGTTTTCCCATCACAATTTAAAATTTTCAATTAGAGAATATAATTGATTTTCTTTCCATTCAAATATTTCAATTAAAAACACTATGTCATGTATACATATCTTCTACAATTAATTTCCAATTTTCTCTTCTGTTTGTGTCCAGTAATAAAAATAAAGAAACAAGTATATTTAAATAAATAAAAAATTGTCTAGTTTATATTTGATATTATTAACAATTAATTATTACCATAAAACGTTTGAGCACTTATATAAAAGTCAAAGAGGTTTATCAGAATACAATGATGGTATATTAGACAACATGGATGTTTTGCAATGGCATATCTAGATCTGTTTTAATAATTGCTTAATTTACATTTGTTCGTGTTGACAGTGTGTTGATATGATTGTTTTAATTGCCTTGTTCTAAAAACAGTAAGCAATTGCGATCCCAGTACACACAAAACATTTGGATAACATGTATACAACATCGGCCCAACGTCTTCGACATTGGTCTAACATTGTGTATATAATATACAAACATATTGTGATTACTGTGATACTAAGTCACACTAGATATAATCGACAATATGTAAGCCTATGTAGAACAGAATATCAATGCTTGGGAGTACTCCAAGTCCTGAAATAAAACAAAACCCATATTATTTTGACCTTTAGGAGTACGATAATTTCGTGTTAAAGCAAAAAGTCTTCACATCAAGAGACTTCTCACCACCAAGCTATCATGTCTATCAATATATTATTTATTGATATCTGTCATAGATAATATTTTTTTCAACTTTGAAAAATATCATTTCTAATAAATTGAGGGGTGAACATGCAAAATGTCATAACTGACAAATATTATCCAGGCAAAACCACCGCACAGGGATACTCTATAATGCACATAATATAGGCCCTATCCCAGCAAACCCAAAACGGTGAGCCAGTGTTGGTTTTATGTTGGACCAGCGTCGTAGAGGCTGTACCAACAATAAACCAACACTGGGTCAACATATTGCGCTTATTTGAGTTGCAGTGTACTACTGTGCAAAGTAAAAAAAACTGTAATTACTTGTAAAATAAACAGTTACAAACTTGAAAAGTAAGCAGTTACTGCATTATACACGTCAGTATATAATGGTGTCTTATTTTCTGGATCTTCTAACAGAGGGGGTAGCGATCTCCCGTCTGAACAGGTGAATTTAAACTCGGGAAAGCAGCTATCACCGTAAATAATTGTTTTCCGAGAGGCTTTGAGGGGCTTTTAAGTCGGAGGCACCGACTCGCCGCTCCACAAGACAGAGGCTGCGCCGCCTGATTGGACATGACAGCCTTTAATAATAGGTGTTTTAGCCGGAGGGGGCCGCGGGGGAAGGGCGCGGGTATCGGCTGTGTGAACTCAGCACGCCGAGCCAACCCTGGTTCGACCCTGGTTAGGGGGATCCCGGTGGCCGGAGAAGTGGCCGCGACACGCGCCAGTCCAGGGAGGAAGCACATTTCTCCCCGTGCCAGGAAGCGGGGACAGGCATGAGCCGCTGCCAAGACGACGGCTCCAAACAGGAAGTTCCGGCCTGTGGGACCGGAAATGACATGGAGACTGACGGTAGGACAGAAGATATGACCAGGATGGGGCAGAGGCAAAAGACAGCAGCTGCTTACTATTCAAGTAAGCAGTTACTTCTGTTTGCCTCTCGCTCTGCGAACCGGCCACGGAGCGTCAGGCGTCCACAGATGACATATAATAGCGACGATATAACCCGGTAAGAAAACCACGAGACACTGAAACAATGCTAGGTCGATGTTGGCCCGACGTCTATGACGTCGAGCCAACATCGACCAACATTGGTTCAATGTATTGTGTTTGCTGGACATGTTTTCAAAGATCACGTCCGCAAACGTCTCTATTATCTTTGCAAAAAGGTTGCGCATTGCGTATCAGCCGCAATCATCTACGCGCGCTAAAACCGTGTATCTTTACGTAATTACACCCAACAAGCAAACTACGCAGACCTTAAAAGCACCCGAGACATGGCTTCAACGCTGACCCGGCGTTGTTTCCTGAGGAGAGGGCTATTTGCTCAAGAACGTGTGTATTTACCTATTATTTTCCTATCACCAAAATTTCACCGGACGTCCACAAGGTTGTGAGTGTCATGTTACCCCTCACCATCAGCTATCAAATGGTCTGCCTGTCTGGGATGACAGGGCAAGATGGTTACTCCCATGCACATGATTTATATGGTTGGTGATGTTTTGTTACCGATACGTGAAAGCATGGTTTAGATACATTTAGATTCGTCATAGTTACAATATCATTACGCCCTGTGTTATGTTACTAAATGGCATTGGTCGTTCTGCTTTCACCCACTTGAAGTTGCGTCTCGCCACGGCGACACACAACTTCAAGTGGATGAAAATAAAATGCCGGAAATTTTCCAGATGGTTTATAATATTGATAACACTTTGTAGGGCAAACCTATACGGAGCACACATAAATACACATGACGTCTGCTTGGATATGAAAGGGTGCATCTGCCACTTTCTAAAGTGGCAGATGCACCCTTTCATATCCAAGGTGACGATGAATATGCACATCTCGAAACCCGCTAAAAATATAATATGCCGTTACATAATATGATATATTCAGGTTAAACTTGTTGCAAACATAAGCGTCCTACTTCAAGCAGCTGGGTAGTTTAGATTCACTGATATTTACATTGCTGCAGACCCTACGTGTACTCGTGTGGGCCCACAATGTTTATTCAGCAAATCATGACGACCCACGTACTTTAACTCTTCACAAGCGACACATCAGCTCCGCGAAACCATTACTCTGCCGTGCGAAGCCAAAAGATAGTAACTGCTCACCTGCAGTTGCTACCTTTTGGCTGAATAAAGCGTCTACAATAATGCCTATTATTATATTATGTATCATACTTGTGGGGAATCTATTATGAAAACCATTTCTGTGCTGCGCACACCAACTAATTATTATTATTATCGTGTCAATTTCGAAATTATTATCCCATTTGAAAATATATTTTAATTTAAACGTTTTAACCAATATGCCTTTATTACGCTACGCTTGAGAATCTGAAAATTAGTTCAATTAAATTTAAGAAAAGAATATGTTATGACATGAGAAAAATGCACATCAAGTGTCAACCTTGTAAGTACCCAGTTGTTTTCTAATTTTTCATCCACCTTCAAGTGTAAGTTTATTTGAACTTATGCACAAAAGTGGCCTAAAGCCCGTTTCATTTCATTTCATTTACTGCGACCCACAGCTTCAACTGGGTGACAATTTAAAAAAGATGACTTAGATGGTGAAGGGTTAAATATGTCATTTGCATCGACACGGCCTGAGTGTTTAAAGGTTTAATCAGAGAGGAGTGGCCTGTATTCACGAGATGTATCTACGACGCTGGTCCAACATTAAAACAACAATGGATCGTCATCTCGTGTTTACTGGGGGTACTTGCGTGAGGAGATGAGGACAAACAATCACGTGTCTGTGAGAACGACTACTCAGTACCACCACTTGTTCATGGGGTCTGAGCCTGTGATGTGATTATTATGATTTGTTGTCATTACGTACACTAACTGTATAGGCTAGAAGTGTTCACCTGTTGACTGAAACCCTTTAAGGACAAAGGGAACTCATCATTTAAATAATAACTAACGCAAAACAAGCAGTATCGCAATTTTATTGCGCAGATACCTAGCCAGGATGAATTTCCAGCGACATCCTGCAAAAAATAAACATTATGTGTGAGTATTTTTTCATTATCAGCTGAAAATTTGACATTCTAGAACATCCTGCGTGCGATACATACGGAATATGTTGGGGCTCCATGGGTTGATGTCAAGTACCCGAGACATAAGTACTCATAGCGATAAGTGGTTCTACAAACACTACACTTTGTTCCCAGTGATGATTACTCAACCACGGACAGCGGTTTTTGTTTTTCAGCTCTGTATTTCCACATGCCTAATATGCGATAGGCTGCTTTTATTTATTTATTTATTTATTAGGCTTTATATACACAAATATATACAATAACCACACAAACATGCAATTGTAAATTAAATTATGTACGTCAGGATGTTAAATACATGTGACCAGCACCCTAAGAAAGTTTGACATCCAAGATAAAATTGATCACAGCAATTACACTTGAAAGTAAAAGTTTGAAAGATAATAATACATAAGATCAGAAATACATGAGACGCAATGCATGTAGGAAAATATTATGTTTCCCCTCCAAAACCAGAGATAAAATAGTTACATATTATTAGAAATAGTAGCAAAAAACACGCTACAAAGCGTAGAACACTTAAAAAAACACATGTAAACTTATATGACATCATTTCTTTGTTTTTAGAAAATCTTCATTATTTCAATGTTATGGATGAATGCTGTGTCATATAACGTCAATAAGTTTATAAAACGTTATATGCTCTGTCATAATAACCTTTATAAGGTGATGTACCAATAGAAAAACTATTTCATAGCGCGTTCACAAGGAGTTGACAAATGAAATGAATCGGGCTTTAGGCCACCTTTGTGCACATATAGGATAAACTGGGCCAGGAGAACCTCCTGAGGATGGTGAGATGATTAAGATGACACTGTCCTCCAGACACAGGATTCGAAGTTCGAGCCCTGGCGGTCTGAGGCCGAGCACGCTACCTCTCGGTCACGGAAGCTCCCCACAATACTGACTTTCACACGTGGATGGGGAAGAAACATTTTTGTTTCTTTCAAACCGCCGAGACCGGGAACCAAACCCCGAACTCTGGCGTGAAAGGCAGCGGTGCTAACCACTACCCTAGGGCCCCTGCCCAAGGAGTTGACAAGGACAAATCGAAATAACATTTTATCAGGTAGTTTTAGTTCATTATCAAACTATGGTGGTCGCAGTGGATCATGTCAAAAAAAATCGCTAGATCAGTCAAACGTTGTTGTTGGGCAGTGGTATATTTCTGAAAAGAAATACTGATATAGCATGCTTTTAATTTACTGAATGGTCAGAAAGAACCATTTTGTTGTTAACGCTTCAGAAACAAGTACAGCACATATAACATTGCTCTATATGTTGACAATTGGCGGTTTTTTTTATTTACACATTGTTACATTATATTTCTGTATATTATACATATAAAACAACATAAAAATGATACAATTTGATGGAAATATTATTTATCAGAAATATACAACATTTATAGTGCAATATTTAATATTATATTATTTTCCTATTACGTTGTTCCAATGAGTTGGGATGGATATGGTATACTCGTGCTTGTTTAGCAAAACAACTTGTTAACAACCAATTATTTAATTAAATTAATAATATAGTTTTAGCGCTGATGATTTTCACTCAAATGTTCATTTCGAACATGGCACAACAGCTTAAGGCGAAGTCACAGGAGAACATTTATGACTATGATTTCATGTTGCACAGACCAAGAACTTTCTATTTAAAGTTCTTGCACAGACGGATCAAAATAACATTAGCGGGGATCGACTTTGGACGTCAGACGTCTGCAGACATCAGGATCAAAGTAGATTATAATGGCTATAGCATACTATAAGTATTTAAATGAAGCGGAAAGAGCTAATTAAGACTTTCATGATGATTTTTCAGTACAAAAAAATTCAGCGTTGTAAGGGTTAATCTAGAAATATCACTTATTATGTTCGGAGGCATCCTGGTGCAGTCTGTGGTCTGACGTTTACGCTGGCATTGTGTCAGTGGTCTAGCCTCGACATAAAAAGGTCACCAATTAAATAGAAACACAATTAAATGAACCTCAGAATAACCAGTGAGCCCACGCGCGACATGACCATATCAGCTGATAACATGACTGTGTTGCTTAGGACCAGACAATCCATTATTATTCTAAGGCGACGTTTACATTTAAGGCCGTGCCTTTGAATACACACAATTTTATCACCTTGAGAATGGGACGCTGGTCCAGTATTACATTCTTACAATGCTAAAATATGTTTATATAAACGATATTTGAAGACCAAATATGTTTTTCAATTTGAAATCATCATAAAAGATAGTAGTTACCTCTTTCCGCTTTTTTGAATACCTATGGTATGGGTTTACGGTCATTATACTTTTTTATTCTCTCAGTGCGGGTACTGTCTTCAGACGTCAGAATCTGACGTCTGAAGACAGTACCCGCGCTAAAAGGAATGAGCCAGCATTAGGCCAGTATCCGTCTGCTGGGGCATCCTCCACCCATCTTGCCCATTGAGGCCAGACACGCGAAAACTGCAGGTCTGTCGGTGGCATACAACTTGATAGCTAAAGGTGTCTCCACCAGTCCCAGTAAACACATTAGAGAAACATTAAAAAAAAACATTTTGTACTGCGCCGTCATTTCTGATTAGATTCATGGGCGCAGAAATGTACATGAGGCATCAAGAAAACCACCATATGCTTCAGCCAGTGCTTCAGCCTGTGTAGGACAAATGTTGTGACAGTGTCAAAGACGGTGGCCACTGGTCGTCCAACATTAATCCACCACAGACTGAACGTCTTGTGTATGGGGTGAGTATCATTAGACACAACACCAGTACCGATTGGAAGCACCCAAAGGACATCAAGTGATAATTGAACACTATCAGAACTGCTGTAGCGGTTGATTAGCGTGACGGCTACTTGCATTTTGTTAGATTTTGGTATTTCGTGAGTGACGTCACAACCCAGTTATTTTTCTGCCTGGTGAGTAACAAAGAATGCAGCTTTTGAATAAAGCACTGAAGACATTTAAATTATTCTACTTTAAATAATACGACATTGACAATTTGCTGAAAACAGAGAAGCTAAAAAAACCGATAGGAAGCTACTAAAATTAAGCATGAGCCTATGCTACAGTACGATAATACAAAAAGGAGAAATTTAGCTAAACATTACACACACCCTCCTCCCCCGTATCTAATATTCTAATATGAACATGATGAACACGCATCAGAAGCAGGAACACATGTATTTCATAAGTTGGAGAGTGCACACAGCTGTGTTGTCACCCGAGAGTCTCTTGACCTCCCAGACATCCTATTTGGTGAAAGTCAACAGTCCCCACCTCTGTAATCTGCGGAGATCCTGAAGGACCTGGTGCGTTGTCAAGTCATACATCAGCTGGTCTTAAATGGTTTAACTAATCCACGTACTCACTGGGGGATTCGCGTGTACTACTGAATTGTAGAGTGTGGAGATATATTTTTTGCCGCGTTCAGTCATCCACCACGTTGTCAAGTTATAAACTAGTGTCAATACTTCCCCTGTCGAGTTGAGTTTTCACCCACTTGGAGTTGTGTCTCGCTACCGCGACTTACAACTTCAAATGGGCAAAAAAAAGTATATTTGCAAATCACGACCAGTAGGTTATGTTCTTTAATTTCTGATTATTATACTTGCGTGTTTTATAAAATGTGACCACTAACGCAACCCACAACTCCCAGTGCGTGAGATTAGGCATACTCATATTTTAATAATCTGAATCAAAACGAAAACCAATCTAAAATTTTAATGCCGAATTCTTCTTCAATTTTTTTTATATAAAAAACATGGAGACTAGAGGGTTTTTTCAATTTGATTTCATCGGAAATGTCCTAGTTAACGTTTTCCGCTTCAATTAAATACCTGTGTTATTGGTCAACTTTCCTTAGAAATATTTTAATTCTTTCAGCGCGGGGGACCGTCTATATACGTCAGAATCTGACGTCTACAGACATCCGATTCTGACGTATAAAGACGGTCCTCTCGCTGAAAGTGTTAAATGTTTCGGCTAATCCACGCACTGCATCGGTGATTTGCATGTACCAACCTATTGTGCCACCAGTGAGACATCATTCGGTGAAAGCTAGCATTTTTGCCATTACTCCGCTCAAATCACCTGAATAATTGGATAGCTTAATCACAGGTATATGTCACTAAAAATAAAACAAAATTATAACCAGAATGCAGGTGATGTAATTTGTTTTCCTTTCTGAGATTGATTTTCCTCCTGACAAAAGCGTTAATGCACACACGTCTCACTTTTAATCAATTTAATTTGTAGGCTCCTCATTGCAATAAGGGACTCGCCAGTTGCGCACGTCATCAGACCGATATTTCGGATACAGCTATGCGACAAATTATATATAATTATTTAACTTTGTTTGAAGGGAAGTATCCCTTTAACTCTGTAGCCAGGCCCAGTCCCGCCAGTCCCGAATATATTCATTTGTTTGAAGGCTCTTTTCATTAGTCAAATCTGAATAATTTTCACTCACTTTAAGTTGTAAATCGCGTCAGCAAGACACAAATGGGTAAAATTTCATTTTAAAGAGCTTGGCGGTTAAAGGTTTTAATAAATAACCCATTATTCATAGCTAGCAGAAATATTACTCATATCGAGTACTCATGGTACTTGACTATGCGAGATGACAGCTGCTCCGCCCGATATGAGCGGCCACGTACGATCGTCCACAGCAAACACGAAACATTCACCCGATGAAGAACTGCTGTAGCGGTTGATTAGCGTGACGGCCACTTGCAGTTTGTTAGATTTTGGTATTTTGTGAGAGACGTCACAGCCAGTTATTTTTCTGCCTGGTGAGTAACAAAGAATGCAGCTTTTGAATAAAGCACTGAAGACATTCAAATTATCCTGCTTTAAATAATACGACATTGATAATTTGCTGAAAATAGAGAAGCTGAAAAAACAGATAGGAAGCTACTAAAATTATTCATGAGCCTATGCTACAGAGCCTATGCTACAGTACGATAATACAAAAAGGAGAAATTTAGCTAAACATTACACCCCCCCCCCCCGTATCTAATATTCTAATATGAACATGATGAGCACGCATCATAAGCAGGAACACATGTATTTCTGACATCACTTTTAAGTTGGAGAGTGCACACAGCTGTGTTGTCACACGAGAGTCTCTTGACCTCCCAGACATCCTATTTGGTGAAAGTCAACAGTCCCCACCTCTGTAATCTGCGGAGATCCTGAAGGACCTGGTGCGTTGTCAAGTCATAAATCACCTGGTCTTAAATGGTTTAACTAATCCACGTACTCACTGGGGGATTCGCGTGTACTACTGAATTGTAGAGTGTGGAGATATATTTTTTGCCACGTTCAGTCATCCACCACGTTGTCAAGTTATAAACTAGTGTTAATACTTCTCCTGTCGAGTTGAGTTTTCACCCACTTGGAGTTGTGTCTCGCTACCGCGACCCACAACTTCAAATGGGCAAAAAAAATCATATTTGCAAATCACGACCAGTAGGCTATGTTCTTTCATTCCTGATTATTATACTTGCGTGTTTTATAAAATGTGACCACTAACACAATCCACAACTCCCAGTGCGTGAAATTAGGCCTACTCATATTTGAATAATTTTAATCAAAACGAAAATTAATCTAACATTTTAATGCCGAATTCTTCTTCAAATTTGTTTATATAAAAAACATGGAGACTAGAGATTTTTTAAATTTTTGAAATGTCCCGGTTAACGTTTTCCGCTTCAATTGAATACCTGTGTTATTGGTCAACGTTCCTTAGAAATATTTTAATTCTTTCAACGCAGAGACCGTCTTTATACGTCAGAGTCTGATGTCTACAGACGTCAGATTCTGACGTATATATAGACGGTCCTCTCGCTGAAAGGGTTAAGTGTTTCGGCAATCCACGCACTGCATCGGTGATTTGCATGTACCAACCAATTGTAGAGTGTGAAGATATATTTTTAGCCACCAGTGAATCATCATTCGGTGAAAGCTAGCATTTTTGCCATTACTCGGCTCAAATCACCTGAATAATTGGATAGTTTAATCACAGGTATATGTCACTAAAAATTAAATAAACCAGAATGCATGTGATGTAATTATTTCCTTTCTGAGATTGATTTTCCTACTGACAAAAGCGTTAATGCACACACGTCTCACTTTTAATCAATTTAAAATTATATATAATTATTTAACTTTGTTTGAAGGTAAGTATCCCTTTAACTCTGTAGCCAGTCCCAGTCCCGCCAGTCCCGAATATATTAATTTGTTTGAAGGCTCTTTTCATTAGTCAAATCTGAATAATTTTCACTCACTTTAAGTTGAATCGCGTCAGCAAGAGACAAATGGGTAAAATTTCATTTTAAAGAGCTTGGCGGTTGAAGGTTTTAATAAATAACCCATTATTCATAGCTAGCAGAAATATTACTCATATCGAGTACTCATGGTACTTGACTATGCGAGATGACAGCTGCCCCGCCCGATATGAGCGGCCACGTACGATCGTCCACAGCAAACACGAAACATTCACCCAATGAAGAACTGCTGTAGCGGTTGATTAGCGTGACGGCCACTTGCAGTTTGTTAGATTTTGGTATTTCGTGAGAGACGTCACAGCCAGTTATTTTTCTGCCTGGTGAGTAACAAAGAATGCAGCTTTTGAATAAAGCACTGAAGACATTCAAATTATCCTGCTTTAAATAATACGACATTGATAATTTGCTGAAAATAGAGAAGCTGAAAAAACAGATAGGAAGCTACTAAAATTATTCATGAGCCTATGCTACAGAGCCTATGCTACAGTACGATAATACAAAAAGGAGAAATTTAGCTAAACATTACACCCCCCCCCCCGTATCTAATATTCTAATATGAACATGATGAGCACGCATCATAAGCAGGAACACATGTATTTCTGACATCACTTTTAAGTTGGAGAGTGCACACAGCTGTGTTGTCACACGAGAGTCTCTTGACCTCCCAGACATCCTATTTGGTGAAAGTCAACAGTCCCCACCTCTGTAATCTGCGGAGATCCTGAAGGACCTGGTGCGTTGTCAAGTCATAAATCACCTGGTCTTAAATGGTTTAACTAATCCACGTACTCACTGGGGGATTCGCGTGTACTACTGAATTGTAGTGTGTGGAAATATATTTTTTGCCACGTTCAGTCATCCACCACGTTGTCAAGTTATAAACTAGTGTCAATACTTCTCCTGTCGAGTTGAGTTTTCACCCACTTGGAGTTGTGTCTCGCTACCGCGACCCACAACTTCAAATGGGCAAAAAAAATCATATTTGCAAATCACGACCAGTAGGCTATGTTCTTTCATTCCTGATTATTATACTTGCGTGTTTTATAAAATGTGACCACTAACACAATCCACAACTCCCAGTGTGTGAAATTAGGCCTACTCATATTTGAATAATTTTAATCAAAACGAAAATTAATCTAACATTTTAATGCCGAATTCTTCTTCAAATTTGTTTATATAAAAAACATGGAGACTAGAGATTTTTTAAATTTTTGAAATGTCCCGGTTAACGTTTTCCGCTTCAATTGAATACCTGTGTTATTGGTCAACGTTCCTTAGAAATATTTTAATTCTTTCAACGCAGAGACCGTCTTTATACGTCAGAGTCTGATGTCTACAGACGTCAGATTCTGACGTATATAGACGGTCCTCTCGCTGAAAGGGTTAAGTGTTTCGGCAATCCACGCACTGCATCGGTGATTTGCATGTACCAACCAATTGTAGAGTGTGAAGATATATTTTTAGCCACCAGTGAATCATCATTCGGTGAAAGCTAGCATTTTTGCCATTACTCGGCTCAAATCACCTGAATAATTGGATAGTTTAATCACAGGTATATGTCACTAAAAATTAAATAAACCAGAATGCATGTGATGTAATTTTTTCCTTTCTGAGATTGATTTTCCTACTGACAAAAGCGTTAATGCACACACGTCTCACTTTTAATCAATTTAAAATTATATATAATTATTTAACTTTGTTTGAAGGTAAGTATCCCTTTAACTCTGTAGCCAGTCCCAGTCCCGCCAGTCCCGAATATATTAATTTGTTTGAAGGCTCTTTTCATTAGTCAAATCTGAATAATTTTCACTCACTTTAAGTTGAATCGCGTCAGCAAGAGACAAATGGGTAAAATTTCATTTTAAAGAGCTTGGCGGTTGAAGGTTTTAATAAATAACCCATTATTCATGGCTAGCAGAAATATTACTCATATCGAGTACTCATGGTACTTGACTATGCGAGATGACAGCTGCTCCGCCCGATATGAGCGGCCACGTACGATCGTCCACAGCAAACACGAAACATTCACCCAATGTCGGATCAATGATGGCCCACCGTCTGCGACACTGGGCAAATATTGTACCAACATTGGGTGAACGTCTCGTGTTTGCTGGAGAGAACCTGGACGTGCACCACTCCAACAGCCGTGCCAATTTGACAATTTCTTGTTTGCAAACACTCCCAGCCTTGGCGTGACATGTGTGCAGATCAACAGTTGGGCAACAGGGGCCGGTGTTTGAAGACGGTATTACATTGTAATTAGTGTTGTGCCGATTAAGACTAATTCTTGTTTTCAAGATGACACAATTATGTCAGAATTTTACCAATGTGATACAATTTAACTCTTACAAACCCTGAAATATGTTTGTGAAAACGATGGAGATCAAAGTTTTTTTCAATTTAAAATCTTTACAAATATCTTAGATAGCTCTTTCCTATTCATTTGAATACAACAGCTCTGTTGTTATGGGTCTGCGGACATTATACATATTTTAATTCTCTCAGAGCAGGCACCGTCTTTATACGTCAGGAATCTGACGTCTACAGATATCAAATCCTGACCTATAAAGCATTAAAATATGTGGCAGTAGTCTGAGTACACTAGTTAAAACTTAGCAGAGATTCTATGCCATTAAAATAATTCTAAATAACAGTATAATAATAACCATATTTTGAATTATTTCGTTATCTGTACCCACACAGGACCTTTCCTAATGACACCAAACACCTTTCATCGATTCCTAAGTTTCATGATTTCAATTTGATTCTATGAGTTGACAAATCTTGGAATCAAATAGGGATTATGAAAAATAAGCAGAAGGGATTAGATATCAATCCCGGCCGTCAAAGGGCATCACACCTCCTCAGTCATTGTCACTGGGACCGTGGACAAGTGGTGACCAGGTTTACCAGAATGCACGTGTGAGGCAGTGAGGACACGTCGTCAAGTGGGGTGGAGTGGAGTGAAGGACCTCAGAGGGTCGTCAAGAGTGTGTAAACCACTCCAAGACGTGGCATACCTCAAACCAAAACACCCTCTCGTCCCTCGAGGTTTCAACGATTAGGGTATCAGCTGACTGTCGTATTACTAAACACTGATCGCGGATTAACTTTTTCAAAACCTCAAATGGTTGACAATTTCCTATATTTGGACTTTGCTTATCGAGAGTGTTTACATTTTGTCTGTCCAAAGTAGCCTATTGTCACAATTCCTTCGTTCATTTTTTTTAATTAACTGCATGTTGTCAGCAGCGCCACACCCACGAGCCGTCTTGTGCCGACAGGGAGAGACTGCTCTTGTCACAGAATGAATTACCTGATATTTGTTGAATTTGAGACAAACCAATTACAAAGCTTGATGTTTAATGACTCATTTTATTCCCAATATCAATGATTTGATCGGCAAATAAAACAATTTTAAAACGACTTTAGTCGTGCCAATAGCGATGTTAGTGTGAACATTTATCCAACGATTTAAAAAGTCACTGATAATCTCATCTATAGCAGCTGTAGGGCCGACCTATCGTGTATGCCAGTAATGTTGGTGCATGGTACATTCATTTGAGGAATCGACTGCTGTTGATAAACATAATTGAATTACAGATGTTCATGATATATAGTTATGAGTCTGAAACGTTTCTTTATCAAAGAGGCCGTTAATTCTTTTGGACTCTGCTTATTTCGAGAGTGTTTGCATTTTGTCTTCGCAAAGTAGGCCTAATGGATTGTCATAAATACTTCGTCCATCTATTTTAAAATAATAACTGATATATACCACCCGGTACACACAATAACATTAACTTTTGTGGTAATGACATAACATGTACGCTTGATTAAAAATGCTCAGATAATATATTAAAATCACTCAATTTCTCCTGATCGCGCTCACAATATATTTTACGTTATTATTTCAATCTTTTTTATTAGGATTCCCATATTTTCTATAATTGTCAAAACGTTGTCAAATATTTAAAATAAATGCGTTTAGGAGAGTTTAACTTCCAAATGCCAGTATTCGAAAACTTAATAAGAACGATTTTAGTTGTTTGCATTCAAATAGTTTAAGAACGTCTTGGCAAGAATAAAATATGAAATCAGTCCTTAAATAACTCACAACAGATGATATTATATTAAATAACGGCGCCGAAAGGTCTACCTGATCTATTAGATTCTCCCGGGATAATAACAAAATGTGGGTATTAGCGATAATTAAATAATCATACAGACCATGCTAGAAGGTTAATCAACCTTTGAAGCGCGGGGACCGTCTTTAGAAGTCAGAATCTGACGTAGACGTCAGATTCTGACTTCTAAAGAAGGTCCCATCACTGAAAGAATTAAACTATTTATAATGTCCGTAGACACATAACATAGATATTCAAACGAAGCGGAAAGAGCTAACTAAGATATTTATGATGATTTAAAAATGAAAAAATATTTGGTTCCTATGGTTTATGCAAAGATTTCATCATTGTAAGTGTTGAGATAAGGAGTGTCATTAAGTACACACGTTGTATGACAATGAACGCCCACCTGGATTACTCCCATCGATTAACAATGTTTTATTCATCAAACTTATATGTCTGATCAACAGATTAAACAATACAAGCAATGCAGAGGCTATTTTCAATAACACTTGGAATTATATTCTCAACAAATACTGCCTTGAGACTTTGCAGTTCAGAGAAGTATGATATAATTCGTGAAATGATCTATCTGGATACGTTTTGCTCCCCAACCCTTAGCCGCTAAGAACGACTATATGCGCTTCTAATCCACTTTATTAGCAGATAGTGTCTCATTTTTGTTCTAATTGTGACCAAACATGAGCAAACTTGCTGTTTAAACATTCGTTCCATTACCAGCATCAGGGATTTAGCATGCTAATAAAACAGATTAAAAACGATTAAATTCGTGATTAGCGATGAAAAGGGCAAATGGATAACTTGACAGTTAATGGGTTAATCTGGGAAGTGGCAAGTGTACAGTCACCAAATTGACCGTTTTTAGATAAGGTACATTAAGAATTCCCTAGCAGCAGAAAAGGCCATGCTTGAAAACTAGCAATTAACCTCAACATTTCTGTTTGATATTAATTTTAATAATAATTATGATTTAGAAATTGTTAACAAAATAATAATAATCATTAGAAGTGGTAAATTCGATCTAGCTATATATCACAATAATTAATTATAAATTAAATTAAACAATGACAAAATAAATTTAGTCTTTTTAAATAAACAATAAAGTAATCCATTTGGTCTAGCAATATATAACAGCTTGTGAAGCTGTATAATAAGGCTTCATTCGTGACAATAACATTATTAGTATCACCTCAGGACACGACATCATAATATTATTTGATTAACAGGTATTTATGTGTTAACCAGTGCCCGAATTCTCGCACAAGTTACGATATATCAGAGGCTTCGGATTTGTCTAGATGGCCATCTCAACCAATCCGAAGCCTATGTCATATTGTAAGCTGTACGAGAATATGTGACCAGGTACGGCACGATGTTCGTAATTCAGCAGTTCAAGTTAAAACAAATGAAAAAAACAAAATGCCAAAACTTTTAATTGTCATTGAAAAAGTACGGTAGGGGATTGCTCAATAAAACATTATAATATTATTAGGTTTCATTTGTGATTAAATCATGATTGGTTGCAATCGGGACGTCATATTACATTTTATTAAACACTGTCAGTGTACAACTATCATTTAAAAAAAGTATGCGAACGCAGCCAGAGTGTTATCAAGCTTCGAGCGGCTATTATCGGTTTTACTCTGCATCATTGTTGACCCTATGTTATTTGACTGGGATTTCCATAATAAAACATGATCACTATTTATTACAACAACTACATCAGTCGCTGGAACATGATCATTTCATCAGAGTTTATCTGTGCTATAATTTCACGACCACAAAATCTGATTAGATCTCCAGATAAACTCATTTTCAAGGCATACAAAGAGGCTATAGAAAATGACAAAGCAGGCTTAAACAACAGGACCACTTACGTGAAACAAACATTAAATGCTTGTGGTATTAACCAAACAGGGAATGAACAAGCTTCAGTAAATGAAAACAATGTTTTTAAAATAGTTAAAAATAAATTAGGACAGCTTTACGAATACTTTTTTTCTTAGTCATCAACAACATCAGATAAAGGGTGGAACAAACTTAGGACATATGCTAATATAAAATCAACATATACTGAAGAAAAAATATTAAGATGCAGCCTTAACAACCAATCGAAGAGTGCTATAGCAAAATCCGTATAGGCTTACACGATCTGAAAATAGTGAGAGGCAGACGTGGCAAGCCGACACCAATACCAGCAGAGGAACGATTCTGTAAATATTGTAAAGACAAACTGGAAAACAAAATAAATTTCAATGCCAAATGCCCTCTGTATGCCAACTTAAGAAAATAGCTTGATATAGCTCGGAATGGGCAGACTACCACTATTCTCACGTCACAGTGAATTTAATTAGCCTAATTTTATCAAATATGAAGGTATAACATTTAAAAAAGTAAGATCAGATCATCCTCATTTTGATAGGTTTCATCACTTTTGATGCAAGTTCTTTGACTAACCCTTTCAGTGCGTGAACCGACTTTAGGCGTTATAATCTGACTTTAATGGACGTCAGATTCTGACGTCTAAAGTCAGTCCCCGCACTGAAAGAACTAACAAATTATAATGGCCGAAGACCCATAACATAGATATTTAAATTAAGCGGTAAGAGCTAACTAGGACATTTATGACGATTTCAAGTCGAAAAAAACGGTTTGGTTTCCATGGCTTATACAACAATATTTAAGCGTTTTTTAGGGCTAAAATATGTCTAAGATGCATAATATATTATAGGAGTCACTAGCTGCAGGTAGTTTACAAAGTAAGACACGACACAATGAGTACAAAGCGTTGGTCCAATAGCGGATCAATGCTGGGTCACCATCTACGACGTTGCCCCAACATTTACCCGACATTGGTTGAACGTCTTGTGTTTGCTTCAACATCAACCACCATGACCACCGATCAACGATATCTTATCAACGGCTTATATAACCTTCTTGTACTGATTTCCACCAGCAGTCTTCCCTATAAAGGCAGACCTTTGTTTGTCTACTGTATGCAAGGCAGAACTAAGCACTGCCGCCAGGGACAGAGTCTGATAAGACGCAAGTGGAAATATCCCGTGAACAATTATGAAAAAAGGGGCCTTGTGCCCAACGTTTTTGTTTTCTACAAAAGCACACATGGCTTTTTAGTGGATACAGTAAAATGCAAAAATGTTCAGTATTAAACATCTTTGTTTTAGGTGTGAGATACTCATCTAATTATTTTTATATTGGTAATTTGTTGAAATTGTTAAAAATAATATATAAATGTTATAATTAAGTTGGTGCGACTGTCATACCTAACATGATATATTTCATACTACTCCAAATACTGGTGAGCTGCTGTTTTCATACTACACATCAATTATTTTATTCATTAAAATGGTCATGACATTTATTCCATTTCCATTGACTTTTATAAAAAATAAACGTTTAAAATCTTGTGTTTTTAACAAATATACAAAGTGACTGTGATTGGAATGATAAAAACTATTTGGTAAATGTGCTAAATAATTATGTTCGTATTGATAATACTCAACTTAATCGATGTCATTATGAAAATGAATTAAGTACGTGTTTACTCATGTGTGTAGTCACGTGTGTACTCATCTATGTTTATCATCTGTAGAAACACACGACTGCTGCACTGCTGCAGTACAAAGCCAAAAAGTAGCTACCGCCTTCTTGAAAAGTAAATCAACATTTTTTACGGAAAAAAATACCAGCAAACGTTATGCTCCCAGAATAAAACTAAGAACGGCTTGAGGGCATTTTTTGTGGTAGGTCCAACCGTCTGGAAGTTTCTAACTGTAGCTACAAGAAAATCAGCATCGTTTGTGATATATAAATTTTGTTTGATTTGGCTGTTTCACCCTCCTTTGTTCCCTGGTTCCGTTTTGACGACGATACCTTGACTTGGACACTATTCGCACACTGATACGGATTGTCACACCTCCGAACTCGGTCCGCCAAGAAGTTAGGCGCGATAGAAGTGCTCATGATTGAATGACAGAATTATTTATTTTGATTGCAGTACACACTTCCCTGACATCTCATATTTTGATTTTTATATAACATGCGTCATGTGCGGTGTGTCATATACTTTGTGAACACACATATTTACAGAGCTATTGTTTCAACTATATTTGACCACTGTTCACCGACCTAAAAAACAACACCGACATTTAGCAAACACTTTCATTATTCTGGTTTCATTGACGTTGGATTTGCAGTTAATAATTAGCCCTTTACCCGCTAAATTATTTTATTTAACTTTTTATCCACTTGAAGTTGTGTCTGATTAAAGTACCATAGGCCTACCATGATAATTGGTCTGTACTTGATGAACAATAGCTCTCCTTTACCGGCTCAGAATGTCGTGGTCAGACAAAGAAAATAATTTATTGCTGTATTTCAAAAATAAAAAAACAACTTTGGTCTCTATGGTTTACACACGCAAAATTCAGAGTTGTAAGGGACGGCAAATTTAAAGTGTGAGGAGCAGTGATGTCCATTTAATTGCATTGATGTCCGTGTTTTAACATAATAAATAATGTTTTAAAACAACGTGAAGGCTCGTCAGCCTCATCATAAGGGTAAGGAAGTGTTCACATGTGGCTCCACCATGGTTTTCCGTAGCTTATTAATCACTCCTTACACGCTGATTTATCAAATTGCATTTTTACCCACTAGAAGTTGTGTCTCGCTACCGCGAGCTAAAGCTACAAAAGAGTGAAAATTACTCATATTTTTTAAATATGAAACAATGCAACAGTTTCGAATTTTATTGTTTAACCCTTTCACGCCCGTACCGCCCCTGAGGGCCGGTGAAATACGACGTCATTTTTCACATGCCCGTATTTTGCTTTCTCATGGCTTTAGATTGCCACAATACATTTAAAATTGTATAATTTCGGCCAGAATACATTGTGCAATGTTTAGTTACTTCGGTAATGATTAAAAAAAATATATTTACCCTCTATCCCATTCATATCTCAACTTTAATTGTGCTAACCCTTTGACTCTCAAGTTCATGCCAGGACCCAGGGATAATGGTTGTCATTTAATGGAAATGCACGTGTTTTGGTATAATGGCTGTAACTGTGGATCTACAAGGTGTATTAACCATATGTACAAATGTGGTATTCGGCCGTGGCGGGCCTTTGTGTTCATGCAACATTTGGGTCAGTCAAAGGTCATCTCAAAGTCATTTCAAGGTCAAAGTTTCATAACTTCAAATAAAAAAAAATGTATTCAAGCCAAGCCATTGTCCACTTCTGGATAGCCTCATTGTATAAAAACATATGTGTGGCAGTACCCCAGAATCATGTGAAGTGGAATGAGCTTGGATGGGCCCTGAAGAGTCTAACACCATCCTATACTAATAATGATTCCCATTTTGCTATCCTCAAACTGTTTTGCAAGCCTAGCGGTAGCTACTGAAATTACTCCTTTTTTACTTTTTATTTCGAAATAATGAAATATTTCGCATGGAAAGGGTTAATGGTTGTTGACGTATATACCCATAGCAACAACAGCTAATCATCTTATATTGAGGACTGTGTAACAGTCATGTTCAACGGACATCCTACAATTCCAATAATATATAAATATATAATTATTATATATTAATTTGATCTCGTGCGTCTTGAAAATACACAGTACATAAAATCGGGTACTGTTTCCATGAAAACCGTTTCTAGGGACTAAGGGGGTACGACCTCGAGGGGTATAATAAAAAGCATGTTTTGATCCCCAAAGACAGTGTTCTCCATGTGCGTGGAAAATCGCATGTGCATTGCAATAACCGTTTAAAAGATATCGTAATATTTTTATTGAGTTATTATTTTGATTAAAATTTCATTAAAAAAACTCGGGCTGGAAAGGGTTAAACATCGGTTTCATTCACAATGTCAGTGATTCGATTAACTTATAAAACAGGCTAAACATCATCCTCAGTTAATTAATTTAAATTTTCAACCACTTGAGGTTGTATCTGGCTACCGCTGCCCACAACCTCAAGTGGTTGAAAATTACTCATATTTGTTTAATTTGAGACCAAACCTTTCATTTCATCCACAACGACAGTGGTGTCATCGGTTAATAAAAACGGATAAAAAATGATTATTTTCGTGATAAGTAGGCAAAGGTTTATAACGATCAAAGTCGTGATTAGTGGTAAAAAGGCTGATGCCATTTTCTTTATAAAATACAAAAAAGAGGGTGGCGTACAATGCGATACACAGATTAACATCTACGAGGAGGATAAATAAATAGACTAAGCCAGCGGAATTGATTATTTATCCCAGTGGAACTAGCAAGGTTTCATCGCTGTATGATAAATGGGAGGCAGGCTCTATGGGGAGATAAATCATTCCCGTTTTAAAGATGATTTATTCTCATACAGCTAAAAGTGAAAGTGTCTGATTTAGTCATAAGTCAACGTGTGTGCTCTTGCAATAATGTTACTCGCGAAAAATAATATTTATCTTTCTGAAAAAATAGACATCTATAATATTTTTCCTCACGCAAACTACAATTTTTCTTTCTGATAAAATCGTCATCTACCAAATTTGCTGAGCATCTATACCAAATAATTTCATAATTCCAATGGCGTTATCATTATGTTTTGTTGAAAGGGGTCTATAACAGAGCAAAGGCTAAAAAATACACAATAAGTATTAAGCGAAATGTCTCTGACTCTGTGAAAAGTGAGAGAAATATGCATTTAATAGCAAATGGCTAGCCATTTAGAGTTACGGAACCACATACATTCAACCAACACAGTTTCATCTTGTCGTGGGGATTTGAATTCATACTTCTGTCATCATATTAGAGCTCTAAGGAACAGGGGGGGGGGGGGTTAATATTGATCAGAGCTTTTCCTCCATAATTTAATCATGTAAGTAATATTTTGCTATTACCATTACACATTTTTTTTTATAGAGGCCTGTATTACTTTAACAGAAGGTGTTTAATGTTGATCAGAGTTTTTTCTTGCGTTGCTGAATTGTTTGTTTCTATTTTTCTTTCATTTAAAGCTGAAATTGCTAACGCAATTTCCAGCTTTAAATGACAAAAAATATGTTTAATAATGAAAAATAGAGATACTCAAACTCGACTTATTTATTTTACTGAGCATCTAACACAAAATATTTAAATAATTTAGGTGCGATTTTATTTATTTTGTAATTTTATTTCAACCGTGTAGAAACGGGCTTAGCGACATAAGGGTTAACTAGAGTTATCATACCCTTGTGTTCAGAGGGTGTCACGGTGTGTGACCATGCACTCCTGAGCATGTGTTACCGTAACAGATGACCGCGCAGATCCCGCGGATGACCGGCAGCGCTAGAGGTGTCCAGATCAGCTGCTTTCTGAGCGCCCGAGGGGATCTCTCACGCTCCACTGGACATTGGTCAGTCTGGATTGACAGGGTGAGGTCAGTCGGTCCAGTCTGGTCTGACCCAGTGCGCCCCGAGGATCGATTTACCAGGGAGGGAATTTTTTTTGTCAGTATCGCATAGCAGATTCCCATTTGCTAATCAAATTTGTAATTGAGTAGCACAACATATGTAGATGAATGATAAGGATGTCTAGCAAGCTACAAACTGGAAGATAAAATGTCTAATCAATAATTGTCAAACAAATGTTTCCCTGCCAGGGCATATTGTTTTTAAAAAAAAGAGATATTTTGTACGTTAAATTATGTGGTAATACTGTGATTTATAATTAAAATATAAAACGAATCTCTCGCGAGATTCGTCTTTTCATGTGGAAATAATCGATATTTGAACATAAATCGCAGTCGCACCACACCGTTAAAAGTAGAAAATATTAGCCTACATACTTAAATATATATCTAACAGGATTTGTCTTTTCGTGTAGGAATAATTTAAACATAAATCGTAGTCGTGCGCATGATATTAAAATAATTAGGATCGTCCTTGTCACGAGACACCACAGGCACCCAGAAGGTCGGTCGGTCAGATTCAGATGGATGACCTCTGGTCATCGGACCTGTGTCAGGTGGCTCGCATGGTCAGCGTTCAGGTCAATGTGTAGTCATTATGACAGTGGTCAAGGCATTGTCCTGTAATCTTTGACCACTCAATGTCAGCGCCAGCTCCGTTCATTTTCATTCCTGGATAGCGTGGGTGGGGGTGGGGGTGATGGACGTGCCGTAGGACGCACTGTCCCGTGAATGGTAATTAACAGAGCCAAATGCAGCACACAATAATGGGAATAAAATATGTAATGATTGGTGATCGTTTTTTTCGCACTTACAAAAAAAACTATTTTGATATTTTATGTGCTGTAATTTAGAAACTGATATTTAATCCACAACTACATGTACCTTTTTTATCTTGTGATAAGCGTTTCTAGTATTTGAGCAAGGCCGGCTTCATGTCAGGTACATGGGGCGGTTCATTGCATTGTCTCTCAAAACGCAACTTTGAAGTTGATGCTGGCGAAGATGGTAAATGTGCAGCATTTTTTTTCAATTGTAGTTACAAATAAAGTATGTTTTTTTAAACGACTACCCCCCTTTGTGATATGGTCTAACTCTGTCGTTTGCAGCTAGAGGTAACCAATATAAAAGTTATGAGATCTTTAGCCTAGATTATTGACACTACAATTTCAAGTAATATCACACAATTTATAATATGTCTTACTAAAAAAAACAATAAAGCACACATCAACAGTTCTGAATAAATAGTTTAAATGCATTCAAACTGGCAATGTCACTCTCAGTTAGGATTATGCCTATTAACTAACATATCGCAGTTGTGGATTTGACAGCTGATACGACGTTGGTGTCTGTCAGTCAGACAGTGAGATCATGTTGCGAATAATTAACGAATAAAGACACTAACGGTACATACATGTATAGTTCAAAATAAATAGCGTAACTTATAATATTTTTTATAAGATATACCATAATATTTTTTATAAAATGTACTTTACGGAATTGATCTCTCTCAACCACTCGTAATTTTTAACCCTTTCGGCGCGGGGACCGTCTTTATACGTCAGAGTCTCTGGTCCCCATGGTTTATGCAGAATTAATTCAGCGTTGTCAGGGTTAACAATACTTGAAACAAACACAATGCCTCGGTCTTTCTTTCCCCTGGTTTCCCATTTTTGTCCCATTTGCATTGGTATCTACTTAACAATGTATTTAGGTGTTATCACATATTTCCGATAATATTGCTATCACCACTTACATTTCTCCAAATATAATATCATTATTCATCAATCAGAAAAGGTAATCAAACTGAAACAGTGACAGCATCCCCTTGCTCTGCAAAGCCAAGGTACAATATCTGCTTACTTTACAACTAAGCAGATACTGTTAAGTGGTTTTGTATGGCAGTAAATTGTTGTAGTAAATTTGTCAGTATATCTCGTGGTCATCGGTAGTAGTAGAAGCGGGCCGACGACTTGTCTTACAGACATACGAAAATGTTAGCTATTAAATATTGCCATACAAAGATACGAGATCCACCAAGGTATTTTTTAGAAAGTGTCCTGCTTTTTAACAATTTTATTTGAGATATGTTCTGCTTTCTAAGAGCAAGTAAGAAAGCAGGACACTTTCTTGGATATCGTAGATTTGGTGGACAATATTTGGAAAAGGTATTTTCAGAATTTTTTTTGATACGGTAGGTAATTTAGCCATTTTGAAATGCAATCATCAAAAAAGCCCATTTTCAAGCTGAAGCTTCGTGAGCAGCCATCTATTTCAAACCAAATCGATCGTAATGCGTACATGTGTTTGTACGGTGGTACAACATCTTCCCATAGAATACCACACATTAAAAAAAATTGGATAGAGTTCTGAATTACTGGTCGTCATTTGCGTTTGCTGGCGACTTTTTAGACAGCATGACACCATGTTGCTATAACCGGGGAGACAGTACTATAACCAAGGTATCACTCATGACGTCATGTTAGAAAGAATATCCGCATGACAAGTCTACAGAGGGTGTTACTTGCTGCTGACGCCGTATTGTCTGCCAGACTTGCAAAATGTGGACTGAAACTATACACATCTTCATGTTTCCCTGGGTACAAGTCTTCTACGTTTCGCAGATTTTCTGTCCTTTTCTCACTTCTCACTGACGCCGTCTTGTCTGACAGACTTAATGGGAACACGACGAGCAATCTGTCATCCACAGTGTCTCCTCACGCCCCTAAATAAATGTACTTATCTTCGGCCTGACAGGGACGAGTCCCTTTTGATTCAGACAGAGTCTCGTAAATCCGCCCGGGTCGCCTTTAATCTGGACTCGCTGCCCCGTCGTGTAAATACAGTATAAAGTAATGATTGGTGGTCGCAGACCAGTCAAGTAATTTACAATATCATTGTTTATTGTCATCTCACCATCCCCAGGAGGCTCTCCTGGCCCAATTTAGCTTGTCTGTACACAAAAGTGGCCTAAAGCCCGATTCATTTCATTTTTTTACTGTCACACTCACTGACATATCAGTGCGGGGACGGTCTTCAGACGTCAGAATCTGACGTCGATGGACGTAATGTGCTAACAAAATATATATAATCGTGACCGGCTGTTAAACGGTTAAGCCGTCATCACCTTAACATCATGTGTTGGCTGGGAAAGCAACATGACTAATATAGTTCACCAAGTATAGGTAAGATATAATTATCCTTTAGCTACAGTTTTTATTACATTCGCTTATTTGAACGACCACAAACAAACTCTGACTCACGATGACAATAAACGTAAGTTCGATATTAATAGTTGACGTGATACTGAGATAAATTTACTCGAGATTATTAATTAGGGCATTAGGAATACAATAAATACAGTTTTTAAAGTAAAATTTACATTTTCTTCGATATATCGCTACATATATTTATATTTATACCCCCACCCTCCCCCAGGCTGATTTTCTAATGCAGCAAGTATTATAATATAAAACGAATGACCTCAAGAGCAGCAGGGTCATTGGACTGCGATCACATCGATATCATCATCTACTGACTGCTCTGCCAGACAGTGTAATGCATTAGCCCAGTGCTGATACGAAGCTAGTCCACCTTCTACAACGCTGGCCTATAATCAAATCAACATAGAGTAATTTGTCTGTATTTTCTGGACTGGCAAGACTGGCATTATCCAGGCAGCCCTATTCGACCGGATCTTGGAAAGATCAACAACTCCGCCGTCAGATTTCCATGTTCAGGTGGTTTCTTGAGTAATCAATTCCAGGTCAAAGGCGCGAGCCATGTGTGAAAAAATCCCTGTTGATAATAACACACTTTGCAGCAGTGAAAATCGAAGATGTTTTCCTCGAACAAGACCACGTTGAGTCTATTTTTAGACAACGTGCTTAGTGTTCTGAGCACACAAAGATTCTTTATAATCTGTAAATTTCTTAAACACGCTAAATTACCTAATATTTTAGAAGTTGTGTCTCGCTACCGCAATCCACAACTTCAAGTGGGTAAAAAAACTCATATTTGTTTGAGACCAAAAAATTGCATTTGTTCTATGATTAAGTACTCTTTTATTTCCAATAACAGTGATACAACCTGCTAAGAAAACATAATAAAAACGACTACAGTCTCAATTATCGCATTAATGCACCTCACAATATTTTTTAAGTCAAATTCATTGAATAAAAAAGGTGACATCCAATGGGAGCAAATTGATCGAAAAAGTCATCCTGAGATTCAGTTTAAGATATTATAATGTGGTATTTGATAAAACCCGGATATGAATATGTTCAGGTGGAAATCGTGACATCTCATGACAAGGTGATCAAAAATGAGAAATAAATAGCTTACAAATAATTGATCAGTTGTGGGTCGCGCCAGCAAGAAGCAACTCAAAGTGGGTAATGAATGACTAAGCTGTCATCATTAATCAGGAACACCATACCAGGCTTTTTTGTCACAGAACTGAAAGATTATATTTATGGCTTTGGTAATATCCTTAAAAATCCCTGCCGATATTTCTTCATTGCGATCGGCAAAAATAGTGGTGTTGGATCTGCGCATCATCAGTCCGTGATAGGAAGACAGGGCTACGCGATCCGTTCACCTGATGCCGCGTTAACATCGGGCCACCGTCTGCGACGCTAGCCCGATGTTACCACAGCAGCAGGCGAACGGCTCGTGGTTTATATGCAGGAAAACACCTTCGACAGCAATCTTGGGATAGTGTGGTAAACCAGGTGAACATAGTGACTGTTCTGTTATCATAATACCAGATCATTGATTCCATTCAATTCAATTCAGCTTATTTATGCTTGAAACATACATCGACCCCTCAGTTCAATAACCTGCCCATTGCTATCATCATTGCAAAAGTGTGAGGTTAATTCAAGAACCGGCCCAGTTGGATAGGCTCGTTTTTAAATCACGTTTAGTACGACCATACCAATTAAGTGTGTTAAGAACCAGCCCAGTTGGAGAGGCACGTTAAGAACCGGCCCAGTTAGATGGGCACGTTGTTAAGAACCAGCCCAGTTTGTTGCTAAGAACCAGCCCAGTTGGATAGACACGTTGTTAAAACCGGCCCAGTTTTATAAGCACGTTGTTAAGAACCAGCCCAGCTGGATATACACAATGTTAAGAACCGGCCCAGTTGGATAGGCACGTTTTTTTGCAAACTGCAGGTAACTGCTTCACATACAGTTAACCATCAGTTAAAAACAGGCCCTATAGCCTGAGCCTTCTCTATCCGTTTATGAACACTTCAGTTTGATATGATAAAACACTGTCGAAGTCATTCGTTTCGTTATAAGTTATTTTGTAAATAAGATGCTGAACGCATTAGAATGTTTATTGAATTGAAGCATGTTTTCTGCCTGAATATCCTGTTTGGGCCGGTTATGGAATTGAGGGGACGACATATACATGTATACAATCAATAATACAAATGCAATACAAATGCAAAGGAGAACTGCATAAGGCTTTTGACAAGCCGCTTTCATGCTGGCCACTATTTGATTACTGGCATGGCTGCATTCGAATATGGCTAGCTGTTGCAAATGAATAAGAACTGTGACTGGTGACATTTATTTTTTTCGTGTAGATATTTATTAACCTGTTAAGACACTCATGCAATATATTGTTTATAGTATATATATAGTGACAACATTAGTCAACAATGGCTCAATATCTCGTGTTTCCTGGGGCATCACTTCTTGACGCAATTTCCGTCTCCAAATATATACAAACATATTTCTAATTTTAGCAACTGGATCCATTAAGCTATTTCATCGGGTTTTTTGATTCAGAAATGTAAATGTAGTTCGAAAACTTTTAAAAGCAATACCAGTACTGATTCTTTTTACATGTGTAATGATCTGCAGATGGCTCCCATCTATCTGTGTAAATATGCACCCAGATTTACCATGTTACACACAGCCATGTCCAGGATATCTAGTATGTAAAACATCCATCAACATAATAATAATTTAATAATAATAGAACATTTATAAAGCGCCTAAATCCGTCCTAGGAACGTTCATGGGCGCGTGACTGTTTGCTGATTTATACCAGATGTATCTTATGATAAATCCATTACAGTTAGCTAAAACGATTTTATAGACAAAATAGGTAATTATCATTTTAAAATAATGGTATGAACATTCTATTGTCTCTGAGGATATGCCTCGCTAAATAGGTGTGTTTTAAATTTTGTTTTGTAAAATGTTAATATTTGTTCGCCAGTGATGTAATCTGGCAGCTCATTCCACAATAATGGAGCAGCAACAGAGAAAGCACGACTTCCATAAGTGTCCAATCTAGGCCGAAGCACAGACAATAAGGTCTTGGATGACGATCGCAGTATCCGTGATGGAGTATGTATATGTAATAAATCTGAAAGATATTGCGGAGCAGTGCCATGCATAGCGCGAAAAGTCAATACACTTATTTTGAAAATAATCCTTTTTGATAGGCAGCCAGTGCTGATTTCGCAGCAGTGGTGTGATAGAGTCAAACTTGCGAGTGCGTGTGATCAGTCTAGCGGCTGAATTCTGGATTTTTTAAGCTGACTGATGATAGATGTTGGCAAACCATAGAGAAGAGAATTTCCATTGTCGAGTCTAGAGGTTATGAAAGCATGTACCAACTGCTTGGTGACATCCTCCGTGATGTATTTTCGGATGTAATTGATTCGTTTCAGATGCTGGAAACATGAACGCATGATATTATTGATGTGTTCTTCAACGTTCATGTGTTGATCAAACACTATTCCCAAATTTCTCGCACTTGTGCTTGATGGAACGTTGTCATTTCCGATGTTAATGTGTGTGGTAGTGATAGTTTTACGAAAATATGGTGAGGCAATAAGCGGAAATTGAGTTTTTCCATCGTTTATTTGCAATTTATTTATCAACATCCATATTTTAATATCAGCAATGCAAGATTTTTTTATGAAGAAGTTTTATGGCAATTTCTTCACTGATGTTATCTGATGTCCTCAAGGTAATGTAAATCTGTGTATCATCTGCATATAGAAGAATATTCAGGTTGTATATACGGGCAATTTCAGCAAAAGGCAGTGTATAAATTGTAAATAATTTTGGACCAAGTACCGAGCCTTGTGGAACACCATACAATACATCAACAGGAGATTACAATGTTTCATTTATAACAACCGACTGCTTTCTTCCTTTATTATATGATTCGAACCATTTCAGTGCAATGCCGCCTACACCAAGTCTCTTGCTTAATCGCGACAGCATGATGTTGTGATTAATAGTATCAAATGCAGCATTGAGATCAAGCAATAGCAGCGCTACGGCCTTCTGTTCATTCACAGCACTCGGGATGTTATGCACATGCAATAGTGCTGTCTCAGTACTATGCCCCGGCTTATAGGCAGATTGCATGGGCTCTGCGAGATTGTTCTCATTCATATGAGTAGATAGGCGTGATGCCACAACTCGTTCACTGATTTTTGATAGGTATGTCAGGTTGGATATAGGTCTGAAATTCGTCAGTAAATTGCGATCCAAACCCGACTTTTAAGCAAGGCTTTAATCATTGCATGTTTCATCACATCCAGAAAAAACACCAGATTCGAGAGACATATTTACAATATCAGTGATGACAGGCAGCAGAACATCCAAGTGCTCCTTTAGCAGCCATGTTGGGACCGGATCCGACAAGCAAGATTTTGATGCAGACTTCCCGATAATTTTCCGAATTTTGCTAATGGTTGCTGGTATGAAAGAAGTCATGGAGGCACTGGTGTCTTTCTCGACATGTTTACATGTTCTCTCTGGTGATTTGGGGGAATTTAAATATACCATAAATATACCTTCACCACAATTTTGTTTAAAAAAGCAACATCATAACACAGCTCAATTTGGGAAAAGTAAATTAGGTTTCTTTTAATTCACAGAGATAATACGCATGTAGTCCACCAATATTAGATGATGAAAGTGAATATTCATAATTAATCTAACAGATAGAAATGATAGACTGTCACTATATAAACACTGCAAGGAACAGTACACATATAGGATAATACAAGAAGACTTCAGTGCAGGATTTCAAGTTGATTGTAGCATGTTGATATTGCTGGATTGAGGTACCATTAACATTATAAAGATTGTCATCTGACGTGACCAGTAACCTAATAATATGGACGAAATGTCACATAAGATTACGGAATACATCTATACCTGTTTTTTTTTCTGGTCATGATCATTGATTCGTTGTATTCATTCATTTATTATGATGATTATGTATGTCCTTCTTTGATCCGCTCGCTTGCAAGGAGTATGTCAGCTCGTTCATTTGTTGGATCGTTTCTTCCGTTCTTTGTTCGTTCGTTTGCTCATTCGTTTCTTCTGTTCTTTGTTCCTTCATTTACTCGCTCGTTTGCTCGGTACTTTGTTCGTTTATTTGCTAGCTCGTTTGTTGGGTTTTTTGTTCTTTCGTTTGCTCGTTCGTTTGTTGTTACCTTTGCTCGTTCGTTTGCTCGTTCGTTTGATCGTTTCTACTTGCTCGCTGCTTGTTCGTTTGCTTGTTCGCTAGCTCAATTAGTGATAATATATAGTAATATATAGTATATATATAGTATATAGTGATACATACTACAGTAATTTTGAGCCAATATATCCCATGGAAAGCATATAATTAGCATTATTAAGTGCATTCCTTCATGTTTGAGTCGAAACAGCTTCAAACAAAATCTCATTTTATACCAGCAATAAATCAGGATCGGGTTCAGATGAATCGTGTTTGTCTTACTCTCAGACACGTGCCTCCCTAAGTTACGCTGTCCATGTTTTGGACGGTTGAAGACAGTGAACCAATGTTGGTAGAATGTTAAGCCAGCCTCTGCGACGCTGACACAACATTCTACCAACAACGGTTCAGCGTCTCGCAATGGCAGGGTACGATGGCGAGAGTAATTCGTCCTGAAAGATCCTGATTGACAAAGACGTGGGCAACAAGACCGGGGTGATGCGGCACATACACGTGAGATCTCTGGGGTGTTCAGCCCGGCGGCGTCCAGAATCTGATTGACCTGTGACTAGAACTGTCCCGCAAAGCCAAAAGGCAGGATCTGCTTACTTGTAATGTAAGCAGATACTGCCTTTTGGCTTTGCACACGACAGTGTCCGGATCAGAGAATGATATATTATGGATATCAGGACGTATGGATAGACATAGACAAATGACACACACGTTGTCTTGAGAATTTTTTTAAAATTGTGTTTTAATAAAAATACAAAATGCTGAATGTCTTGATCACAAAAGCAGAATGAAACTTTGATTTGATACTCTGTACCGCCTCCAGTCAAATTTTGATTGGCAGCGATACTAAGTGTGATGTCGGTGATTCATTCTTTTTTAAAAGCAAGACATGATCGTGTTTGCTACTCAATTATTTTGTGACACGCTGTTATTATTTGAGATTTTAGTGTCATGAGTTCCAGTTTCTGACGTACGGTTTTCAGGCCAGTGTTATATTGGTACCCATAGGAATGTTGATAGTGAGGCTATTGACAAACTATGTCATTTAGTTCGATTTTTGTATCTACAATAAAACCGTATTGAATCTCCAATATCAAAGCAAATGTCACATACATGTAAAGGACGATACATAAATATCGCCAAACGATGTGAATGTGCAGTGATTCCTTCTTGTCAGGTAACAGTTTCTCTGTCTGGAATTTAATTGTTCTTTTGCCTCATAGATCAACATCAATAACAAATTAACAAACAGTCTGTAGTTGTTTGTAACATTGAATAAGTGATGGATGGGTTTTGTTTGATTAATTTGTAAAGGATGGCGGATCTAACTGATTGTACAGCGTGATCACCACCCTCAAGAGTTACCCTTTACCCTTGCAGCGCTGAGTTATCGTTGTATAAACCATGGAGACCAAAGGGTTTTTCTCGATTTGAAGTCACCATAAATGTCTTAGTTGGATCTTTCCGCTTCATTTAAATACCTGTGTTATGGGTCTAGGCCCATTAGAAATATTTGTATTCTTTCAGAATCTGCCGTCTAATAACAAGCTGCTCAGATATAAATTACAATATTGCATTACAAACAGCAGTAACTGCTTCCTTGAAAAGGAAGCAGTTACTGCTGCTTGTATTTGCACACTTACACTACGGTAATCCAAAGGCAAACAGCAGTATCTGCTTACTTTTTAAGTGAGCAGTCACTGGTGTCTGCCTTTGCGCAATATAATTTGGGAAAGCAAAGCCATTTATCAGCGCATAACCCTCTAACCGCTAAAGTTATTAAATTACAATTTTCACCAACTTGAAGTTGTGTCTCGCTGACGCGATTCACAACTTCAAGTGTGTGAAAATGATTCAGAATTGGCGAAATGGAGGTTACAGCTGTTTAACAAGAGACTAAGAATTTACGAATCTTGATTTTTAAACACATTTCATTCCCAATAACAGTCATTTAATCGGTTATTAAAATAGATGAACCACGATTTGTTTGGCGAAAGTGCCAATACCTGTAGAATTTATTAGTTGACGATGCTCATGGAGACCCCGTTTGTGTTTTCTATATCGCCACACCTCGGTATTTCACCCGGCAATAGTGCTAATGGATGTCGTCATTTCAGATAAGTATGCTGCTCTGCAAAACCATGAGGCAGTATCTGCGCGCTTGTAAAGTGAGCAAATACTGCATTTTGGCTTTGCACGGCAGTATTAAAGTGCAATATTTATTTTGTCGTTTGTGTAATATTCGTGGACATAGAAATCACCCATAAACTATTTAGTCGTGCAAACTACAGGAAAATATTTTGTTCAAGTATATAAGCAGTTGCTGCAGTTTGTCGTTACAGATTATGCTGTCACTGATAGTGTCCTATATAATTTCCTCCTGGGGCTCGTATAATTTTAAAAATTTGTGTTAATTTCTGAATCATCCCATCCCTCCATCTCTTCGCGTATATGTTTCAGTACTAAACAAATTGAACTGATTTTAATACCATTGAAAGTAGCTTGCATGTTCATAACAAAATTAAAATTCAACATATACGACTCTCACAAGATGTCGTGACGCTGACAAAATACAGGTCTACACACGTCTCGATTGCCCCACTTGTCATACATCTGCGTATGATACATAATTTTCCGTCTGGGTTCTACAGTGCGGCTGTTTGTTTGCGTTGCTTTTAGAATGGGCTGAATATGCACACCATTTAATTATAATGCGTCATGTTTTTTTCTGAGCTTGATGTCGTTCGCATGGGGGACACGGCATCACAATGCGACATGGCAGAAGACAGTCAGCCTGCCATGCGGCGAGTTACTTCTGCCTGGATGCAACACGAAAGGCGCTGACAGACAGTCGATGGTGCATGGCGTCATACACGCAGCATGTCTTACAAAACGGCGACAAAGCATGGCAATATAGCGCCTCAAAAAAACGCGAGTGCGGAAGCGAGCCCGCTTTTGTTGGACGAGTAACAGCTGCGGTGTGTCAGCGCATCGATTAACCGTTTAACCTCCTATCACGATTATATTCGTTTTTTTAATTTTTTATCAACACTTTAAATACCCGCATTAAAACATGGTGAAGATAAAACGTGGTAGCAAGAATTCAAAATGGTTGACCTCCATTTTGTCAAATTAAAATAACTCACTTGAAGTTCACGATCCACAACTTCAAGTGAGTGAAAATTCCAATTAAGTGACTTGGCGGTTAACAGGTTAAAAACTAACCCACAGTCTGATAAGGTTCTTCACGCTTCTACGGCGTCGTAGAAACGCAAAAAGCAATAACTGCTTACTTTACAAATAAGCAGATACTGCTGCCTACATTTGCATTGTATACGAATGTCCAGGTCACGTCTCATTGGTTTGTGCATGCCTCAACAAATACCATGGCCGATGTCGGATTAATGTTGTACCAGCGACAAAGACGGTGGCCCAACATAGAGTAAGCATTGGGCCAACATCTTGGGTTCTGGGAGAGTGCTGTAAGAGAGAATAATATTAATAACACTGGCTCGGTGTTTTTTGTGTGTGAACTTGACCCAGCGTTGAACAAGTGTGGACCCAGGTGTCGAGATCTGGGACTGCCTGCAGACATGAAACGAAAATGAAGTGAATGGGGTTTTTGGGCCACCTTTGTGCACATATGGGCTAAACAGTGCTGGGAGAAACTCCTGAAGATCGTGAGATAAATGAGATGACACTTCCATACAAACACAGAATTCGAAATTTGAGCCCTGGCAGTCTGCGGCGGAGCACGCTACCTCTCGGTCACGAAGCTCCCCACAAAATTGAATATTCACGAGTGAGCGGAGAAGAAATATTTTGTTTCTTTGCGTGGGGATCGAACTCGCGCTCTCCCGCTTTCAAGCAGGCAGCTTTAACCACTGCACCAGGGCCCCCACCGGCCTGAAGGTATAGTGTCCCAGCAAACATGATAAATTGATCCAATGTTGTTTTAATTTTGGGCCCCAGTCTACAACGCTGGCCCAACATTAACACAACATTGCATCCCCTTGGATATGAAAGGGTGTATCTGCCACTTTGCACCCATTCATATCCAAGGGAACGATTGGGTCAATGTCTGCAAGCACGGTGTGAAATATTATTTTCCCAGCTAACACCAGACTGCCGACGCTGGACCAGCAATAAAACAACATTGGGGCAATGGCCCGCGCTCGCTGTCACCTATCATCACGATACATCTCTAATAGTCGCTTATCTTGGTCTCACACGCCACCGTTCAGAATGTCCTGTTGCTGGTACACTACCCGATAATCATCTGATGTGAAATGAGTACTTTTAACGCAATGATTTCACATGTACAATAAGTATTTTCATGGTAATGCACAGTTCTGGAGAAAACGACTCAGCATAGCACAATTATTGGGCATTAATTATAAATAAATGTTTTTTTTTTAATAGCATACACGCTTACCTTAACCCTTCAACGAGCCATTGAGACCACAGTTTGTTTCCAATTTGAAATCAGCCCAAATGTCTTAACTAGCTCCTCTCGGTTCATTTAAATACCTATATGTTGTGTGTCTAAAGCCATTATAAATAGGTGTGGGGATTGATTTTAGACTCAGAATCTGACGCCTATTGACCTCAGATTCTGACGTCTAAAGTGTGTCCCTGCAATGAAAGGGTCAATTTTTCAGAAATGTTACCGTCATAGTTGAAAAACGTATCTTTACCACTAAAAGTTATATTTGGTGTCGTGGGACCTATGTGCATTAAGAAATATAGAGCTGTCACGACATTAAGACAATGACCAAAAAACTTTATGATAATATTACTTTTAAAATATTTATAAAATGTAGTGTTTTTAACAATATTTTGCTATATAAATTAGAAACGCACACAACATAATGTTTCTTATGTCGTATAAACAACGAATACTTGATCAAATATTTATTAAATATTTATTCACCATGTGGACAGCTCACATACCGAAGTTTCTTCATTTCTATGAAGTGCAAAATTATAGAAAAAATGAGCTTGAACTTGAATAGTTTAAATTATGTAAGTAAAGTGAGGAAAAAACTTTCAGCGCGGGGAACGACTTTAGACGTCAGAATCTGACAGCTGTAGACGTCAGATTCTCACGTCTAAAGACGATCCCCGCACTAAAAAAAAAAAAAAATTAATGGCCGTAGACACATACCATAGGTATTTAAATAAATCGGAAAGAGATTACTAAGACGCTTAAGATGATTTCAAATGGGTTTATACAAAATATTTCAGCATCTTAAGGGCCAACAGGAATTAAACCTGAGATTTTCGTGTCCAACCTCATCCTGACATTTGCAGGAGTTGTTTTGCCTTTGCCGCAAACTGAGTCATCAAGGGTGAAGATATTTAGATATTGCAATAATTTAAGCCAGCAAAATATCGAGAATATATAATAGGACGCCAGCAAAATTTGAAATATGTTGGAATGACACCATAAGGTCACACAAACAAGTTTTTCAATGATGAATAGATGAATGCGAATCAACCTGAATCGTGAAGGATCGCTTTATAATGTCACGTAATGCTTCGTTCACAATGCTTTAGGAGGTTGTGCAACATTCCCTCTATTGCAGCGGCCCATTGTCGGAGCGACCGAGCCACTTTGCAGACAAAAAATGAACAAGACGGCTGACAATGTCGGCCTTCTTTTGATATCCTTTCAAGATTGATCTTTTACCATAGAAACGGAACGTTTTTTACGGACGACTCCTTTTTTCCAATCAAAATAGCATCAGCGACCTGGGACTAGAAGCAGTGTAAATATTGGGTGAGGGCGCGGGCACTGTCCGCCTTCCCCTACCAGACTGGTTATGGCAGGGCGGCACCGGCCTTTGAAGTGGTGCATGCCAGTAGAGCAGCGCACTGGATCATACGCCACGCTTGCCGGGACAGTCCGCCGGGCAGCTGATCTACAAAACCCTGGATTCGGGAGTCGAGGGTGAAGTGTCCCGCCAAATACAAGCAGTTGACCGAATTTTGGTTTGATGCTGGGCAGGCGTCTGCGACGCAGGCCCAGCATCAAACCAGCATTCGGCCAACTGCTTGTGTTGGATGGAAAATATGAGGATTGACTTGACTTATACATGGACGGAATTTCATGGATCAGACCCAAATTGTCGAGGAGCTTTGTCAACGTAGCTGCATTATCTGCTGCTAAAATTCACGCAATGTAGTGGTGTGATGGTTAACACTGCTTGCCTGTCACGCCAGCGCTTATGGGTTTCCCAGCTCTAGTATTCACGTTTTAAAGAGACGAAAATATATCTTAATCGCCACTCGTAAAAAAATCAGTATTTTGGGGGGTCTTCGTGGCCGAAGAGTAGCGTGCTCAGACAACCATTGTTCAAATTTAGAATTCATTCATTCATTCATTCATTCATTCATTCATTCATTCATTCATTCATTCATTCATTCATTCATTCATTCATTCATTCATTCATTCGTTCGTTCGTTCGTTCGTTCGTTCGTTCGTTCGTTCGTTCGTTCGTTCGTTCGTATTCAAGGGGTCGAGAAGAACTGAGCCATGGAGATTTCGTCACAGTGACGTAGGCAAATTTAAACTCGCTACAATTTTACCCGGAATACAGTGGTATTTGATAATTTAACAAATCGTCGCATAATACTTCAATTCCCAATATGTTTATCTACTGGAGGGAGGGGGGGGGGCGGTGAATGATATATATTATAATGATAAAGTCAATTCCCGCTTTGTAAGGGCTAATGTCTTGCCAAAATAAACTAAATTTTATGTTTCATCTGAATTTTGCCGATACATTCTATTATAGCGTAGCACGTCACACACATACATGTAGATAGTTTGTGAATAATGTATTATTACATGTTATTTATACAAAGAAGGTCGCTGATTACGCGAAATACCGGGGGTAAAAACTATTCATAAAGCCAACCGTGAATAAAAGTACAATAAAAATTGTAATCGTATACTTTCACAAAGATCATTCATATGAATCAGTTGAACTGGTATTTTGTCCTGACACCTCTTGACATTCTTCTGTAAGAATGATCCATTCAATTATCACAAGGCAGAATAATTAATAAAAACCTTCTATAGCGCTGGTATTCGGTCAATCCATTCACTGTGCTGTAATAAAACCTCTAGACATAATGATAGACGAATTCAATTGGTGCGATTGGAAAGTTGAGGGCCCGTTTATCCGAACAAAACAAAAATTGGATGCAGAGTTGCCCTGATTGAGGTGTTTTAATACACCAATTCAAAATTAAAGTAAATATCACTGCATTCTTGGTAGTAGTAAAGACCGTAAGTGAACACTCTTAACACAAAATATTACTGACGGTTCTTTTTCACATATTGTTAAAGAGAAAGGTTAAACATACATAGCAGGTATATGTTTAACCTTCCTCTATGTTACTAAAAAAGTAAAGAACCTCCAGGAACCTTTTGTGTTAAAACCTTCGCTCAGCCTTGGGATGAATGAAGGGCGGGGGCGCTAGTCCAGTGGTTAAAGCTGCCTGCTTAGAAACCCACTCTGGCCGTAAAGTTCCCCGCTTACTCATAAGGATTCAATATTGTGGGGAGCATCTGTGACCCGAGAGGTAGCGTGCTCGGCCTCAGACCGCCAGGGCGCGAATTTCGGATCCAATATCTACACGGCAGTGTCATCTCATTCATCTCACCATCCTCAGGAGATTCCTTCAGCCTATATGAGCACAAAGATGGCCTAAAACACCATTCAATTTTGTTTTAGATAGATGAAACGTCGGCTAAGTTTTGAGTCGGCGTCGTTCTGACTCAAACCTGTGCAGACGTTTCATCCACAGCTGAGCAGACAAAGCAGAAGGCAGGGTGGTCCAGCAGATTGTGTCGCCTTTTCTGACAGACTGGTTCCTCGGGGTGTCTGTCGCTCGAGACGTCTGCGATCGATCCCTCGCCACTATAATGGAGGGTTTAATCAGGCCCGTGCACAATGCACCCATTACACGCTATAATTCCCTCTGTTTGACCAACACATGAGCGTTTTTAAATCCCAATTTGGGCGCCGGGTCGGGTTGTCCAGTCGCCGGACGTTCTCCAGGAAATGAACTCCTGGCTAGGAATCTACAGTCTCCATTGTGGTCCACCGTGACCTGTTGAGGATAGCATATCATCATGACCTCATGTCCACCCCCAGAGAGCTGTGATTTTATTCACACTAGTCCTAATTGGAAAAATCTTTGTCATCTAACTAAAGGAAATACTTCGTATTCATAGTTTAATAAATGCTTTCAGGCTTCGGGACACAATCGAACTAGAATGTCGACATTGGTCAATGACATTTAGAGTGTTGGTTGTTGCTATGTGATAATACCTGACGTCTTTTTAGCCATATTATAAATGTATTTCTTTATCGTGACACAAAGTATAGTTTTCCGTCATGACATTATCCATTTTCACCTTTTTCAAAAGCTGAGTTGTGAATTGAACACCTCAACCCATATTTAGTAAGCTCTGACACTTGTTTCTACTTAAATAAATTGCATGATGAAGTTCAGTCACTAGTATATTCGAAACATAATAAGTATACGTTAATTGTGAATAGTGGTTATATAATATCACCAGTCACAGTGGTGACTGGTGATATTTCTGATTGTTTTGACAATTTCTGATTGTTCTGACAATTTCTGATTGTTTTGATTAAATATTGCCTCCACCGACAATTTTAACTCACATGTTTCATTTCTAATCCTTCTGCGAGAATTTATTACATGTTATATTTCGTTTAATTGCATTTTGATTAATGTGGGATTGTCTGTGTCATATCCTTACAGGTCATACTAAAATACACTGTTATCCGGAGAATGTCCAGTCAAAGTGCTATGACAAGATATATTGAAAAAGACAGGGATGTCAATATACAAAGAATAAATAACTATGTAAAGAAAATAATTCTTGTCATATGCACATAAAGCTATATATATGAGTACTAAATTTAACTCCTCAACCAACTTTAGCCCTTATAGAATTTAAATTTTCATCCACTTGAAGTTGCGTCTCACTACCGAGACCCACAAACTTCAAGCGAAGAGAATTGCGAATATTTGTTTAATTTGAAACACAACATTTTTGCAATTATTGAAGTCCAAACACACATTTCATTCTCAATAACAGTATTATTTGATCACCTTAAAAAAAAACATTTAACCGAGTATGATCGTGATTAGGGATGAAAGGATTCAATACATTTCTGTGTGTGGGATGCCATCCGTATGCTGTAGATATTCGCAAATGATCCGTATATCTCACGGTTGCTATGCCTACATAATAGGTCGTCTAACTCTTTAACCCTTTAACCGCAGGTGTCGCATATATTCGGGTTTTCATTTTTTATCAGCACGTTAAGTACCACCTTTTGAACATGTTAAAGATAAAATGTGACATCAATCAGCAATATTTAAAAACAGTTGACGTCCATTTTGTCAAATCTAAATAATTTTCACTCACTTGAAGTTGTGGAGGGCGGGGGCCCTAGGGTAGTGGTTAGCACCGCTGCCTTTCACGCCAGAGTTCGGGGTTCGGTTCCCGGTCTCGGCGGTTTCAAAGAAACAAAAAATGTTTCTTCCCCATCCACGTGTGAAAGTTAGTATTGTGGGGAGCCTCCGTGACCGAGAGGTAGGGTGCTCGGCCTCAGACCGCCAGGGCTCGAATTTCGAATCCTGTGTCTGGAGGACAGTGTCATCTCAATCATCTCACCATCCTCAGGAGGTTCTTCTGGCCAAGTTTAGCCTATATGTGCACAAAAGTGGCCTAAAGCCCGATTCATTTCATTTGAAGTTGTGGATCTCGTCAGCGAGACACAACTTCAAGTGAGTGAAAATTCAGATTGAATAATTTGGCGGTTAAAGGGTTAAACGCTAAGCATGACTATACTCGCCTACAATCCGCTTTATTTGGCCGATCTTATCACTGCTATTGGGAATTAAATCAACGATTTGAAAGTATTTGGTCTCAAAAGCAACATATGAGTAATTATCACACAATTGAAGTTGTGGGTCGCGGTAGCGAGATACAGCTGCAAATTGGTGAAAATTTGAAGAAAATAATTTAGCGGGTAAAGGTTAATATACGGAGGTCGTATAGACACGGGCACATGCAAATGCATGAGATTCGTAAATATTAAAAAAATACACGATATGAATTAGGTATAATAACAATTTGCTCACGGAATGAACAGTCATGGATGTTATACGTATACCAATAGACTCAGCTTAAACCATTGGCGTGACAAAAAACATCTTAAAACATTGGCAGAAGACTCCAAACCTTGGGGACATCCAATTTGGTGGGATATCCCCGCAGGTGCGGTTGGCTTTCCTCACCTTTCACACCACATTAATGTGCCATCATATCAGGTTTTCCTGGACCGCGACCTCTGCTAAACTGTCGCCAGAGCCCGCAGGCCAGACACCGGTAAATAAAGACACCGGCTCCAGACTTGCCATCATAAAAAGACGTTGCTACAGCGCTGAACGAATGTGTAGTGACTTTTAAGGTTAATTGCATCTTTTAACTATTAGAACGTTGAAATATTTTTGTATAAACCATGGAGACCAATGGATTTTTTCAATTTTAAATCACCATAAACATCTCAGTCAGACTTTCCGCTTCATTTGAATACCTACAATACCTATGAATAACCTATGATATGGGTCTACGAACATTAGAAATATTTTAATTCTTTCAACGCGGGAACCGTCTTTATACGTCAGAATCTGACGTCTACAGACCTCAGATTCTGACGTATAAAAACGATCCCCGCGTTGAAAAGGTTAAGCAGCGAGGTATTTGAAGTTGAAATATAGCCCTAGCTCATTACGTGGATGAAAAGCGCGGGGCTCCATACAATCACCGGCGATAATACCAAACATCCCCATCCATAACCTTACACACCCACACCCGAAATCATTTTAACCCTATGCGCTAGTCCCGCCTTTAATCTATAACCACGCAACTATAACCTTACACGGCCACATCCGATGCCATTTAACCCTGTGCCCACCTGTCACGACTATCATCGTTTAAAATCCGTTTTATTACCCGATAAAATCACAGTTATTACGAATAAACTGTGCGCTCAAAAATCAAGATTTGCAAATGATTGGTCACAAATTAAACAAAATATGAGTAATCTTCACACACTTTAAGCTGGGATATCGGTAGCGTGACTTCAAGTGAGTGGAAATTTAAATTAGACAATTGGCAGGAGAAGAATAAGAAGCCTATGATAAAGTTCAAAACCTTCCGACACAAATTAAATTTGTACACGCCATGATAACTTTCGCATGTACACCAACGTTGAACCATTACAGCCATTACATTAGACATCCAACGAAAATTGTCAAGCAGCACCCGTCATGCAGTTTTGCTGTCGAGTACTCTATAGACCACTCTATGTATGGTCCTGGTTCCAGTTTTCTCTATCTCTGTACAGATTTGACCCGCTGTTTGTACACAGTGGACTACTCCTTATATGTATTTAAATGACTTTATGCACAAAAGCCATTTTTCTGTAATTCTAAATGGGGAAATATAATCAGCTGCTAACTAACTAGATCTTGTCATTGGCTTTGCTTATTTATTTTCATATGTGTACTGAATTTTATTTTCACCTTGTGCCATTCCGTGAGGTTTGACTTGTTTACCACTAGTGGTAAATGTCATTGCAATACTGCAGTGCAAAGCCAAATGGCACTATATGCTCACTTTACAAGTAAGCAGATACTCCTTTTTAGCTTTGCAGAACAGACTAGCAGAACTGCTCTTGCAGACCGCGCTACAAACATGACATACACATGTATAAACACAATGAGAAAAACAACCTCCTAATTAATGTTTGTCATTGGCTTTGCGTATTTATTTCCATGTATGTACTAATTAGACTCTAATTGGATTTATTTGAACCCTGTGTCATTCAGTGAGGTTTAACCCTTACAGTGCAGAGATCGTCATTAGACGTCAGAATCTGACGTCTATGAACCTCAGATTCATTCTGACGTCTATGAACGATCCCAGCTCTGTAAGAGTAAACATATTTATAGTCGTAGAGACCCATAACATAGGCATTCAAATTAATCGGAAAGATCTAATTGTGTTTATTCATGTGTCTGTAACGCGGTCTGCCAGAGCCGCTCTGCTATTGCAGTGACATTCAACATGGTCACCCTTACAACGCTGAAGGTATTTTATATAAACCATGGAAACCGAAGGGGTTTTTTAAACCATCATAAATGTCATGGTTTATATAAAATACCTTCAGCGTTGTAAGGGTGACCATGTTAAATGTCACTGCAATAGCAGAGGGGCTCTGGCAGACCGCGTTACATACACATGTATAAACACAATTAGAAAAGCAAACCTCTGTGGTGACTTATCCACAACAAGGCCATCGCGGAGGAGCCCTGCAATCCTGCGCGACTGCGCAAAGACACACAGCAGCAACTGCTTACTTGAAAAGTGAGCAGTTACTGCTGTTTGTCTTTGCGTGGCATTGTCGACCCATACATTAGCGATGCTGGCCCAACGCTCGTGGGATGGTCTCAGGACGCGTCTAATATTTAGAACAACACCGAGCAGACCGGGACAACCCGAGTCCCGTCGGGATCATCAGATCCCTGCTATCAGATTGTAGAAATAACATTTGGCTCGTGGCTCCAGCGCCACGGCTGGACGATACACAAAACAACCTAATGGATCTTGGTTCTGATCCTGACTAGCACGATGCATTTGCTCGATGATGGGCCAGCGTGTAGCTAGAGAAAGGCGGTAGTTGTGGACAGAGTAGAATGTAGATCCATGTATTAAAAGCCTGTATTTCTTCAATTGGTTAATAAAATATGTTTACTAAAATGTAGATCCATGTTCATCTAACTTTTACAACGCTGAAATATTTTGTACAAACCATGAACACCAAAGTTTTTTTTTCAATATGAACCGTCTTTATACGTCAGAATCTGTCGTATAAAGACGGTTCCCGAACTGAAAGGGTTAAACGACAAAGATAATTTTTTTCGGGAAAAAAATTCGTGCAAAGAAGAACAACAAAAACTGCTGAATTAAAATGTAAGCAGTTACCGCCGTTTTTCTTTGAATTGCAGAAAAACTGGCACATTTCAGCAAAACACAAGACACTGAGCCACTGTTGGCTCAAGGTTGGACCACGGTCCACGATTTTGATTCATCGTTAAAACAAGAGCAACCCGAGCCGTGCAGCCAATGTTGGCTTTGTGTTGATTCACTGTCTGCAAAATTAGTCCAACACAAAACCAGCATTGGTTCAACGTCTGGTGGTTGTGTTCCGGTGAATAGGTGATTCATAAGAATGTTTGGTATCATGATTGAGTAAGTGAATACATATTGCCTTATTACGTCGCTTTCTGCACAATCGTGGCAAATTTGCGACAGAAGGAAGCCCGAAGACGGGACTATGTCCTACTCTTATCGAGGGATTTCGGGGGTTCTCTATATTGCACACTAACATAGACATCACTGCATACTCCAGGCCTTTGAACAGTTCGGAGCACTGTTCAAGCACAACCTTGATGACAAACACCCGACCGGACCGCAGAATTCGAACCCAGTAGGTCTGAGTTTCGAGCTACGACCGGATCGAATGAGCCATCGGGGCCGGCGGCAGAGCATAAGAAAAGAAGACTTGTACGTCTTCACAGTAAACCGGAGACATTAACCAAATGCTGTGACACTGTTGGACCAGCGTCGTAGACGGTGGACCAACATTGTCTTAGCATTGGATTAATATAAAAAAAATTGCTGGCTGAAGCTCACATCACAGGGATTGAAAATATGACCCGATTTATAAAAAATACCCATTTTTTACCGCTGACTTGCATGAAAGCATTGATTATAATTGTACTTGTATTTATCACGACCTATGTCAATGGCTTCACCATGCAAAACATCATCGCCCGGCCATGCACCCAAACTAGTCACTGATATGGCCTGCTTGAAACGAAGACAAATCCAGATATTCTTTATTGTAATCCGTGTTTGACGAAACGCATGGGTTAGCGTCAGACTTGTAGACAGTGTAGACTGAAATTAACAATTTCATGAAAAATGTGAGGGTAAACCTATACAAATAATAAATTTACTTATAAATCCCCACGTTATATCATTATTTCAATGAGATGTAAATATGTCGTTATAAAATAACATAACAATTATCGAACCGTAATTTTGGGGCACAATTTTACGAATGGCAATGATTACAGACTCTGTGTCAAACACGGAGTCTGTTATTACGGACTACCTACCAGTAAACATAAAACATGTGAGTAACTTTTATACAACGTCGGCCCAACACCTTCGACGTTTGTCAAACATTGTATAAATGTTATACAAATGTTTTTTTTCCTATACTGGGAGTTATTGTGAACTGGCAGGGTAGCACTGTGAGACCGTTTCCAAAGCAATGGCGTGTTAAACGAAATGTTAAAGGCTCCCGCGGTGGGGCTTACACCCCTTAACACGTACTAGACCTGCCCCCTGTGTTTTCGGCCGCCCGCTTGATCAATGGTCAATTGAAATAGACTTTTTTATGAGCGGAGGGGACACCCTCCGCGGAATGAAGCTATTCACGCAATTTGCTGCCAGTCCGAATCAAACGGGTCTATCTTAATGGATCTACCAGGGCGATCCGTTTAAGACGGACTGATCAAATCATCCTGGTGTGGGACGAGACAACTCACTGGACACACGACGTTGCTGAGACGTTGAATCAACGTTAACAATCCACTGGACACACGACGTTGTTGCGACGTTGAATCAACGTCATTGACGTTGACTCAACGTCGCAGAAACGTCGTGTGTCCAGGGCTAGGGCGGGATGCAACCGTCCTTGCAATACTTGCAGTACTCCTCCACCACCGTAAAAGGCAGTGTCAGCTTACTTGTAAAGCAAGCAGATACTGCGTTTTGCCTTTACACGGCGCTCTGTCCACCCCAGAAAGCTGGGTCAATCTCGGGTTAACGTCAGACACGTCGGCCCGGAATCGTAGCGGCGTCGGCTGGTGGTTCTTGCTTTGGCTACTTACCCCGTGGATCCGGTGGCGAGAGGCTGAGTGAGGCCCGGGGATAATCTAATCGGGGCTAAATCGTCTGCCGCACGGGTTAACACCCAGCATCGATTGCTCCCTGTGGTCGTGGTGGTGGAAGAGCAAAACTCTGGCCTGTGGCAACTCAGAAACGCTGAAAAACCAAACAGCAGTAGCAGCTCACTTGTAATATCAACAGGTACTGCTTTTGTCATTTCCACGGCCACTCAACAACCCTGCAATGCAAATACGAACAGAAGTAACAGCCTACTTTTAATATAAACAGGTACTGCTATTTGCATTTCCACGGCCACTCAACTTGTAAAGTAAGTAGTTACTTCCATTTGTTTTTTCCACGGAAGCTAAGCAACGCTGCAATGCAAAGCCAAACAGCAGTAGCAGCTTAATAATGTAATATAAACAGATACTGTTATTTGCATTTCGACGGACACTCAACAACCCTGTAACGCAAAAGCAAACAGTAGTATCCACACACTTGGAAAGTGAGCAGTTACTGTTGTTTGTTTTTGCACATCAACTTGACTCAGCAACAATAGACGTTAAAACAATCCTGTTTTAATGGTGGTCCAGAGTGGACGACGCTGGCCTAACTTTGTATCAACGTCTTGTGTTTCATTTAATTGTTAAGAAACCAGCCATCACGAGATATTGAACAAATGTTGCTGTAATGTTGGTCCACCGTCTACGACGCTGGCACAACATTACATTCGTTCAATGTCTCGTGTTTGTTGGGCAACTGCACGTTCGGTGGCTATCTGCGGTGAAACATCACACCAAATCTGTGGAAACCGCCGGGAAACGAGTGTAGTTTTTCAATCTGTTTTCTCTGTGAATTGACAGACCGTTTTTTGCTGAAGTTGTTTAACATGCAATCGCTCATACTTAATCACAGGTGTAAATTTTGAGTGTCATAGTAAGCATGGTAAGCCGAAGTCCTTCAGTGTTTGAAAACAAACTGCGACAAAACTTGATACAGCCATCCTATAACGGATATTTGAAAGGCAGCATAATCATCAAACAGAACGTACGTCAACTGCGTAAATGTGTCTGTATGCATTGACATTTATAATAAAAATATTTCAACACCACGTCTGCAAGTTAATATCAGTGTGTCAGTCCTTCCAAAGAGGTTAAACAGAGTCTTTTTAACCTCCTTGGTCCTACTCAGTATTGTGGAAATTTACACTTTTTGTCTTATATGATAGTACAGTGAGTTGCAACGTTAGACTTGCAGGTGAATAACTTTTTAACTTTAGCTAGACCAGTGCCTCTCATTTGCTCATGTTCAAGGACAGTGCTTTATTTTGTTTTGACTTAAATTACACCAAAGCGAGTATCTGAGTGTCTGGTCATGTCCAGGGCATGACCAGTAGAACCTGTGATTTTTCATGAAAACCATAAAATACGGACAAGCCACTCACTATACCCCCACCCCCCGTCTCTCTGACGTAGGTGCTGACAGCTTTTTATCGACGGGGAATCAATACCGGCTCGTCATAATGGTCAGCAAAAGGGTGTAAACTTTGCTAATAAACACAAAATACTCCCCCGTCCACGCAGCAAGGACACATGCGATGTTTATCTGGGTCTAGAAGAGGCTGATTAAACAACCCATCTGATTGGACGATATATCTATATCGACAAATCGGAGGGGCTGTCTTTTGTGAGTGTTAGACAGGCGCCATCTTTATTGTCTGCCATCCCGTATTATCGCCCCGGCGTCAGGGACACGCTTCTCTCCCTCGACCCCTCTGTTTACTCAGGCGTGTCCAGTTTTGACGGGAAGAAGAAAACTCAGTCTGAGAGGTGTAGATTCTGCGGATTAGGTGTTCAGTCTGTTTTCTCATCGATTTCCCACAATATCGCTCGCCGTGCACCCCACCCCGCACGCACGCGGGTCTCGCGAGAGAGAGCCTCGCTCTCAAGATAAGTAAGCGATCCTGTTTACTTATGGGACCCTCAATATCCCTCATCCTTCTCAAACCAAATAAAAATTATTCCTCTGCAATTGATACCGACTGCCGCCGTGCAATAACAGATAGAGATGTCAGACTCCATCAATAGCGTCCCCTTGAATATGAAAGGGTTTATCTGCCACTTCTTGAAGTGACAGATGCACCCTTTCATATCCAAGAGGGCGAATTATACCCCCCTGGTTCGCCACAGAGGTATTTCAAAATATATGTGCATTCTTCAAATGTACTTTTTGTGTAAAATAATTGAAGCGGCTCAGTTAAGGTGGACGTGGTGCGAGGGTAGTTGGTAGCGTGGTTGACTCAGAGCCCGGGGGTTCCGGTCTCGAACACACCGGTTTGGTGCACACAAACATTTGCAGTGACCCAACATGTTCGAATTCATAGGATTATTACAACCGAACAGTAGCCTATGGATGATGACAACCGAACCGATTAGTACCGCATTCAAATACATAAATAAATTACCAGTATGTCAAAACTGATGCGGTTAGCAATAAAATTAATAAATGAACTTTTAATCTTCTCATATCATTGAAACATGTAAAAAATCAGAAGTAAAAGTATCCCAGCAAATACGAGGCGTTGACGCAATGCTGTTTCAATGCTGGGTCAGCGTTATAGACAACTTCGAGTGGGTGAACATTTAAACAACATAACATGGCTGTTAAAAGGTAAAGGTAATAGAAAAAAAAGCAAAAATGAATTTTTTAACATCAGCGCGAACATGCTATAGACTATGTTGTGGAATTATTCAGTAGCATATACAAATAGAATTTCAATCATTAATAATTATTAATAATCGCACTACATCGTTCTGTACAAATTAATAAAAAACGGAAACGTGATTGGCCAAATGGAACGATGTATGTGATTGGCAAATAATTGTAGACGTACATTCCAGCTGAATATTTGCACACATCCTTACCATTAACCTATTATTCCGGGTGCAATAAATCCCAATTAGGTGTTATTACGGCGGGTTATTATCTCATCAGGGCGGGGGCCCTAGGGTAGTGGTTAGCACCGCTGCCTTTCACGCCAGAGTCCGGGGTTCGGTTCCCGGTCTCGGCGGTTTGAAAGAAACAAAATTGTTTCTTCCCCATCCACGTGTGAAAGTTAGTATTGTGGGGAGCCCCCGTGACCGAGAGGTAGCGTGCTCGGCCTCAGACCGCCAGGGCTCGAATTTCGAATCCTGTGTCTGGAGGACAGTGTCATCTCAATCATCTCACCATCCTCAGGAGGTTCTCTTGGCCCAGTTTAGCCTATATGTGCACAAAGGTGGCTTAAAGCCCGATTCATTTCATTTCATTATCTCATCAGCCTATTATTATCAGAGCTTATCTCGGCCCACTTTTAGTATTGTATGACCGCTAACAAAAGCATCCACATTGTAAGCCTTGTTATTAACCCTTGCAACGCTAAAATATTTTTGTGAGGCCAAAGTTTTTTTCTATTTGAAATCATCATAAATGTCTTAGTTAGCTCTTTACGCTTCATTTGAATACCTATGTTATTGTCCTACAGCCATTATAATTTCGATTCTTCTTTCAGCGCGGGGATCGTCTTTATCGTCTTTAGTCGTCAGAATCTGACGTCTTTAGACGTCTGATTCGGACGTCTAAAGTCGGTTCCCGCACTGAAATGGTTAAGCAAAACTCCCCTTTTCCTTTCTATCTTTCTCATTAAACTATCTGCTGGTGGGTAGAAGCATGTCCGTATATCAACCGGCTGTGAACCAAGGGGTTCGTTTGACAGGCGCCGGGATATAGAAAAAGCTCTAGTTTCAACTTAATATCTAAATCGTGCTATCTATTCATAATCCACGTGAAAGATTTAAAAATAAAATAGCGCAAGATCGTTGCATAGGGGATCATACAGAAATAAAACTGGTAAACGGTCCGTGTTTTGACAGGTCGTGTGCAGAGCACGGCCAAATTACGGGAAACACTGGCGCGCAGTAAAATTACACCAAGGGACAAAGGCCCACGAGGAGAACAGGACCGGCGCCATACATCACTGTAATGGGCTGGGTAATGTCCGGTTTAATTGCCGCACGGTGGACACTGCCGGACAGTGCTGGACACCGGTCAAGGAGGGTGGGGGGGAGCGCTGTGAACTGAAGCAGCACACAGCAGTGCTCGGTTACATACCTAATGACAAAAGGTGGTAACGTATCATCATGGCTGGGGACTTTAATTACCGGAGTTCAACCCCCTGCTCGCCGGAACGCGCGGAACGCTAAGTTTTCGTTCACATGAAGTCAAGAATCGCTTTCGCGATTATTGACTTCATGTGAACGAAACTGTGTTATTTTGGAAACATTATTTATTTTTTATTATGACATATTTTATTAGATACACAACATGTATTTGTTCTGAACAATCTATGAATATGCAATTTGTTGAATGAATGCTTTTGTGATCATGTTATTCTTTATCATAGTAAAGTGGTTTGTTTATCTTTTTTCTTTAATTTAGATTGTGGACCTATATATATTGCTGTCAGTAAATAATCCCATGTATGTAGTGTTTTTAAAAGAGAGAATTAGTTATTCACTTCATTCTGAATTTTACATATTCCCTGAGTCAGATGTGTTGATTTTCTTACATGCAAGTATTGTATATTAAGTATTGCTTACCGATTGACAAGAGCAGAAATACCAAGCGCAGTAATGCGTGTATAATATGAAAAGTGTTGGTATAATGCTGGACCATCGTCTGCGATTATGGCCCAACATTTCATCAACGCTTGATGAATAATATCGTGTCTTCTTGATAGTTGCCATCGTGCAGCACATATTTGGTGTCCAACGGATATGTGTTGCAATGAGATATCAGGTTTTAAGAGTTATCTTTCTGGTGAGATTTGATAGATCCCCACATCTCTATTCACTGTCTGTTTAACCTTTACAACGTTGAAATATTGTTTGTATAAACCATGGAGACCAAAGGGTAATTTTAAATTTAGGAATCACCACAAGTGTCTCAGTAAGCTCTTTACGTTTTATTTGAATACCTCATTGGTCTACGGTAATTATAAATATTATACTATTTCAGTGGGAATTGTCTTTATACATCTGAATCTGACATCTACATACATCCGGTTCTGTCGTCCAAAGTCGATCCCCGCGCGCTATAGGGGCCAATAAGATTTATAGTTCTTACATTTTAGTTTAAACGCATTGAAACTGCTTTCACAACCAGCATATTAACTTGCAAGCGCTGTTTTGAAACTAAGAAGCAATTGTAAATTATAATCATTCCTATTGTTTACTTTTAATTTATGATATTTTTCAGTCATTCAAAGTTACATTTTCTTTTATTGCACCAATATTGGCTATAAATTGAAGAATTTTTTTAACGATTAAAGCAGGGTTCAAAAACATTTGGCTAAGCAAACTTTGGAATAAAAATTAGAAAAAATACATTCAATTTCAATATTTAACAGAAGTATTAATTATACATGTTTAATTAACGTTTAATTATAATACACCTTTTTGAAAAACAAACCAAAACAATTTTAGAAATTATATCAGAAAAATACATGTACGCACTGAATATTCTAATAATTAATCCAAACACTCGTTATGCAATTGATCTGTTTTATTTCAATAATTTAGTAATCATCATCACAGAACATCTGTGCAATTAAAAACATTGGTAAAAATTTGTGTCTTAATTATTCTGTTGTTATTCAATAAATCTGCCTTGAGCTGCGTGTTAATTATCATAAATCTAGACACAACCGACAGACGCAATATATCGAGCCAGTGCTTGGTTGGTCCCAGCGTCCACGATACTGGCCCAACATTAACCCAACATCAGGTCAATGGATCGTATCCGCTCGGCACCTCCCACTGTCCATCTTTCCTGGTGGAAGAAAAAGAAAAAAACCTGACTTCACTGAGACAGATGGTGGATGACAATACAATGTTCCATTCTTCTCCTGGCCCCGTAAATCAGCGAAGTTGATTCATCAAGGCTTCCATTTTAAGCTGGAAAATTTCGCCACAAAGAAAAGGGTAAGTGTCAAAGGCAGGTGAAGTCACCACAGCTATTCTGCACAAAGTAATTCTCCATTCTATTTAACCCGCTGAATTTACCATTGTCTTCTTCATCCACTACAAGCCGCGACTTGCTGTCGCAATTCTCGACTTGCAGTGGATGAAGATGATTTGATGTGGTTTAAATATTGAAGAAAATTGTCATATATTGGTAAACCAGTTTCTTGGAAATATTCACCCTTGGTTGTAGGGTAAAAAAGTGTGTTTTCAGGAATGTAAAATGATGTTTTAATGCATCATGAGGTTTCCACGACGAGAGTGCTTCATCAGTACGGTTTAGCCCTCTGGGGTCGATTCCTGGGTCCGAGGTTACTTGGCGAAGATTGTTTTGGGGGTCAGAAAAGTGTACAGTTCCAGTCCTAATTTTTGCAAAAAAGGATTCATTGGTGGACTATGTGATGAGAATTCACATAACAGATCATTGTGACATATATTTCAATTATATTGCTAAATTCAACTCACTTCATCCAGACCGTAAAATCATAGCTGTGTTCTGTGTCCTCGGCCCACTATATATGTTAGTGTGTCATTACAAGGTGTCAACCACCCCATTTTTTTACGTATGCATGGTTCTCAAGGTTACCCACTTATTTTCATGAGTTTGTGGCATGGTTACTATGTGTGATTGACAGGAGATAACCACTCATTACTATGTATGATTGACAGGAGTTAACAAGTTATTTATATGTGTGATTGACAGGATTTAACAACTTATTGCTATCTGTAATTGTCAGGAGTTAACCGCTCAATATTATGTGTGGTTGACAGGAGGTAAACGTTCATTACTATGTGTGATTAATATAAGTTGAACTTATTACCATGTGTGATTGACAAGAGTTAACTACTCGTTATTATGTGTGATAGGCAGGAGTTAAGCACTTGTTAGCCACTCATTACAATGTATGAGTGACAGGAGTTAAAGTTTAACTTATTACTATGTGTGATTGACAGGAGTTAACTACTCGTTATTATGTGTGCTTGACATGAGTTAATGGTTATGGCTGGCACAGGTTATATGCACACCCACCACGATAAATATACGGCCCAGTTGGAATAAATCTAGCGATTTTTCCTGCAAAATGTGGCGATGATCGGATGCAATCTCTGGGAGACATAACCATTTGAAAATTACGTTATGTATTTTGAGAGCAAAAAATGTCACTACTATGAGCACTACTATTATGGTGGCCAAGTTTGAAATGTTAGCAACACATATTCCTGGCGAAAAAAATGGGTTTCTAATTTTCGTACGCAAGAAGGAGAAGAACGGGGTAATAAGTTTAAGGTATTTAAGGAACACAATAGCCTGGGGGCTTCCCCAGACACTCCAGCAGTCTACGCCCTCCAGACTTTGGGGAGTCCCTATGACAGAGAAGACCAACGTTAGAACAATGGAAAGTGAGTTTAATTGCCCAGCATTGATGAGTTAAATCTATGGCGTCACCACCCCTCGCGGTGAACCCCCCGTCATCTACCCCCTCGCGTTCTCTCCTCTCTGGAACTGCCAGTTAATTGAAATAATGTGCAATTGGCCACAATAGAAACATCAGGGTGACAGACAATGCCCGCCAGACGCCCGCGACCCCGGATTGACACGACGCGGCCTATTTACGGTCCCGTTTCCCTGGCGCGGGGAGTGGAAACAAGAAATATGGGAGAAGAACTGGTGATTGCTGGAGCGGCCAGTGTAATTTGTAATTTTTGCTAAGCTAAAAGGCGGTGATCGCTCACTTGTAAAGTGAGCGATTACCGCCTTTTGGCTATGCGCGGCAGACCCGCGCACGTCTCTCTGATCCTTGTTACAATCCCAATCCTGACCCGTTGCCAAAGAAACCGGCGTCCGCGAGGGGTCCTTGCGTCATTAACCTTCTCATCGCGACAAGATCGTCTTTCAGATAATGCTGCTCTCCCTTTTTTCAAGTCGTTATCGACAGAAGACACGATGCATAATTCACGCGCTCCACCACGTTCATTCTATCCCCAGGCGTATATATCAACGTCAAATTAACACACAACAAAAGCCTAATTAGATGGTAATAATCGTTTTGTAAATTTTCTTTTCTGAATGGCCGAATGTGCTCAGCGTCAACGAATTAAATGTCCGTTGTTTCTTTTTTTTTACTTTTCTCAACAAAGCCACACTATATGGATTTCTATAGCTACAATAATTGTATAAGTTTGTTCGACCTGAAAAATACACACTCCCTGTTTCAGGTCGGCACAGAAGGCGACTGACAATGGATATAAATCTCTCAGTGATTAGAGTCACAGAGCCAGCCCCCGGTAAATCCCCGCTTAAAAATATTAACCCCTTAGCGGCCAAAAGGGCAAAATAAAATCCACATTGTGTGCAATTTATGTTCACAATTTGTTTCACTTTACCCTTTGTCGTGCAAAGCCACAATGCAGTATCTGATTTCTTTACACGTAAGCAGATACAGTTTTGCGATGCGTCCGTAAATTCTAGGAAAGGATCTATGGCATTTATTAAAATTTGGATTAACAGCCACGCGACAGATTGAGAGTGTGGGGATGGATGGTGGAAGCTGGCATTGCGTAATGAATGTGATTATCTTAGACTTTGTAACAAATGACGCATTGTGTTCACTCGACACAAGTGTTTGTCCGCAATAGGTCCGGGGGATAAACACTTGTGTCGAGAAAACACTACATAACATTGTGTGTTCTAGGCACAAGTGTGTGCAGAGCGCAGAACGTTCTGCAGATAGACACTTGTGTTGCGAAAACACTGTCCGATATAGTAAACGTTTGTGAACTACAGTGACCTATTGCAACAGGAAATATGTGGCCAGTTACTTATGATAATGCAAAAGCCTATACTATTTTAATCAAGGTGTGGCGTCAAAATAACATTAGGCTTAGCATCTCCATTAAATGGTATAGCTCCAGTGCATGTGAAGCAAATAAAGTAAAGTTTAAAAAAAAGCTAATAATTTATACAAACACACAAATTTCATATAATATACATAATAGAAAAATGCGCTGTGTAAGTCAATTTGTTCTTTATAATTATAGAAAAATGAAATTGTATAAGGTAGTTTGCTAAAAGCTATACACCTGAATTAAGCCACAAAAGTAATATACATGTACCATTTTTTTGTTAATTGAATGTTCATTATCATTAGTTATAATTATGACATATGTACAATCAAAACACATTAAACATTTGTGTTTACAATATATTGAATATATAACAAAATGAGAGAGGAGTTAAAATATATGGAGATTGTATATGTATTCATGAATGTATATGAGATTAAAATAAAGAATCAATTAGTTTCTAATTCGCAATAATGTATTGTGAAGTATAGTGTTCCTCTTTATCTTCAAACAATAAGCTATTAGGTATTTATCGACTCTAGGCCAGAGAGCTTAGAAAAAGATGTATAATCGCGAAAAAATCTTACCGACCGTATATTATCCTGATTAAAAATTGGGAGTTGAAAAGATAAACATAAAAAGTGCAAAAAATCAATGAAATTTGAGTATATTGTAGGTTATATGTATTATGTGCTATTGTAAAAAAATCAAATTATCTTTTTCTAATATAATGAAACGCCGAAGATTTAAAGCATATTATTTGAGACAGTGATGGCAGTAAAGTAAACATGACCTGCAGGCGCCAGGAGTTCATAATGCGGGCTGTAAGCGGCCCGGTATGGTTATGATTGGATAGGGATGCACCTGTCCGGCTCCCGCGGGCATCGCGGGGGTCAGCAGGTGGCTAAAGTAACACCGCGGGCGCAGGTATGACAGCAATCCGGATGGATCCAGAATCAGATCCAGAATCCGAGCTGACACGCACTGTCAAAACTGCAGCGGTCAGCGCGGGCTCAATGCGGGTTCAACGTCTGCGATGTTGGCCCCGCATTGAACCCGCGCTGAATCTCCATATGTTGTTTTGCGCTTCGAGCCGTGGATGACAAACAAGTACTTCGTCGGCAAAAGGAGAAGATTTGAGAGGAGTCCGGAGTGAGGAAAATCAACAAACAGACGGCAAGGTGAGAGATGTGGGCCATTTAACAACGTACACACAGATGGACAGCGTGAGAACGGTAATAAATACTGACCTAAATAACGTAGGTATATCTGCCAATACACAACGCCTAAAATAAACATAAATAATTGCAGACAATTTCATCAGACATTTTAATAGGTTATCTGACTAAAGTATTCCTTTGCTAGATTTACAATATGGCATTCTACTTTTGTTTACAAATCAACACGGTTTTCATAGTGTGCTGCTATACTTACAAGATATCGTTTAAGTTCGCTATTTGCATAAGATCAAATCGGCCCTAATCCTCACCCGTGGAACTATGCTGTCATGCAAAGTCAAAAGGCATTATCTGCTTACTGGATTTGTGAATGGAATGAGTGCTTAAACATTATTATTTGCAAATGGTTGGTCACAAATTGAACAAAATCAATGTGAGTATTTTTTATCCACTTGAAGTTGTGGGTCATGGTAGCCAAGTAAATCGTATAATTTAACGCCTTACAGTTCAATCATTTTGTTGCTACATCTTCATTCTAGCAGTATTTAGATTTTCCGTTTAAATTCTACATCGTTGTGTAGATGCTTCATGACCGCACTCTATCGTACATGACTTGCTCTAATCAGGCGAAATTACAGACAAAAAACTCCAGTACACGCACACAATGATCATCCACAGACACATATGACACAGACAGAGACAAACATACCCACAAAGACTCACAGAGAGACACAGACAGGCAGACAGACACGCACACAGAGATCCACCCGGATCACTGAGGATGATCCGTGATCAGGACCTCTGGCACTTGCAGACGGTCATACCTAATTTACTGGCTCCACCGCCAACTCACACCCAGATGAACTCGGGGCGGGGGTGGCTCTGCCCATATCATAAACAAGTCCACTTTACACCCTCAAGCAGCCTATTAGTTCATCTGTGTTAATACGACAATATTCTGAAGCTGCATGGAACATTATTAATGTTTTAATCGCAACTAACAAACTGAGCAGCATATTATTTCAAACTTCAATTCACAATATAACTACATTGTCTGCAACAATACGGATGCCGTGGTTCTGAAAAGGTGATGTTCTGAGCTGTCCATCACATGTCAGGGTGGAGAGAACGCAATCATAATACAGACAGAGTTATCATCACAAGTTCCTGTGAAGGGTACGTTCTGCCACGCAAATAATAACAGCATCAACTGCTTACTTTTCAAGTGAGCAGTTACTGCTGTTTGCCTTTGCACGGCGCTGCGAACAAAGCCAAAGAGTGGTAAAGTAAGCAGTTACTGAGAGTTGTTTACCCAATGTTGGTTCGATGTTGGCCCACCGTCTACGATGTTGGCCCAATATCGAACCAACATTGGGCAAACGTCTCGCTTTTGCTGGTGATATCTTTGCTCATATCATAGTGTCTGCTCTATGTAAACCTGATCACTTTTTATCTATAGAAGTTCTTGGTCAACCCTTGGTAAACCCATACACCATTTCAAGCATCCGTCCAGTCAACGTAAGACGTCAGCCCGACGTCGATAAAACGTCGACTGACGACAGAGTTGATCGGACGTTGTTTCCGTTGTGTGAATGGCGCACGGTATTCTGTATAGATGATAATAGTTAAACGTTATACATGCGTTAGGTCGATCATCTACCAACACAGCCAACTACATCAACCATTACCGCTTGCAATTATTTTTACATAAACCATGGAGACAAAAGTTTTTTCAATTTGAAATCATCATAACTGTCTTAGCTAGCTCTTTCTGCTTCATTTGAATACCTATGTTATGGGTCTATGGCCATTATCAGTATTTCACTCTTTCAGTGCGGGGATTGACTTTAGACGTCAGGTTCTGACGTATAAAGTCGGTCCCCGCACTGAAAGGGTCAAAGTGCTATATAAGTACCACTGTTAACTTCATTAACCTGTTTTATTAGCACATTAACCTTTTAACCGCCGGTGCCGTCGAAAATCGTTTTTTACATTTTTTATAACACATTACATATCAGCTTTTAAACATGTTAAAGATAAATAGTGACATTTGTTGACCACCATGTTGTCAAATCTGAATAATTTTCACTCACTTGAAGTTGTGAATCGCGTCAGCGAGACACAACTTCAAGTGGATAAAAATTTCAATCAAATAATTTAGCGGTTAAAGGGTTAAATCACCGTCAATGATAATTAAACGAGTTTTCAAACATCATTATTTGTATATGTATGGTCTCAAATTAACCGAATACCGGTATTAGTATAATTTTCATCTATTTAAAGTCGTCAGTCGCGGCAGCGTGACATAGCTACGAAAGGATGACAATTTAAATAAGATATAACGAGTAAATGGTGAGACAATAATCTCACTGCAGTCAGTTTTTGTTTCTGTTGCGTTTTTGTGAGCCCTGGCCCATTATAATATTATAATAATATTATGGGCCAGGGCTCACAAAAATGTCATTATGATGGACAAAACATCCTACTCTGACTTTTGGATAGTTTTGCTAAATATACATCAAGGTCGTAGGAGAAATAAATAACAACTGTATGCCTTACTTGTGGATACTGCGGCGCATAGCCAAAATGAGGTATCTGCTTACTTTAAAAGTAAGCAGATACAGCCTTTGTGGCGCAGAATATACCTGAGTAAAGACATATAATATATATTGGATATATATACTGTTTTGAAAGGTAATGCCTGCTCTATGTAAACCTGATCACTTTTTATCTATAGAAGTTCTTGGTCAACCCTTGGTAATCCCATACACCATTTCAAGCATCCAACCAGTCAACGTAAGACGTCAGCTCGACGTCGATAAAACTTCGACTGACGACAGAGCTGAACGGACGGTATTTTAATCACTGCCCATGCCTCATGAGCTAGGTCACCCAATGACTCAGGAGGTGCCCTTTCTCAAATCTAGACGACAGATCACCGAGGGCTGAAGACTCAGATCCAGAAAGATTCCCCCAGGACTCAAACGGTCCTCATGCAAGCCTTCATCAAATGCATGGATATCACCCAAGAACTCAAACTGTCATCAGCCTCAAGTCCATAATGCCCCACCCACCGGGACTCAAACAGTGACCTCCTCAGATCCGGCGAGAGGAAGGAAAGGAGCAGACAGGAAAATAAACAGGGGGCTCGGAGGGGAAGCCTGGAATCTGGAGCTGATTTGTACGCCAAATAATAACCCGCCTAAACCTCTCGCCGCGTATTATTTTCTCCGTGGACTGGGCAGCTGCCATATCATATTTGTTCAGTATCGCCCCCTCTCGCTTACTCATCCGATGTTTACCGAATTATCACTGTGTTATCCCGCCGTAGTACGTGCCAACACCAGACGTCGAGCCAATGCCGGTTAAATGTTGTGCCACCGTCGCAGACGGTGGCACAGCATTTAACCGGCATTGGATATCGTATTTCCCGATGGATGATATTTGAAAAGAATGACTGTTCTCAGGAATCAACCACAGATATTAGTAGTCAAGTCGGACGTGACAAATCGTAAACGCTGATAAACTAACCTGTTGCGTTTTGCTCATCAATATATTTAGGTAGCAATCTGTCTGAAAGGAACGCAGTGATAAAATAATCCACTGCGATTATCGTGATTACGTATCGCAAAGCCATAAAACTAATTTGTATTGATATGTTTTTTCTACTATTGTTCTCTGCAGAGACACTGTAACAGGGATCAGCTCTGCCGTGCAAAGCCAAAAGGCAATATCTGCTTACTTACAAAGTAAGGAGATACTACATTTTGTAATTGACATATGAACATCTGTCAACAAGTATAGACGTTGGGTTGAAATAAAGTGAGGCACAGAGCTGGACTATATTGTTTTTTTGGGGAGAACTTTTTCGAATGCAGATGAACTTTGATGTCAGCAGAAAATGCCCACACAGAAAGTAAAATGATGACGACAGCCTTGAGCCACGGCCATGCCCTAATACTAGAGTGGTCATGTCCTAATAGAGTGCCCATGAGCTAATACTATGGTGAATCAACCACCCATGGTTGTTTTGCGACTTTGCACAAGTGCGCACATTCTATATAACCTAAAAATGCAATTAATAAAGAAATGAAAAACGTAGATATTTTGACTCTTGAGCTCAACTATCAACTGATGATCAGACATTGACTTATGACCTCATAACAGCATAGCTCATAAGATTTTAATGGGACAGTCAAATTTACAGTCAATATAACAACAATAGGTTCAAGCACAATAACAATTAGCCAAAAGTACTGATGTTGGGTCACCCTCCGCGATCTTGGCTCAACATTAACCCTTACAGCACGGGGATCGACTTTAGATGTCAGATTCTGACGATCCCCGCACTGTAAGATAAGGCTATATATAAAGGCCGTAGACCCATTACATATAGTCCATGTCAAAAATAGGCTTAACAGATTTCTTGACCATTACAATATAGTTTCAACAAATTTCTTGACCCTTAAATATATGATTGATGGTGAGTTCGGTAATTTTGATGGCGGCCATTTTAAAATCGGCCATGCAGATCACGTGTTAACAGGATGATCTTAACCCAGGAGATGTCCCTGAACAAAATGCTACCACTTATGGAGGGTCTGAGGGGGGAGGGGGATGCACGGTAACCTCCCTGGGCCCATGGATTGATATGTATTCAAATGACGCGGAAAGAGCTAACTAAGACATTTATGCTGATTTCAAATTGAAAAAAAATCCTTTGGTCTTCATGGTTTAACCAAAAATATGTCAGCATTTGGAAGGTTGAAACATTATAGGGTAAACATGGTGAACCTCTCTATCTGAGCAGTAATAAACTAAAGAACCCTGCAGTCAAATATCCCGTCATTATAGTAAATAACGAAAGTGATGTAAATCTTCACTGCGCTTAGCCCTTACAGCGCTGATGTGGACACAGTAACCTCACAGTATCTTTATCAGCCCTTATCTCACCAGTTGTTGTAATTGAAATATGACTTAACATTTCAAGTCCTGAGTTTTGTTATAAATTTCACAAAACCAAGTAATTTTCAGTCACTTGAAGTTGTGGATCGCGGTAGCGAGACACAACTTCAAGTGACTGAAAATTAAAATTGTATTTCTCAGTGGGCTAAGGGTTAACCCTTACGACGCTGGAATATTTTGAGGGTTTTCGTTCAATTTGAAATAATCATTAATTTAATGATTAAATAATCATTAAATAATAACCTTAGTTAGCTCTTTCAGCTTCATTTGGATACCTATGTTATGGCTCTATCGGCCGTTATAAATTCTTTCAGTGCGGGGACATCAGAATCTGACATCTTCAGACGTCAGATTCTGACGTGTAAAGACATGTTTATATGTTATGTGTACATATTGCAAAATGTATAATCTATGCTATGTACATTCTTAAATAGCATGTAAAAAAACATTGCTATTTTAAACACTTGATATGACGTTGCCTTACATGATAAGTATGCCAACACCTATAGCCAGAGAACAGTTGATTTTATATTTTACTGTCATATATTTTTTTAATATATAATTTTAATTCACTAATATGGTTTACAGGCCTTGTAGAGGTCGTCTCGACCTATTACCACCAACCAAAGATAATAACATGTTCGAAAAATATACCTAATTAATAATAATGATATTGTACCATTTTTGCATGTTTTAACTGGGAGTCAAATAAACAATAAACAACAAAGACGGTCCCCGCGCTGAAAGGAATAAACACTCCCATATTATTCTATAAAAGAAATCTGCTAAGATATGATGATTGAACGTTGTAAGAATATCCAAAAATAAACTGGAGAGGATAAAATTAGAAATATGTAATGTGGATCTATTTATTTGTGATCACGGGGTGCAGTACGGTTGATCTTTACAGCATCAGGACTTGACGACTCGAGGCGTGCTATTAGATATTAATTTTCGATGTGGTCATAATTTCTGCCCCGGTGAAAGTGACAAATAGCCAGACAAACGCCTTTCTTCAGTCCAATTCACGGGGAGGCGATTGCAAATTCAATGCCGGAAGTCAGGCGCATGCAAATTAGCGTTTGAAATTCATGAGGTTCACCGGCCACTTACCAGTCCCCGTTGTTCAGCTCAAGTGGACAGTTTCCTGGCGGTCTGCCCACCGGCCGCGAGCCGTGAGCATTTCTATGGAAACCGCTCCCGCGGGGTGAGGGCTGTTAACCCGTTGTCGGCAAACCCCCGCAGCCGTTGATGCACAGCACTGCGATGTCGCACAAAGCCAAAAGGCAGTAACTGCTTACTTTTTCAGAAAGCAGTTACAGCATTTTGATTTTGCAGAACAATTTTCACATAGGTTATTTCTGTTACGATTATGCGTGGCGTGCTTTTTGAGGCGTAAAAAAGTTGAAAAATGTCAGGCTAGATTTTTTGTTTCCTTTATCAAATTTATTTGAATCCTCCATTTTTTTTATTATATGAATATTTAATTTAATTTAAGGATGATAAACATAGTCACTAGCAAATAAAGGCCTTCCATTTGTAGCACGTGGAATACTGAAAGCGATATTATATGTGGCAATAATCATTTAGGCATTGACTTTTGGCTATCGTAATCATAATAGATTTCTGCATGTACACTGTCCATCCAGGCTCATGTGAGTGCAGCCCTGTATATTAATTAAAATCACCCACCATAATCCAGACAGTAAATCAATGTTAGGTTGATGTTGGGCCAGGGTCGCAGACGCTGGCACAACATAAAGCTATCACTGCTTGGTAAGTGCCACCCTGGCTTTAGGGATTACAGTGTTAAGCACAATATCCGTGGTTGGAGAGGGCAGAACACGGATCAGGCGATGTTCAGGAGACCATCAGGCCTTGTCATCAAACGACCCATAAATCTCAGTCCGGGCGGTCTTCGCTCGTTTTCTTCTCTCCTAATCTCAAATAAAATTGCCCGGGTGAAACATGTTTTTTTCTGGGTGCAATTACAGGTCTGGAACTTACAATCATTCCTACGTAATGACATATTTTTACATATTTGAGAAAGAATATATAGCTTTGCATCTTCAATATAAAATGAATCGCTATAAGTTTATTGTGTATTGTAATTAAAACTCTAGGCATATCGCACATGGAGGAAATTCACAGTGATTCTCTTCACTTCCCTGCTTGAACATTGTAATAATAATAATACATTTTATTCAGCCTTCCAAAGAAGAGAACAATACATACATAAAATTATTTCAGTTGTAAAATAACAACATTGATAACAGTATTAAAACGACTTTAGCAGCATTCTTAAAATATACCGGTCATACGGATTGCGGCTAAGCAGTACTTGCCTAACACTATCACATAATCCGTCTTCCGGCGTAGTAAATGATTTGATGGAAACTTGTACACTGTCAGCATATGACGTATCTAAAATATACTTAAAGAGTGATACATTGTGTTTACTGCATATAGTTCCCCTGGCTATCAGATCAGTGTGATTACGTAATTTATCACAGCAATGTTTCTTTAATAAATAACAGTAAAATGTCTTGGCACGTGAAGAGTTAGATAATATATCACTTATCAATTTTAATATTGTCTGATGCTAGCTCATTTGCATACACCATAGTTGATAATAACCTATAATATAAAACAAAGATTATGAAAAAACACAACAAGCACACTGTATCAACAAAAATGCGCAAAAACAAACAGTAAAATTTAGTAGAACATTATTGTTGTTAGACAATGCTCATTTCAATGGACAATTTCTTCCACATTCATTAAAATAATTGTTTTATTATGTGTGAGGTATTTTTTCATGAGTATTGTTGTATAATTTTACACTCTATATTCACATTTTGTAAAACATCTCTTGATGTGAACAAATATAATATTATCATTCTCATCAGGCACGTCATCATGTTGCTGTGTCCAAATTATTTCACAGTTTTCCTGGCTATTATGCATTGATGTCTACATTAGATTTTCAGTTTCATATCATATTTGATATTGCAGGACATATATGAAAAATAACCTGACTGTTAATAATGTTCACCTTGTATAAATGCGATTCAATAAAAAAAATAAAAAAATATTATTCTTCAAAATTTTGTACTAGTACCGATAGATATAAATATCACGCAACCAAACCCACTTTTCGCCATTTGTTTTCATTTGTATATGTAAAAATGTTAAAGATAGCATAATTGTATTGATGAATTCAAACGAAAACACGGAGTCGATGGTTGCATGTATGTATACATAGAATCATGGTGTCTAAAACTTAACTCATAAAAAACGTCCTCGAAATGAGTATCACACAAGACTTAAACAAATATTTTATTTCGATGGTTGCAAGTGTGTATATAGAATCATGGTGTCTAAAACTTAACTCATAAAAATCATATACCGTTCCTGAAATGAGAGTTACAAGACTATACAAGACTATAACAAAAAATGTGTTACGGTGGTTGCAAATATGTATGTAGAATATTGGTGTCTAAAACATATACCGTTTCTCAAATGAGTGCCAAGAAGAATACATAACGTTATTATATATTCTTGGTGCCACATACAAGAATTTAACACATATTTTCTGTTACATTGACAAATCGCGAGATCCAGCAAACACGAGGCGTTGTCCCAATGTTGGGTTAATGCTGGGCCACCGTCTGCGAAGTCGGCCCAGCATTAACCCAACATCTGGTCAACATACGTCAACTTCCGTAACGGCACCTAACAAGACAAAGGTTGGAAAAGGCCAACAGAGCGCCAGATGGTCGGATCCGGACGCAATGACACCCAAGTGTAGACAACTCACTGGTGGCTAATGAAAAATACACAGCCCTATTGTAGAACATAACAATACGCGGCTCCATTGAACAGTGACCGCTCAACAATAATGTAAACTAACATTTTCTTTTCATCTCACTCACACATAACCCCATGACAACGCGCCCTGAATATTCTGAATGTCTGATCACATTTCGCGGATCAATGCTCACGCAGGATCAGAGGGAGCTCATGAGAAAATTAAAGTGTGATTAGCAATAAAATGATATGCATATATGTATGCCGACACTTTTAGTCCAGACAACATAAAAAAATTGGCTCAATGCCTCGTGTTTTCTTGTGTATACATAAATCTGTAAAAATATGATAAAGAAGGACTTGGCGTAATGGTTAGAGCGTGGCGCTTTGCAATTGTCTCTGCCGGCCGTGCGGGTTCAAACCTATTTTTTTAACAAATATCATGTTTCTCCCCTCTCAACTTTGGGGCATTGTTTCGATGTTGTGTCCTTGGGCATGGCAACTTTATCTTCAAATGCTTCACTGGTAAGACAAAGATGGCACTGTATACAAAATTGCTGCTGGACTGCATGCTTCCCGTGAAGTTTAAATGACACACGAACGAACAGGTCCAGTGACCAGGGGTAAAACGTAAAGTCGGATGATAAGTCTTGATATCAGACTATAGACCGGCACCTTTACATGTACCTTCAAAGCAAGCATAATGATCAAGGCTATCCTTCTTTCACCGCTGTCACCTTTTTGTTTAACCACTTTTGTGCTGCTTTGGTCCCCCAAAAAAGATCAATAGATTACTTTATATGTCATGTTTTGACTGTTATCACGGAAATACAATATGGTGGAAACAGACATCAGTCAAAATCTGACCATGAGGAAAATATATACTGGCATCATCCACGCTACTGATTGTCCAATTATCGACTCAAATATTCAAGCTCATGTCATGGAAACGAAACACTCGCATTTCATGCTTTTGCAACGAGCTCATGTGCACCTTTAACATGTTTGATGTCAAGAAATAAGAAGACGAGGGGCTCTCACACACTGACATATGCGTCATTTTGACCTGCGTTTCAGTAAACATAAATTTAGCAAATTTGAATGCGTCAATCCATTATTATCCCTTAAAGCGCTCAGTTAAATAATCTAAATTTTCACCTACTTGAAGTTGTGTCTCGCTACCGCGACCCACAACTTCAAGTGGATGAAAACTAAATATATTTGTTTAAGTTGAGACCAAACATTTGTAATTTTTGATGTTAAAACACTAATTTTATTCCCAATAACAATGATTTGATTGCCTGATAAAGCAAATTAAAAACGAGTACTGTCGTGCTTAGCGGCTTTCATTCCCAAATGGCAGCAATTAGATCTGCTAATAAAACGAACTACAAACGAGTATAATAATCGTAGTAAGCACTCAAAGGATTAAAACGCCCAGAAGTACCACGTGTCAGACCACGGGTTATACTGATGCAATCTGCCTGATACCTGGTCAGTTGATCCCGTAATTCCGTCAACAGCGGCGACACGTTTTCGCCTTACGTGTTAAGCCTGAGCCAGACGAGGACATGATGTGAGGCATGTGTTATTGATCCGTGCTGCCGTGCAAAGCCAATAGGTAGTATCTGCTTACTTTAAAAAAATAAGCAGATACTGCCTTTTGGCTTTGCAGATACTATGGGCGACAGGTGGCAGCGCACCATAAAGTGACCGGCAGATTCTACACGGTCACTCGGAGATTACCACGACTTACTTCTTGGCCATGCAGGTACTACAGGGATAACTTTCAGACTGATGTGTTTGTGAGTACCTTGTATCAAACCGTGTAAGGAGTATAGCTCCAGACGACTAGTACTCTTAACCCATAAAAGCGCCGATTATTTTTATGAAAACCATGGAGACCAAAGGTTTTTTTCCATTTGAAATCATCATAAATATCTTAGTTAGCCTTTTCCGCTTCATTTGGATACCTATGTTAATGGGTCTACAACCATTATAAATATGTTAACTCTTATAGTGCGGGGATCGACTTTAGTTGTCAGAATCTAACGTCTACAGACGTTAGAATCAGCTCTAATCCTCAAGCTGAGCGGATTAGGTGGTGTGGTGGTCAAAGCTACTGCCTGTCACCCCGAAGTAGCTCATCATCCTTGCTTATCCTGGCCCAGTTTAGCTTGTAATATGATTATGTTCACAAAGGTGGCCTAAAACCCCATTCATTTTATTTCATTTACTAGTATATCGAAACGATTGGAATATCTTCAAAAAAGATATAGTGAGAGACACCTAGTGCCAGATCGCAGCACGGGTGGGGAGTGCACGTGCTGGCCACAGCGAGAGCGGCACCTGGTGGCGGCTGTGAGTGTTATCAGGGTCCGTGCAGGCCGGGCGGGGGCCGATCCCCGGGGAACAGTATCACAGGGACTCCCGATCCATACCGAGATCCGAATCCGAAGCGGGACCTCAACTACAGACTCAAGACGCCGGTCCTGGATATCCACAGAAAACACGGGGCGAGGATTCAACGCCAGCATTGAAACAGCAAAAGCCCGATACTGGGGAATTAGACGCCGTTCCTACGTTGTTTTAAAGTTGAGCCACGTCTGCGACGGTGACCCAACTCTACACCAACGTAGGGTCAGCGCCTCGAGCTAGTTGGGTCTCAGTTTGATTACACGGTCTGGTAGATTCACTTCATTAGCTGATTCATTAGGGAGTCAAGCCTCGTGCCACGCAGAGACACAGTACCGGGCTGACAGATTCACAGACGGGTCGACGAGCAGGAGTTGCGGCTCGGAACCCGTTTTCAATTTAAAACAATTGCAAATGTTTTAATGATAGTTGCGATTTGAGTTTTGTGGGACGCAAATTAATTACCGTGTGTATGCATAGTCAGTAGATTAAGCATAGCTAGTGTATATTGCAAGTGATTTAAATTTCACAATAAGACTAAACATTATTTCTGAATTTACCACATATTCTGTGAAACGATGCGAAGTCAAACAATCCCTTTTGAATGGCTACTCGGTGACAAAAATGTTATATAAGACCACCTCCCCCACACTTCATTGTATTGTATTGCTAGGTGAAAACATTACAGGTCATGGCTATTGAGTTTCACAGAATTAGCAGCCGGAAGACGATTGTAGTATGTAATGCAAGGAGATGTTTGAAAAATATAAAGTCCACAAAATATTTGATTCGTCAACACTCATTGATCAGCATAACTCAACTTTTAAATGGTTTGTTGTAAAAATACATATACAATTCGCTTAGTTCAATATTATATTTTTTATATTCTACATAGTCATTGTTGACAAATATCACTGGTGGTAAATTCATCATTTCTCAACGCTTCAATAAGCAATCGATGATGGCCAGCATTGTGCCATCTCAATGTGTGCATTCGACTCTGACGCTGTCCCAACATAAAGCGTCCACAAGAGTGATGTAGCGTGTGTTTACTGTATTATTGAGAAACCGTGACACAGTTCATCACCAGTGAATATTAGGCGTTTTGAAAAACATAAATAATAGATAAATTTATAACTTTTAATTAAAAATGAGAAACATTATCTAAAGTAGCAGGAGGCTGAATGAATGAAATCAAAAGAGGCCTCATGTGACTGACCTTGATTCTTTCCCTACCAGCTTGCTTAAATATTCTCTTGGCGTCTTTATCGAACCAACCACAATAATTATTATTAAATCTGTCCAGGAGGGGGTGTTGCAGAATCAGTTTAAGAAAGCATATGTTAAACCTCTGATTGAAAAGGTACTTTAGATAAAAATAAACAAAAAGTACAACTCTCCCCAGTTTCCTATAATATTCATAAATTCAATGTGTAATACATTACACTCAGCATAGAAAATTTCGCTCCTTAGTATCTGTTCTGTTAAAGGTAGAAAATTATGTTGTACTCATTATGGAGAAGGGCAAATTGACTGCAGTCATTCTCCTTCAACTTTTCGACATAATAGACCACGCTAATCCGCCGCTTGTCATCCTGGTATGGGGTTTAGGGCATAGCTCTCGACTGGTTTGCATCTTACCAAGTGACCGTTGTCAAGATGTAAGCATTAAATAGGTCTACACTTTTTCTGATGCTGCTTCTATTACCTGGTGGCGATAAGCAAAATGTTAAAAATAATCTATATGCTATGATCTCTTAGTCATTAAAATCCTGTGCTTCTGATGTTTCACTTCAATGACAATCTCAAAGCTAAAGCCAAATCCGGTTTATCATTATTGGACTAGATTGAAGAATTACAGCCCTTATTCCTATAACGCCTCTTTCAACTGCATCATGAAGCATTACCTGAAAACTTGTTTTTGATTGTGACTACAAATTCAAGTGACAAAAGTGGCTGTTTTCGTCGTCAACGTTTTTTACGTTTTGTTATATCCTACCCGATTGGCTGTTTGATTTTTTTCCGTCGTCGACGAAACGAGACGGAAAAATTCACCGTCAAATTTTTGTTGAATGACCTTTGACCTCTGACCTTTTTGACGAAAAAACGTCGACGACGAAAACAGCCACTCGAATGGGCCTAATATCTTGACTATTGCATCTCTCCTTGTCGTACAAATTTCCAGACAGAGACATAGACAGGTGGACGCGTGTTCAAAATTGTCTAGCACAGGTATATACGTAGTCTGTAATAAGGTTTTTCATTTCAGCAGATCTAGGCCTCTTTTGGGACCTCATTTGCTATCACTAAAACATCAACACGTTTAAAGCCTCGCTTTTTCACAAGCCTACATATATCTTGATTTATTAGTACCAGAAAAGAGTTTAAGATTACTTAGATCATCCGCAACTTATATGTGAAATGCTCTACATTTTCACAAAATGGGGTTGCAGCTCTCTCTATTTGGAATTCGCTGTTTATTGATCTGATACTTGTTAGCACAGTCAAATTGATTTATCCCTTACAACGCTGAACTATTTTCTAAAAACCATGGATACCAAAGGTTTTTTTCATTTTAAATTCGTTTTAGATGTTTTAGTCTTTTTGCTTCATTTGAATATACATGTATGTGTTATGTGTGTAGGGTCAGTATACATGTTTTACTCTTTCAATACTGGGATTGACTTTAGACGTCAGAATCTGATGTCTAGATACGTCAGATTCTGCCGTCCAGGTACTGAAAACTTCTCTTTTTGACTTGGCCCTCGCACCCTAGCTCCTCAGAGATTCGGCGCCCAGTTGACGACTAAATTGATATCAAGATCAATATTGATTCTGATTTCTGCACCTGCACCTGGAATCGACTCTCCCATGATTTGGGTGCCGTCCCAGTAAATGCAAAACATTTGTAAAACATTTATACAATGCTGGACCAACGTCGGGGACCGATGTTGTACAAATGTCATACAATTTTTTGTTTGTTTGCTGGGATATTGATGTGACCGAATTGATTATGAAATAAAAGAATAAACGATAGAGAGAATTTCAAGTCCTGGTGGTGGTGCGGTGGTCTGATATCGAGTGCGCTCCCCACAATACTGAATCTTTACGAATGAGCGGGAATATCTTTCATAAATCTGAGCGCCTGACTGAGGGACGAGCCCGCGATCTCCGGGGTGACAGGCAGGTAGATTTGACCACTACACCAGGTCATCCGCCCATCTTGAGGATTAGAGCTGATTCAAACACACGAAAAATGTTCAATGACGGGGCTACCATCGGCCATTTTTTTAAATAGTGAAAATCCCACTGCTTTTATTCATATTAAGAAAAAACAATTGATTATGTCGAATATTCTCACGTTGCCCTGCATGTACAGAACGAGACAATATGTCTGTAACACCAAGTAATATCTCGTACACGTACACTTAGCAAACTAAAATGCAAACAAGACATTTTAACATCTCAATATGTGTCTACAATATTTTCAAACACGAATTTGAAAACTTACTTCTCAAATCAATCGATTTAGATAACGGTGTAACTAAAACCAGAGGTATAAGATCAGAACATATTTCAAATTAAAACATGAATATAAAATGGAAAACTTAGATTTAGAAATACTCTCTAAAAAATATTCATATTAGCGCACACAACTTAAAAATTGAACAGCGTAGAAGAACAAACCGAAATCAACACTTGTAAACTGCAGAACTATTGACGAAGGTGAAGTACATTTTATTAGTTATCTTAGCACTCATCTACGAGCACTCGGAAGTAACTTACTTTCTAGGCTCCACAATCCCGATGAATACTTTAGTAACGTCTTTAAAGCTTCAGAAACAGTAAAATTAGGTAACCTGGCCATGTTTATTAGACGCGCTGTGGCATTGGAGATGGAAAAACTATTTCAAAACTAAAACGTTTTTACCTTGTTTTGTATGGGGATCCATACACATAGACGTCATCCATTATGCTTTCATATGTGCTTATATATGCCATGTATGATATGTATTTTATATATTATTGTTTGTGCATACACAACAGATGTGTTGCATTGCATAGAATAAATTCATTGATTAAAATATGTGCCATCTGAAAAGGTGCTGGTGGACGAAGTGTCGCACTTTCTTGAATTATTCACATCTGGACCATTATTAACACACTTAATTTTGCCAAAACAGTAACTTATCCCTACAGACATATAGACATTGATGGACCAGCAGGTCGTAACCTTGTTTTGGCATGGCTTTCCATGCACAAATGCAGTTTAAGCATTTCTAAAAATATACTATTTCGTCGGATGTTATGATCAAAATATACTGCTTCAAAAGAAACGAATACATTTCTCTGTTTGACCCAACCAAGACGAGATATCGAATCAACGCTGGTTTAATGATGGGCCAGCCTTGCAGATTGTGGACCAGCTCTAAACCAAACGTCCAGTGCAACGTCCAGTGCTGAGTAATAAAACAAAATTATAGATCATATGTCAAATGAAAATGAAAACAAAAACGACACTGATACTGTACAAATTGCTTGCGACCTTCTGGCTCGAAATCCTCCCTACTATATATTACGCGAGCTATAATCTGAGCACAAAGGCCGTCAGCTCTATAAATTTGAAATAGTAAGATTTTGCATCATAAGTAGCAGGATGCTTGTTAAGTAACATTTTTGATTAGGTAAAAATGTACTATTATTGATAAAAAAAAGATATTATTTGTTTCCTTGTCTTATGGCTTAATGCCATCAGTATTTTTCTATGAGGGAAAAGGTCGTAAGCAATAATAATATTCAGGCCTCTGCCACGTCATTGCAGATAAATATAATTGATTTGTAAAACGAGATAAAAAAACGGTATTCAGCGAAAATACCTTAAAAGAGCCTAAATATCCTACTTCTAGCTCATAGGCGTCGATACGTAGACTTCAATGTAGGATCCTAGTGTCTGTGTATTAGGCGAAAATTAGCACACTATTTCCGCTATCACTTCTCAGAACTTACACCAATTTACTACAGTTTCGATAATAGATAAATAATATGCCACGGTGGTTTTTGTACTATTTGATGTTTGTGTGATTACTATGATCATAATGTACGCAAAAGCAGAGATCAAAGAACACTAAGAAAAACACTGTCATTACAACCACGCCTTAACCCTTTAAGCGCTGAGAGCGAGTATACTCGTTTTTATCATTTTTATCAGCAGATACAATCACTGCTATTCGGGGATAACACATGTCTTTCACCAGCAACATTAATTATGTAATTTATTGGTCTCAAATTAAACATAATAATTCACCCAGTTGTGAAAATTGTGCATCTCGCTAGGGAGGCACAAGTTTTAATACATAACTTAGCGTGCAATTAGTTAATAACGTTATTGCTATTAGTTTGTGAGTTAATTGTATTACGTTTATTTTATACGTTTCATTCCAAGACAGATATTCAATTTCTCATTTTGCGTCTTTGGTAATAAATATTTTTGTGATGCAAGGGAAAAGTGTGAAAAGTTTATTTTGTTTGTTTTTTCAGCTCTTATCGACAATACATATGCGTTATGTGTTACCATGATCTTCTTATACAGCTACCCACAACAAAATACTCACATTTTAGGTCCTAAAAAAAGTCAAACTTTTCATATTGAAATTTTGTAATAGAATTCCTATCTGATACAACATTGCGGGTGAGCTGTGAACAAAAACTATATAATTATATAAAACTATTATATATATAAACTAAAACAAAAACTATATGCGCTGTATTTATATTATAATATGTAATCATTGAAGATATCAAACTATTCGACCAACTTTAATCCAGCTATTGAGTAAGCCTGTATACATCAATAAGACCATACGCATTAGCAGATTGCATATCAGAAGCAGAATGTGGGTTTTATACAGAGATATACATGAAATGTAAATCGACGAAAGCTCAGAGTGCTGAGGAAGAGAAACCCATTCATTTTACCTCTGTGTTGTACTGAACAGTGAATAATTATGACTGACGACGTCAAGAAATGGGCAACAGAAAACCACTTGCATCAAAAAATAAAGTGAAAGCTGTGCTATATGCACGTAAATGTATCTTGTTTAAAGGTTCTCTTCTTAAGCCCGTAGTACTTTTTCCTTTGCATTTGAAGGTGGCGTTGCTGACGCAGTTGCTGGCTTCGAATGAATGAAAAATATTTTCAGGGTGAGAAACTTTAACACCTATTTACAATGATTGACGTGTTCTTGATCTGAGACTGCATGTGTGATGGTTCTCTTGTGTGAACACGTTTTAGAGCTGGGAGCAAATTAATCTTCAGCCACTTGAAGTTGTGTCTCGCTACCGCGATCCACAACTTTGAGTGACAAAAAAATTGGTTGCATTTGATAAATTTTAATCAAAATTTGCACGATTATCGTACATTTAATATATATTTAACTTTGAAAATCTTGTTATATACGATCATTAAAAGTAAAAGAAAACAATACCAGCAAGCACAAAACATTTGTATAATATTAATATAATGTTGGACCAACGTCGGGAATGGTCGTCAACAGGTTTTCTGAGGGTAAAACACGTAGCCCCACACTGAGGGGGTGGGAGACTGCTCACTGGGAATGCTAACTGGTGGAAATCAGAGCGAGCTGGCCGTCAGGGAGAGGGACTCTGACCGTCTGAGAGAGGGACCCCCTGGGCGTCAGAGAGAGGGACTCTGCGAAGAATTCCTGAGAGAGACTGGCAGCTGCTTTGTGTCAGAGTCTGGCCTTGCCTCCCCGAGATACCCGGAGTGGTCTTACAGCAGCCCCGGGGGGACGATTCAACCCGCTTCAAACAGGCCTCGCAGGAACCTGACAGAAATGTCACCGGAAACAGTCTGCCCACTTCACAAAGTTGATTTCCCCGCGCAGTACTTGAAGATGGGCCGAGACAACAGGGCAGTTCTTCTTCTGGGGCGCTCGTTTCAGTCTCCGCCTTGCAGACTGTGTCATACAAAGCCAGAAGGCAGTGCCTGCTTGCTTTGCAAGCAAGCAGGTACTGCCTTTTGGCTTTGCATGGCACCGCTTTGATCTGGCCTCCGTGGCCCTGCTTAAGTCTGTGAGGAAGTCAGTTTAGGGACACGCCCCCGGGGACCTCGTCGACAGTCCGGGGAACAAAGGTTTGTTGGGGGTGATGCAGGGGTCCCTGCTTACTGTGTGTGACGTAAACTATCATGGATCAGCATCGAGGGAGGGCAGGAAAGTGTAGTTGAAAAACATTTACATGCATCGAAATCGGTGGTCCAGCATTGTAATGACACATTGTCTTTTATAGTTACTGTTAGTTGTTTTATCTGGTTATCGCAGGTTAAGATTCACATCTTTTGAAAATAATCGCGCGTCATTTAGATATTTTAGTGATACACAAGATCCTTTTGTTAAAAATCCCATAGACAGCGCTGAAAAAATGCAATGAAATGAATCGTGCCTTAGGCCACTTTTGTGCACATAAAGGCTAAATTGGGCCAGGACAACCTTCTGAGAATGGTGAGATGAGTGAGGTGACACTGTCCTCCAGACACAGGATTCGAAATTCAAACCCTGGAGGTCTGAGGTCGCGCACGCTACTTCTCAGCCACGGAGGCTCCCCACAATATTGACTTTTACGAGTGTATGGGGAAGAAACATTTTTCCAAACCACTGAGACGGGGAACGAACCCCGATCTCTAGCGTGAAAGACAGCGGTGCTAACCACTACCCTAGGGCCGCTGAAATATCATTGTAGAAACAGTGGAGACCAAAGGGTTTTTTCTATTTTCAATCTTCATAACTGTCTTAGTTAGCTCTTTCCGTTTCATTTGAATAGATACGTTATGGGTCTACTGCCGCTAGAAATATTTTAATTCTTTTAGTGCGGGGACTGTCTTTAGAAGTCAGAATTTGACATACATGTATTTAGACGTCAGATTCTGACCTATAAAGACGGTCTCCGCGCTGAAAGGATTAAAGAGCAAAGTGGACACTGTGGGGCAACTACCGTTCGTCCCTGGAAAGATCAAACGTATGTCTCTAAACAAACGAGAAGTTCTCCTATGGCCATCCTGATAGAGGCAGACTTGTTGCTTCCACACTAAAGCGAGGATGAATACTTCTGAAAACTGCAGAATGCCTATGGCCAGGTAATTACGTATAGGATCAACCCCGAGGAGCTCTACATTTTTAGCTGTGGAAAAGATCGAGGCCGAGGCCTTTTTCACAGCTAAGAATGTAGAGCTCTGAGGGTTTTAACTGACTTATAACACACCTGATCTTAAAGCGGATCCTTCATAATCAACAGCTCGGTAACACCTGACTGATTATATCACCATATAATAGACCTACCATGATAATTGGTCTGTACTTGATCAACAATAACTCTCCATTCCCGGCTTATAATGTAGTGGTCGGACAAAGCAATGATGTAGTGGTGTGTTTTAAAACACAACAATATAAAGGATATAATGCAAGTAGATCCATTATAAATTAACTCCTATTCCCTGTGAATCTCAACAATTTGGAAAAGTTATCAGAGTAACTCTCTTCAGAAACAGTAAGAAAAAAGAATATCGGCTTTCTCACACAGTTGCTGTTGCTGTGGTTCACATCCCAGTAAACACAAAACATTTGTATAACAATTGTACAATCAACGTTGGTCCAACATTTTACAAATGTTATACACACTGGATGTGTGACTACGTTCTATAGTGTCCCTTTGAAATGGGACACCGTAACAAGGGATGGAAAGCCCTCCCACAGCGTCAAACTACACAACATATGGAGTGGGGTGGGGGGGGGGGGAGGGGGGTGATCAGGGGAACATCCCGGTCATCCGATATCACAGGTCAAACTTATCCAACATCGGCGGTGCAATTAGAGTAGAGCTTCTCTGTAATTAACGGGGATATTACAGAAGGGAAAGTGTCTGATGACGCAGTGGGAGCTGTGGACAACGACTGAGAGCAAACCAGTTAATGTAACATTGTGAGAAACGGCTTAACTGTTAAAGCGCTGACATTTTTTTGTATAAACCATGGACACGAAAGTGGTTTTTTTCAATCTGAGACCATAATAAATGTCTTAGTTAGCACTTTCCGCTTCACTTGAATACCTATGTTATAGGTCTACGGTCCTGATACATATGTTCATTCTTACAGTGCGGAAATGGTCTACAGACTTCAGATTCTGACGTATAAAGTCTATCCCGGCGCTGTAAGGGTTAAACTTAGGGCCAGATTCAAATAGTAATGGTGCAACATCTGTGCAACGTATTCTGAGCTAGAGCAGGATTGTTGACCCTTGGCGCCCCAATGTGGAATATAAGCATTTGCAAATATTTTCATTGGAATATTAAATAAAGGTTCCTGTGAGGGAAATGTTTTCATCGTCATCTATAATGCCAAGCGATTGGTGTCAAGTTGAACGAATATCAGTACATTTTACCCACTTGAAACTGTGGATCGCGGTAGCGATCCACAGCTTCAAGTGAGTAAATATTTTATGACTTAGGCGGACGCTCAAAGGGTTGAAATGCAAATAGTGTTGATACATTTTATGGGAAATTCCATTAAATTTCAATTAAGCTCCCAACTGCCGTGCTAATTTTGGGTAATTGAAAGCCGGGCTGGATGGTTGGCCTGTTCAACGGTGTAAAAAATCTGCAACGGCTGCTGCGATCTCAGTAAAACGACGAGGACATGATAATTATCGATCAATCAATAATTATCAGCTAATGTGCTCCCTTTTTGTTCATAATGAACTAATATCCAGGTTAACAATTAATCGCAACAGATTTTATGTATATGAGTTGATAGCACATAAAAGAGAGGTATAAAATAGTAGTTATCATACAATAAGGAAACGAAAAATATATTTCAAACACGTACATGATGAGAGATTAGTAAAATTTAGTACACACAGGAGTTAATGTATGTTTATTTGATTTCAACCTGGCAATAATTATTGCGTCAGTTTATTAAGAGCTTGGCGAAATAAACGAATATTAATGCAAAATAGTTAGATCTGACCCAAAAAGTCATCTGCATTTTCCGCGAATTAGAATGCGATCTAAAAGATTCTCTGCTCATTGTCAATCCCAGCTTGACATCACATTCTTTCAGCCTGGCTTACAGAGCTCATCTAGTAATAGAATAACACCGGTCTGACCCGGACGTAGTCGTGTTGTCTGTCCTCCATGACACTAGTGATGTATGCCTGATAAAGCTAATTAAAGTACATCACATCCGACTTCGAGGCAGCCAGTACAAAAACACAGTGACAATCAATGTAAAGTTTTTCTCAAATATTTGTATTTGAAGGCCCAGAATTATCTTCTAATTGTAAAAATGATACATAGCGAGGGTAGTAAAAATAACGCAATCAATAGACGTAGCATATTTAAAAAAAATAAGTTAATACTGCTATTCTGCTATACACAGCCAAAAGGCAGTATCTGGTTACTTTACAAGGCAAAATATGCTGTCTTTTGATATGTCACGGTAGTATAAAAAGCTAATAATTCCAGAGAATCGCATGCACACTGCTGCGAAAAAGCATACAGCTGTAACCGCTTACTTCTGAAGTGAACAGTTACCGCTGTCTGCTCTCGCTTGGCAGTGTAGAAGAACACGTCAGATTCCACAAACAACGAATCGAATTTATTTGAATCCATATCTTATTTTCAAACTTGAACAAATCTATTTATAGTTTAATGCCATAAGATTAACACAAGTGCAGGGGCCTGTCCTACTAAACATCTTAAATTAAGATCCCCTTAAACTTTCTGTCATTTGCTAGGAAAATTCAGATAATTTGAGGTGGAGACCGATTTGAAATTAAAATTGATCCAAATGATGTATATTTTGGTTGTGTGTCTGTACATATACCACATAATCACATTTCGTGGACTAATTTCAATGTGTAAATAAGTGATAATTCCCAACAAATATACACATTCAAATAGTGGAACTGAAGGTTTTCAAACAATTACATCAGAACTATATTAATAGGTCTTGTTGTAATTATACTGCATGGTATTACAATTGATGAAACACGTCAAAAACCTAAACGACACATCGTTATCTTGTGGAATAATTAAAATAGAAAACTCTCCAAGATTAGCATAAGCTAGAAAAATGCCCCAACACATTATTAGTTAATCTTGTAAAACACAATTAGAGATGTAAATCTACTAGTGCTGGATCAAAACATTGTCGTCGCCTACAAACAATGCTCCACATTTGCTTAAATTTGTTATAAATTAAAAAAACAATGCTTTAACAAGCTTGTAAATAGATCTAAATTATATATTGCAAAGCCACAAGACAAAATTTATTTTATCACAAAATGAACATATATTCACACAGATTATTGCTTCTGTTAAACGGTTTAAAAAGTCTGCAACGGCTGCTGCGAGCTCAGTAAAACGACGAGGACATAATAATTATCGATCAATCAATAATTATCAGCTAATGTGCTCCCTTTTTGTTCATAATGAACTAATATCCAGGTTAACAATTAATCGCAACAGATTTTATGTATATAAGTTGATAGCACATAAAAGAGAGGTATAAAATAGTAGTTATCATACAATAAGGAAACGAAAAATATATTTCAAACACGTACATGATGAGAGATTAGTAAAATTTAGTACACACAGGAGTTAATGTATGTTTATTTGATTTCAACCTGGCAATAATTATTGCGTCAGTTTATTAAGAGCTTGGCGAAATAAACGAATATTAATGCAAAATAGTTAGATCTGACCCAAAAAGTCATCAGCATTTTCCGCGAATTAGAATTCGATCTAAAAGATTCTCTGCTCATTGTCAATCCCAGCTTGACATCACATTCTTTCAGCCTGGCTTACAGAGTTCATCTAGTAATAGAATGACACCGGTCTGACCCGGACGTAGTCAGTCGTGTTGTCTGTCCTCCATGACACTAGTGATGTATGCCTGATAAAGCTAATTAAAGTACATCACATCCGACTTCGAGGCAGCCAGTACAAGAACACAGTGACAATCAATGTAAAGTTTTTCTCAAATATTTGTATTTGAAGGCTCAGAATTATCTTCTAATTGTAAAAATGATACATAGCCAGGGTAGTAAAAATAACGCAATCAATAAACGTAGCATATTAAAAAAAAATAAGTTAATACTGCTATTCTGCTATACACAGCCAAAAGGCAGTATCTGGTTACTTTACAAAGCAAAATAGGCTGTTTTTGATTTGTCACGGTAGTATAAAAAGCTAATAATACCAGAGAATCGCATGCACACTGCTGTGAAAAAGCATACAGCTGTAACCGCTTACTTCTGAAGTAAACAGTTACCGCTGTCTGCTCTCGCTTGGCAGTGTAGACGAACACGTCAGATTCCACAAACAACGAATCGAATTTATTTGAATTCATGTCTTATTTTCAAACTTGAACAAATCTATTTATAGTTTAATGCCATAATATTAGCACAAGTGCAGGGGCCTGTCCTACTAAATATCTTAAATTAAGATCCCCTTAAACGTTCTGTTATTTGCATTAGAAAAGTTCAGATAATTTGAGGTGGAGACCGATTTGAAATTAAAATTGATCCAAATGATGTATATTTTGGTTATGTGTCTGTACATATAGCACATAATCACATTTCGTGGACTAATTTCAATGTGTAAATAAGTGATAATTCCCAACAAATATACACATTCTAATAGTGGAACTGAATGTTTTCAAACAATTACATCAGAACTATATTAATAGGTCTTGTTGTAATTATACTGCATGGTATTACAATTGATGAAACACGTCAAAAACCTAAACGACACATCGTTATCTTGTGGAATAATTAAAATAGAAAACTCTCCAAGATTAGCATAAGCTAGAAAAATGCCCCAACCCATTATTAGTTAATCTTGTAAAAAACAATTAGAGATGTAAATCTACTAGTGCTGGATCAAAACATTGTCGTCGCCTACAAACAATGCTCCACATTTGCGTAAATTTGTTATAAATTAAAAAAACAATGCTTCAACAAGCTTGTAAATAGATCTAAATTATATATTGCAAAGCCACAAGACAAAATTTATTTTATCCCAAAATGAACATATATTCACACAGATTATTGCTTCTGTTTGATACAATCAAACAGAAAGGAGGTATGGGAATAATATAAATTAACGACAACATTCACAACTCACTTGCTTAATTATAACGGAAAAATACTTTGAGCAATGCATAATTTGAGGCAGTTCTAACACTGAGCAAAGTTAACGTTAGTTAAACCATGGAGACCAAAGGGGTATTTTAATTTTGAAATCATAATAAATGTCATAATAGTTAGCTCTTTCCGCTTCATTGGAATACCTATATGTTATGGTTCTACGCGCCTATTATACACCGCTTAAAATATTATTACAACGGGCTTTAAAGACACAGATGGCCTTTTAGTTGGATCTTAGTTGATGCAGATATATCAGAAATATCCTGTTGCGTGGAGCGTAGCTTACGGTAAGACTTGATGAAACCCGCTGCGTTCTAATTGCCTCTGCAGTCGAAGCACGGTGAATGAGTTTGTTTGCATTTCTCGTAAATTATGTCTTGAAAACTAGTTTATTAAACGTGACGAGTCGTCTGACGGGACACGACTAATCTGCGCGTTGTACGCTTGGCTGATTTTCTCCTTTGCCAGATTAGAAAATAAAAACCTTTCGGATGGTGTGCCCATAAGCCGTTGAACTAGTGTTGGTGTAACGTTGATCCACCGTCTTCGATGATGGCCCGATAATACACCAACAATGGTTCAACGGCTTAACTGAGATTGTAATCAGTGCGTGGAATATAGTTTAGAATATGTCGTCTGGAAATACCACCACCAGACTTAAAACCCTGTCAAGCAGGAGACGAATCTCCACGAATCGCATTCCCGAATCGATTTGGAAAGGTGATTCGTACATATTCGTCTCCTGCTAGACAAGGATATTAGCACGCTAAGTTGACAGGCTATGTTTGTTGGTCCAAAACGAAATCCATGTTTCAAATATAATTGTGTCATATGCAGGTTCAATCCCATTCGTACTGGGCAAGCCTCCTCGTAATGGTGATTAAGACTTGCCCAGGGAAAATGTTGAGATGATGGTTTATATTATATTATCATTTTTTTCAAGTAAGCGGCTACTGCCCTTTTGGCTTTGCACTGCAGTGCACTGCATTGCTAGCTACCATGGTTGAGCAAGTATGTTACTGGTGTGATGGAAACAAACAAGAGGGTTTATGTTCCGTCAACTCGCGAAGATTCAGTTTTGTACAAGCTCCGTAACAGAAAGATTTTTAACATGCTCCGCTGCAAACCGTCAGGGTTGAGTACTTGAATCCTGTGTTTGGGGGGACAGGGCAATCTGATTGCGTCTCATCATCCTCAAGAGGCAGTCCAGGTCCAGTTTAGCACAAACGTTCTCTCATTCATTCATTCATTCATTCATTCATTCATTCATTCATTCATTCATTCATTCATTCATTCAGTCAATCATTCATTCATTTATTCATCCATTCATTCATTCATTCGTTCATTCGTTCATTCTAATCATACATCCATCCATCTAGATGTCCTAGCATCATACATCCATCCATCTAGATGTCCAAACATGGTCAGATCATGGCATCAAGGACACACCCTCGCTACAGCTTCCCCATCCTAGCTTCTCCAACCTGGAAATTATTCATGCTCACAAGCGGAAAACAGCGCCTTGACCTTTGAGACATACCTTTATATAATATTCAGCCGACACAATTACCAGAATAAATAAGATCAACAATTGATATGGTCAGATCAAGGTTCTGGTCCAAGAGACGAGATGTCTGATGAGGTGGTCTGGTGGTGTGACATGACGTGAGCAATCTATTCTACAGTACAAACCCCTCCCCCCGGCGATAAATAAATACTCAAATCCCATCATAGAGGAAGTTGTTTATTCGATATTTAAGATTGACGTTTCGCTATTTCAGCTTCGTCAGGACAACATAGTTAGTTGTGCCAGCGTTAAGTCATCACAGTTGTCATCAGTACATCAGATGTAGAAGCGATAATGCAGTATTAACCCTTTAAACGCTGAATTTATGTTATATAAACCAAGAGACCACAGTTTTTTTTAATTTGAAATAATCATGAATGTTTAGTTAGCTGTTGAATACCTATGTTATGGGTCTACGGCCATTATACATATTTTACGTCTTTCAGTGCGGGAATCGTTGGAATCTGACATCTATCGACGTCAGTTTCTGACATCTAAACTCGATGACCCTTGTGTAGTACTGCGGCATAGCAAAATAATTGTGCATTTTGTAAAGAAAACACCAAATTTGGCAGACTTATAGAATAGTTTATCAAGAACATTTTAAGATTTGGAGCCACGCGAAATTCACACCGGGTGACCGCAATATTGGATTTCAAAATAGCGGCTTCAAAAAATTGTAAATTTAAAATATATCATGTTCTATGTCTGCTAGAGACCTAATTTTAGTGTCTTGAAGTGCAAACTTGAGGCCAAGGAGGTGAATGATTCCACTATAAAATTCTCTTGGTGCCTCAATCTTAGATTTCAAGAAGGAGTCTTGTGAAAATGTACTAAATGGTATTTTATTTTCGCTCCGATTATATGCTTGATTATAACGTCTAGAAGTACAAATAATTTAAATTGACGTCGTTCAGGACGTGAATCGCTTTACTTTGACATTTCTTAACAGAATTTGATATATTTATATAAATAGTATATATATTAGGTGTATATCTACACCTACATGTACGTTTAGAGAGAGAAGTAGTCAGAAAGACATATTATGTTATGTCAACAGGAACTGTTCTGTGGTCGTAACATCACAGGGAAAAATGTACTGCGCACTTGTGATTAGCATAATTATTTCATTACAGCTTTTTTGCACCCACAAGAGATAATTTTATTTTTATATCAGGACTTGGTAGCTTCAGGAAGTGTTGTCCATTATTCTCCAAACACCACCAGTGACATGGTGATGGGATAGTGCCGTGTGGAGCAACACATTGTCCCCAACAGTGTTCTATATGTTTTTCCCCTCATCCCGCTAAGGTTGATGCCGTGTCCCAACCTGTGATTGCATTAACAATTAACAGTTCTTCTGAGCTCATCTGCTACCTCATACATCCCTGGGTGAGCCTAACAGCGAGAACCACCACATCGGTATCGACAGTGAGGGAGGAGTATTCTGCGATACCAGATTTCATAGCAGCAATGTCTGGTTCTTCCTGATTGAACAGAGAGAAACAGACATGGCTAATGCTACAGACGTAGATGGTGATGACTGACGCGCCTTGTCTATAATACCGGCTACTGTAGCACCATTGAAAGTAGGCCTAATGTCAACAGCAGTTATGGCAAACATTTTTCTTAGTATTTCACCATTGAAAATAGTGAGATGATTTAAACATTTATATTATTACGTACACTTCGTGCTAGCATCACTTGTTAGCTTCACCAGCATCACAAATCATTTTCGCATGCTTCAAATTAGCCAGATCACTGCCAGTGTGCAAGCTGGATGTCTCTTGCTTTCTTGTGCTCCTGTAAGGCAGTGCGTCAACATAGTACGCTCGCTTGACTCGGGTTGTGTAGACAATCCTAGGTGTTTTATTCTTGACATGTACAGCTTATTGAGATATTTCTTGAATAAAGGAGTAGTATCTGCCTGTTCAACAGTTCGTATTTGCATGCTATAAGTTGACCCGGGACTATTGAATAACTAAAATTCACTGTGCACTGATTTTCACAAACAGCCTTTTGTCACTGCCTCAGACTATTGTATAGGGATGTGAAAAGTTCTTGTAGTACTTGGCCTGTATTGCCCAGTATTCAGTTGAGATAAAACGTGGTATCCTCAAGGAACATCTAAGTGAATGTTAGAACTACTATCCTTGGTGAATAGGTAAGTTTTATTTTTGGCAACAGAATCACATATTTTCATAGAGTATTGTCTAAACGAGGTGACAGTGATGTAGTTCTCATCTGGTTGTGTACTGGGGACAGAGGGCTCATCATAATGACTTTTTATCTGTGTTCGTTTCAGTTTAGTAGTTGAACTTTAACCTACATGATCAATATTTGTGACTTGGCTTGGTGGACTGCCAAGTGGTAACAATCCATTTGCACTCCTCCAGTAGGTGTTATTCAATGTCCAGTGGGCAGCTTGTCTTTTATAAAGGAAGGTGAGATATTATTTTTGAGTTTCTGCATGGTAATCCGTTTTTAAATATGTTCCTTTTTGCTGCGATGTCCCTCCTAAAGGCCCATCAATTTTGATAAAGAGTTCACAGTCTAGTGGTGACAATGGCTTGATAGGTAGAGGTTTAATAACAACAAATAGTTCAAGTCAGAAGTTGTTAACTAAAGAATACCGGTAACGCTAGAAGCAGACATTTCAAGTTCTGGATAGCCGGCAATGATTTTGACGTCTCTTCACAAAAGGCTGACTACTGGTTGCAGCCTTAAGCATGTTAAAGGGGTCTAGTAAACCATACACTACGTAAGCGCTATTCAACCCACAATAATATTATCAGCCACATTATTTATTTCTTGAGATTCACACAAGCCATACACCAATCTATACCTTCATAATTTTTTCAGGTTAATCAGAAATGAATTATTGGATGAATGGGGTTTTAGGCCACTCTTGTGCACGTATAAGCTAAACTGGGCCAGGAGAACCTTCTGCGGATAGCGAGATGACACCCTCCAGGCAGAAGACGCGAAATTCGGGCCCTGTAGGTCTGAGGCCGAGAACGCTACTTCTCGGTCACAGAGGCTCCCCACAATATTGAATCTTCAATGCGAGTGAGCAGGGAAAACACTTTGTTTCTTTGAAAATTGAAGGCCAGGGTTAGGTTCGAACCCGCGATCTCCGACTTTCCAAGCAGGCAGCTTCAACCACTGCACCACGGCTCCAGCTCAGATTTATCACAATAACATGTGATAAAGCACATTTGAGCGAAATAGATCTAAGTTTTTGTTCATGTTTTACAAGAATGTAAATTATACTAGCAATACTGACAATGTGGGGGTTTGAACATCAATTTACGTCACAACGATGTGCCCTGTACTGTTTGATTTCAGCAAAACCCATCAGCTTATAACAATGTAGGCCTAGTAAAGTGTCCATTACAGTGATGTTTATTGAAGAACACTGCAACTGTTTTCTGCTGATCCAGTTTAGCCTACGTGTGCTGAAAATATGCAGAAAGCTCAATTCATTCATTCGTTCATTCATTCATCTTTCACCACTACAGCTGGATATGGGAAATCAAAAATAGCATTCCTCTTATAAAATTAAACTGATAAAAGTGCACTAATTATGTTAATTATAATAAAAATATTTGGCAAATCATTGTGTGAACCAAAATATCAACAGAGTCAATCTCTTCTCCGACCTACAATATGTACATCTCGAGGCCACAATCAAATATATAGCTAATATAAAATTAAATCGATTGATAATTGACAATTTTTTGAGCCCCCATTTGATATCCAAAATGGCGGCCACCTGGTGTGAATTTCAAGTGGCTCTTAATCTCAAGAGATAGTCAATGTAATAATATATCATTGTGCTAAGTTTGGTACAATCAGAGGTCACACTCAATTATTTAGCTGGTGTAAAACTGAAGCGATTAACAATTGCCATTTTTTGGGTATCCATTTTGAAATCCAATATGGCGGCCATCTGGTCAGAATTTCAAGTGGCTCCAAATCGAGAAAGATGGTCAATAGAATAATATATCATTCTGCCAAGTTTGGTGCTTTCTTCACGAAACGCACAATTCCTTCTAAAAATTTTGCTATGCCGCTGCACTAGTGGTGTGGCAAGGGAGAATAAAGTCTTGGTCATTTTGAAACTTTCATCAATTTTGTGCTACAATAATTATCATTATAAAGTTACAATTATGTCACAGTTTGTGTAGCCTGTCATCAAGTTATTGATACATTTATGAAGACTTTGTTACAATAACCATCAATAATTATACCGTGATTCGTGATATAATAGCAAAAATCTATGCAACAGGTTATGGTGGATCGCTTTTTTCACACCACCACCCTAGTGTGAAAAAGCTGTACACGTTTAAGTGGACACTTACTACTGCGACAGCACAACCCTTCCATTCTCCTGAATTCGTATACCATGATATGAGACGTTGTTCCAGTGTTGGGTTCATATTGGCCCAACGACGAAGACGCAGGGCCAGCATGAACTCAACACCATGTTACAATAATTATAATTATAAAGTCCGATCCCTCACCACTCAACTCACTGACACATTAGTAGATAGGGGTTCCGGTTAAACATGGAAGTGGGGCCTATGTAAAGTTAAATTATACGCTTTGTTTTCAGCACACGCCCCTATATGTGACCCGGCGCCGTGTTTACATGTCCCACAGCAGGGTGGGATGCGATGATAACAAGCCACGTCCACTCTATTATCATTATAGGATGTAATCACTAATTAGGCCCTAGCCTATGAACAATTAGGTCGAATTAATTGAGTCATCCCAATTCTAGAAATGATCAGCGCATTATGCCGCTTCTGACGGTAACATAAATTTTACAAATTGTGTAGAGAGATATTGTTTATCTTCGTAAAACTAAACTAAAACATAACACTGGCTTCAGTTTCGTACTAATATGTTGCTTTGGATTGCATGGAAAGCACAGCTCATTAAAAACCGCCATAGAACTAATATCGAAATAAATATAGGCTACTTTATCAAAAGAATCTCTATAACCCAACTGACTTTGTTTAAAATATAACTGTATGATAAAATATACGTGCTGATATTTCAGAATCTTCAGTGTGTTTATTAAATTTAAAAGAGAAACGACAATCTGACTATTTTGGACAGATTGGAGTTTCATTGGTGAGCAAACTGGGCAGTCAGCTGTTAGTGTCAGCTGTTGGTCACAGTTCTTTATTGCTGGGAGCAGTGGGATATGCTCTTATCATGGATCTACATGCACCTGCATGATCCAGAAGATAGGCACTTGCATGACCAGTCTAGCCCTTGTCACATTCTGCCGGGACCGTGTTGCCACCGCGGCCAAATTGCCGTATAATTGGGGCGTTAGTTTCGGGCATGTTGGCTCGCTCCCCTATTCGGCCCGCATTCCGCGAAGCCGAAGAATGTACCTCCTTCCGGGCAGAACTAATGCAACCATAAACAAGCGACGCGGCCGCGTTAGAAAATGCGCAATTGAGGCGCGCGAGCCCCTCGATTGCGCATTTTCCAGCGACAAAGTCACCTGCAGGCGAGGGGAGAAGTCTGGGTGGTATTGTGCGGCCGAGAAGGGCTGGCACGCCACATTAAGTACAGACGGCATCTCGCGCCGTGGACCCTGATTTACAATGACTGGATCCTCATGTAGGAATGCCCGCACGTCCCGGGTCCCAGCGTGCGCGAGGCGGCCCAGCGAAGGAGCGAGGGGAAGCGCGCTGTGACAAAAAGTCTAAGGGAAACCCCGCAGCCCCTCTCCGAAGACGGCTCCGCCAGAAGCCGACTGGCAGGAGCGAGGGCGGGCAACAGGCAATCGTCAGCTCAGAACAAGAGCGACGACGAGGCCTGCAGGGCATGTAATCGGCAGGCCTGACCGCCATGCATATTTCATAGTATCTCTTAAAGTCGCATTTCTACAGCCTGGTTTATACAGCACTCGGGCCATTTGCGCCATAACAGGTCTCCGGGAGGAAATGGCAACGCACCTGCTCCCCTTCACGCATCTCATTGCTGGAGGAAAACTATCAGCTACATTTGATTCAATGCAGCCAATGGTTATAGAAAAACATACACCAGAAAATGTCAACGACGCGGACGGTCCAGGCCTACATACAATGACAATAGAAACGCATGTAACATTGTATTTAACTTGTAACAATACTTTGGTTAAAATAGTGCTTTGTAGACAAAATGTGGCCAGAAAACTGAGATGGTTTATTGCCGGGCTGATTATACCTTTCAGCGCTGGGACCGTCTTTATACGTCAGAATCTGGCGTCTGTAGACGGCAGATTCTGATGCATAAAGACGGTTCCCGCACTGGAAGAAAAAATTCTAAAGGTCGTATCGTAGACCCGTAACATATATAGGTATTCAACTAAAACATTTATGATGATTTTGAATTGAAAAACCCTTTGGTTGCATGGTTTATTCGGAAGTGTTTCAGCGCTTTGAGGGTTAATGTGAACCTGTTTGATGATGTATTCTGTTTGTTGGATAATTAGGGCAATAAACAGTCGATGGCATGCCCACTCTTTCAGGGACACTTAAATAATTTGTGGTATGGACTTAGGTGTTGATACGATGACAAGCTTTACTACACGTGAAATCTCTAGTGGGTATATGATTGGATATTTTAATTATGATTTTATAGTGACAAATTATAATGCAATAAAGATAATAATCATGATATCATTTTAGTTTCTTATTATTCTTATAAACAAGACCGAATGTCGGAAACGTGATATACCAGCAAACACGAGACGTTGACCCAATGCTGGGTTAAGTTAACCCACCGTCTTCAACGTTGGTCCAACTTTAACACAGCATAGGCTTAACGTCTCGTGTGCGCTGGGATGTGAATCATGAGGCAACACTATGTGTTGATGAGTAACTGAGACTTGTCTAAAAAACACTGTACTTACAGCATGTGATGTCACTACGCAATTACTGAAGTTAATATTATTATCAATGAAATAATTTTGCATCAGTGTAGATTTGATGTAATAGAACGTGTAAGACATTGCTTACAATATTTCCTTTAAAATTAATTTCTTAGTAATTTTCTCTGAGTGCAAAATTACATCTACTGACTCGGTGACATTTTATTACGATATATTAAAAGTCAAACATTTATAAGAAAAGGTTAAGTGATGATAGTATGTCCTTTTACGAAATGCTCTTATGACCACAGCAAGACATTGATATTACCATAGCAAGATATAGATAATGGACATCATGGCCCAGCCTGCTCTGGCAACTCAAGCTCAATGATGTGATCTTCTCAGAACAGTAGGAATTGTTTCTATTCCCTTGACCAATAACTTACGTTTTGTTGTGAAATGCCAACAATTTTGTATAATAATCTAACTTTACTGTAAGTGTAATACACACTTTTAAATTATTTTAGTAGGTTTCCTGCAGGTTAACACTCTTAACCATTAACCTTTTTAGCACGGGGACCGACTTTAGACTTCTGACTTCTACAAGTCAATCCCCGCTCTGGAAAAGTAGAACATTTATGCTGCCAGTAGACCTATAACATTTTATCGCAGATGGATACTTAATTCACATTACAAGAGATGTAGTTGACATTTTGCAGCACAATATCTATTGTCAATATCTACACAATATAAGACAATGAAGCAGTGCCTGTTGTTTGCCATTGCACAACAGAAGGATTCACATAGTCCACTATATTAACCCATGCACGACCATAGTCATTTTTAATTTGTTTTACCAATGTTTATTATCGCATCGAATCACTGTGATATGTTTTTTATACATCAATATATATGTAAATGACAAATTGAGCAAGTATGAATAATTTTCACACTTGAAGTTGTGGGTCGCGGTAGCGGGACTTCAAGTGGGTGAAAATTTAAATGGTTTATTTCAGCGCTTTAAGGTTGACAATTTTAATTCTGACATGCTCCACAACAGTAAATACTGCAAACCAAAAGACAGTAACAGCTCATTCGAGAAGGAAACAATTACTGCCTTTTGACTTTGCACGGCGGCGTACGTGTCGTCTGTCAAATCAAACCCTAAAATAGAGAGACGAAAATGATGGATTCATCTGAGGCTGATGCTCGGCGGATCCATCTCAACACTCCCTGATGTATAGCATAGCGTCCTTATGCATGTATGCCCTAATTTCACAATCAAACTGTTATTCACAAATCAAATCGGTACAGCATTAGCGTTGACTTAATGTCTCATGTGATGGGAACACATACTGTAGATTTAAAATGGTGATCATTGAGTGATTTAGTGTTTATTGACACTCCCTTAAGATGACGCCACATCAGAAACGTACATAATGTGCATTTCTATGTTGACATAAATAATGGATAGAGAACAAAATGGCGTCCATTGCATTAGCAAGACAAGCATGATTGGATAATTCTGAGTCAAATTGCATTCCGCGCTCTCTCACGAGACATTATTCTAAAACACGTCCGGACGCAAAATATAGCATTTAAGTATCTGTGAAAAATTGAGAAACATAACGATTGTTTCAAGTGATATATGAAAGATCGGAATTTTTCGTATAGATCTTTTGTCAGCTGGATTGAATAAGCGGATTGCTGGTACTGGTGGCCGTTGCTCGAGCAGGAAGGGCACTGGGAAGTAAGAGAAAGTGCCACCAGCGACTGGCGCCAAGCGAAACTTTAATCGCCGTCGTCATGCAACGTAGCCATAAATGCTAATGATAGCCAGCGACGCGGTAGATGCTGATCACCCTGATAGTCTGAGACGTTGGCAGAGCGCTGGGACGGCGTCTAGAGATGCCGGTCCAACGCTATTAGACGTCTTCTGATGGCTGAACACCAGCTTGGCGACAGCCACTACGAGTGCAGGGCAACGGGAGCGCAATTTAACCCGACAAGGTCATCAGTGTCAATGAGTGCAGACGGAAGTGGACAGCAAGAAACGGCGGCCAGACGAAGACGTCATGGCAACGTCACCGTCATTGGCGTAATTTACGGCTTGTCATGACAAGACGTCATCTGCTGAGTGCCTGCTCGTTAGGCATAACACGTGTGCGACTTCCACATTAAATTCGCCCTCTTTTCACTGCAACCATTGTGGATGTATTAAACAAAGTTTTCGTCTCACTTCCAAAGAAGAGCACGTCACACCCTGACTGTTCAAAAAAATGTTCTCCCCATAAACGATCCAAAACATATATACACCAATTTAAAAGTTGGGGTTTATTTATAAAAGGTGGTATCTAGCAGCTTGCAGTTTTACATCAGCAACACCAAATTGGGAAATACCTTACCATGATTACAGGCGATTTGTTGGAAATTTCTCTCTACTGAGTCAGCTTTGCTGCAAGTCCAAGAGGATATTGTCCTTTATCTAGACACTATTGTTCATACCACAGTGACACTAACTGACAAGCTGGCGGAATGGTATTGTGTTTCTGGTGTTTATGCAGATGTCACTCAGATGTACATCTCTCTGTCTACTGAGAATGCCCAGCAATATCTGGTGACACTACAGAGGTGTGCCATGACTATCAGCTGTCTGTGACTGGATGACTCATGCCAAGTTAAATAAAGAATGTTATCCACATATAACATAATTTTTTGCAATTGTTCTGAATTTCAACAGAAAAAAGTTTAGCCATTTTTACCCCCCTCTAATTCTCGATAACCAAGCAAGCCCAGCAGACTCGGCAAATAAAACTGCGAAACCTATTTGACAAGAATAATTTTCGCCAATGAAACGTTTATTTATGAGCCTTGCTAAACAGATTGAAGTCGCATTAATGACTAGTAGGCTAAACTGGACTATTGCTTAGGATAATAGGCACTAAGATCCCACACTTTGGTCGCTTTATCCGATATATTAAAGTCATTGCTTTCGTCTCCAGTTAAATTACGCACCTAGTTTAAAATATGCATATTTCACTGGTTGACTTTATCGCTACTTATGAAACCTCCTGGTTCCACTTGTCCACTGAAAAACAGCTCAGATATTCTGAGACCAACCAGCTTTTTTTCCGCGAATAAAAACAAGAATGGCTCGAGGGATTTTTTTCCGTTTCAGTTCTTACTCTCCGGAATTTATTATCAGTAGCTATACGAACATCAACAGTGATCATTGCATCCAGAAAGTAAATAAAGGCCTAGGTTGAATAGAAGACAGAGTATTATATATCTATTAATTACATACTATGCTGCTTACTTACATATTCTGAGCGCCGTCTTGTGGAGAGAGTAAAAGTGTGCGTCACATGCTTTTATTATGACGACGAAATAGGGCTTATGCCACATCGAAACAATCAACGGCTTAGCCTAAATATATAAACCCTTATAAAGCTGAAATACTTGTGTATAAATCATGGAGACCAAAGGGTTTTTTTTAATTTGAGAGCATCATAAATGTCTTGGTTAGCTTTTCTGTTTCATTTGAATACCTGTGTTAGAATCTGACGTCTAGAGAGACGAATCAGCTGGGTTATGCAATACTGCTCATATCGAATGGCCCTATGCAATAACCTGTTGCGTGCATGTTTTATAATTATGAGAAAAAATGACTTCAAAGTTTAAGTTCAATATTTTTTCCATTAAAAGCTTCTGCGTGAAATAAGTTTGTTTATCAATACTAATGGTAAAGTAAGTTTAGTAATCATATCTGAGACTCCCAGCATGCCTTGTGCACATTTTTAAAATTTGTTAGCTAGTATTTGCAAATAATGTTGAAGTTCAATATCACAATATCTTATGGTAAATCACATTATCATCCTAATTGCTCCATGCGATTTTTTCCAGAAATCATGGATATCTATTATATATCTGTGAAACAGTGAATTCACGACCATTTTTCTAAATACTTTTGCACATTTAAAATTAACATTGCTTATATTTGTGAAATCATGTTAAGTGTGCTTACCATTTCTGTTTTGTGATAGTCTTATTTGCAAGAACATATGAGCTTACCGGTGCAATTTACTACATGTTATTTAGTAATATTTACTGGTGAACGCACTTCACAGTTTTTGTATAGTGAAAGATGTTTAACTAACAGCCATAAACATGTATTTGCTTCTGAGAAAAGTGTTCTATAATGATTTATAATAACATTTTTTTTACACAACAATCCTTCTTACCTCAGCATCTCAAACCCGCGGTTATCAACAAGAACATGTTAGTGGCGCTTAACAGGTTATTGCTTGGGGCCCTTCAATTATCAGCTTGGAAATGCCTAAATTCATTCAAGTGAAACTGCCATTGCTGACGCAATTATCAACTTCACAGAACCCTTGTATGAACCCTTTAACCGCCGGTCCCGATTATTATTGTTTTTTTATTTTTTGTTTGCACATTAAATACCAGTTTTTTTTAACATTTTAAAGATAAAAATGATATCAATCTACACCATTTCGAAATCGTTGACCTCCATTTTTGTCCAACCTATATAATTTTCAGCCACTTTAAGTCGTATCAGCGAGACACAACTTCATGTGGGTGGAACGTCCAACTAAAGAATTATGGCGGTAAAAGTTTAAGTCAATACTCATGATATTTGTGATGTTGAAAACAGAAACTGCTTTTAGATACTGAGGATGGTAAATTAACAAAAAAGATAAGCATTCCAATTTTCACAAAATAATGTGTATCCCTACCCAGGCATGAGAAATCGACAGCAATTGATTGTATGTTGGCCCACCTTTCATTTACGACGCAACACTACATCAACACTGTGACTTTTCGTTTTTAAAAGTCACCACTATTCTATTCAGTAGTTGATCGTTGGCATATTAGCTTCTCTCACCAGCCGTACTATCATAATATGGATAGATTTAAAATATATTCGATAAATATCGCCAAAATATTCAATATTGTGAGACATCTCCATGACAGCGAGGTAACATATGCTCGGCCACAGAAATCGCAAAACAGATGCCATATTGTAAAATAATTGAGAGAGATATGTTTTAACTGCCACAGGAAATTACCACGGAAAAAGCCGTCTTACAAATAATCAGATTAATAATTCAACAAAAACGCAGCATGTTGGAATTAACTAAAATTAAAATACAGAGATTTATAGTTAATGACTTCTCAAGATCATTAAAGTTTTCTAATGTGTGTTTGTTCAGTCGTTGTGCCTTCGCAGCGAGCACGCCATTAAGTCCACGTCGTCAAGCAAACCTTCATCTTGTAGAATGAATAATCAACTTCGATTTTAAAATTCATGGGAATTTGTCAGGATTTATGTTTTCTTTTGTCATTAACAGTCCCAGAGAAACTCCCCTCCGATCAGGCACGGCATGTCGGTTTAACGTCGGCTTAAAACCGGGTCAACTCGGGAGGCTTTGGCCTGGTGTTGCAGCAACGTCGAGCGTAATTAGCAGCTACGTTAAGCCGATGTTTAACGTCGACTTTGCCCCGCATTCTGCTTCGTGCGTCGGTGTAATTACCGCGTGCATTGTCTTTTTTACGCTTCGTCCCCAGTTTGATTCAGTAATCTGATTTGTGGGGTAAGCATTCAAAATTGAGATCTTCAGAAGCGTGAGGAGCTCGCGCCATTCACGGAACAACACACGTAGGACTATTGTCAGCATAATTGTAGCCAAACGTGGTGGACGTCGCGAAAACGTTGCAGCAACGTTTGTATCATAAAAGGATGGAAACCTGTTGTTCTCGAAAGATACAGAGAAGCGCATCACCTTCGCTGGTTCATTGCTGGGCCGGCACCCCCGGTGCCGGCCCAGCTATAAACCAGCGAAGAACAAGATGTGAAGGATTATGCGAGCACCAGGAGCACGATCGGAGAGAGCATCCCGGGAGCATCTCGCCGACCCCCCGGGGGTGAAGGTCAGGGGGGTGGGTCGCACACACAGGGAACGTGCCAGATTCTCCCCACCCCGCGTATTGTCCCACCCCCTCCGCGCGCCCACCCCCGGGCGGCCACCTTATGACAGGGCACTCCCCCCGGGGCTTCCACCTGTCACCTGTTGTGAATATGTAAGGCCTTGTCTGGATGGAGAAGCCAAGCGCTCCACGTGTCATCTCTGGATCCAGTGAATAGGTTATCTGGAGGCTGAGGCTGATGGAGGTAATGTGACGTGCGGGACGGGCACTCGCACGTGTTATACATGTCATAACGCGGGGCATATCTTATCGCCCGGCCCGGCCGGCTGATGTATCTGCTGGGGGGGGGGGGGGGGGGGCGCCACTATGGCAACACCTCACATGTCATCTCTAAAATATGACGTGTCTGCTCATAAAGTGTGAGCTAATATTCTGATGATCACTTGTGTTATTGTGTTGTTCACAAAAGGACGAACGAACTAACAAACAAACGAGCGAAAGAACGACCAAAGCCAGAACGACCAAAGCCAGAACGAACGAACGAACGAACGAACGAACGAACGAACGAACGAACGAACGAACGAACGAACGAACGAACGAACGAACGAACGAACGAACGAACGAACGAACGAACGAACGAACGAACGAACGAACGAACGAACGAACGAACGAACGAACGAACGAACGAACGAACGAACGAACGAACGACGAACAAACGAACGAACGAGCGAACAAATGAACGAACGAGCAAACGAACGAACGAACGAACGAACGAACGAACGAACGAACGAACGAACGAACGAACGAACGAAGTCTATTTGTAACAAAAGCCTTTAATGACAAACCTTCCATGAATTTTTAAACGCATCAGTTGAAGATACAGTTTTTTATATAATATATTTTCACAGTAGGACGCCTCTATGTTTTCGGTGAGTGGTACTGATGACTAACATCCACGGGTGTGATTCACGTATATGAACCTTGAAATATACATTTCCTGACTATGCACTATACATGATTAAGTCGACGAGAACAGTGACTCATATATTCTCCCTCCTAACACATGAGTCTAAACACGGGGATTTCTCGTGCTTAGCATGACACTCCATGACTGAATAAAAAGTCGTGTTTTTTAGCAATGCCCGTTGGATGTCAGCGTCTCCAGACAGCCTTGTATGTGAAGTGAACCCTAAATTGGCACATATCATATCTGACACTGGTCAGGACAGATGCATCCCAGCAAACATGAGACGCTGAACCAATGCTGATTTAATATTGGCCCAGAATCTCCGATTCTGGGCCAATATTAAATCAACATTGGTTTAGCGTCTCGTGTTTGCCGGAGAGGTGTTTTGCTGTCACCGTCGCCATGAGGTATTATCATGCATGCAGGCGAAATGTCAATCTCGCCAATGCTCACAAACACATAGTTCATTTGAAGAGATTATATTTAGCTTGGCATAATCCAGTTAATTACAATTTTGTTGAACGGTATGTCCATGAAGATAATGATGGCTAGTTTTAAAAGCAGATCTAGACAGCAGACAACCTTTTGCATGCGTGTCTATTTACAATGATATATGTTTAATTATGTTGCGAAATTGTATGGTTAACTAAGGATTTTTTTAAATATACATAACAAACATTTACATATTAATTGGTTTCACTGATTTGATTTTGATATAAACATAGATGCAATATATACATAGCTGTTCATTCTTCAGTATTAGCGAGAAGTATGCCATTAAAAATCAGACATAATTTTATGGCAATTTATATTCCCACAAGGACTGCGAAAACAATGGTATTTTTGCCTGGGGTGTCCAACGTGGTACTACAATAACACCCAGACTATTAATAATTTTGAGTCTTAAAATGTTGAGATAATGTCTATGTTGACGGCCCACTATCGAAACGGCAGTGTCATATATTTTCAAGACAGACAAGTTTGTGTAGGAGTATTTTAGACTGTAAATAGATCTGTAAATAGATCTAATTCTAAATGTAAGGTTTTCCGACCGGTTAAGTAGACAAAAAATACTTAAATATTCAAAATCAATTAGTATAATATATATATTAAAATACACCCTACCATGTCATGTTCTTTTGACCTTGTATAACTTTTTAACATTTACTTTGGAATATAACCAAACAATTATGCAGTAGATATCTTGCTTATTTTCAACTATTTTTGAAAAAACAATAGTGGTAATTTTTAAAAACAAACAATGGCGGTAATCTCTAGACCTTACTTACTGTTCTAATAGTTCTTTGCAATGCCAATTTTGTTGAAATAAATTATTCTGAGTCTGAATATGTAGATGATTGAAAAACGCTGTAGTGTATTACGGAATGAATGCTGATCTAACCCACACATGACTAGAAAAAAATGAATTTATGAATGGGATTTTATAGCACCTTCGAGGACATTATAGCCTAAACTGGGCCAGGAGAACCTCCTGAGATTGGCGAGATGAATGAGATGACACTGGCCTCCAGACACAGTATTCAGAATTCGGGCCCTGACGGTCTAAGTCCGAGCCCCGTAGATGTACTTCTCGGTGACGGAGACTATCGTCGTTTTTAATCCATTTTATTAATTGTTATTGTGAACGAAGTGAGTGCTTAAACTTGCGGATTTTCAAATGTTTATTCTCAAATTAAATGAGTATGAGTAATTTTCCCCCACTTGAAGTTGTGGGTCGCGGTAGGAGACACAACTTCAAGTGGGTGAAAAATTAAATTATTTAATTTACCGCTTTGCGGGTTTATACCGGACCTGGCATTAAACCACCATTGCTGCATGTAGCTCTATGTTTTCTGGCATAGAAAACTAATCCGGAACTCTATGCAAACCATGCAAGCCCGGCTGCAGCACGGCTAATAATAATATAATACAGCCGGTTTTGTCTCAGTCACTTCCATCCTCCGTCCCGCCACCACGGACACTAAACAAATTGCCGGTATCGCGTTGCCATATGCGGCACGTCGGCAACCGGCAATGGTTCTACAATTGGAATAATTACAGACGATCTTGCAGTCGGGATAGAAAAACGACGGGATCCGTCCGCCTCGGAATTTCTGGATCCCGCCCGTCCCAACACAGCCTCGAAAGCATCGAGGAAGCTCCACGTAGATGACAACGCTTACAGGCAAAAATGCCTTCTTCTACCAGACCGATCTCAGGTGCAGGGTGCCTGGCTGACGCTTTTAACAAATTTGCGTAATATTCAAATGGATGCATATTCAAACGTGCAGGAGATGCCTCGACAAGTAGGGATATCTCGTTGCAGTCTGTCACGCTTGTAGTCCATCCATAAATAGCTCACATGTCTGTTGCAGAGCATATGAGCGATATTTAGCGTCATGTTCGTGTTCAGGGCGGTTGTACTTTCATTATTGCACTTTCATTATTAGACCTTATTCCGCGAAGCTAAGTTGTTTACATTGTTTACATCAAGAGACTAAAAATTAGTTTAATTTTCAAAATCTAGGTTGAAATGTATATGATTATCATAAATTTAAGACTGTAGTCGACTGTAGTCGACATCAGTGTGCTAAGGGTTAAAAATCATCCATATGTGTTTAATTTGAGACCAAAAAGGTATAATTATCGATCTTTTAATAGTCTCAATATCAGTGATTTGATCGCAAAAAAAAACAAGTTAATGTGACTATGTAGCCGTGATTAGCGATGTAAGGGTTAATATCGTGCCTTAGCGACCAGAGTGTCGTAAGTGCCACTCAAATGAGCGTCACTTACGACACTTTGGGTGCTGCTGGTGTTAACCCTTAAAGTGCTAATGGCGTCTATAGCAGTTTGAGCCTTTTTATTTGTCCTTCAATCAAGAAAATTTGAAGGAGGAAAGAAATTGCAATGAGAATATTGGCATATGTTTTTATTTAACCGTTTAACTGCCTGTGCCGTCCATGCTCGTTTTTTACATTTCTTATTAGCAGATTACATATCAGCTTTTAAACCTGGTAAAGATAAAATTTGACATTAATTAGCAAGATTTGAAATTTGTTGACCACTAGTCTGTCAAATCTGAATAATTTTCACTCACTTGAAGTTGTGGATCGCGTCAGCGAGACACAACTTCAAGTGGGTGAAAACTCCATTTGGCGGTTAACAAATTCAAGTAATTTTCACCTACTTAAATTTGTGTCTCGCAACTTCAAGTGGGTGAAAATTTAAATTCTATAATTTAGCGCCTAAATATTTAATAACATAATTTGAGCTGAGAAAATGCTGACAGTGTCATATCTCTATCTTCATCCGTATATGGAGGTATATGTGTGCTAAGTGCTGATTTGTGACAAAAACCTTATTTGTTTTATTGATTATTACGTCAAGGAGAAAGAACGAAATTCGATAGATTCGTAGATCCGAATGTAGGAGGCGCGCAGCGCCGAGTATATTCGGATCTATATTATATAGAAAATTTCATTGACAGCATGGTAAATCACGAATCATTGGTCATGTATTTTATTGTTAAACCCGTATATTATTTGTATTATGCCCGACTTGCCCAGTATTACAAATAACAGTAGATTCGTAGATCCGAATCTACTGTTTTAACTATAGACTGACGTCGCATGTGTATTTTAAAAAGTGGAACGTAATTTTACCACTAAATGTATATTTCAGCTTGTAAGGATTGGAAGATTTGCGTGGCGTCTAGATGTGTATCAACTCTCAATAATGTATTGGTAATATATTGAGTGAATTAAGGGAATTAAATTATCTGATAGGCCCTAAAGGCTAAGCGGAGAGTTGAGAGCAACATGAATATAATGTTACAATAGCACCACATACACCAACTTTTGAACCCTGATGCCAATGCGATGAGATGATGCACTTAAGAATGATGCCCGAAGTCACAAGTATTCGAAGTAGATCCAAGATGATCGTAGATAAAACTCTAAATTATTGTTGTAGCTCAAATGCGTTCAGTACTCAATGATGCGATCCTCGCAGTCTCTAAGTGGATTGTATTGTAAAGTTTTGTTGATCACCAACATAATAATATACATCTTAGGGGGCCATCATTCAATTACCAGGTGGGGAGGGTGTATTATGGAGGTGGAGTATTTTTCAATAAATATTTTCACATTTTTTGTGTGGAATAATTGTCTAAAAGACATAATTATTGTGAATAAATATTTAATTCCAAAATAAAATCAATTAAATAAATAAATATGCTAAGCTTATGAGCAACATAATTTATTAGCCTTTAAACAAAATTCGCGGCTCGCTTCGCTCGGCAGGACGAAATAATTATAACACCGATCTTAAGCTCAACAGCATTTTAGAGAAAAAGTCAAAATGACGAAGCGAAAACTTGTAGGTCGTTAAAAGCTCACCAGCACATAGAACCAATGTTTAGTCAATGTTTAACAATTATTAACTCCCAATGTTTTGACCCGCACCCTAAGCTTTTTAATATCAGATATATATTGACATGTTACTTAAGCTTGCTAAACAGCTATCTTGACATCCAATCTAAGTTTAAAGTTTGATTAAAAGTCCTGACAAAGACGATCCGCCGTCATAGCATGGTATGTAGAATTTTCTGTCTGACATTCCGTTCCCAGTTTCGCTTTAGTATTTTTTTTATGTTATCGTGCTCAAAGCAGGATAATTTCACTTCCTCTTTCCTGTAGAGAAAGCAATATCAATATTGTCAAAAAAGTCAAATATCCCGAAACATATTTCACCTTTCTCTTGTGTCCACCTACACAGAAAAATTGTCTACGACGCCGACCCAACATCAACCCGGCACTGGTTTGACGTATCGTGTCTGCTGAGCGTGCCACGCGGTGATTCAGTATATTAAGAAAGAAGTTTAACCCTTACAGCGCTGAAATATTGCTTAAATAACCATGGAGACGACAGCTTTTTTTTTTTAATTTGAAATCATCATTAAAATCTTAGTCAAAGCTAATTCCCACTTCATTTAAACACCCGTGTTATCAAATCAAATCAAATCAAATCAAATCAAATCAAATCAAATCAAATCAAATCAAATCAAATCAAATCAAATCAAATCAAATCAAATCAAATCAAATCAAAACAAATTTATTACCATATTATATCCGCACAGGATTCAGGGTATATACATTAATGGTGGTACATTATTATATATAATACATTGATGTACTCATACAGTACTGATATTTTTAGAACGCATCAGTGGTTATGGGTGTACGGCCATTTTAAATTGTATTCAGTGCGGGGACCATTTTTAGACATCAAGAGCTGACGTACTAAAGAAAGTCCCCGCGCTGAGAGTTTTAAAGCTCCTGATGGGAGTGAGATTTGTCTCATCTCGCTTGACGGGGCACTTCTGGTCCTGTTACCAGAGTCTCTGTCACCGAGACTGTTTTACATCTCACTCCAAATCAACCGACAAAAAACGCGAGACGCTGAGCATCTGATGGTTTAACGTTGGGCCGACGTCGGAGACGTCGCCCCAACGTTAAACCATCATATGCTCAGCGTCTTCTGGCTGCAGGCAGGTGTCACTTCTTATGGGATGTCAGCCGCCGCAAAGTGTCATGGACTCCAGTCACGTCTTGTCAGAGTTGAATTAAACATTGCAATTGGATTATATAATACGTCTTTTGTCTCCATTTCATCTCAACCCTTTTTTACTGACGGAGACTCAAAGAAAAAAGATGTTTCAGTGATGCAAAAAAAATACTCTGAATCTGTGCAAACCGTCGGCTCTGTATGCATATTTTGTTGACGAGCATCTTGCAACCATTTTATTGCATTGATCCTGAGAAAACTGTTAATTATGGTCACACAAAGAAAAAAATGCACACGAAACATTATGTCATCATGTTTATCACAAGAAAGAATATGTGCTTAACGCTTTTCTCACAAAGTTATCTTATCTAAGTTTATCTTATTTAAATCGCGCGGTGGCGAGACATAACTTCAAGTGGGTTAAAACTACTCATATTTGTTTAATTTGACGCCCATCATTCCAAATATTGATGTCTAAACACTCACTCTATACCCAATAACAGTGACCTGATAATAAAACAGATTAAAAACGACTATTGTTTTAAAGTTCAATGTGACTTGAGGACAGGGAATCGATATAAAACTAAACTCGGTTTATATAATTCATAATCGCTTCAGTATTTCCAGATTCTGATTCTGAACCAGATCCTGATTGTTCTAAAGCAAGAATCACCTGCATGCTGACAAAAATTCAAGGCGTTCAAAAATGCAGGATGGACGGTTTAAAATCTGATAATCTCGGCCTGTCAACATGTGTGATTAGCAGATTATGCTCGTTAGAATTAACCCTCTGGAGCCTGGGATATTTCAAGCCTAATTTCAACCGACAGCAGAGCTCAAATCGCGGAAGCGATTTGCGGTCTGCTGTTAGTTAAAATTTGTAAATACGGAATTTTTAAAATATTTTTTAGCGGGATGTACCACGGGTCAACATTATGTGAGTTTATGACGTCTAAATTATTTTTGATGAAATTTAAAATGCAGCTCGGTACGCCTGCGGTTAATTTGGATGTGTGCGGCCGAGACTGGAGAAATCGGAGTTTTCTCTGCGAGTCCCACTTCTATTTTGTCTCTAATTATGCTTTCACTTGGGACACCAGGTGACAGGCAGCTCTCCTCGCCGCACACGGGTATTGTTTGAACGAGCAGGCTTGACGGGTCCTCTGCGGCTCAAAAATTACCGCGCCCGCGTCCTAATTGGCACATGTCCCTCAGGATTCATTATTTCCGACTGATGAGGTAATTAGCGAGGATCCGTTAATCAGTGAAATCCGCGCGCGCGCGTGACGGACAACACCAATTTGTGCTCGTTCAAAGTTAACTTTCTCAGAAAACATCGCGAGACAATGCGGATAATTTGTCTGTTTTTGCCCGTCACAAATCAACACTAATAACAAATATAACGAGCCACTTTTGCGGCTGTAATTCGCACAGATTTATAGTTTGAAAGATGGTTTTTGGGAAAATAAAGTTTGCAAGATTGTCAGTCACAGTTAAGCTAGTATGTGTTCTGGCATATTTAGGGTAGTCAGCAATTATCCTGTTGTCCACTTGTTTATACTGATCGCAAGCCAAAATGCAGAATCTGCTTACTTGTCGATCAATCATAAAGCCTTCTATATCGTAACTTGTTTGGCCATCTTGACCAATCCAAACCTACGATATATTGTGATTATACGAGTATACGGACCCTAGTTTGTTCTGTCCACATATCCAGACATGAGGGGTGTTGGCCTTCATTACAGCGTTTCACTGATGTACCCCCCCCCCAGATCTGGATCATGGGTGAAGCATCCTCCATGATGAATCCTACTCAGTGGCGGATCCAGGAGTCGACAGACCTGGAATTTATATGATCTAGAGGGTCCAGGGGAATGCTCCCCCGAAAAATGTTGAAATCTAAGGCCCCAAATGACGCATTAGAGGCCATATTTCCGCCGAAATATGGTCGTTTTTGTTTGTTTTTGGGAGCCTGAGCGTGGGGGGGGGGGGGGGTGTGCGCCAGCTGCGCCACCCTCTGGATCTGCCACTGCTACTGACATATTGAATCAATTCATAGGGCACGCATCCGTTATCTGGTTATATTGCGTTACCTGCTGCGGTGTATTTATCACATGTAGTTAACGATATAACTGTATGCGATACATACACCCAAGCACATACGACGTCAAATGCTGATCCAATACGTCGTCTGCAAATGACTCTCTTAACTTGATTAGGCTATGCTACAATTTGTTCGTACTAGCATGATCTACTTACATACCGGTTCGATTGCTTCCGCTGCTTGACATTATTTTGCTACGGTTTATCTTCACCTAATAGTTTGTCACATGTAAACATGGTAACTGGTAGAAGGCAGGCAGGCAGGCAGGCAGGCAGGCAGGCAGGCAGGCAGGCAGGCAGGCAGGCAGGCAGGCAGGCAGGCAGGCAGGCAGGCAGGCAGGCAGGCAGGCAGGCAGGCAGGCAGGCAGGCAGGCAGGCAGGCAGGCAGGCAGGCAGGCAGGCAGGCAGGCAGGCAGGCAGGCAGGCAGGCAGGCAGGCAGGCTGGCAGGCAGGCAGGCAGGCAGGGCAGTATATTTAAATAAATTATATTATTATATGGAAATGAAGTTAGAAACAGTGTTAAGTGAGTGGATGTGGTTTTACGCCTGGACTTGATGGAAATATTGCAAGGGAAAAAAATGCGAACGTAATAAAATATAGATTGAACATGAACATAATGTGGGCTGCTCTCAAAGGTCGTGTCCCTCACTGTGATCGTGATAATTATTAACTTTTTGATAGCAGACTAATAATCCCACTTGACCTGGCAGGAGTTATATTTCACTGTCGTCTGTGTGTCAGCTATTATACACAGTTTCAATTTTTAAGTTAAGCGACACGACATGTCTGGACGTGTACTGTCTCCAGATTGCTATCTCAATGACGCTATTCAGAAGCAGATCGAGTTTTCAAATATCTTATCAGATTTAGCATGTTTAGTTCTTGGTGGCATTTGGCTATGCGTGTAAAGAAAATAAAGTACGCAAACTTGATATAAATGAACGGATCACATGTATGCATACCGATTCATTGCTCACAATTTAAATGTTTTCAACCATGTCTATGGCGGAAAACGACTCATTACTATTATTGTATTTGTGGCGTCTTATAATTTGTAGTATTTGTGTAGGTGAATTATATAGGACCTCACCAACTATCGATTAACTAATAAAACGCGGCCGGGAATATTATCTACATCTGACTGTTCACCCAGCTTTAATCAGACTACTTAATTTGTGAAGCACTATTAATACTTAAAGCGGCTCCGTGGGATGACATCAATTTTAGTTTTTAATTTTGTAGTGAAGTAGTGTATCCCACAGAACATAATTTTATTTATTTAAGAATTGTTAGATTTAAAAACATATTTGCTATCAACATTTCTATGAATCCGTAGGAAACCAAAACAAACTATTTGTATACCTAAACTCCCGCTGAAGGATGGTTGAATGCTGGTGCCATCGGCTCAGCGTTGAGCAGACAATCGGTGCTGTGGGGGAGTACCCCCTATCATCGCGTTCCCAGATCAATTAAGGGCGGCAACTATTAATGTAACTATGTGGTTACTTTGCTCCTGCCGCCTGAGATGGTCAGTTTTTGTGGTCTAATGTGCTGTTTGATGTAAACAAGCTTGTTAACATGACAATATACGTCTTGGAAGTAGAGCTGATTTCGTCATTTTTGGTGCTTTTGCATTGTCTTTTTTATGTTTTTTATTGTATTTGAGATCAGTAGGCTACATAGCTTGATAAAAATTTATTTTTCAAAATTGACAAAATAGAAAATTTTCATCCGAATGAGTCGCTTTAAAGTGCTGAAATATTTTCGTATCAACCGTGGAGACAAAAGATATTTTACTTTGAAATCATGATAAATGTCTTATTAGTCTCTTTCCGCTTCATTTGAATACCTATGTTATGGGTCTACGGCCATTATAAATATGTTACTCATCCAGTGCGGGGACCGACTTTAGACGTCAGAATTGACGTCTATACCCGGTCCCCGCGCTAAAAGGATCAAACAATTAGTAGAACACGTTCAATCACTTCTCTTTTATCCAGCAATAAGAAAATCTGATCTTCACCTTTAAAGGGACCCCGTGTGATGAGACATTTACAAATTTGTCAATTTTGAAAATGTAATTTATATAAAGCTATATAGCCTACTGATCAAAAATAAAAAAAATAAAAAAAAACAATTTCAAAGCACCGAAAAAGAGTGAAATAGTTATATTTCCAGGTCCTATATTGCCATGTAAACTGGCAAGTCACCAATATACAGCACGTTACACCACAAATTCCCACGTCTTGGGCGGTGAGATCAAAGCAACCGCTAATTGCTGTCTTATAGTAAGGACATGGACGGGATACACCTGCAGCACTGATTGTCTGCCCAACGCTGGGCCAACGGGATCAAAATGTGGCCCAATGCTGTAGGAACATTCAACCGTCCTTTAGCAAGTGTTCAGGTATACAAAAAGTTTGTTTGGGTTTTAAGTGGATCATAGAAATGTTGATAGAAAATATTTTTTTTAATCTAAAAACTCTGAAAAAAATCATGATCTGGGGGATATACTACTTCATTACAAAACTAAAAACAAAAATTGATGTCATCCCAAGAAGCTGCTATGATTGAAAGTTACGATATAATTGTTTTCTTCGCTGAGATTTTAAATTGAAAAATACTTCTTTAGTCTCCATATGGTTTATACAAAAACCATTTCAGCGTTGTAAAGGTGTTACAGTAAGGCCATTTAAAGTGACTTTGATACCTGCCTTGCCAGTTGGTAACATTATTCTCACTGTTTGTGACATCCAACCAAGGTGTCTAAATTATATCAAGGTGGTTGCGACACAGCACAGATCTACAAATAGTACCTTCTCCGTCTTACCTTTCTAATAAACATAATGCCAACACCGAACATTAATGAAATCATCACAATCCTAATGTAACAGCCGCTCCTTAGACAAATAAAGGGACAAAAACAGCCGATGTTCAACAGTAGTGGCAAGATATATAATTATAGTGTACACATTATAATTATTTATCCACAGTACAATTACCCTTTAAATACGGCGATCAGGTGGCTTGCGTGATTCAACCAGCGCTGGACACCTCACAAAACCAAAACGCAGCAAGTGCTATCATATTAAGTGAGCAGTTACTTTTTATTGGCTTTACAGAACAGACTGTGTTCACCCTTGAAATACTAAGCAATATAATTTTCATCCGCTTTAAGTTGTGTCTCGCTACCGCTACCTACAACTTCAGGTGGGTGAGCATTATTTAACTATATATGTAGAATATTATTCAGCAAATATGATAAGTTAATGCTCATTTCTTCCTTAAATTTTCTGCTTTAAAGGAAAAATAAATAGGCTGAAAACGGTTATAGACGTAACCAGAGCTTAAAGGGTCAAAGATTACCTGATCCCACGCTATAGGCGCAATCAGATAGCGATGACAGTAATGACTCATAATCAGCTCCTGCCGTATACGCTGGGGATTACCAATCTGAATGCTGGAAGAAACAAATGTAGAAAAATGAACCTACGTATATGATTGTAAAGTGTGTGCAGAGTAATGAAACATCTCCACGGTTATCAATATTTTATGTACTTCTCATCCGCACCGATTCGCGTCTCGGTGCGGATGAAAAGTACACCTGTATGTTACCTGTAGGTTTTAACTATTTCTCGTCTCAGCCCTGGCAGTGGCGCTGAGCCACCCACGCTAACGATACTTCTGAATAATGCCCAGGTTAATCTTGACAGGAGACCTTTATTAAAGGTCAGATCACTGCAAGGTCATCCAGTCAGCCCTCACTCCCTGTTAATAACTAGTTATGAGCTCAGGACACAACTGTATCTGCAAAGGCATAACACCACTGATAATAATTATTATTATTTTGTTATTCATCCGGTTTTAATAGACTTTTTCTTAGTGGTGTGATTTCGCTATTAACAAAAAATTATTATTAAAAATGTCTCCGGTACTGCTATTTTTGCGTTTACATTAAAAAAGCACCTTGTTGATGTTTTTTTTTTTAAATATACATTTTTGGCATTTGAGTTACGCGTGGAATATCCACCACCAGAGAGACAACTAAAAAATAATAAACATCAGCATTATACCTGTGGTATACACTTCCAGAAGAAAACAATGTCATTATGTCCATGACGCATATAGTATAAAAGAAGGTGAATAATGTGTATTCATAATATGTAAAGTGTTGGAAGAGTTTTTTTATTGTTTTAGATAATACTGAATAAAAAAAATGAAGCAAATAACGTGGTTTCGGCTGCGCGAAGGCTATATGAGCTGAGGTCAGCATTAGGAATTCTAGGTTAGTAAATTACTTTCATTTCACATAGTTGTATGCCCTTTTATATCATAAACAACTAAAACGTTAAGAGGTTTTAATTAGGTTTCTACGCTGGTTTTGGGGCTAGATAATCATGACAGGCAATTGTCGGTCATTTTATTTTATGTGTACATATCACAAAATAGCATGCATAGTACACGAAAACATTGCGTTTTTAAGCACTAGATAAAACGTTGTCTTACAACACCCATAACTAGTGAACAGTTGGTCTTATATTATAAATTCACTTTGTAGAGGGCATCCTGATCTTGTCTCGTCAACCAAAGGTAATAACATGCCTGAAAAAATACTCAATTAATAATAATGATATTGCTCCATTTGCATGTTTTTAACTGGAAGTCAAATAAACATATGACTCAGTGGCAATGGTAATCACATGGCTGTAGAAGATTAGATTTTTAAGCAATTAATTAGAAAAAACATATTGTTAGTTTTCAAGACTGATATTTTTTCACGTGCAGTGAAGTCACGTTTGTGAACACTGTGGCCTATGTATACATACGGTGTGGAAAAGTAATCTAATTCAACTTGATGCCAGAAAAAAAAGAGTATTTTTAGTGACGGACGTGTAGCAAAAAATTGTTAAAGTGTGGCGCTCTGCAATGGTCGTGCCTGGCGTGCAAGTTCAATTTCCGCTTGATGAAGGTTTCCAGAGAAATATCATGTTTCTCCCAGCTCGACGTTGAGACAGCGTTGTTTCAATGTTGTGTTCTTGGGAAAGGCGCTTCACCCTCGTGTTTATTCACTTCACTTAGGCTAGTTATAAATGAGTACATGCGGGACAAAGATGGCGAAATGGTCGCAGAGTTTGAACAATTCATGAACAGTTCCCGTGACAAGGGGGTAAATGTGCAAGTCGTCTCCCGTGGCTTACAGCCTATTATGTCCATCCTTTTAATTGCTAATGTTGTAGTGCATTATGTACGTAGGGTCTGCAGTGTTCTCTCTTGGAATATTCCAAAAAATACATGACGAAAGAATAATTTATCTTCTTTCAGCATAAATTTAGACAGTAAGATTTAGGCTGTATATTTGTATTGTCTTCTTAGATTTAGAAGGTGCCAAACTGCCACTTTGTGAAGTGGCAGTTTGGCACCTTCTAACTCCAATGGGACGAATAATTCAGAGATATAAATAACCCTTATTTGAGTGACGCTTGTAGTACCAAAGCTCCACAGGGTGGCATGAGAGCTCTAGATTTGACGTTTATTGTTTCCGTGTGACAAGTGAGTTGTGCCACACAATCTATCATAATGCCGTGTGCGACATTCAATTATTTCATCGGATCGGAGCGTGTAGCAGCTATGCCGGAAGCCTGCCACACCAGAGCTTGGGGGGTCTGTCCCGTCGCTCTGATATGTATGTTTCAAAGAAACAAAATATGTCGTCTTACCTGCCCACTCGTAGCGATTCGCTATTTTGTGAGATGCCTTTGTAACCGAGGGATAACGTGCTCGACCTCACATTACCCGGACTTGTAGGCATTGCCATCTGATTCATCTCGCTATTCTCAGTAGTTCTTCCTAGCCCAGATTATCAACTGTGTACACAAAGGTGACCTAAATCCCCATTCATGTATTTATCTTTAACACTTGTTTACAAGCAAATATTTTGCCGTAAAGTCATCAGGTGTAAATTTCAAATACATATGAAATTGTATCCGTTTACCCGTTATCTTATAAATAAAGTTGTGTCTCTCTACACACAACTTGTTTACAATTTGGGACCAAATGTTGCAAATTGTTGGTGTTTAAACCTTCAGTTAAAGCAACTCCTTGGGATGACATCAATTTTCGTTTTTAGTTTTGTAATGAAGTAGTGTATCCCCCAGATCATGATTTTATTTTCTTCAGACTTTTTAGATTTAAAAAAATATTTTTTATCAGCATTTCTATGACTCCGCTTAAAGCCCAAACAAACTTTTTGTATACCTAAACACCTGTTGAAAGACAATTGAATGTTCCTACAGCATTGGGCCACATGGTGAAGCCGTCGGCCCAGCGTTGGGCAGACAATCAGTGCTGCAGGTGTATCCTCCATGTCCTGACTATAAGAAACCAATTTGCGACGATTGCTTTGATCTTACCCTCCAAGACGTGGGGATATGTGGTGTAAAGTGCTGTATGTTGCTGATTTTTTTTGTTTACATGGCAATATACGACCTGGAAATATAACTATTTCACTCTTTTTTGGTGCTTTAAAATTGTTTTTTGACTTTTTTGTAGTAGGCTACATAGCTTCATATAAATTAAATGTTCAAAATTGACAACATTAAAAATGTCTAATCTCAAGGGGTCCCTTTAATTCTCAATAACAGTGATTTAACCGGCTACTAAAATACCGGTAGATTAAAAAACGTGCCTATCGCTTAAACATGGTAAAGGAATAAATTCCCATAATGAAGATATCTGATAGTATATATTTCAAAATCATTTAACTAATATTTACTGCGCAGCTTCACCTGGGGGGAATTAAAAAAATGTAGCGATGATTGAATAATTATGTAGCCCTTCTGCATGTTGTAATCACATTTGTTCTGCCAGGGATGGTGTTTACAGAAGAGAGAGAGAGCGCGCAGCGCGTCACTGAGCAGTCGTAAACTGTGGCGTTGCTCCAGTTTTTTTTAAATGCTGAGCCATCGTCTGCGACGCTGGCCCAGAATTAAAACAAAGACAGATATACGTCCCGTGCTCGCTGCAGGAATAACTGCAGTGCCCTCAACAACAAGCGATCGGAGTGATGAACGTCGCCCAAAGGACGTCTTTTAAAAGCATTCTTTCTGGCGAGGACATGCCAAAATGCGAAAGGTGATGAGTAATTTTGCACACTCAAATGTGCGGCCCCCCGCCCGGGACATAAATTTCAATTTAGCATTCATGAATTATTGAGTGTTAGGCTTATGGCACTTATGATGGGTTGAGGGGGGCAGGTGTAATTACAGTCCCTGTGGCGGAGGCAGTGAACGTTGGCCCTTCGCTGGCCCGATGTTGAACCAGCGTCTTCGACGCTGGGCCAACATTGACCCAGCAAAAAGCCAGCGCACTGTCCCTTCTGGTCTGTGGTGGGAGAATAATGGACGTCCAGACTCTACCCCGGCTTTACACAAACTCTCACGTTCTCTGTACGTCTGCCAGAGAAGGACAAGTTGTCTGCAACACCCCAGCAAAGACGAGACTTTGACACAATGGCGATTTCAGATGGCGGACCACTATGTAATCGGTATTGGATCAACGTATCATGTTTTCTGGACATCCTATGTCTGCCACATTATCTCAACAATAAACCAACATACGACTTATTTTGATATTTTTCAGGAAATATTTCGCTTATGACAACTTACATATTGGAGCCTCCATAAAGACACCATCAAGGAGGGCTGTTAACATGTCATTGACATATTAGCACCAATAATATCCGTTCTACAACTAACCTCGGTTTCCGCTATCATACACAGTGCTGCTGTTTGGCAATGTCAAGAGACCGGTATTTTATATAAGTTTTATGTCAACGCCAATTCGACATAATTAAAAACATATTAACGTCCTGAAAATAATGAATTTTAAATATTTAGCAACATACAAAAATATTACCTATTCCATTTTGTATTTACTATTGAAATATGTTATCCACCGCTAAACAATCATTAATAGACTATAGTGGTAGACAGTTCGCTTCGTTATAACATAATTATGTCTATGGGACAAAAGGCTTAAACACTATTATTTGTATGGCAGAGAGCTTATGGAATTAACAGATTCAGACCTGGCCCATAAAAACAATTAATATATTAATTTACAGCTAATTATTTTAAAAAAAATAAAGCATTACATAATGTCATAAGCATAACTTTGAAAACAAAAAAAATAGTGTCACATTTGCATATTAATATTGTTAGGAAAATACACTAAGAAAATAGCACGCATTATTCATGGGAACAGCTACATGATTTCAAGCTAAATGTGTAAAAAAAATATCTAGGGCAACAGGTCGAATTAACTTAGTTTAAATAGATTCTATTAACCAATTGGAGTCATATTAATTATAATAAAAGGCCTCTCAGCGAAATATGTTCGAAGTTAAATGTTGCCCTGTGGCTTTAGATAATTATACTCGTACTTTGTTATGTAATCAGAAAGAAACATTTTTAAAAATAATTGTACCCTTTTCGACTATTTCCAATCCATCAATTCAACATCTTAATAAAAATATTACATTTGATTAGAATGTAATATCATGATCAGATTTTACATGCTTACATATGTCAACAAAAATTTGAACTAAATCTATGCGAAATTCTCTCTTGTAGCATGGTGGATACTTCATCAGAATCAGAAGCGATTGTAAAAAAGCCGGATTATTCACTTTGAACCCTTCAAATGCTAAATGCGACAATTGTCGTTTTAATAAGTTTATTAGCGGGTACAAATTTCACCTATTTAAAAAGAAGCTTTTGTTTAAACATCAAGATTTGAAAATATTTGGTCTTATATTATTACAAAAAATGAGTAATTTTCTTGTACCCAAAATTGAAATTCAAAGACAACATTTTTGTCTATATTTCAATTAGAAACACTGGAATCAAAGTTACATTTTAATAATAAGAATAATTAGGTTCGTCGTTAATTAAATATTCTTATGCAATCGGAAAGAGAAGATCGGATGAAAGGAAATCAACAGATGGCGCGAGGAAAATGGTGCAGCCACCATGGCCGTGTGTCACTTTAAACAAGTGACAAAGCAATCTAAGTGAGCGACTTGGCAATTAGCACCTCTCCCTTTGGAGGCAGGCCAGAAGAAAATTGCTACCATCTTCCATCGAGCATGCCTGGGCCGGGAGGTCTCCCGCCCCAGACATGCTCGATAGAAGATGGTCGTTGCAGGAGTCGTCCAACGCGAACAAGCCGTCAGTTTGCAAGACAAAGCAAAGGGGCCAAGAACGTGACAAAACACATCTGATTCACTTTAGAACGCATTGTGTTTGTGTTCACGAAGAGCCGAGTGTTTCACGAAGGTGAAAACGAGCACATTGTAGCAGGTAAACCACGCCAATTTACCTCGTTCCAGGACCACCGTGACTCTGGGATCGCTGTCCAGTGCCGTGCAGTCGTGAGAAGAACAACTGTTTGGATTCTGCAACAGGAGTGGACGCTTGGCCTCTGGAGAACTCTGGCTCCTCTTGCTGAGCCTCTGGATTCTACAGGGAGAGTGGATAGGATGGAAGACCCTCGGGAAAGACAAAGCCGACGGAAGAGGCTGGTGGACTACCTGTTTGTCCGTGCTGATCACATCCGTCTTCATTAGGATGGCCCGTCTGCTAGGACAACCATCAATTAGCACTGCCGTGCGAAGCCAAAATGCGGTATCTGCTTACGTTACAAGTAAGCAGATACCTCCTTTTGCCTTCGCAGAACAGAGAAGCTGCCGCACCCCCACCCGATGTCCCCTCTCCATGTCTCGTCTTCTCTGAATCTAATCAGGAACGCAAATCAAGCTGTTGTACGTGCACGCTCGTCCTATATAATAGGCGGTCAGGCGACGGCTTAACTGGCAAAACTGTCACGACAGCATCTGTGACGAGCAAAGCAAACAACAGCAGCGGCTTACTTCTCTAGTCAGCTGCTACTGCTGTTTGAATTTGCAGGATAGATCTTCGGGGATTAATGACAAAACATCTGTATTCACAGATTTTCTTGTAACTATATTCTATTTTTTATCTCTGTTCGTCTTAGAAGAACAACAACAAATCTTGGCAATCACAACAATTTTTTACGTTTATGTTTATATGTTTATATTTATATGACTTCTAGTTGAAACATGCCAAGATATGGTACAATATCATTATTATTAATTGACTATTTTTTCAACATGTTAGTAGCTTCGGTTAACGGGAACAGGTCGAGACGACCTCACGAGGCCTGTCAAACATATTAGTGAATTCAAATTAAATAACAAAGTAATGTATGCCATTTTATTCCTGCCGATGATTATCTATTTATACAATTTTGAGTTCATTTTAAATAATAATTTATTTATTCAAATCATCGCCTAGCTAGTATTAATGCTTGAACATGTTGAAGAAGTATAGTCAAAATGAGATTTTTTTTATTTCAGCTGTAAATGTAAATATTATTTGATTCCAGTAGTATCTAGATGTTTTTTTTCCGAACTGATTGAGTGCAAATCTTATCATAGCAACCCACCATATCTGATTCAAGATTAATTGATGAACAAAATTGCTTTTCGATTGACATTATCACCGTTGTGGCTTTCTAAAGTTCACTGATAAACTTCATATATGTCAGGAAGGCTATCATAATAAGATCGAGTCCTACACCCACAGAAGTTCAAAAATATCAAACTTGGATGGAAATCAAACAATTTTAAATTGTTTTACACGTGTTTTACCCACACAAGAATAAAACGGGTGAATAAGCTAACCAGAAATACACTTTACGCTTTAATTATATTTTTCCACTTGCAGGTATACTTTGCTGACGCGATCCTCAGATTCAGGTTGATAAAAATAATTTACATTCGTGAAATTTAAAGGCAATTATGTTTAAATCTCGTTTAAATTTTCACCCACTTGAAGTGGTGTTTCGCTACCGCGACCCACAACTTCAAGTGGGTGTAATTTACTGATGTTTGTTTAATTTGACACATTTGCAAATCCTAATATTTGAACAAACATATTCGTTCCCAATAATAGTGTTTTAAAGTGCTAACCAGAAAGGCTAAGATACGATTATCTGATATTCATGACTCAATTTGGCAATCTCTATTCTATATGAACCCTCTGAGATCAAAGTCACTGCGGGCACTCCATTCCATTACTGATGTATACACATCTCTTCTTTTGTAAACAGAGCCAAGCATACTACACCAACCAACCACGTGCGTTGCTTAGTTACGTTGCTTTATAATCAAATAACGTGATCTGGAGTATAGTATCACTGTAGATATGATGATATTCGCGAGGTTATAGTTCCAGCGAATTTCGCGTGGAGGACAATTCAAGAATCTCGCGAAAATACTTATTAAAAAATTTTAAAATCATCGAATTGAAAATTCGGCAATTCAAGATTTCACGAAAAGTCTCAAAATCGCAAATTCGTGAAAATCTAAACACGCAATAATCACCAGATCTACAGTATACTTGTAATGCCACAAATACGATGCTTCATCATGCTTATAGGGCAAGGTAGTGCTCAAAATAACTTTATTGTGTATTGTGTATTTTCACGAAGTGTTTATTTTTAACCACTGTAGGCCTACATCGCGCGACATACTTTCGATGTTCAGAAAAGTTTAAAGTTAAAGTTAAGTCAAAAAATTGTAATTTCAAGCTGTACTTAGGCTACACTCATACTTTTACATAACTTGAGATATTGAGCTTAAAGACAATTATCTTTGATTATATTTTTATGGCCGCAGTCATTACTTTGGTAAGTAACCTATAAATATCGTGTAGCTGCAGAAGCCAATTCGAAGGCATGACACATGTTTGCAAAACCATATAGGTTTGTGATCTCTTTACTTTTGTTCACTTCATTCTATTAATACTTTGATTTTGTCTATAGAAATTATGTTGTAAGTTTGAATGTATATGATTATGCAAAAAAAACTACATCTAAATTGAAATATTTGAAGGCCATATTGAGCAAAAAATGGCGGCCGCTTATCATGTTCATAGAAAAATAAAATTTGAGATTATTCCACAGTTAATTTATTTTGCTATACCAGTGGTAAATTGTCGTGCCTTTGTCACTAATTGAACAATTCTAACATACATCTGTTGTACTATACACTGAAATAGATATATATATTTGTGGTTAGTATAACGTAAAACGACAAGATCAGCATGCGCATTCTGACAATATGCAGTTGGGGTATAGGTTTGGATACATTTTTAAAATCACTGCACGCTTGAGCCATAATATGTTAAAGTTGACGTTGCATATCATTCCCTATCGTATAAAGTTTAAAAACAACCTTTGAAAAAACACTGTACAATCTATGATTAAAATAGTACTGGACATGCTTGGATGTTCAACCTTTCAAATGCAAAAACGGTGCAACAGATTGTATCCGACGCCAGGCAAGCGCTGGATGAATATTGGATCAGCATCGTAGACGCTGGTCCAATATTAAGCCAAAACTTGGTCCAATCTGGCAGTACAAGAGATCAGGCATGGACACACGAGGACACGTGAAACAGTCGTGTTTTTAACGAGCGTGGTCACACTGCCTATTGTAATGAAGTGAGAAGGCGCTGATGCCGCAATCCTCCACTAATATTTTACAGGCCTTGTGAAAAATAAATAAGATGGGATTCCTGCTGGGATAAAGAAGAACGTCAGATGTCATGGCGTCTGAGGATCAATCACATTACTTTATTTGTCTCCTCGGATATGAAAGGGTGTATCTGCCACTTTACAAAGTAGCAGATACACCCTTTCATATCTGAGAGAACGACTTTATACTCTGTGTGAGCTAAGGTTTGCTGATTCATCCGGCGAGAGTGAGGAGGGTCTTGTAGTTTCAGCGCTGGTTTACAAACGTGATAAAATATACATTTAAAAAGTAAGTAAACGTGTTTAACAAAAATGTGAACAGATGGGCTAGTAGTTTCAACGCTGGTTTAGCTTATTGGTTGATAAAATTATAAATTTAAAAAGTAAGTGGGCGTGATTTAACAACTTATGATTAGCAGGATAATCATGACATCGGTGTACTCAATAAGAAATAAAAATGAAATGAATGGGATTTCGGGGGCAGATTTGGGCACATAATGGGCTAAACTGGGCCAGGAGAACCCCCTGAGGATGGTGAGATGGAATTCAATGAGAACTGAACTGAATATACGATTGTGAAAATTAATAATATCAAGCCCAATTGTAACGAAACGGATGTTGCATGGCATAAACTTACTAGATCATTAATCGTGCATGAACCTGGAACAAACAGGAAAATAAATTGTAAAAAGCGGCAAAATTGTATGTATATATTTTTAAATAATCATCCATGCATCAAACTATTAGGATGGCCATTCTGTTCTGCAAGGCCAAAAGGCAGTAGTTGCTTCCTAGAAAAATAAGCAGTTACTTTGAACGGTATCGTTGCAATATCGCACACAAAAAGGCATGTGTGATGTTGAACACACTTTCTCACATTTCAAGGAGAAGATATAGCCAAGATGGTGTTTTTTGATGAAGATGAAGCCGATGACTTTGTCACCGGCAGGTGGACAGTGGTGATTGTTATTCCAGCGTCAGACACCCAGCAACAAATCCGCTCTCAACAGATAAAAAGCAGTAGATGCTCACTTTTCAAGAGAGCAGCTACTGCTTTTGGCTCTTTAAGGTACACCTAGCAATTACAGCATCAATCCCGGCAGTGAAGATGATCTGACCCTGCCGCGATGTCCTTGTTAACGAAGCTGGAATGAGGCCGCCAGGCCTCTTGCTCTTTAGAGGCGATCTGGCTGAACACGGGGGATGCCGGAAAATCAGCAATGCTGTGATGCACCCGCCGGGCCAGTTGATGTCGGATTATGTGAGTACAACGTTAGCCCAGCATGCATGTAATACTGTATAATAATGACATGTATCTTTTCCTGCTTTGGTACATTAATTATTTATTGTCTACTCATTATAGTATTTTATTTATAGAAGAATTATGCAGGTAGTCTCTTTAATCTACCACAAACAAATACAGTTGATTTTGCTATTTTTTTCTATAGTGAATGAATGAATGAATGAATGAATGAATGAATGAATAAATGAATGAATGAATGAATGAATGAATGAATGAATGAATGAATGAATGAATGAATGAATGAATGAATGAATGAATGAATGAATGAAAGAATGAATGAATGAATGAATGAATGAATGAATAAATGAATGAATGAATGAATGAATGAATGAATGAATGAATGAATGAATGAATGAATGAACGAACGAACGAACGAACAAACGAACGAACGAACGAACGAACGAACGAACGAACGAGCGAACGAACGAACGAACGAACGAACAAACGAACGAACGAACGAACGAACGAACGAACGAACGAACGAACGAACGAACGAACGAACGAACGAACGAACGAACGAACGAACGAACGAACGAACGAACGAACGAACGAACGAACGAACGAACGAACGAACGAACGAACGAACGAACGAACGAACGAACGAACGAACGAACGAACGAACGAACGAACGAACGAACGAACAAATGAATAAATGAATGAATGAATGAATGAATGAATGAATGAATGAATGAACACCCAAATTATGTAAAAACAAGCGGAATTTTTTTTCACTTAAATGTTGAGCAAAGTTCAATGTTTCATATTTCAACCCATGCTAAATACACACATTTTTTAAAATGTACATGTACAAATCTAAATAACACTCAATTTTAAGCATATACATATCTGTGTTCAAAAAGTCAAATATAGATATGGCTAATAATTAAATTTATTAGGTCGTTTCCATTGACCATGCTAACTAGCTTGTTTTGTTGGCGATTTTGATTATTTTGAGATAATATAAACATGTTTCAACGTATTTCTAGAGATAACCCTCTAATCCACTGCATTATGCAATACATCATTAGAACGGAAATTTGATTATCCTTTATATGGTATATTGCATGTGTACATGTAGATGTGTAAACTAGAATAGCAACGACAGACGTTTGTGTAACCCTACCCCCAAATTTTAGACAAGTTTGGGGATACCCCCTATAAGGGGTTAAAAAACTTTTCGTTTCTATTTTTTTGCTGTTACCGTCTCATTTCACGTTGGGACAAATCAAGGGGGGGGGGTACACGTAGGATGGTTGTAGCCGATGGCCTAATACTAAGATGACAATTTGTCGACACTACAGAAGATAAATTATATTTAAAAAATACAGTCAATTCTGGACGCATGGATATATTTAGCTGGTGAATGTGTACTTCTTATTGTGTTGGTGTCTAGTCATCTAGATCCCAAATCACGAATATGTTTAGCACTGTATTTTTTTTTAAATAGCAACTCGATAAAAATGGATTTAAGTCGGCAAACGGATGTACGATTAAATCCAGTCAACCAAACGGACATCGAATAAATTCTTGGCAGAATCAGAAGAAAGACACGTCTATTTGTTTTGTTTTATTGCTTGTTTCAATTTCACACCTGAGCGCGATATCAATAATTACTGATGTTATTGCATGTTATTAAAAGAGAAGGCTGTTCCCGAAATCATGTTCGACTGGCTACACAGCCAACAAGATTCACTGACCGATTCAATGTTAGCCATTATTACGACGTCATAGATTCAACCTAAATGTAAATGTATTTCATTCATTTATTCACTGAATCAGATATGTAGATCTAGTAACCATACACAATAGTTCTGAAACTAGTCATAAACTAGTCTTCAATACAGTTGTATTTTATTACCAATACATATTGCAATATTAAATCGTAATGCGGATCCTGCATCCGCATCGTAATGCGGATGATCTAAAAAAATCGATTATTACTTGGTTCGAAACAAAACTCTGGGGAAAGTTGAATGCAAATCCACTTATTACTTTTTAAGCAATCAGGAGACATTTCGACAAGCAGATTCACAACGAGGCCTAAAACATAACCCCCTGATGGAGGTACTAACAGTGATTTGATTGGCTAACAACATCAGAATTACAAACGAATTACGAACGATTATAGACCGAACACTTGCAAATCCCGATGTTGACACAAACATTAAATTTTCAGTCCCGATAACCTGTTGATAAAACAGATTGAAATCGACTAAAGTCGTGAATCGTTAATTAAATTGTGAAATTGTTAATTCTTATAACGCGGGTATCGACTTTAGACGTCAGAATCTAGCATCTGTATACGTCAGATTCTGATGTATACAGTTTATCTCCGCATTGAAAGAAGTAAAATATTTATGAAGGTCGTAGACCCATATCATCGATATTCAAATAAGGTGGAAAGAACTAACTAAGACATTTATAATGATTTCAAATTAAAATAACCCTTTGGTCTCCAGGTTTATGTACAAATGTATCAGCGCTTTAAGGTTTATTATCGGTGTCATTGGCGATCCTCGTGATACATATGATGCTATGGAGCTTACACTCTTAACACAAAAGGTTATTCAGGTTTTTTCCACATAGTGATATAGAGAACGGTTCTACATACATACCTGGTATGTATGTAGAACCTTTCTCTATATCACTATATTGGAAAGAACCTTCAGTAACCTTTTGTGTTAAGAGTGTAGGTTTGTATGGGGGTTCTTTGCCATATAGTGTTATAGAGAAAGGTTCTACATACATACCTGGTATGTATGTAGAACCTTTCTCTATAGCACTATATGGGAAAGAACCTTCAGTAACCTTTTGTGTTAAGAACCTAAGTGTCATTTTATTTATGATGGCGTTTCAGTGGGAGGCACCTGTCAACCATGGACTAACAAGAACGCCCTCTAAAATTGACAAGGGAAGAGTGGAGTCAAGTGGCAATGTCAGCCGCCCTCACCAGAGATGTGGAATATGTACAGTACAGAAACTGGGACAGATGGCGAGCTGTCGTCTTCTTTATTTTCAATTTACCACTAAATTACTCTTCAAAAGTTTGTCAGTACAAAAAAGTAATAAGGGGCTCACTATACAATCTCCAGGGGGGGGGGGGGTTGTCATTTCGTACCGTTTCGAACTTGGTTCATCTCAAAATAGGAAATATGGTATGCCCCTCAGGGAATTTAGAAAGATTACTAAGATAAGATAAGTTTTATTTCCAGTCGCAAAGTAAAACATATAACATTAGCTCTAATCAGCTAGTCAAGCGACATGTAAACTAAACAATAAAGGATAAGAATTAAAACAAGCAGGTTGGCTGGCAGGAAGTTAACATGAAATGTAAAAACGTGAGTAAGAATTATTTAGAATAATACTTATAATGTATATGAGAATATCAATTAGCTGGTAAAAATTACATAATACATTTTGGCACATAAAAGAAGATAAAAGATTTTATAAGAAAAACTTGTGCTGTATATGAGAAAATTATATGATTAAAAGTTGTGTAAAACATTTCGCATTTATTGATAATTAAATAAATATATCACATGACTTTGTCAAGGGACATACCTCTATTGTACTCTCAATTAAAGAGAAAAATAAGCTCGCAGGCCATCTCTGAAAGTTGTCAGGTCTCTGGTAATTCTCAATGCCTCTGGCAAAGAGTTCTAGATTTTGGTGGCCAAAAAGCAAAAGGAATTTGTTCCATGTCCCACCCTCTTCGCGAGAGGAATTTTCAGGATATTTTCAAAATTTCTTAAATTACGGGTGCGACAGCGTTTTTCAATCAGTTCCAGGAGGTATGTCGGTGATAAATCATTAAGAATTTTAAAAGTCTGAATTGCGATGTTCATTTGTCTCCCAACTTCCAGAGATTGCAGGCGAGCTTTATTCAGGAGGGACTCATATGAGGCGGTATGGTTGGAATAAACACACTTTAGAGCCCTCTCCTGAATCTTTTTCATACATCGAGCTTTTGGAGCAGTACAGTGATACCAGACGGCTGAACAGTATTGAAAGTGACTGAGGATGAACGCTCTGAAAAGAGCCAATTTAGCCTTGCTGTCAAGATGAAAAGACAATCTTCTCAGAGCGCTCAGCTGTCTGGCAGCTTTCTTACAAATTTATTCTGTGTGTATCGAAAAACTCAAATTTTCATTAATAGTAATGCCTAAAAAATCTACTACTTTTTCAGGTTTAATTATAGAGCCGTCTAGTATCACTGGAGAATCAACTTTAAAATAAAAAAATATCGGCTGAAATTTCTCAGGATTTGCTTGCATTAAGTTAATGGAAAACCACCATATAGCTTTTGCCGCCTCGGCTTCGAGGCATGATTTTACAATTTGAAAATTTGGATGTGCAAAAGAGAGAGTGTTGTCATCTGCATAATTTGTGAGGCGTGCTCGTTTAATAAAGTAGAAAATGTCATTTATGAATACAATAAAGAAAATTAGACCGAGAAATGAACCTTGTGGCACGCCCTTAATGGTGGTTTTCCATGAACTGTGCACGTTGCCTATCCGGACACGTTGCTCACGATCTAAGAGGTATGATTTAATAATTTTGATTGACTGATCCTGAACATCATAAGCTTTAAATTTTGCGATCAGAAGTTCATGTGGCATGCAGTCGAAAGCTTTGCTAAGGTTCATTAATAAAGCACCAATTTTGTTATTCTTTAGAAGATCTTTACGCCAATTTTCAATAAGGGTGAGCAGCGTGTCCTGACAGCCATAACCCTGTCTGAAGGCTGACAGGTGACAAGAGAAGACGATGTTTAAAAAGGGAGTGATCTGGTGGGCAAGAACTTTTTCAAAAACTTTTGCCAAAATCGGTAAAATACTCACAGGTCGATAATTGGATTTATTTAATTTGTCAGATTTTGTGTATACAGGGATCACCTCTGCTTTCTTTAGGATATTTGGAAAGGTGCCTTCATCTAATGCCTTGTTTATTATGTTTGAAATAACTGGGGCAATTTGGAAAGAGGCGTGTTTAGTAATTTTGTTGGAATTTGGTCACATCCAGTTGCTTTCTTTGGCTTTAGCGTTTTCAGAATTTTAAGCACGTCTTCTCTTGTCGTATGATGGAACTGAAAATTGTTGCCCTCGGAGTGTTGTTTAATTTCAATAATGCTAGGGTGTTCCGTAATATCAATATTTTTATTCTGTCCAATATCTTTTGCAACATTAATATAATAGTCATTCATAATCTCTGAGATTTCTTTTTGATTGTTTATTATTCTAGAATTTTCTGACAGGATAATATTTTCAGAGGATTTGTTACTTTTAGACAAAAAAGGCTTCACAGTATTCCAGAAATTTGAGTCATTTTTCTCACACTTTGTCTTTACATAATTTGTCATGGATGACCGTCTCAGTTTAACACAGTAATTTCTTTGTTTTTTTATAATCTGTCCATGTATTGTTGCTTTTATTTTTCAAGAATTTCTTATACATTCGTTTTCTTTTCCAAATTTCTTTCCTGAGACGGGTATTCATGAAAGGAGGTTGATCAGGCCTAACTTTCTTTGTTTTCAAGGGGGCATGATCTTCTATAACCTTCTTTAAACAATCAGAAAACAATTTCCATGCATGATTTGTGTTTTTACATCCCGTAGTAATAACTTATTTACTGTATTATTAATCTGTGTGTATAACCTAGACCTATTGAATGCTTCTGCGAACCTTCTATGATGTATCTAAATATATTTTACGTTAATTTATGTAATGTTGCACTCCTGAATCTCCGTTTTCACTATTTAAAAAAAAATATAATTAGAATATTCAGCATTTCTGTGACAGTCATTGATCACGTTTTCATCACATTTGCTAATTAACTGTATTCTGGCTATATATTGTATGTGTGTTCCTGTGGTGTATGGGAAATACATATGCCATCATTCTAAATTTATATAAAGAGTATGAGAATATTTTTGTCTCAAATTCACAAAAATGACCGGACGTCCAATGTCAAAACGGCTAAATTGCTATGAGTTAATACTTGGTAAGTATCATATTTAAATGCGACGAAGAAGTCCTTAAAACAAAGCCATGATGGTTGGCAGTGTAATGCTCTGAAAAGGCAAATGGCAGTATCTGCTTACTTGTGAAGTAAGCAGATACTGTCTCTTGACTTTGCATGGCAGTGTAGTGGCACATAATTTGCGGGCGAAACGCATGCCAATATCAATGACAACTGCATATGATTAATTTGCATAAAGTTTGACAAAAACGAGAAAGGTGGAAAAATGAACAGGAACAAAACGACTGATCTGCAATGCAACATACTGTTTTGTCATGTTCCTCACACAGGAACCATCAGCAATAAATACTTGTTACTTGTTACTTGTTGCTACTTGTAAACAGCAGTAGCTGCTTACTTGAAAAATTAGCAGTTACTCTTGTTTAATGTTGCACATTCGTGTTATACACATACCAGTCCCCATAAAATGGATTGGAATCCCATCATTAGCACGATCAGGGAGCATATCCATGGTTTGCTCCCAGTCTGCATGCCACTTTGGTCTTCTTTTAGTTTAAATAATATATTAGAGGATTCCCTCCAAGTCAGGTCTTAATTAGGACACGTAGAAAGACCCTTTGATCCTCACGGGTAGGTTCTGGGCGGGTGTGATCCCAATGAAGTCCACATCTCGTATCAGAGCAGAAGACAGGTGCCTCCCTCTGCAACGCCATCACAATTACAGTTAGGTTCCACAACACCCTCGTCGACAGACCGTCACGCTGATTTCTTTGTATGAATCATGGAGAACCGAGGTTTTTTCAATTTGAAATCCTCAAAAATATCCTAGCTAACTCTTTCTGCATCATTAGAATACCTATGTTATGGGTCTACGGCCATAATAAATGTGTAATTCTTTCAGTGCGGGGACCGTCTTTATACATCAGGTTCTGAGATTCTGACGTATAAAGACGGTCCCCGCACTGAAAGGGTTAACCCTTATAGTGCTAATTTTCATCTGTAACCGTTTCTAGTCTTTCTGTTTGTTCTTGGAAAAAAAAATTGTAACAGAAATGGGTTTTAAATTAGCAAAATTTGCATATATTTTTAATCAAACTGTACACATGCAAGTAATTGTTAGCACCTTGACGTTGTGGGTTGCGGTAGCAAGATACAACTTCAAATGGGTGAAAATTTGAATTTTGCAATGGTGTCAAATAATTTTTTAAATAATTTTCACCCATTCGAAGTTGAGAAATTCAAGACTTTGACTGTTCAACTTAAAGTTGATGAAAATTACTCATATCTTTCAGTGTAGAATGTGCGCTGCTCGTTTGGCTACTGAGGGATTAGAAGCCAGACAATACGTAGGAATCTAATCACTGTTGGATTTAGAAGTGAAGAATCGTGCTCAATTCTGATCACAAATGCTGTTGCGTGTGACTTTGATAGCTAGAGTAACGTTGATGATAAAGTGAATGTAAAATATGCGGATAAATCCAGATATAGCAGAAGAAACGTTTACCATGGAGTATTTTGCACAGGACGCCAAACATTTATTTTCCTTTATATTTTTAAGGGTACAACGCACTGACGTGAGTGAGCGATATACGAGAACAAACACGAGACATTTAACCAATGATTGTTTAAAGGTGGTCCACCTTTTGCCACGCTAGACCGGTGATACACCAGCATTGGTTCAACGTATGACATGTGTTGGGGAGGGAGTGAAGAGGAGGCCATAACGCCAGTATTTGCCTATGTTTCTCCATCGGTGGAGGTAACGGGTCAAACAAAGAAATAGCATCTCATCTCATCATGTACATCATCTGGAGTAATATTCCATCCTGACTACAGGGGTTATTTCCACAGTGTGGAAATATCCCCTGTAGTCAGGGTGACATCACCATGCTGCGACAACTTTCTACAATCCTGATACATCTTAAAAAAATATCGGCATAATATTCATTATGTTTCTAGTATTATTTAACTCTCATATAAAGCAAGATACCAATGAGGTTTTTTTCAATTTGAAATCACCATGAATGTCTTAGTTGTCTCTTTCCGCTTCATGTGAATATTTAAGTTATGGGACAACGGCCATTATAAATATTTTGATCTTTCAGGCATCAGAATCAGACGTCTGTAGATGACGTTTAAAGTCGGTCCCCACGCTGAGAGAGTTAAAGAAACCGGCAACATAATCAGATAATATTCATTATGTTACTACATAGTATTGTTTAAGCACGTTTAAGCACGTCAAATCATGAATCTTTGCAGGCAAGAGGTACATTTGAATTGCAATTCCCCACAACGCGAGGCCTATTCTACAGGGCAAAGCTAAAAGTCAGTAACCGTTTACTTCAAAAGTAAGCAGTTACTGCCGTTTGGGTTTTCACGCAGTGTAAGGGTGACGTTTTATCTGCGCTCTAGGGGGGGGCGTGGTAGTTCTCCTGGTGTTTCTTGGGTGACAATTCACCCTCGGGGGTACAATAATCACATTCAGAGTACGCCGGGCTTTGTGTATGAGGTGTTAACACATGTCCAGTTCCCACTGGGGGGGGGGGACGCTTTTCATAGGTGCATTATAGAATCACAGTAAATGAGTGCACTTTCATTGAAATTACGCGACGGGCTTACTTTTTAGAATTTTCTCACCACCGCGAAATGAGCAGACAATAAGTAAGGGGCATATACTCATCGCAATAAGAACTGTCATCGCAATAAGAACTTTACAGCTTTAGACATAATCAATTTAATCTATTAAAACACACCACTACATTATTTTCCTGGTCCGGCCACCACATTCTAAGCCGGGAAGGGAGAGATCAAGCTCAGACGATTATCATGGTAGGCCTATGGTATTACAATCAGTCAGGTATGACCGAGCTGCTAATTATCACGGATTCTCATTTTGGTTTGATGTGTTTTAAGTCAGTTAAAACCCTCTTAGCTGTCAAAAAGTGTTAAGAATGTAGAACTCCTGACCAATGTTTGTTTAATGCTGGACCAGCGTGGAGTACGATGGGCCAGCATTAATCTAACATCGAGTAAGCGTCTCGCGTTTTCTGTGTTACATGTATCAATACAATTAATTAAATATCACCCGGCAATTTGTATTAGATAATTAATACTCGAAAGTTTACAATTGAATCCCAGTGCCTATTCTAAAAATATAACAGCATTGCTTAGTGCCCGGTGGCAGACGGACATAAGACATTGGAACAACGATGCCCCACTGTTTACACTGCTGACTGTTGACTGGTCATTTAGCGGTCACTCCATGTGACGTCCATCCGGTCCGGCATCCGGTCAGTTTGGGTTGTAAGATTGATCAGATAACGCCCTGTCGGACACCCACCGCGCTAATCACACTTCCGACGTCCATCTGTTACGTCCCACATCAAAGTTATCTGATGACACGTCGGCCTTTGTGCATCTCGGCCTGAGCGCTGACACGTACGGCTGATGACGGGCCGTCATCCCGGATTAGAAGGGATCTGACTTGTCCGCAACCCTGCAACAGTTTCTGAATGCTGGGCCAACGTCGAAGACCTTGGCCCAGCATTCAGGAACTGTTGTTGCCACGGTTTGGCTGGACATAACACCGCAATGAGCTCTCCGGTAATTCCCGGTGGAATTCGACAGTAGTGCGTTTCACAGGACTCCGGCCTACAAGTACGGCTTTTCGTGTCATAACTAGCGCTGAACGGCCTGGCTCACTGCGGTCGCCCAGGCCGTTGTTTACTCGGCTATTATATGCCATAACGTGCAAAGGGGTTTGTCACGATAAAAATATAAAAATAAATACAATGTAATTAATTATAAATAATCTCAAATAAAACTTCAGTAACACAACCTGTGTGGTTCATAAACCTGTTAAACACTTGATTCATTTTTGAAAGTGTATCAGTTCCAAATTAATTTAGAATGTCAGGGAGTATTGTGAAACTGCAAATGTTAAGTAGGGGCCTACACAATATGTCATTAGTCAGAGCAAGAACGTTCTTGGTCAGAGCATGGAAAAATATATTGCTGTGCAAAGCCGGCAGTGGCTAATCACTATACATTTTTAAATTAAGTTCATACAGAAAGGACAGAGGCTGTTATTTTGAGAAAAACAAGAGTCTTTTTTTCAAATAATTGTGACCTTTTTAACTACAAATGATAAAAATGTAACAAAAGATCGCACCTTAAAATTAAAAGTGAGTACTTGTCTTTGTGGCACGCTTTGATAAAGTACACACGCTGGGAAACGTTTGGTCATATATATTTTCATAAAAAATAAGCATGGTAATCTGGTTTGTTTGATTAAACATGTTGATCTAAATGTTAACTGTGCTACCAGATTTTACTATAAAACGGAAAACTGGCTGGAAGCAGCTTGCACTGATGCAGTTTTGATCAGCCACGATTGCAGCAGGAAAAAAACACAGGGACGAAGTTTTGCGGATTTCTAATGCAAGTCTGAGGAACATCAGCAGAGAAGATGTCTGCTGCACGACACAGTCTGCCAGCGAATCGCAAAGCTACTGATTAAGAATGCATTATTCATAAAATCCTTGGCCTCACACCGATGCCAGATTGGCATCACCATTTCTGAGCCAGAGAAGTTTGTCGAAGTGAAAAGCAGCTGCGTGGCCGGTATTCACGAAGCGACAGATCTTAGGCACACAATTGGTCGAGATGGTCATCTCGACCAATCACATCCCTAATATCTGGGTCGTGTCAGGGCCGTTCTTATTTTACGATGTGTGCGGACTGACCCATGTCGGAACAGTGCTCACGATCTATCGATTAGCTAATGAACACACGACATTGAAATAATGCTGGCTTAAGGCTGGGCCAGCGTCTATGACGATGAACCAACATTCACCCAGTATTTGATCTCGTGTTTACTTGGTAGGTATTTTGAGTGTATTCTATTAAACATGATTGTAAAGCATCATTGTCAATTTTGTCAATAGGTACATATTTATTGACGACGGGATGTCTATATAGATTAATGCCTCATTACAATGAACAGTAAAATATGTACATGCACATAGTTAAACAATTAGTTTTGTAAAAACGGATGGAAATCGACATGATGTGTAAACTTAAAATCGGGCTTACCTTTATATACTTCAACAGGCAAATTTAATTTAAAATAGGCATCATAACTTCTTAAAATACAGTTCAACAGCATTAACGTGGTACATGGGGGGGGGGGGCATATTACATGTTTCCCGCACCAAAGATAGAATAGCTACTACATATTATCCTACATAGTAGCAAAACAGACACTCTAGATAGCGCAGGAATTGAAGACTAATATACAAGTTCACATTATCCTAGAGTATGTAGAACAATATTAGGAACTACGTGTTAATAGTGGAACAATTTATTAATAAATTGTTTAATATAACAGACACTCCGGAAAAGCGTAGAATTAAACTAAATACAACCTCTGTAATAATACTCATAATCATAATAGCGGTTGAGCAGAGTACTGTATGTGTTATTATTTCTCATTTATTTTCCGCTGGCAGTTGCATGGGCAATTTCGGTGGCAAATGAACGAATTAGCCATACAATACCAAAAATAATTTCAGTGCAGCTGCAGACTTGCAAAATACACTCAGTAGTGTTTGCTGCAAACAGTTTAAAAATGTAGGAAAGCGCATTCTGTGGAAAGCATTAAACTTTAAACCGCTAAAATATTGCATACGTTCTGCCCTACAGCCACAAAGAGCAGTAAGTGATAACTTGAAAAGTGGCAAGTTACCGTTGTTAGCCTTGGCAGTGCGGTAATCTACGCAACCAAACCTGTGAATTATTCACAGAACTGTTTTTCAGCGCGGGGACCGTCTTTATACGTCAGAATCTGACGTCTGTGGACGTCAGATTCTGACGTATAAAGACGGTCCCCAAACTGAAACAATTCAAAACTTATACTAATAACATAGGTATTCAAATGAATCGGAAAGAGCTAACTAAGCCATTTATGCTGATTTCAAATTAAGAAAACCCTTTGGTCTTGATGGTTTGTATTAACATGTTGCAGAGCTTTTAGTGTTACAAAACCGTCACTTTTGTATGCATCATTCCCCAGGTATGTTTTCCAGCATCTTGATCCCCACTTTTCATTTGCGCATCACACAGCCATTAAATATTCATCTAGTCCTGCCATCAAGTAAAAATGGAAATAAATAACAGCGGCAGCAAAGCAATTTATCTAAATGAAATATACTTTAGCTGATTCTGTCCTGTCAAGATTTCTTAGACATTAATTCAGTAAGTAGAGCCTTCTTGTGCCTAATGAGATTCATATACACATATTGTGTTGACTACATTTCACACTTTAACCGCTCATGACGATTATACTCGTTTTAATGTTTCCACCTACTTGAAGTTGTGGGTCACGGTAGTGAGACACAACTTCAAGTAGGTGGAAATTTAAATGAGATAACTTAGTGGGAAACGGCTTAAAAAACACAGTGACTGCATTACAATTTAGGCTATATTAAAAAAGTTTAGATTATTAAAAATGATTTTTTTTTACAAATAATCAAATAACTGATTAAGTAAACATAAGGCTAAGTCGCTATCGGCTACTAATTAACCCTTAAAGCTCGGCATCGACTTAAGACGTCATAACCTGACGTCTACAGATTCTGCCGTCTAAAGTCGATCACCCGATTGAAAGAATACAACTATTTATAATGGCCGCAGATCCATAAACTAGAAGAGTCTAGTTTTTTTATGTCTCCCCTCCAGCAGCGTAACCATAAAGATTGATAGCTATTAGATATTGTGTCAATGGCTTTTGTAATTAATGGTACTGAATGGCTCCTCTTGACAGTAGACAGATAGAGACTATGTATTTTGATGTGGTGGAGCCCGTTTTTTATATCTACAGCATCTTCCTCCACAAGGTTCGCTACTTCTGAGGCGTACTTCTGAGTGAGTACTTTACGTAGAATTCTGCATAATCATGACAATATTGCGATGGAAAGATTATGCCCTACTCTTAGCGAATGACACATTTTCGACCATTTCTCCCTAGATGTCCAGTTACTTTATTCCATTGCAGGCCATGGTTAAGAATCCTTTGACAGTTGTTTTTTATATAAATCAATTGATTTTGCATAAAAGCACATTCAGTACATAGAAATACCGGCCACACATTTAAAGGGACCCCTTGGGATGAGACATTTTCAATTTTGTCAATTTTGAAAATTTAACTTATGTGAAGCTATACAGCCTACTGATCTTAACTAAGAATACAAAAAAGTCGAAAAACTATTTAAAAGCACCGAAAAAGAGTGAAATAGTTAAATTTCCAGGTCGTATATTTCCATGTAAACAAAACAAGTCAGCAATATACAGCACTTTAAACCACATATTCCCACGTCTTGGACGGGGAGATCAAAGCAATCGCCCCTAATTGGTGTCTGATTGGTGTCTTGTAGCCAGGACATGAGGTGATACACCTACAACACTGATTGTCTACCCAACGCTGGGCCGACGGCATCACCATGTGGCCCAATGCTGTAGGAACATTTAACCGTCCTTTAGCAAGTGTTTAGGTGTACAAAAAGTTTGTTTGGGTGAAAATGGTAAAGCGTTGTTTATCATATTTATAGTGCGTTGTACGTTGAATCATATCTGAATCATGTGGAGTCTCGATAAGTAGTTTTGCTTATTAACCTAACCGTCGAGATGACACGCATAATGAATTGCAAGCGAGGTATGTCCAGCGCATCTGCGATCCCGCCGTCTTCCGCGGCGAATCCCGCCGGATGAAGCAGGGTGTGGGGGTGAGGGTGACATCCCAGAAGACCCCGGCTCCATCTTGGAAGTGCCGACCAGCTCAGAAAGCATAATCCCGACAATAGAAATGCATTATCCCCCGGTGTCACGCCTAGCTCCCGACCTGATCCCATTTCCCGCTCCACAATTTGCGTCATGGCCGCGCAGGTGGCCACCGGAAGAGTTGGACGCCGCAGAGTAAAGGCAAACAGCAGTAACTGCTCGCTTTTCAAGCGAGCAGTTACTGCTGTTTGCCTTTGCTGGGATGAAAGGACGTTGATGGGTGAGGACACCTGGAGCAGGTGGCATCTATTCCATAGATCAAGAGTTTGCCGGCCCCACCTGATGTGTTGAGCTGCCCGGGGGTTGTGACCAATTGAATCCGTAAACCCCCGTGACACCCGAATTTGCAGAGATCGGTCCTTGTCTTGTCTGGCCGGCTTGTGACATGGTTAACTATGTCTGAGGCTCAATACAAACCTCAAAACAGCGGCTTACCCCTTTCAGCGCGGGGACCGCCTTTAGACGTCAGAATATGACGTTTGTAGACGTCATATTCTGCGTATAAAGTCGGTACCCACACTGAAAGAATTAAATATTTATAACGGCCTTAGACCGACTTTAGATGACGTCTATTGACGTCAGATTCTGACGTTTAAAGTCGGCCCCGCACTAAAATAATTTAAATATTTAAAATGGGCGCAGACCTATAAAATAGGTATTCAAATAAAGCGGAAAGAGCTAACTATGACATTTCTGATGAGTTCAATTCATTCCCATTGGTTTACGCAAGAATATTTCAGCATTGTAAGGATTAAACTGGTCGACAGGAACTGTTCCTGTCGACCAGTTTAATACTTACAACGCTAAAGTATTCTGAAGACCGGGCAATCAGACAGCGCTTGACAGCTGCCTGAGAGCAAAGCTTGCTTGTTTCAGTTGATATCATTGATATAGAAAAGCTCGGAATCTTACGCTGATGTCGTTGTGTACCAAACTCTCTAATGGCGGGCATTATATGATTACTGGCTACCATGAGGGAGTTCGGTACACCTCACTGTCCAAAATGAGAGAATTCCAACTTGTCTATTATACATGCAATGGAAACAGGTAACTGTGCATGAGATCTGAACAAGTCGTCAAGTCTTAGTGACTTTTAAATAAATCTGAAATATCCAATGAGGTTTGAATCTCAGACACGCCCCCAAGATGCCCACATAGACATATAGAGTCATACGGCTTCTGTGGTAGCACTCGCGTAAGACTGGCCAAGGGAAGATGGCTATAACCTTCTTTTATGTGAGCATGAAAGCAGAAAAAACGGAATGAACAAGAATCGATTAAATACGTTTTGTATCTTGTGTGTGCAAAACGTCCATTTGAATCCAGACAGGTGCTTAGAATTGTGATTCATTATTGTCTATGGAATGCATGTTTCTGTCTTCAGTCATTCAGTCATTCAGTCATTCGTTAATTCATTCTTTCTTTCTTTTTGTACCGTGAAGTAGCGTGCTCAGCCTCAGACCACAGGATTCGAATATCACAGGATGTGTGCAGATGAAAGTGTCATCTTATTCATCACTCATCCTCATGGGGTTAACTTAACCCAGTGTAGATGTGTAAATAAAAGAGTGATGATAGGTTTAAACATCATAACATCATCTTTTCTCGTCTCATCTCATCTTATATTATATCACCTCATTCATTCATTCATTCATTCATTCATTCATTCATTCATTCATTCATTCATTCATTCATTCATTCATTCATTCATTCATTCATCCATTCATTCATTCATTCATTCATTCCTTCCTTCATTCATTCATTCATTCATTCATTCATTCATTCATTCATTCATTTATTTATTCAATTATTCATTCATTCATTCATTCATTCATTCATTCATTCATTCATTCATTCATTCGTGCATTCATTCGCTCATTCATTCATCCATTTATTAAATAATTCATTCATTCATTCATTCATTCATTCATTCATTCATTCATTCATTCATTCATTCATTCATTTATTCATCATTCATTCATTCATTCATTCATTCATTCATTCATTCATTCATTCATTCATTCATTCATTCATTCATTCATTCATTCATTCATTCATTCATTCATTCATTCATTCATTCATTCATTCATTCATTTATTCATTCATTCATTCATTCATTCATTCATTCATTCATTCATTCCTTTATTCATTCATTCATTCATTCATTCATTCATTCATTCATTCATTCATTCATTCATTCGTTCGTTCGTTCGTTCGTTCATTTACTTATTTATTCATTCATTCATTCATTCATTCATTCTTTCACTCGTTCGTTCGTTCGTTCGTTTGCTTGTTCGTTTGTTCAATCGTTCATTCTTTCGTTCATTTGCTCGATGGTTCATTCATTCATTCATTCATTCATTCATTCATTCATTCATTCATTCATTCATTCATTCATTCATTCATTCATTCATTCATTCATTCATTCATTCATTCATTCATTCATTTATTTATTTATTTATTTATTTATTTATTTATTTATTTATTTATTTATTTATTTATTTATTTATTTATTTATTTATTTATCTATTTATTTATTTATTATTTATTTATTTATTTATTTATTTATTCATTCATTCATTCATTCATTCATTCATTCATTCATTCATTCATTCATTCATTCATTCATTCATTCATTCATTCATTCATTCATTCATTCATTTATTCATTCATCTATTTATTCATTCATTCATTCATTCAATAGTTAATATGTATGCTACCTGTCTGTAATAGCATTTGTACACTGTAGCTGTTTACTTTTAGCTTTTGTATATAGCGACTATAAAAAGATACTTGTTGCTCTGATCCTGCATTAGAATGATACAGTTTACGACTTTAGTGGAATACCTTTTGTTTTTTTGCTTCGCTCTCCTGCTCGGCCGGTTTTTGTCTAGTTTTGTCATTCAGATGGAGTAGTTGCCCAGTGAGTCACGTCCGGCTAGTTTTTTTGGCAGACAGCTTCTGGCTGTTCGCTGTCCCGGCCATTGCTGATCAAACTCAATTTGGCTGGCCGGTGCTTCTGAATTTAAAGCAGGGCGTCTTGGGCCGGGCGATCGCCCAGACTGATTGGCTACACGTGTAGGGCGACAAGGCGGTGAAGAGTACTGCGGTTTTATCGCCGGATTTTTACATGGATCCTTCAGGATCCATGTAAAATCCAGCGATAAAACCGCTCTGCGTCCCTCCGCAGAGCAGGATCGACAATCAACAGGTTAACCGCGGAGGTAACGGCTTTTTTAAGGTGTGTCACAAATGTCAGTAGATCAAGGGTTGATGGGGGGGGGTCAGGGAGGGGGGTCAGGGGACGCAGGTGTGTCAGCAGGGGTGGGGGTACTTGCAGGCGGCACCAGACATGCCCACTGACCAGGGACATGGTTAAAGAATTACCGGTCAACCCCTCGGCGCACCCACAAGTTTCCGGGCCAGAGTTGGCTCGTCCGAGACGCTGGATGAGTATTGAAAGGCCCGGTGCATCTTCTGCCCCTCGGGTCCCATGGAGCAGAGAGGAGTGTTTTCCCACACAAAAGGGGACTCCCAACTGGACAGGGGGCAGTCTAGTTTATATTCTTCCCTGTGACCTGCAGGACTCTGCTGCTCAATTTTTCAGTTATTAATAGCCGGGAGCGGCGCGGTAAAGAGAGATCGTTATTAACCCTTATAGAGCTCTTTAATCAGAAGCCCAGGAGGAGAAAAAGAGCGGCTGAATATACTTGCTCAAGCCAGGAAGATACTTTTCCCACAGCATTATTAAAACATGAATGCCACGCATGTGTGTATCTCTATAAATATTTCAGATATTGTTTATGCCAGTGTAAATGGGATGTGCCACTGGGTAGACGTTCATTATACAGTCTTATTTAGATATATTGTACTGTGAGTATGTGTCGTGCATTTATTTTTTTCACCGACATCTTATTCTGTAATAATTTTATCTTTTTCTGTGGCCATTTATGGATAGATAGATTATAGATAGATATTTTTTGTTGACTACTGGACAATAACATATGGCAATCTATGCTCCGTGCATCTGTTTTTTATTTTTATTTTATTTTGGAAACTCTTTCTTTCTGTGTGAATTAATACCATAATATTCCAGAGAAAAAACGAAAATATTATAACTCTCAACAGGGACTGCATATATGCATTATGGTAGTGAAGAATGTTTTATTATACATTTATTTTGACTTATTTGTTATATATTATGTAATGTATATACATGTATATGTACATGTATATACAAGAGACACGTAGGTCATTTAAAAAATCTAGATAATTATTTATGATGAAAAATAAATAAATAGTATTGTCGTATAAATATATTTCCAGCTTAATATGGTTTAGTTAAACATACAACATTTTCATCACTGGCGACAAAGACATATGTGACCCGATCTGGCAAAATCTCGGACAGACTTGAGTGTCTTTAATGATAATATAGAATCTGTTTTTATTGAAATCGACAAAGACGACATACATTATGATAAACCAGTAATTGTAGGTGTGGTGTATAGACCCCCAGGTTTTGATATGACCACATTTAATGAAGAGATGAATGTTATATTGAGTGAAATTAACAATACTAATAAATACTTTATGGGTGACTTCAATGTAAACTTATTGAATGTTGATAGCCACATACCTACTGTAGAATTATCAGAAATGCTTTTTTCACACTATTGCATGCCACTCATCAATAAACCTACTAGGGTCAAATCTGGATCTTCCTCATTGATAATATATTTCCAAATACAATGTCTGATAATGCATATCAATGTATCATGTTTACTGATATAACAGACCATTTTCCTATTTTTTACAATAATATGAACTGCAAACTCAGTGAAACTGGCAATGTGATAACTAAGAGGTCCATTAATGACAAAACAATTGAAAGTTTCGGTAATGAGATAGATGGCCACCATTAGTTGGGATAAAATCTCGGGCGATAATAATGTAGAAACTGCGTTTTCTACTTTTCATGGCAAGTTTAAATGTATATATGACAAAGTATTTCCATTAAAGAGAATTAAATCAAACAATTACAATGGTTACCAATGGGATTGAAAAAAGTATAAAATATAAAAATGAATTATACATAAAATATATGAGACACCCTACTACAGCAAACGAACAGTTATATAAAAAATACAAAAATAATTTACACATAATACTAAAACAAGCTGAGAAAGACCTCTATGATGTAACATTTAATGATAGAAAAAGTAATATTATTAAGTCTTGGATAATTATTAAGAGAATAATAAACAAAAAGAAATGTTCAAGAATTATAAATAAATTCATAATTAATGGTGTACAAACTACAAATGGAAAACGCATAGCAAATGGTTTTAACGATTTCTATGTAAATATTGGACCAACGCTAGCAAGTAAAATTGGAAACAGTGATATTGACCCAACTGTTTATGTTAAATCAATTACTAACACTAGTACTGTTTTCCTTGAACCTGTTGACAAAGATGAAGTCATTATAATTATTAAAGCATTAAAATATTCTAGCCCTGGTTGGGACTCTATTAGCTCCGCTGTTGTAAAAAAAACACCTGTCATCACTTTGTCGAGCCTCTAACACATCTATTTAATGCGTCACTATTGCAAGAAGTATTTCCAAATGTATTAAAAAAGGCCAAAGTCATACGGGTATTCAAAAGTGGAGATCCTTCTCAGCTGTCTAGCTACAGACCCGTGACTGTTCATCCATATTTTTCAAAAGTTCTAGAGCGGTTAAAGTATAATAGATTATTATTTTTTGTAAACATGCATTCATTATTCTATAAATATCAATTTGGTTCCCGTAAAGGTTACTCAACAAATTTTGCAATGATAACCTTAATTGATAAAATATCTCCGTCATTGGATGAAGGTAATTATGTACTAGGTATTTTTTGTCGACTTATCAAAGGCGTTTGATACTGTTAACCACTCTATGCTATGTGAAAAACTTGAATTTTATGGGATTAGGGGGATTGCACTCAATTGGATTAGGAATTATTTATCTGACAGATCGCAATATGTGGAATATAATAATGATACATCAGAAATGAAAACTGAAACATGTGGTGATCCATTCTTGGTCCGCTATTATTTCTTCTGTATGTGAATGATATCTGCCTTGTATCAAACTGTTTATATTCTATTGTATTGTTTTTGCGAATGATACCAATGTATTTTTAAGTGGTAAGGATCCAGATGTTTTATCGGAAATGATTATTAAATAATTATGTAAATTATTTAAATGGCTAAAAGCAAATAAACTATCCCTTAATGTGAAGAAAACACATTATATTTTATTTCGATCTAAACACAAATCTGTACCTACTAAAAAAACTCAGGTGAAAATAATGGACGAATGTATTGGGGAAGTGCAAAGTACTAAATTTCCAGGTGTTGTTATTGACTGTCATTTGAATTGGTCTAAACATATAAACTATAAAAAGACTAAAGGCAATAAGGGGGTAGGAATAATCAATAGGATTAAACAATTATTAAACAAAGAAACACTAAGAACATTGTACTTTTCATTTGTGTATCCGTATCTCTAATACTATTGTATTGAAGTTTGGGGCAACGCCCAAGATTGTTACATGGACACTACTGTTAAGTTACAGAAGAGAGCTGTGCGCATTATTTCTTGTTCACCGTTATTATTAGCGCATTCCTACGGAAGCGCATTGGGGACATTGTGTGTTTTATTTTTTCTCCAATTTTCATAACTTGCCCGGGCGAGATAATAACTCGCCCGGGCAAGATACTAACTCGCCCGGGCGAGATACTAACTCGCCCGGGCGAGATACTAACTCGCCCGGGCGAGTTAGCTTCATAACTCGCCTGGGCAAGATACTAACTTGCCTGGGCGAGATACTAACTCGCCCGGGCGAGATACTAACTCGCCCGGGCGAGATACTAACTTGCCCGGGCGAGATACTAACTCGCCCGGGCGAGATACTAACTTGCCCGGGCGAGTTAGCTTCATAACTCACCCGGGCGAGATACTAACTTGCCCGGGCGAGATATTAACTCGCCCGGGCGAGTTAGTATCTCGCCCGGACGAGTTAGTATCTCGCCCGGGCGAGTTAGTATCTCGCCCGGGCGAGTTAGTATCTCGCCCGGGCGAGGTAGTATCTCGCCTGGGCCAGTTAGTATCTCGCCCGGGCGAGTTAGTATCTCGGGCGAGTTAGTATCTCGCCCGGGCGAGTTATGAAAATGGGAGGAAAAATAAAACACACCATGTCCCCAATGCGCTTCCGTACATTCCGAACCTTTGTTTATAATTTAATTTAAAAGCTCTATTTTTATACGGTAGCTGTTTTTATGTACAAGTACGAACATAATTTATTACCAACAATCTTCAATCATATGTATGTCTATAACAGATATGTTCATCAGGTTAACACTAGACAAGCAGATAAAGTTCGTCCCGCTAAATATAGAACTGTTCTTGCAAGTAAATATCTTAGAATTTTGCATTCATTTCGATTGTAGCAATTAATTTTGCTTAATTAATGCTAGGACACAATAATCCTATGATTCTTTGTCCATTTTGGCACAATGATATTTTATGTTGGTCATACATGTCATGTGTGTATTGTTATGTGTCAATAAAGTAACTATTCTATCCTATTTTATCCTAAAATGAGTCGTAGTCGCACTTTAACAAGCGCTGCCGCTAGGGCCTCTAAAAGCCAAAACGACACTGTTTGGACATATTTTCAATTTTTACATCAGTTTTTATTTTCATATGATTGAATCCTAAAATTATGTGGCATAGAAATTGATGTACATTTGGGCTCAATTACCTCCGATCAGTAATATTTGTTTCTATTTACAGTCGCAATTAAGTAGAAAATTGATACAGTGTAAAATCTTGACGATAACAATATCTTGCATCTACTTTTAAAGTGTACACGATGTTAGAACTAAACATCTATTCTTAGAAAAATGGGTTGAAATTAATATATATTTTATTTCTTTAATTTTAGTCAAATTGTGTGTTTTATTAAAAAGTTTACAAATTACATTGTTGAAATTCAAAAGCCATTTTCTTAAAATGTTGTAATTTCACACTTCATAATTTTGTGAGTTGCCGGAGTCAAATTTTCAGAGCTAGCGATGCTAGAGAGTTTTGTCGTTTGAGGATCTGTTATCATCTCACATATTTCAATATGCGACTTACGTCTCATATTGCCAGATCGAGCTACACAGGTTCACAAAGAATAGCTTACATGTTGTATATAGTCAATCAAAACTACTCAGTGAGACGTTTACTGATACTTATTATGTTCTCATTGTCTGTATTCTTTCTCTCACAAAAAAACAGAAATAACCACGAATATCATCGTGCAAAAATAATCAGAAAAGCGTACAAACCTAAATAAAAACATAGACACATTGGTAAACATAGTCATTATGTGATGTGATGATTATGGGATGCATTAAATGAGTGAGTGAGTGAGTGAGTGGGTGGGTGGGTGGGTGAGTGAGTGAGTGAGTGAGTGAGTGAGTGAGTGAGTGAGTGAGTGAGTGAGTGAGTGAGTGAGTGAGTGAGTGAGTGAGTGAGTGAGTGAGTGAGTGAGTGAGTGAGTGAGTGAGTGAGTGAGTGAGTGAGTGAGTGAGTGAGTGAGTGAGTGAGTGAGTGAGTGAGTGAGTGAGTGAGTGAGTGAGTGAGTGAGTGAGTGAGTGAGTGAGTGAGTGAGTGAGTGAGTGAGTGAGTGAGTGAGTGAGTGAGTGAGTGAGTGAGTGAGTGAGTGAGTGAGTGAGTGAGTGAGTGAGTGAGTGAGTGAGTGAGTGAGTGAGTGAGTGAGTGAGTGAGTGAGTGAGTGAGTGAGTGAGTGAGTGAGTGAGTGAGTGAGTGAGTGAGTGAGTGAGTGAGTGAGTGAGTGAGTGAGTGAGTGAGTGAGTGAGTGAGTGAGTGAGTGAGTGAGTGAGTGAGTGAGTGAGTGAGTGAGTGAGTGAGTGAGTGAGTGAGTGAGTGAGTGAGTGAGTGAGTGAGTGAGTGAGTGAGTGAGTGAGTGAGTGAGTGAGTGAGTGAGTGAGTGAGTGAGTGAGTGAGTGAGTGAGTGAGTGAGTGAGTGAGTGAGTGAGTGAGTGAGTGAGTGAGTGAGTGAGTGAGTGAGTGAGTGAGTGAGTGAGTGAGTGAGTGAGTGAGTGAGTGAGTCTCCGCCCATCATTAAAGCAAAATACACCTTTCCCAATAGCAACACGCCACAGAGGGACTAGAACCTGAACTATTTAATTGGGAGTCCTGTCAAACTGTTTTCTATTACAAAGCGCCACACAGGGATTAAAACTGAACTATTTAGCTGGGAGTCCTGCTTATGCGCAAAATCGTGCAAACAGTGTATTGGGTGAAAATACACCAACTTAATACATATTAGATGTATATGCTATGGTGATTCAGATTGCATTTTGACACTTGTTATCAATCCCGACATAAGCCTGATCATATATTCAGTAGTTACTGTACTGCCGTACATTGCCAGAAGGCAGTGTCTGCTTACCTTACTTTACAAGTAAGCATATACTGCCTTTTAGCTTTGCAGAGTCGAGAAGTACAAGTAGTTTGATTCCTATTTACCATAGAAAAACATTTATTTTTCAGAGCATCTTCACTATACTACATCGTATTTATACAAATACAAATAAAAAACAATTAGTGCAAAATGGCACAAGGTACTACATATTATACTAATAGTGAACCGTATTCAATAGAAATACCTAATTTTGTATGACTTTGCAGAACAATATCGTTATCATAATAGGGTGTTTTCCTATTCACCGCATGAACATCACATTTTGTTATGTTATGTTATGTTATGTATAATCAGACCATTTATTTGAACATCTACGACGTCTGTTTATATTTACAGGAACATAGAGTATATTTTCCTTGCTAATAACCACACCGAAATCACACCTGGGTCTCTTGGGCGATGTATTTATATATTATGCCATGCATTTCGGTGGATCAGGCATTAAAGTGTTACCCTATAGCTAGCCTATTTTAACATGTTTAAGCTTAACTTCAAACACAACTTTCCTCAGTTCAAACAAACAGATAACGGGGCTGTGAAAAAAACACAGATCATTTAACTAAAAGCTCGGTAAAAGTGTGCCTGGCAAGTGTGCAAGCTGTTAACCCCGTGCTGTAAAAATAGCTTGGGGATATTATTGTCGCAGTACACACACTCGCAGCTGACTCTTGTCAAATGGACCGTAAATTGAACAGTAAGCGCCTTATTGACTGCAGATTTTCCGCTGACTGCGCATTATTTTGACCTTACGGCTGTATATTAACACATGGCAACTGATGCTCTGTGCATCTGGTTTTCTGGTTTTTATTTTAGAAAATATGTCGTTGTGAGTGATATGAGACCATTATTCCCGTGGAACTTCGAAAACATTACAGCTTTGCAAGGCAGTGATCTTGCATCTCAACAGTGTCTGTATTTATTTATTATTATATTCTGTATACTTTACAAGTAAGCAGATGCAGCCTTTTGACTTTGCAGGGCAGTATTATTGATATTATTTATTTATTATAAAAATTGTCATTTTTGAATTATTTGTTATATATTATGACATTATGTAGATATCATTCGATTTATGTAGATATCATTCGATATCCAGGGGGGGGAGCTGAAATTTTTGTCGTGGGCAAATTATTTATTTCAACCCGGTTCAGCGGCGCGTTGAAAAAAGTTTATATAAAACAGTTATTGGAGTAAATTATTTAATCGTTGCTGATATTTACAAGATATGTGGAAGATCTCCTTGACAATGCATGTATGGCAATGTAAACATGTGAGTGATCGTAAGTAACCATTTTCTTGTCTTACACAGTCCCACAGAAGAGATCATGACTAGAATATTCATAAATTACGGAGGAACACACATATTATTGTTTTGGTCGAAATCACCTGAAACAATGATCCCTAATAAATTATCAATGGCAAGCTTTATTTTCTGTTCTGTGCAGACGATGACACTATGTTAGTTATAATCAAATTACATTCGTGTTCTTACCCCCTGAAGCGCGGGGATCAACATTCGTCGATCCTCAATATTTGTAGTGGCAGTAGATCCATAACATAGATATTCAAATGAAGCGGACAAGAGCTAACTAAAACATTTATGATGATTTCGAATTAAAAAAAAACTCGTGTCTCCATGATTTATACTAAAATATCTCGGTTCTTTAAGGGTTAAATTCACTCATTCTACTGTGTAATTTCGTGCCATCATCATTACGTCCTCAAGTGTAATTTTGGGGATAAGGTGAGGCACTAAATCACAGTGTATTTGTTTCGCTGATAGATTGATTCGATGGTTGATATAAATCAACTCGTTTATCTTTCGAAACAATGTCATCCTTTCAAGGCAAATCAGCCCATAAATAAATCACTCCCCAGAATGCGTTACATCCACCTTGGAATTTTCTTGTAACAATCCGGCAAATTAGACAAATCCCTCTCCATTGTCACATTTTGTATTGTCCCTCCAGACAAAGATCTTTCTTCGGGACACCCGTTCTGCTAGATTAATCACATGTCTGTCTACTTTCTTTAACAGAAAATAAAAGCAATGTTGGTCAGCGGCCCAGCACTAAACCAGCATCGAATCAACGATTGACGTATGCCATGTATAAAAAAGGTTCCAATCATTTTCAATACAGAATCGGTATCTCATGACAATCTTACTACACGCCCAGTCAGGATGACCGGGACCAATCCGAAGCCTACGACATATCGTAACTATCGCAACAGCAGGGCCAGGCTTCAGCGAGGTCGAAGGAACTCGAAGAAACCTAGCCTTGCAGTTGGGTGGATGAGATGACTGATCACATATAATGTCTACAGTTCTAGAGAACTGCATTGTAGCACGCTGCCGCTGAGCAAATTGCAATTTTAGAACGTGTAATCATTGTTTGAACTTGATTTATGGAGATGGATGACAGGCAGTGACACATCTTCTCCCAACAAACACGAGTTATTGACTCACGCTGGCTTAACGCTGGACCAGCATTTCAAAGAAAGAGAGCATACAAAAGTACAGTACATGTGTATAGTAAATGTAAATTGATATTTGTAAATAATAAAAGCCACGCAGAATTAAGTATTCTGTTTTGAATGCCGTACACTGTCGGCCCTGTACGTCATATTCTTTCTTAAAATTATTCTTAACGACTCGCAAATAACAGTCATCAAAAATATATTTTAAGAAGGATGCTTTTCACATGTCAGATTGACCCTAGAAATCAATTCTCTGTGACCGAACATTTCACCCGAAACATGTTGTTTTATTAAAATTATATACAATGTTCATCGCGAGCATCGATCGGATCAGCTGTCAAATATCTATCTATAATGGACTCTTTTTTGCAAATCTGGAGCACTTTCAAAATAGGAGAACTTTTTCAGAAATTATGGACATCCATGCTTGTTTTTAGCAATTTTGCTTGTAATTTATAAATTTTTAATAACAACTCTTACTTTATGTAAACAGAGATAGAACCGCACAGCAAAGCTGGTTTAAAATCTATAGATAACCTAGCTATTATCTATACATATTATTCTAACTCACATGATATTGAAAACATTTGCCAAGCTGAGGGTCAGAGCCAGACGGTTATACCAGAGCTTAACCCTCGAGAAATATCGACTTTTGCAAGATTTAAAATAAACTACATGTGATGACAGTCTATTGTTAATACAGAATATTCATACGAATCTTCAGTTATTCTAGTTCTCTTACCCGCTCACACTAAAGATTCAATATTGTGGGAAGACCGAGAGGTAGCGTGCTCGGCCTCAAAACACCAGAGCTCGAATTTCTAATCCTGTGTCTGGAGGGCAGTGTCATCTCATTCATCTCTCCATCCTCGGGAGGCTCTCCTGGCCCAGTTTAGTCTACATGTGCACAGAGGTGGCCTAAAACCCCATTCATTTTTCATTTATAGTGATTGCTGACCATAAAAATAGTGGTTGTCTATCAGATCTTGTGAGTCCACGTCAACAAACACTTGACCAGCGACTAGGTAAAAAAAATGAAATGAATCGCGCTTTAGGCCACATTTGTGCACATATAGACTAAGTCAAAGAGAAAGAGAACGAAATCCAATAGATTTGAAGATCCGAATGTACGAGGGGCGAAGCGTCAAGTATATTTAGGTATGCGAATCTATGTCGTATATTCTGATAATAAAGTTCTTTGTTCGACTTTAAATACACACATAAGGTACAATCCTAACAGACACGAGACGTTGATCAATGCTGGTTTATAGTTTGATCATTGCCTGCGACGCTGGCCATGTGCTTGTTGCTACAAACTGAAATGTCACTTGTTAGTTTGTCATGACCCAAACTATAAACGTTGTTTCACATAAGTATTTACAACATGTCGAACACTTTTGTTTAAATATGGCTGTATTTACATAGAATTCCAAAGTTGAGGGGCGTGTTGCTACATGTATTCAGCAATAACGTTAAACCGTTCACAAATGCTCTCAACAAACATAATATTTCGACACAATGCGATTGAACAGTGTTGGAACACAGTCTGCGACGCTCGCCCAACATCATTGTTTCACCGTCTTGTGTTTGTTCGGTTAAAATATTCTATGTTGGCTTATAGGCCCACAGTAGCATAAATATGCATTTATTAGAATATGCAGCCATTACTCCATGATCATGACAACCACGTGCTCAATGCTGCCGCCTAGCGATTTAATTATTGTCGGGACTCCGCAGCACATGGATGCATGACTATGTACACACGAATGTATGACGATGTACACACGGATGTATGACTTTGGACACACAGATGTATAACGATGTACACACGCATGTATGCCCTGTACACACGGATGTATGACGATGTACACACGGATCTACACAACGTGGATACCATCTATAGATGGCGACAGAAATATACTGTTTACATGGGTGCCCAATTTTGTTCATCAGCTTGGAAAAAAAGTGTTTCCCCCTGAAAAAATGGTATTATACCTGAATATCTAGCACATTTTATTTGGCATTAGTATAATCTGGAATTTATAAATAACGTTCTTATATGAGTAGAAGTGGTGTTTGCATAGCAATAATTGCAAATGTTGAGTCTCACATCAAAATAATATGAGTAATTGTTTATTTTTGCTCATCAATGTTTGATTGGCAATGTCAGGCCAGGAAAAAACAAGAATAAGAACATTGTGTAACTATAAACTAAGTATTTCATAAAGTGTATCACTTTTTACAAACACATACTACCGTAGTGCAATGACATAATTCAATCATTACACAACTATTAATCATGCATGAATACAAATTATCATGTATCATTGCATTAGCTATGGGATATGTCTAAATCTTTTTCATATAATTATTATTCTGATAATGCACGTGAATTAAAAAAATGCATAATAATTTTTCGTTGCACTTGTGAACATTAGTCATTTGCTTATTACCCTGGACTGCTATATTTTATTCATGTCGATGGTGATGGAAAACTTAAATTGTCAGATGATAAAAATGATGAGTTTATTTATGTAATGGACAAACCGCTTTTCACAGGTTTCTCCGTGTGAAATACGAATCCCGCTACAAAGCCAAAATGCAGTAACTTCTATACACTGCCAGCCGTTAGGCACTGCAATCCTGCATGGTAAATTTTGCAGATGGCCTGACGTCATATATGTCCTCCACTCTCATTTTCAACCTACTGTAGTAAGCTTGTGATTGGTCGTCTGTCCTGCTAAAAGTACTGTGATCGGCTGGTACACATCTCATGTAGGGGTTGGTGCATGCATACACCTATGTGGTGAGCTGTCGGCCTTTTGAGACGCACACGTTATCTGTGTCTGTCTGGTGCTCTGTGTATAACTGCTACTGCCTCTCGCCTTTGCGGGGCACCGCTTCAATCAAACTCATAAGATAACCAGAAACATGTTAGAGAGAGTATCTGCATGACAGGTCTACAGAGGGTGAGAAAACAAGTTTACCATGGAACTAAATCTAGTCCATTTTCATTGCCGTAAACCGATTTGTTATTCTTGTGACGAATATCTCTTGAGAAATTGGGGTCGATGATCTTGTTGTGATTGATTGATTATCTCTGGAGCGGATGGGTGGCCGGCGGCCGACACTTGAAAGGAGACAAAAATAACCCCAATTTCCGCCGCGCTTTTTTTCTGATCGGAGCAGACGCGGCGCGAAAAAAGTTATACAGTACTGTTCAAATCTATCCAGTTGGTGCATGACAATAGCTGTTTCATGCAAAACGAGACTTTAAAGCTGGTATATGACAATAGCTGTTCCCGGCAAAACAAGATTTTAAACCAATGTTGGTGTATTGCTGTGCCAGCTTCGCAGACAATGGGCCGACATTAAACCGACATTGTACCAACTTCTCGTGTTTACATGATTGTCTAACCCCCCCCCCCCCACCCCCCGGATCATGATTCCCGAATACAATGTATTGCTAAAAATATACTATATAACGGTCTACTTGAAGTAAGTTTTATTTATTCATTTATTTGCTGACACAATTTCCAGCTATATACAATACAAATTAATTAATCTATATAAAACAACACATATACGGTAAAAAGAACACATCTGTATATTGCTAAATATTGCCTATAATATTTCGTCGCCTCGGAGCTAAAGGATCCTATCTGACACTCGTTAGAGTGGCAGATAGGATCCTTTAGCTCCGAGGCGACGATTTGATGCGGTTGAAATAAATACTATTTTTGACATGATCCTACTCGTTCAATCACTCATTTCACATTTCACAATAACAAGTAATAAAACGAGTTTAACACGATTATAGTAGTGGCTAGTGGTGAAAGGGTCCTCGTCTAAAATGTGTAAAAATATACAGTTTTGAATTCCCCGAGGATTCCATATAATAGTCGTTCCGGCAAAGTTATCGTACAGACAATTTTGAAAAATAAATGTGTATAATAAGGCAGAAAAACCTCTCGTTAACGATCACTTGATTGTTTGACTCGCCACACTCGTGCACAAAGTTCCATTTGTAAGCGCCGCATACCGATTGATGACGGTATCAAAGCAGAGGAGGGGGTCGTATACCCAGAAAAAAACTACAATTACTTTTCAGATGAAAACAGCGCCAGGAAGGTAGGGTATGTTTTTCATTTCTACTGGGAACTTTGCAGGTGCCGTTGTCAAAACAGCAACAAATGTTACTAGTTATTTTGCTTATTTTAGCATTTACTTTTTAACGATAAGCGCTAAACATAACATAATGTGATAACGTAATATAATTATTTATTTGACATCTTCGCTACAGAAACTACATTCTGGTTTTCATGAGATCGCATAATAAATGAGATTGAAATATCCTTATTTTAACAGGCATAATGCAGTATAAGATCTCTCACGATGACTACTGGCAGCCAACAGCCGAATAGTTTACTCAGAACCAAATGGATACACTCCACATTTCGCCTGCCATTGCCAATCGGATTGACCATCCTTTGACTCGACGGAGCCCTTAATCTATTTTGTTGAGTCAGGGTTTCAGTTTCACGATTGATCACACATACGTTAAATAGGTAAAGCCCGTCTCCCCGTTCTCAATGAATACTTTAACACCATCTCAGACCGTCGTGGCCAGACGGTGTCAGACTGTCACGCTCGGCGATTGTCGTGTTTCTGTCTCGCATAATCTGTTTAGGGGGAATTTTACGCCCCGGCTTCGGCCGCCGAAAAAGTCGCGAGAACGTCGCGCCGGCGTGACGTTCTCGCGACGTCTTCTGCGGATATGGCACGGCGTATCAGGGATGTCTTCTGGATCCGCGCGGGATCCGCGGATGCTAATGAGCCTGTAATAAGCAAGCGGGAGGCAATCTCCCGCATGAAGGGGTCCGAGTCTGAGCACGTGGCCGACAGACACCCGGGATCGCGAGATTCCTGAAAATGTCCGACTCCCCAGCAATCCCCCTGTCCATGATTGTGATCCCTTCACGTTCCGGGGTCAACCCACGTCTGATTCAATTAGCAACTCGACTCCTGGTCTGATGGAAACAAATAGTGGGGAGTTTTCGCGTGAAGAACAAGAAAACAAAACGGCGAATTTACTAATCTGGACTACTAAATTGGTATATTAATTATTATAATTTCATTCCCGGTGTAGCAAAGTGTTTTTGACATTAATGTACTCGGTGTATCTTGGTCATAAAAAGTACTTAGAATCATCACAATTTTACAAAAAAAAGCGATGGGCGAATTTACTAACCCGGACTGAAAAAATGGTATAGGCCTAATTTTAAGACAACACCATTCCTTCCCGCGGTGTAGCAAAGTGTTGTTGACAAAAAGCGTACTCGTATGAATCTTGGTCATAATTGTTAGCATCATCACAACTTTACAACAACCGCAGTCATATCTCTGTTTATGCCTAAAAATAGCTAAATATTGTCTTGTTAAGTTGACAAATTATTTTACAGTTGTTCACTAATTTTGTTATTCAAAAATATCTAATTACATGTACGTAAATACGGTAATTTACTCACATTGAAAACAACTGTGATCTCATATCGAATAAAATCCGTAATTTATGGTGATTTTATCAAATCACTTCCTTAGCGTATCTCAATACTCACATCACGATATGTAGCCTTGTTCTATTGGTGGATGCCTTATAATGCTATATAATATGCATATTTCCTTTCACAATCCTATTAGAAAAACAAGCGATAATGCAGTTTATGCGATATTATATTATCATATCGACATGGAATAACAACTAGAAAGAGTTGTTCGGAGACGAACACAAAATCAGCCCTCCTCTACCGTCAGTTGACCATTTAAAGAAGATATAAATCAGAAAACGTTGTTAGGGTTGTCCTTATGTAACACATCATACCTGAAGTAGGCTTCCGCCGAAACGCGTTGTAATAAACACAAACCAAAAGATGTGATCTTGTTACTTATACTTTTTATCATGAAAGGATGATGAGCAAAATTGATACAAAATGGCTAGGATAAAATAGGTAATCAAATGGAGCGGAAAGAGCTAACTAACACATTTATGGTGATTTCAAATTGAAAAAAAAATCAGTCACCATGGTTTATACAAAAACTATTTTAGTGTTGTGAGGTCTAAAGGGTTAAGCAAGCGACAAGTTGATCACAACTGAGTAGCTGCAACATTAAGACTGAGAGAAATTGGTGGCAACTCAATTTGGCGTCACCGGTGAAACCCGCTGTGAAATAAATGACCTGCAGGGGGCACCACGTCCTTGACGACCGATATGCACTGCCTGCAAAGACCGCCATCAAATGTGGATCTGCACAGACACCCCAAAATTGAATAATCCCACATCTGATGCGGAAGCTATGACCCAATTAACACCGGATGATGGGCCATCGCTGTACTGATGGAGGCCGAACGTCGGAGACGTTCGGCCTCCATCAGAACAGCAATGCAAGCAGCTGTGTGACACAGCTATTTCGCGCAGAGGAATTGAGTTACATCTTGTCTTGAAATATGGAGTCCTGGTGTGAACAACCAAGGCCGACCTACTGTAAAAACTAAGAATTCTGCGTCAGTAAAACAAATTTATATCTTATATATACAAATGATGCGAATTTATTAATTCAATATTTTAATTGACACTTTTTCAGCTGCTCCTACCACAAATTTAAATTAATATTTTTCATATGGAAAATGACGTCTGAATGTTTCCAATTTGTATGTCTATAATGATTGTATAAGTGATATTAAGACGTCACGATGAAGTTTGTGAATATATTGCATGGGCTTTGTGTACCCCCCTCTCCTGCTTCTTCACCTTATCACTCTCTCGCTCAATCGGTCTCTCGCTCATCACCTCTCCTTTTAATTCTTTTGACCACTCACTCGCTCACTCCACATACATCCCACTCACACCGGGCACTCACTCGCACCACTTGCTCGCTCGCCTCACTCTCTTCATTCCCCTCACTTCACTCGCCTCACTCGCACCACTCCCCTCACTCACCTCACTCACCTCACTTGCACCACTCCCCTCACTCCCCTCACTCGCTCTAACTCGCCTCACTCCACTCACTCGCCTCACTTGCAGCAGTAACCTCACTCACACCACTCCCCTCACTCGCACCACTCGCACCACTCGCACCACTCCCCTCATTCCCACCACTCCCACCACTCCCACCACTCCCACCACTCCCACCACTCCCACCACTTCCACCACTCCCACCACTCCCACCACTCCCACCACTCCCACCACTCCCACCACTCCCACCACTCCCACCACTCCCACCACTCCCACCACTCCCACCACTCCCACCACTCCCACCACTCCCACCACTCCCACCACTCCCACCACTCCCACCACTCACTCACTCACTCACTCACTCACTCACTCACTCACTCACTCACTCACTCACTCACTCACTCACTCACTCACTCACTCACTCACTCACTCACTCACTCACTCACTCACTCACTCACTCACTCACTCACTCCCTTCCTCGCTCACCCACTCACTCACCCACTCACTCACTTTATCGCTTTATATAATGGGTAGATCATAATTACGTGTATGCCAGTATACATTTCAAAGAACGAAGAATAAACATAACACATAGATTTCTTACACACCTTATTTCTTTAGTCGTAATGCATTCAACCAAACATATCTATTGATTAGTCAATATCAAAGCAATAAATGTTACTGGCGCTGGTTTTATAATAACAGGCGCCATCAGGTCAACAGGTGCCATCAGAATTATTTTCACTTTAGACGCCCGGACACGTTTAGCGTTGTTTGTGGATGAAGGCGTCGAATGAAATGGCCATGGAGGAAAAATCATAAATCTTCATTTGACTCCGTTTGCGTGTTTTATAAAGACTGGGGGCATAATGAAGTAAACACATGAACGCAAGTGTAGATCTATTCTGATTAAAAGATTTGTCGGAACATATTCATGTTTCAATATATTATGGTAGAGTATTTTTTCTTAAATAACTGAATAAATACATATACATATCTAGTGTTAAACAAATTATAATGGTGCATCGAAGAAAGTGGTGATAAAGGGATCGACAATAATAGTTTTGAATTCACTACGTATCAATGGCAGAGCCGGATTAACGTATTTTTCAGGCCACGTTTGTGCAGGCACAGTTTAAACAGGGCCAGTAAAACCACCTGGGGATGATGATGTAACAACGAGATGACACACTGCTCTCAAGACACAAGATTCGAACCCCAAACCATTGTGGTATGAGATCGATTTTGCTACCACTGTGTCACAGATAGTTTTCAAAATAATACATTTTTTATAAATGTGCAGGGAAAATAACATTTGTTTCGAATTCTTCAACCGCCAAATTAGTCAATTGAAATTTTTATCTACCTGAAATTGTGTCTCGCTAACTCGATCCACAACGTCAATTGAGTGAAAATTATTAAGATTTGACAAAATGTAGGCTAACTATTTTCAAATTAATCTCGGCGGTTTGAAAGAAACAAAAAATGTCTCTTTCCCATCCACGTGTGAAAGTCAGTATTATGGGGAGCCTCTGTGACCGAGAGGTAGCGTGCTCGGCCTCAGACCGCCAGGGCACGAATTTCGAATCCTGTGTCTGGAATACAGTGTCATCTCAATCATCTCACCATCCTCAGGAGGTTCACCTGGCCCCCATTTTAGCCTATATGTGCACAAAGGTGGTCTAAAGCCCGATTAATTTCATTTCATTTCAAATTAAAAAGTGCAAATAACGAATATAATAGGGACAGATGTTAGGTTGCAGCCTGAATACAGAGAGATGGAAACGAAGCCTGAAATAGTTGGCGTGACAGTAGCGCTGGCCACTGCACGAGAAGGACCGAGTGGTAATATTGTTGTTAAGTTGCTAATAATTTGTAATCGTGTGCAACGCTTGTCCAGCATTAAATCAACATAGTGCCAACGTTCCGTGTAGACTACGCAAAATCCACACACGGGAATAATTACCCAAGAAATATTTAAATAGGTCGACACATTTGATGTCACAGTGTATAGCATAATATAATGATTATGAACAAGAATGTAAAGGTAAGTGTAAAACACAGGACTCGCGACACGCGATGCACGCACAATAAATCACTTTAGTTCATTTCAAATTGCATAAATACACAGCAGGGAAAATAAAATGGTTATATTTTCTTTGGTTACACGGAACATGTAAGCACACATAATATGTTGTAGCCGCAGTCAGCTGAAGGGTACAAGCAGGACGATTGACTGGGGTCCCCTAATGACCACAATATTGCTCAGAGGAGTCGTTGTGCGGGGAGAGAGTGCACCTCGCGGCCAGATTAATATTGAGCGAGGGCAGCAAAGTCAAGCGGTAGTTTTTCCGCGCGGTGCAAAACCGGTGGCCGTCTGGATTTAGCGATCGGGGACGCGCCGCCCTGACTTCGAGCAGCGAGATTCCCCCGGGATCCGGAGATGCAGAAATCAGGACGTGGATCAGATCCCCACAAGTGTCCGGCAGAGATCCTAGTAAAACGCAGTAGCTGTGCAAGGCCAAAAGGCAGTATCTGTTTACTTTACAACTAAGCAGATACTGCCTTTTGGCTTTGCAGAGCAGAGCTGATGTTCCCACGCAAATAGCGGTATTTTTTCCCTTTTAAAGTGGGCAGCTACTGCCGGTTCGATTCGCATTGCATCTGGATCTGTGGCTAGATAGAAATCTGCTGGGCTACAGTCTGTAACAAACCAGATCCATATTGACAACCCTGTCCATACCGCTCACTTCAATGCCATGTCGGTTTGATGTTGGGACACGTGTCCTAACATCAATCCAACATGTTTTGAATATATCGTGTTTTATGGAATAGCAGCGTAAAAACGTATCAGAACCTTGTTCAGACTGAATCATCGGTAAGCCTACCCCCCTCTCACGCGCGTCTGTAATTATGTTTTTTTCACGTATGAAACAAAAAAAAATAAAATGTTTGCTTTTCTTGTTATTGTTACCCATTGTCATTGCTATAATATTATATGTATCGCTAAATTGTGCTTTTATGTGAGGACCATTTTGCAGAGATGGGAGTCTGCGGATCGATTGTGTTGGTAATAAAAAATGTTGTTTTATTGTTTCTTTTGTTCACATAAAAGTACCTTCAAGGGAATCACGGAACCAGGGTTTTTTCCATAAATTGTATCCAGCAATGATCTGTTAATACTTCCACTCACAAACAATATACATATCACAATACCGGCAACCTAAAATGTCCCCTAGGCTATACAATTCCGTAAAATTGCACTTGGCCTATTCCAGGGAAATTTTGTAGACCCCTTTCCAGGGATGTCTATTTGAACAAGAGCCTATGTAGCAATAACCTTTATTATCGTGCATTAATCAGCCTCACGCTTCATTCAAATACAAAAATTCATATCTTCCCTCCAACTTTACAAGCCGAAGACAACTTTAAACTTCCAAAAGACATATTTAAAACAAGGGTAACCGTATGCGATTTCTACGTGGCAGAGTTGCAGAGTAGTAATAATGCTGATCTCGGCAACACAGTGTGATTATTTTTATAGTGACGTCTCATGTCGAGCTATATGGCCGAAGACTCGGACTAATTCACTTGTGGCACCAAAGATTTTATTTATTAAATGTCATGTCAGCTCTACAGGAATAGAGTTATTATTTTGGGAATCCTTTGTATGAATACAATCAAAACATATTATATAGGTTCCTCAATCAAAAACAAACAAAAAGGTGTCCATCTTTAATAATTATTTTATTCAATTAATTTTGTAACTTAAAAAATTATGACTCAATCCTTCAATCCGACCAACTGATCCACCTCTCATTTTAGTTACTGAATTCATTAATTTATGTCACTAACTTAAAGCAATCACTTAATTTACTTTCTCAATAATAACTCTCACAATTTACTCGCAGAAGTCAGTCGATCAATTGCCTCAATTATTTCACCTGAGCAATTCTTATCCTCAGCTCGTATAATTTTTCAGCTCAATTTCTCAATTCAAGCGCTCAATTCAACCGTTCAATTTAGTCTCTCGATTCAATCACTCGATTCAATCACTCGATTTAATAACTCGATTTAATCACTCGGACCAATCACTCACTCATTCGTCAAATTTCACTGGTAGATTCTAACCGAAAACCGCTGATAAAACCACCATGTCGCCGGGTCAGACTGGTTATCTTCTTTCCCTCTCTCGGAGATTCGGTCGATATCTCACATTGTGATTCCCTTAATCATTTATTTACCAGCTCTGTGTACATAGAAGCTAATGAGAGTTTATAGAAATGTGTCGGGAGTGGGATGAACGAGGCTCAGCTGCAAGCAGTCTGCAACGCAAAGGCAAACAGAGGTGACTGCTTACTTTTTAAGTAAGCAGTTACCGCTGTCTTCTTTCGCATTGCGTGCTGCACTCGGCGTGTGTGATGTACGAGAGTGTTACCCAGCATGCATCGCAATCCATGACCTCTCTGACCCATCGCGCCTGCGCGTGACCTGTCACCTCCCAGACAATTTCCGTCCCAGCAGGGTGCAATGAAATGGCTTCTCAGCCGACTGTGTCAACATTACGTCAGCTGCAGTAATCAAATTATTTCGTCAAAACCGTTGTACAGAAAATAAATCACAAGACTAGACATATAATATTTCACTAAAAACTAACTTTACTTTTGCTTTTTGCTGTACTTGCTTGATTTATTTTACGATGGAGATAACATGAGATTGAGTAACACATTGCTTTTTAAAAAAAATAAATGGACAAGAATCTTTTTTACCTCTATGATCAAACCAACTTTTAAAAAATGTTTTAACTATCAGGAATGGCACTTCCTATTTAGAATTCTGTGTTAGACAAATGCAAGAAAAAGTACGATCATTCACTGATGGTTTGGTCCAGCGTTTGGAAAAATCCCAGCAGTCACAACACATTTGTATAACATGTATACAACGGCGGCCCAGCATCGTCGACGGTGGTCCAACATTGTATAAATGCTATACAGATGTTCTGTGTTGTCTGGGAAGAGCTGTCCGGACTATAGTATAGGGCGTCTTCATCCTGCGTTGATCCCTGCAGAACGCGTCCTGTTGCACTATCCTTGGGGATCCCAGCTGACCGTCTGTACAGGCCATCCCGTGCTCAGTGTGTCCACATTCACCACCCCCCCCCCCCCCACGCCATTTATCCTGGTTTGCCTCTTATTGGCGAGATGGGACATAATCCCATAATGCCATTTCCCAATTATACTTGTCCCCAGTACGCCCCTTACCCCCCCCCCTACCCCGTTTCCAGGATGCCTTCCAGGACGCCTTCTAGGAGACGTGTAATGCGACTCTTCCACGGCCTCCCTTTCTCTAAGCAGGATGGTGCCGGGACGTTGGTGCAATGGCGATTTGGCGTCTAGAACGCCGGATCGGCATCGCACCAGCGTCCCGACATTCTCCCGTCCTCCCAATCTGCCGAACTTCACCGGGATCCACTGGGAAATCCCGACAGAGGGTAAATAAACCAGGTTTAGCATTTCTTACGCCAATAATCCCCCTTTATAAGAAGATTTTAGGGAACCTCTTTTGCCGGTTTACACATGTGGCTCCACTCGTCATATTCCCCCGTAACCGGCGGCTGATAGATGGAAAAAAGACCTGTTCTTAGTGTAATCCCGGCGCGGGAGTGTCGTGTCACAAATACGGGATGTGGGTATAGAGAGATACGACAGCCCAAGGGTGTAACCTCTTGCGTACTTCAGTCATAGTTTTAGTCTTTAACACTTCATTCAAGCAGGTATAATCGGAAGATTATCCAAAAAGTGTAGAAATTTCGACCCATGTTCTCCTAAAGTATTGGAAATAAGTGCATTTAAAAATATTAATAAATCAATCAAGATTTAAGTTTGAATAACAAATCAAAAAGCCCAATTGACGATTGATAGTTCTGGTGCCGCACCAGCACCTTGTAGATATGTCCATAAATTATGTTCACACATTTAGAATTTGCTTCCAATAATGATAAGCATGTACGGCGTTGGCCTACTTTGCTTACATTCCCGCAATCAGGTAATGTCAAACATTTCGAATATAAGTATTAAGCAAACCAGGAAACACGAGACGTTGATCCAATGCTGGTTTGATTTTGCGCCAGCGTTACAGAAGGTGGACCAACAGCAAGCCAATAATGGTTTCAAGTCTGGTGTTTTCAGTCATGGTCAATGTGGCTTATACCTGATGCGTCTTAGTTTACAAATTTCATCGAAACTTCTAGATTTGACCCTTTCAGTGCGGGTACCGTATTTATACGTCTGAATATAACGTCTAAATACGTCAGATTTAGATGTCTAAAGAAGGTCCCCGCACTGAAAGAATTGAAAAATGTACAATTTGTGTAGACCCATAACATTGGTATTCAAATGAAGCGGAAAGAGCTAACTATGATCTTTCAAATTGAAAAAAACCTTGGTCTCCATGGTTTATACGGAAATATTTCAGTGCTCTAAGGTTTAAAGGGTTAGAATAGTGATAATCCCCGTCGACATCAATAACCAGCCTCATCCATCGTGACAATCTCCATGGAGACACCTCAGGGTCAAACCCAGGTCACACTGGATTATAGATATTAACTCTAATACCATGCAGACCCGATCCCGCTCTCCCTGCCAAGACCCTCTTTTATTAACTGGTTCTCTTGGCCCAGTTTAGCCTGAAAGAGTAAATACCAGTTAAAATGTTGCTGTATTTTATATTATACCTTTTTATTATACCCAAAGTCAGATTAAAAGCGATCAACCAGGATCGCATGTCTCAGTCAATTCTCAACAAATATTTTCATGAGATTTTGCAAACATTATTTTTCTCAGGAAGCCCAATAGCCTTGTAAATTTCGTAAAATTATATAGCGTATTTCAAAACTATTTGACCTATTAAACTAATTCTAGAATTTTATTACATGTCAAATGGTGTAACTTTTAAAATATTTATTATCATTTTACAATTTGTTATCGCTGTTAGGATTTGAACAGAAAATGGCCTTTGCAAAATTTTAAGGAAATCGATGCAGAATTGACGGAGGAATCGGCAAAATTCATGCGACCCTGGTTAAATGTGACTTTAGGTAGAATATAAATAGAACATAGTATGTTTGAACATTTAAATTACGTTTCAGTACAATGTTTGCATTTAGTTTCATTGATCGTAAACAAACTGAACATACCACATGATAATTTGTGAGGAAATACGAATGGGCCTACTCTTACGTCAAGCACTGTACAATGTTGGTTTAATCTTGGGCAAGCGTCGAAACATTCAACATTATCCGGCATTAAACCAATATTGGTTCAATGTATCGTATTCGTTAAAATATAAGTTATTTTGACACCTAAAATGTAGTTTTACACCCCTTTAAGTTGTTTCTAGCCAGCCCGACACACAACTCCCATGGTGTGAACATGATCAATATACATGATATACATGTAGAAATTATAAAAAAATATCATTCAATCCATCTACGCATCGGACTTTCAGAAACAGCTATTTCAAATATCATAGAAGGGATATTCTGTATAACCTTGAGAGGTCAGGTTTAAGATCCCAATGGGAATTACCTTGTATGGATATGCGCACTACACCGTATTCATGTTTAGTGAGCGGTTTAAGGGTCAATATTGATGATGCACGATTTGTACTTTTAATATCAAGCTACCTCTCATTGTCGACCTCTTTTTCCTGTATGACCTCGAGATGTGAAGGTCAAGTTCACGGTGTGAATGACTTTGTGTGGGTGGGAGCCAGGCACCTGGAGCCCATCGCACAAAGAATCTTGAAACTAAGATCATCCTAACTTTCTCTTATTTGAATTAATAAAGATGATCTTAACTTTTCTAATCCAAACAAGAGAAAGTTATGCTAATCTTAATTTTAAGATTATTTGTGGGATGGGCCACAGTACTTTATTATTGATGATCCATGAGTTTTACTTTTAATATCAGGCTACCTTTCACATTTTACTTTGTTTTCGTGTATAACCTTGATAGGTGGGCTGACAATTACTGTAGGAATGTCTTTGCCACCCCCCCCCCCCTATTTTTTATTATGGCCAGATTAGGGCCCTTTTGGTCTATGTATTTCCTCTTGTCTATGTATTTGCTCACAAGAAATCGGCGGCGGCGCAAGACCACTGTAAAACAATATGTCCGATGGATAAATAATAATTTCAACCGAAAAAAACCTGCACCCCCCTAAAAAAAATGTCCCCAAAAACATGGCTAAACAATATGCATAGAAGGGAAGCATATTATGTCGTGAAAAGCCAATGGGCAGCAACTGGTTACTTTTTAAGTAAGAAGTTACTGCCTTTTGGCTTTCTGCTGAGCAGTATTGTGATAAACAGCGCTCAGCCCCACCTGGTGAATAAATAATGATGTGATCTTAATTCGCAAGGAGGAGACGGAAAAAAGGTTTTGATCAAATGAATCTATTAACCCATTAAAGCCAAACTTTTTAAAACAGAGCCTCCTAGTCGAAAATATAATACATTGCTACGATTGGACCATTATTACTATTCTAAATTTGAATTTAAAAAAAAATGTTTTTGAAAAGTGGTTTCTCGGACTGGCAAATTTTTTTGCCAGTGGGCTTTAGAGGGGTCAATGAAATGTGCTTATTGTGACCAGTAGTAGTATTAGTAAATCATTGTTTTACGTCACTTTTCGGCACAAATTGTTTTTTAAGTGACATTGTAATACGATAAAAACGTTGTAGTCAATTGATGAGATGAATGAGGTACAGATGATGATGTGAGGGTGGGGTGATAGGGCATGGTGGGTTATTGAGAGCGTTTTCCTTCGCTCGCCCAGTAAGGGGTTCTGGGCATGTCTAGGGTATCTACCCCCAGACATGCCCAGACTTGGGTTTCGCTGTGCAATTTAATGCTGAAACTCCGTGGCATTTCACGCAGCGATTAGATTATGGCCAGATACGAGGAGGCTGCAGCTTCCCTTGGATGATTGCTGTAGACTAGTGCTTCCGTACCATGCCGTATAGCATGTAACTGATGGAACAGATCTCTAATGACCCTCCCCGGATGGGGGCGACAAGTACAGCTACTAACAATCATCCCAGTACCCCTAGATATGGTGGATGAAGTGATCAACGCTGGTAATCACTCCCACGAGTAGTATCATACATAAATGTATTTTATTTCATACTCCAGACCCGCAAATATACGGTTTTACGTGGTACATGTATATTCAAAACTACAAGTTAAAACTGAGCCTTATTGGCTTCCCACGGATGAACTGCTTTGTGCCATGTTTACCAAAATAAGGTATCACGGTTTCGTCAATGCTGAAATCCTCAGCCACATCTGTCTGCTTGAAAACTCCAGTCAACTCTTCAAGTATCAGTCGAACCTTGTATTAGGCCTATCTGTCACCTAACAAATTAGTATTATCTCTAAAATAAAGATCACTTATGATAACATCAAACCTGTTCTGCCTCAGAGAATCAGAGACCAGAGAATTATGAATATCAGCTCATTCTGATCAATAAAGCCGGCTATATGGTGATCGGCTGTATCCAGACAGAAGCATGATGCCTAACAATGGTAGAGCCTCCATCTTATCTACACCGAGGCTTATTTCCTTTTGCTGAGAATATAGGTTGTACTCCCACTGCATGCTATCAACCAGATTGTGGGGGAACATTGAGAAAAATACGGTCCCAGGAGATTTAACATTCTCTTTCAATAAATCTTGTACATTTCATACACATCTTAATGACACCACCTACTTCCTCGCTTTCTGATCTGCTTTACAGTAGTTGGCTCATCCCTCGCAGCGTATTCAAACATGGAGATGATATAATTCATCATATATCATAAACATATCAATCAAAGACACCCGTAAATGCCCACTGGCAAATTTTCTTGCCAGTACCTACATCTTCAATTGCAATGTCTTCCTAGTATATGTCATCTAGCAGACAAACAATTATTATTAGAAAAGGATGAAGATGTGCTTAACATATCAGTATACTCAGGGATTTAGTACCAGACAGTCTACATAATAAACATAATGTATTTCGTTGCATCATTTTACAGAATGTTTTATTACTACTGACTATAATACCGTGTATTATCCCACTGGCAATTTTTTTTGCCATGTAAATTATTGATCTTTTTATGCACAGGTAGGAATCTTTTTCAGCATTACAATTACATGGTGAAAATCACCACACCTGACAGTTTCTTTATGAATATTGACTTACTTACTACAAGATATGTAATAAACTACTCATTGGTATTTTCCACGCAATGAAGTAGCATTCTGGAAGTACTATTTTCCGATAAACTTGAGCGTTGCTAAGCGTTGGTATCAACTATCAATCGCATAAAATGTAGTTAACCAAGACGACAAGTGAGTTTACAACGGGTTCAAGTCGTGTAGCTTTTTAAAATATTTTTTTTTATCGTGACGTCACACAAAAACGTCACGGGCAAAAAAACTTGCCAGTGGGCTTTAATGGGTTAATACATAATGTATTGCCATTGTGACTGTTTTAGAGAAACATTCCAAAGTATATTTTATTGGAAAGTTAATAATAATATACGAGATGGCTTCGGTGCAGCCAGGACTGTTAATATAAACATAAAATTATTATGGTCGATTTTCCAACTCATATTTGCGGCTACTGGTTAGACATTTTGATCACGAAATCCTCGTGCGAAATTGTAAAATCGGTTTAACACAGTGAAGGACAATCAAATCAAATCACTGTCAGTTTTGAACGTGAAATTATCAGACACAATGTGTGCAAGAACACAAATGTTTTGTACGCCTCCTGAAGGGAATGGCGTAAAACTCGATCAAGCCTGCAGCTTAGATTTAGCTACTTAAATCAGCAGGATGATATCGTGACAAAATCAAGGTCGTATAAATTATGGTGTTATTGCAGAAAAACTCGTCTAACCCACATAAGCTCTTTGTAGTAACAATACACCTCAAATCATACAAATCTGGCTAACCAGCTCAATAAATACTGTATATATTTTAGCAGAGTTTACAGAACGCTTCCATTTTGGTGAATATCCTGAACATTGCAAAATTACTCAGAATGGTAGGTATTATATTTGACTGTGATTAGAGTTCCTGTCAGCATGAATCACTAAGACAATCATATTGTCATATTAAGTGACAGTCCATTTAAAGGCCCTGTGAAGTGATTTCAGTTCATCAATATAATTAAAGTATATATCACAATAAACTATCTCATAACTTAGCAGATTATTTTAGTCTATTAATTATCAGTTATTTTCAAAAAAAAACTGAAAATGTGCACCATTCTAGGGCTGGGCGGTTCTCCCACCTCATGATTTCGCACACAAAAAAACGCCCATTATTGAACCTGAATAAACATTGAAACTGCATCGTGTATATGTTTCATGTTTCTTGTATTTATACAAGAGCTAAACTAGATTTCTATTTATTTCAATATGCTCGCATCGACAGGGTGAACAAGGGGCGAGTGAATGCTAGACGCTGGCCAGGAGCGGGCGCGGTGATGGCCATCAATTCTAGTGCTGCACATGCATTCGGGCAGCGCTGGACCGGCGTTCCGTGTTGACTTTGGTCAGTTTTATAAAATCATTCAATACATCATCAGCTACATGTACATGTACATGCATTATAACCAGCCAAGCATGGCTCCACCTTTTGACGTCACTGGGACTTTTGACGTCGTTCATGTAAAATGGTATGAAATATGAGTAGGTCTGGGGACTACATGGGTCCTTTAATTGCATGGTTATTGCAACTTTCGATTCTATAATGACTATACAATCGGATAATTATTGCTGACACTGACCTTACCATGGTTATATAATCTAACAACGTTTACAAAATAAGCTGGCTGGTGCAGCCAGTATGGTAATGCCCCTCGTTTTAGTAGGTCAACTACTCGATACTTGTAAAATCAGTACACATTTACTTATACCTGTGTCTTATCGAAACTTTTCTGAAAAAAGTCTGCGTCTGTTGCTGTACATGCACTACTTAATTATCTTTCGTGATGATGACTTTGCTCTGACCTTAACCAGGGGTCTGGCCGGACGATTGATTGCCAACTGGTGGATTCGTAGTCTTTTCGACTGCAAGGCTTGACAGGTCTCGGTCTGCGACCTCGGGAGCAGCGACCCTTGCGTGGGAAGATGAGTACGAAGCGCCAGCTAGAAACTCATTTGAGTAACCCTGATCCTTGACACAAGATATTGAATATAAATATTCTTTTCGCGAGCCTCATTAAAAAGTAAAATCATTCACACCCCCATTCAAATGTGCGTCTTCATGCCACGACATTTAGATTAAAACGTATAAATATGAATATAAAATTATTCTTTATTTCTGATGATATGTGTTAGAATTTCTTTCATAATGAGCGTTGCTAAGCGTTGGTATCAACTATCAATCGCATAAAATGTAGTTAACCAAGACGACAAGTGAGTTTACAACGGGTTCAAGTCGTGTAGCTTTTTAAAATATTTTTTTTTATCGTGACGTCACACAAAAACGTCACGGGCAAAAAAACTTGCCAGTGGGCTTTAATGGGTTAATACATAATGTATTGCCATTGTGACTGTTTTAGAGAAACATTCCAAAGTATATTTTATTGGAAAGTCAATAATAATATACGAGATGGCTTCGGTGCAGCCAGGACTGTTAATATAAACATAAAATTATTATGGTCGATTTTCCAACTCATATTTGCGGCTACTGGTTAGACATTTTGATCACGAAATCCTCGTGCGAAATTGTAAAATCGGTTTAACACAGTGAAGGACAATCAAATCAAATCACTGTCAGTTTTGAACGTGAAATTATCAGACACAATGTGTGCAAGAACACAAATGTTTTGTACGCCTCCTGAAGGGAATGGCGTAAAACTCGATCAAGCCTGCAGCTTAGATTTAGCTACTTAAATCAGCAGGATGATATCGTGACAAAATCAAGGTCGTATAAATTATGGTGTTATTGCAGAAAAACTCGTCTAACCCACATAAGCTCTTTGTAGTAGCAATACACCTCAAATCATACAAATCTGGCTAACCAGCTCAATAAATACTGTATATATTTTAGCAGAGTTTACAGAACGCTTCCATTTTGGTGAATATCCTGAACATTGCAAAATTACTCAGAATGGTAGGTATTATATTTGACTGTGATTAGAGTTCCTGTCAGCATGAATCACTAAGACAATCATATTGTCATATTAAGTGACAGTCCATTTAAAGGCCCTGTGAAGTGATTTCAGTTCATCAATATAATTAAAGTATATATCACAATAAACTATCTCATAACTTAGCAGATTATTTTAGTCTATTAATTATCAGTTATTTTCAAAAAAAAACTGAAAATGTGCACCATTCTTGGGCTGGGCGGTTCTCCCACCTCATGATTTCGCACACAAAAAAACGCCCATTATTGAACCTGAATAAACATTGAAACTGCATCGTGTATATGTTTCATGTTTCTTGTATTTATACAAGAGCTAAACTAGATTTCTATTTATTTCAATATGCTCGCATCGACAGGGTGAACAAGGGGCGAGTGAATGCTAGACGCTGGCCAGGAGCGGGCGCGGTGATGGCCATCAATTCTAGTGCTGCACATGCATTCGGGCAGCGTTGGACCGGCGTTCCGTGTTGACTTTGGTCAGTTTTATAAAATCATACAATACATCATCAGCTACATGTACATGTACATGCATTATAACCAGCCAAGCATGGCTCCACCTTTTGACGTCACTGGGACTTTTGACGTCGTTCATGTAAAATAGTATGAAATATGAGTAGGTCTGGGGACTACATGGGTCCTTTAATTGCATGGTTATTGCAACTTTCGATTCTATAATGACTATACAATCGGATAATTATTGCTGACACTGACCTTACCATGGTTATATAATCTAACAACGTTTACAAAATAAGCTGGCTGGTGCAGCCAGTATGGTAATGCCCCTCGTTTTAGTAGGTCAACTACTCGATACTTGTAAAATCAGTACACATTTACTTATACCTGTGTCTTATCGAAACTTTTCTGAAAAAAGTCTGCGTCTGTTGCTGTACATGCACTACTTAATTATCTTTCGTGATGATGACTTTGCTCTGACCTTAACCAGGGGTCTGGCCGGACGATTGATTGCCAACTGGTGGATTCGTAGTCTTCTCGACTGCAAGGCTTGACACGTCTCGGTCTGCGACCTCGGGAGCAGCGACCCTTGCGTGGGAAGATGAGTACGAAGCGCCAGCTAGAAACTCATTTGAGTAACCCTGATCCTTGACACAAGATATTGAATATAAATATTCTTTTCGCGAGCCTCATTAAAAAGTAAAATCATTCACACCCCCATTCAAATGTGCGTCTTCATGCCACGACATTTAGATTAAAACGTATAAATATGAATATAAAATTATTCTTTATTTCTGATGATATGTGTTAGAATTTATTTCATAATGCTAATAAATCGATGTATTTTTTATGTGAATTACCAGAGTATTTGCTCTGATTGTGATCTAAGTGATTTTGAAAAAAACAAATTAATCTTACTTATCAACCACATTTTTCGCCTCGAGGCTTGAACGAAAAAGGTGAGTCTTAAAATAGACTCTAAAATAAGGGGGTTAATTTGCGGTAATAGAGCACGCTGGTTATTCCACCGCAGATCCCGCAAATCCCGTATAATATGACGGCCAGATAAACCGCGGCTATTATGGAACCAGCTATGATTCCTTCCTGGATGTCTGGGTGGCTTTTACAGCTTCTCTTTCATAATGTATTTATACAAAGCCTGTCTGCGGCCGGTTACCAGGTATCAGATGTCATGGCGACCGGTCACCTGCGAGTCGCTGGCTGACGAGTGACTGGCTTGTCCACCTGATGGTGCAGTCTGCGTCTTTTCCGGTTTGTGATTTGTCCCCTCGGGAACAAGGTACGGCTACGTCTCGTCGCTCAGCTCAAATAGACGTTTCTGTCACTTTTTCAAGTTGAAGGTCACACACTGTACGTTCCGATTGATGAATACAAAATAATCGACGGACAACTGTAGCTATTGTTAGAGAAAATATTCGTTGGTGTGTCATTATAATGTGATCGCCTAGTCACAATTAGAGAGGAGAAACAAGAACATTTATGATCCAAGTAGATTCAGTGGGCTTCGCACCTGGGAAGGCTGCATGACTGACGAGGCAGTCAGGCGATCTACCAATGCGCCACGCCCCCTCTCTATTGTTCTACGAAAGTGGAGCGCACAGTGCTTCGCCACCCTTACCGTTGATACACTGGTTTCGACAAGGCCGCCGTTTATATGATCGCTCGCCTAGTCACGTTGGGAAGGGAACTATTTATCTAAAATGCATTTATATTGCCTTTCTCTTTCTCAGTATTGATAGCAGTATCGTTAGCTATACGGTGACGATGTTAGCGGGTCAACAAGTTACATAAGTAAACCTAATAATTGTGTAGTCTTGCAATAGCATCAATATTCACAAAAAGCTACATTTTAATATTTTATCTGCCTGAAGTTGTGGGTCGCGCGTCAAGTGGTAAAAATACTTACACTATGTACAAAACATATACCGTCCCCTTGGATATGAAAGGGTGTATCTGCCACTTTTGGCAGATACACCCTTTCCTATCCAAGGGGACGATTTATGGTTAGATTCAAATTAGATTAAAATATATGCTAATCCAGCTTATTTAATGTTCATTTTTCGATCACATTTTCTTGTGTGAAGGGTCACATTTTCTTGTTTGAAGGATCGTACGTTTAATAAAACCACTTCTACGAACTGCTCTGCTTATAATATTGTCTATATGATTGTTGGCAGTCAACAAATAAACGTATTACGCAAATTACGGAATACGCAAAAAATAATGAAGCAAACCATCTATGTCCTGACATCAGTAGGAACACGTCCGGATATATTGTTAAGCTCTCCTGACACTTAGAACCAGAACATCTTACCCCTTACAACGTTGAATTATTTTTGTATTAACTATGGAGACCAAAGGTTTTTTTTAATTTGTACTCATCATAAACGTCTTAGTTAGCTCTTTCCGCTTTGTTTGAATAAATATGTCATGTGTCTACGGTCATTATAAATATTGCTTACTCTTACAGTGCGGGGATCGACTTTAGTCGTCAGAATCTGACGTCTACGGACGTCAGATTTTGACGTCTAAAGTCGATCCCCTCTCTGTAAGAATTAATTAAGTGTGAAAGAAAAACTACTTGTGGCGTGACATCGGCATAAAACATGGACTTTGTATTGAGCTGGATCTATTGTTGAGCCCTGCCGACCAGAACCAGAGCTTAATATAAGCAGCATTGGCTCCACACACACCACATGTGTGGTAAGAGATGGACATACGTAAAAAATCCGAGAGGTGGCATTATATAAAACGTCAACATGTTAAAATACACACACATCTACGTTAACTTGTTAATCATAGTGATCATGTTCGCGCCTATGTGTATATTTGAATTGTTCATAATTATACTTTTCTTTCATTATTGTAATGTAATAAAATGATTCATTAAAAAAAATTATTCATTAAAAATATATAAAGATTGAACAAAACAATTGCGCTGGCTTGAATTTCGGTCATATTTTTTTTCAGAATAGCATCGTCAATATCAAGTCTAGATTTAAAGTTGCTGCTGTTAAAATTTAAACAGCATAATAGTAATTTGCAGTTTGACAGCACTGTGGCCTTGAAGAAGATCTGCCTGTAAAGCCTGGTTAGACGCAGCACCGAATCAACCTCGACAGCTTCTCATTGCGGTCTGTCTCTCAACGCCGATACCCTTTCAGCAAACACAAATATTGAACGAATGCTGATTTAATGTTGTGCCAGCATCTACGACGCTGGCGCAACATTAAACCAGCATTTGCTTCACATATTCAAGTTATCTCCACCGACCTATTGATCAGTCCCGCTGTCGTCTGCGTGACGCTGGGCTGGCAGGCCAATTCATTTGCCCAAGATGGTGTCAATTAATCTTAACGGGGAGTCAAGATACTCTCTCCCCTTTCATTTATTTCAAAACCTCCAATTGCCGCGAAGTCGTCATTTTAAATGCCGTAGATCTTTAATCCCTTTCGATTATTTGAAATGCAGAGATGTGCAAAACGGGATTTGTTACGAATAGGTGTCATTTCGAATAGTTGATGTGTATAATTATAGGCTAGGTTAGCGTCGCAGATGCACATGGTGATCGAGGTTTGTATGCGCATTGGGCTCAACCACCTTCAACTATCAAGACAAAAGCTGCGGTTTGCGTGGGTTTAGCCTTGTATGGAGAAGATCCCAGCAAACACGAGACATTGATCTAATCATCTAATGTTCTTTCAATGCTAAACCATTATTTATGACGCTGGTTGGGGCTCAACGTGAGCTATCAGTTCTGTGCGTTTGTCAAGCATATATTAACAAAGATTATGTTTATCACCACTGCCAAACATGTCTACATATGTCCGAACATAACCAAACATGTACATCCTTGTCTGTATCCATACAGATCTTTTTGAATAAATTACCGTTTTACTGGTGCATTTTATCACCATCAATATTATTGTCAGCGTTGACATGATCGAGGTCTCCTGGCTGCATATAATACAATCCTCAGCGTGAAGGAATTCTGAAAATAGATCATCAGAAATTCATCCACATCGTAGCCTACCTAAGGTTGCAGTCAGAAAGCTAAGTTGTCCTTTTGTTTAATCACAGGACTGATTTATCTGATCAAGGACACCACCTAATGTCCTTGACTTCTATTGTACTATTTCAATGTGTTCACTTCTCTGGACTAAAGTTAGGAGCACTTAATATTTGCTGAGGCGCAGGAGCGCGGGAGGAGGGGCATGCTGAAGAGCTGCTCTGGTGGTCACATTGGACAACTATTCGTTCATTTTCATTAGTCTGCATCTTAATGGTCAGTGATAATTATACTTTTTTGTTGAGCTCCAGAACCTTTGTGATTTTGCGAAAACAATGAAACTTACATCCAGATTTTCAAACGAAACATGATAAAAATATTAATTTTATGATTATGATTAAAATTAGTTGGATTTGCCCACTACATGACCCCAAAACTCAGCTGCAAGTGAGATAAATAGAATGTGGTTTTAGGCCTCCTTTGTGCACATATAGGCTTAACTGGGCCAAGAGAACCTCCTGGCGATGGTAAGATGTATGAGATGTATGACAAATGATTCGAAGTTCGAGCCCTGGCAGTCTGAGGCCGAGCACACAATCTCTCGTTCACAGATTCTCCCCACAATATTGTATCTTCACGAGTGAGCGGCGAAGAAACTTTTTTTTAAACCTGAAGGCCAGAGTTGGGCTCGAACCCTCGATCTCCGACTTTCCAGACAGGCAGCTTTAACCACTGCACCATAGGCCCCCGCCCTAACTCTGCTGCGGGGAGGTTGAATGTGCATGTCCGATACATTTCCAGATACTAAACAATGTAGGCAGATCAACGTGATAATGCAACGTATTTAAACATGATTGTATTAGATGACACTAGATGAATTGTCAAAAGTTCAAAACAGAGAGGCGATTTGCAAGGAATAGGCCTACTCGATCAATGCTTACAATTATCTACTGAGGGCAATAGTTGGAAACTGGCGTGACGCTGCAATTATTGTTTCTGTGGTACACATATCAATATCAATTGAAAATAAAACTGTGAATATTTAATCTATAACTATATCACCACTATATGTAAATATATTGCATGGATCATCTCAATAGTATCAATCGGTCTTCAGAAGAATTCAACTAAGAGGCTCAGATACAAGGATTAGAATACAAACCCAGATCCGGGTTGTGGACAGAGCTGCCAATCAGTAAATAGATCACCATGCAAACACAAGACGTTGAACCAATGTTGATTTAGTATTGGGCCAGCGTCGCAGACGCTGGACCAACAATAAACCATCACTGGGTCAAAGTCTTGTGTTTCCTGGCATCTAGGAGCCACAGTGCACATCAGTCGGACCCCACAAAATCATAGAATGGATGAATGGTTGGAGTTTTAGATCACATTTGTGCACACACAAGATGAACTGGTCCAGGAGAACCTCCTGAGGATGGTGAGATGAATGAGATGACACTGCCCTTCAGACACAGGATTCTAAATTCGATCCCTGTCGGTCTGAGGCCTAGCACGCTACCTCTCGGCCACGGAGGCTCACCACAATATAGGATGTGTCCGACTTTTCCAGATATTTTCAAAATGTCGTTTAATCGGACTATTCGGGACAAGTCACGATAACATGTTTGTCTCACCTAATCACAATACACATTAACCGTCTCAGCGCTGGGATTGTCCTTAGTCTAATCTGACGTCTATAAACACGATAGACGCTAGCCCCAGTGGCTGAAACCACAGCCACAGATTGACCGCGTACAAAATCGTGGGACATTTCTTTGGACTGTCATATCTGAATATATATCGGGGAATAATCAGGTCAAATTTTTTTAGAATCAGTAACATTTCAGTTCCATGCCCGCATGCTCAGCTCAGAGGTCGCACAGTCATTAAAAAATCATGGACATTTTTTGGACCTTGGGGTCGAGATCGCTCTCAGTCACCGCCATGTTGATTTTTTTCGGGTAAAACAAATACATCAATCCACGGCATCGGAGAGGATGACACGGCTAGATAGACGTCAGATTCTAACGTCTGAAGACAGTCTCCGCAATGGAAGAATTAATATATTTATAATAGCCACATACCCATAACATAGGTATTCAACTGAAGCGGAGCGAGTTACAAAGACATTGATGATGATTTAAATTTAAAAAAAGATCTATGTGATCGTATTTCAGCGCTTTAGCACTTACTTTAGTCGTCAGAATCTGACGTCTGTAGACGTCGATCCCCGCACTGTAAGAGTATTTTCTTCTACTGGCCTTAACCCCATAACATAGTTATTCAAATGAATCAAAAAGAGCTAACTAAGACATTTATGATGATTTCAGATTGATTAAAACCCTTTGGCCTCCATTATTTATACAAAATTAATTCAGCGTTGTAAGGATTAAAAGTCAAAAGTACATCGGGACATTAGGGACAATGTGTGGCCATGCCTTGTCAGGCCATCGGATGATATAACACGGGATAGCTCGGTATTTAAATGCTTCAAAACCTGTATTTCTAGATCCATTACTGTGAGTCTCCGAATATAGAAACTGGTGACTTGACATTTCTAAAAGGAACATCCCTGGATAAAGTACTGATTGTACCCGGCGCGAGGGATAAAACCACAAGGATCGCTATATATAAATCATCGGCAACCTTCATAATATGTCACCTACCTGACTACTTGACAGGCACAAGAAAACGTGACTATGTGTAGGAATATTGTTTTACATCGCTTTTAGACTTCATCAAGGTAATATTACGACAGAAGGAAGCCCGAAGTCGGAAGCTACCAGGCACACTCCAGGCAAAGGCCTCTGAAAAGTTTGCAACACTGTATAATGATAATATGCACAAACTTCCGGCCCGACCGGGATTCAAACCCGATACTGCTTCAATTTCAATCCTTGCAATAGCGAAAAGCGTCAACTGCTTTCTTTTCAAGTGAGCAGCTACTGCCTTTTGCAGAACAGTATACGTGTATGTATGGAGTTGTAAACATAATGTTAAGGTTAGTTGCAACTTTAACATCAAGATGAACACGTCAGTATTGGAACCCCAAATCGCAATACAGAGTCCTTATTTTCGTACAGGTTGCGATCTATCGTAGGCTTCGGATTGATCAAGATGGTCTTCTCGACCAATCCGAAGCCTACGATATATCGTAACTTGTACGAGAATATGGGCCAGGGTAATATTGTATTGATTCATGCACCTTGGCCCATTTTAATCTGCTTGGCACAAACATGTGACCCATCTGGAAAATCTAACGCATCTCGCTTTTCTCAAAAAATATACATACATAATATAAAAACATCTGTTGTTAAAGTATACGTTATTTTAAAAATTTACACTGTAGTGATAAGTGTATTTATATGTACACATAAGATAAAGGGAGCAAAAACAGGTTCAAGATACGCATCCATCTATTTTCACTTCTCTCACATGTCCTTATCGTCGTTGCAAATGCGCCAGACATGTATGACAACATCGCAGGATTTGTCGAGGTATGGAACATGGTGTGGCACTTTCGTCCTGAGGCAGACCATCTGCAAATGCCATGCAGACTGTGGTCGCTTCGCAAACGAAATACAGTGCAACGCTGGCACAATGTGGCACAGCGACCGGGATTCAGTTTTGTGAGTGTCCGGTTAGCTGCCGAGCCGGTGGTCAGCTGACGGAGATGAATGCTGACCAGTAATTTCTGGTGACGCTGGACATTAGGTGAGTGGCTGCAGAGGGCAGAGACCCCTCCATTACCAGCTCCCCGTCTACCCTCCCCCCCCCCCCCCCCCGGGAACACGAGACGTGGAACCAATGTTGTTTTAATGTTGCCCAACATTGAAAGAGCATTGTTTCGAGATCGGTTGTTTGCCTGGCGGACTCCATCACCTCAGTGGTGACAACGTCCATGGACAATGTAACAGGTGCTTGTACATGTAGCTCAGTGGTTGGAGTGATCGCATATGATGCGCGATGTCAGGGTTTTTAAATTGTGTTCGTGATAAATTGTATTTCTAGAACTGTCGCTCTTACGTAGGATGATCCATGTCTGTCGTGGCTCGGTGATCGAGTTAATGGCGGACTAACTCACTCACTGCTCGCCCACTCGCCCACTCGCCCACCCGCCCACTCGCCCACTCGCCCACTCGCCCACTCGCCCACTCGCCCACTCGCCCACCCGCCCACCCGCCCACCCGCCCACTCGCCCACTCGCCCACTCGCCCACTCGCCCACTCGCCCACTCGCCCACTCGCCCACTCGCCCACTCGCCCACTCGCCCACTCGCCCACTCACCCACTCGCCCACTCACCCACTCACCCACTCACCCACTCGCCCACTCGCCCACTCGCCCACTCGCCCACTCGCCCACTCACCCACTCACCCACTCACCCACTCACCCACTCACCCACTCACCCACTCACCCACTCATCCACTCATCCACTCATCCACTCATCCACTCACTCACTCACTCACTCACTCACTCACTCACTCACTCACTCACTCACTCACTCACTCACTCACTCACTCACTCACTCACTCACTCACTCACTCACTCACTCACTCACTCACTCACTCACTCACTCACTCATTTAATCATAAATCAAATGAACAGATTACCGCTTTTTATGTCGTATATCTCGTCTAACCTAAAATTATATATACATTAACTTCACACAATTTTTTGGTGAAGAATACCACATCGTCTGTCCTGTTTGAAATGTGACTCTTTTAGCTAGAACTTCACTGATTTACTGACTTACCATGCTTACATACCAAGTTAAACAAATTGCATCACGCATGTAAAAATACCGTCTGTTTTCATGACTGGCTTTTAATACTAGCCATATCACGACACACCGCTCGTCCAAATTGTAAGTAACTGGATTATGCCAAGCTAAACAAAATCCTTTCATAGAAAATGTATCTTTGTGGCCTTTGGCGAAATTGGCATTTTCGGCGTCGAGATCATATGACATGGCGATGGCGAAAGAGAAACAAATCCATCTGTCGTCATCAGTGTGACCAGTGTCCAGTTCTGATTTTAATCCTATTCATGTATCCTTTGTATGTGCAGGTAATCATATTTAAGGCCAACTCTAGAGAAAAGGAAAGTCGAATGCGCCAGCCAACATTGTTAAAATATAGCAAACTTCTATGTGGTATCGGAATGAATGAATGGGATTTTAGGCCACTGGTGTGCACATATAGGTTGAACTGGGCGAGGAGAACCTTCAGACACAGAATTCGAAATCTGATCCCTGGAGGTTCGAGGCCGAGCACGCTACCTCTCCGTCACGTAGGCTCCCCACAATAATACACTTTTATGAGAGAGCTGGTAAGAAACATGTGTTTCTTTGAAACCTGAATGCCAGCAGACAGGCAGGCAGCTTACTGCACTAGGGACCAGGGTGTAGGAAAATTTTGCTAAACATCAGAAATAAGGGTGTTTATTGCTTGTGTTATATTGTGGATACAATGAAGTCATGAAATGTATTTCAAGATTCTCGGAGGTGAATCATTTACCTAGTGTTCATCATTATCACTCATTACAAACATGCGGACTACCTGCTGTAAAATATGTCATTTATCAAAATGTACTTTCGATTAGTGCGTTCAAAACTTTCTGGAAACAGTGTCATAGAAGACATATTTCCTATGGCTCATTCATTCATTTTTTTACAATTTGGTGGGAATGCAGAGTCTGATCAACCTTGTGATGCCTGTATCTTCTGTCTTCCACATCGCCACCCCCTGTTTTTCTCACACGCATCCCATTGGGCACACTACTTTGTTGCGACGTTGAATCAACGTCATTAAAGTTGATTCACCGTCGCAACAACGTCGTGTGTCTGGTGGGAGATGTGTTAGCAGTCGGGGCACATTTCTTTGGCAACAGCTCTCTTCTTTTCCAATTTGTACAAAGAGGTGGCTGTATTGATGATGGGATCAACGGTGCCCGGGAGCCTCTGACTGTGACATCGCAGTGTCTCGCCTGGTGGTGCAGCAACACTTCGCATAGCTGTGCTTGGATGAGGCAGAGACTTCAAGAGGCGGCCGAGTGGCGGGCGGCCGCCTCTTGCCCGATGTCTTCTGCGGCTGCGGCCTGCAAGCGGCTGCAGCGCCCTGTCCCGCTGATCTAATTTAGTCGCCAGGACTTGTGGCGGACCGCGGGTGACAGAACGGTCATTGGCGGGCCTGCTTGGTATTCCGGCAGCACCTGGACGCCCATCGTGGGGACGCTCCCAAGCTTCTTGGCAATCGCGGGGGCTAATCCTTGGAAATTAGCTGCATTAAACCTTTCAAATAATGTGGCCACGAGAACAGTGAACCCCCGCCCGGGTCACTGCCGGTCGCGGCCAAATGTGCCCGTTTAGGTGGGTGCGCAGCGTCGCTTCTTGTTAACCCGGGCATCTTAACGTTACATAAAGACGCAGAAGCCCAAGTGGGAGAGAGCCGGGGGAATTTGATGTGTCAACTGGCACAACAAACACCAAGCTCTGACACAGCCTTCACAAGACGTGTGCCAACGACTTAGATGGTCAGCCAGCTTTGGGTGGATAGATTATTAGTGTGTGGTATGAGTGATGCTATACTTTATTAGTGATCCATCTGCAGCCAGAAGCTGTGCGACAAAGTCATAATATAAGCAATGCAGAAGAACCGTGCAAATGTAACGACCGCTAATGTAGACACGGTAAAGGTAACAGAGTTCAACAAGTCTACCCACCAAACTGCACAATACTACTGTGGCTCATACACGTCCATTTTTGTTCCAGAGAAACTGCATGTTATTATGCATGGCGTTATAACGCCTTAAAACACACCACTACATTATTTGATTTGTCCGACCACTACATTCTAAGCCGGAAATGGGGAGTTATTGTTAACCTAGTACAGACCAATTATTATGGTAGGCCTATGGTGCTATAATCAGTCAGGTGTGACCAAGCTGTTGATTATGATGGATCCTCATTATGATCGGATGTGTTTTAAGTCAATTAAAACCCTCGGAGCTCTACATACTTAGATGTTGAAAAGGTTTCGGTTTTCGGTCTCGCCCTTTTCCACAGCTAAGAATGTAGAGCTCCTCGTGCTTTATCATATACATAATAACACGGGGTTTCTCTGGAACAAAAATTGGCGGGTATGAGCCATCGTACAATGCGATCTGTTAGAGATTTTAAAATTGGTTACTGTGATAAACATAGGGTACGTGGCATCGAGTCCTGCAATGGCAAAGGGCAGTATCTGCTTACTTGTAAAGCAGATAATGCCTTTGTGCTTTGCATGCACAGAAAATTTGGCCTAAGTATGGTATTTATTTATTTATTTATTTGCCATCAACACCAAAAAAATATTACAATTTATATGTCTCACATAATCATAAAAAATAGTAAAAAACGTTCGTTTTGCTAAAAAAATTATGGCTGGGCCACCAGAAACAGACATACATTACATGTACCGTATTATCCATATAACTCTGGTAGTCCACAATGTATATAATAATTCAATAAAATAAAACAATAATCATAATAATAAAATAAACAATAAAATGTGCTTAATTACAAGTTACCAGGCAAAAAATGGCCGGTTACCCATACACGTGTAACATTTGCATGTCCCCGACCAATAACTCTTATTATTACAATCGAAATCACATAATAAATTATTATTATATTATATTTTATGGATATATATATATATTATTATTATATGGAGATGGCATACCAGGAAAGAAGCACAGATCACGTCGGTTTATATGTCAGTTAACAAGTGATACAAGTGATAACAAGGTACATTGTAATTCCATATAGTGTCAAAATGTCAATTGAAAACACAGGCGTGCAAATGCCTTCTAGTTAGCATGGTCAGAGTGTATAAAGCTCGTCTCAAGCGAATAATAATTACTGTGGAAGCAGTAGTGTGGAGGTTTCTAGGTCTCTAGATAAATATAGGCCTATTCGTGTATAGAATAGAGCCTAGCATACTTTGTCCGAAATATAAAAGAATATAAAAGTTTAAATTAATTTTAAAACACACCACTACATTATTTTCTTTGTCCGACTACTACATTCTAAGTCAGGAATGGAGAGTTATTATGGTATGCCTATGGTATTATAATCAGTCAGGCGCGACCAAACTGTTAATTATGAGGGATTTTCATTATGATCGGATGTGTTTTAAGTCGGTTAAAACCCTCGGAGCTCTACATTCTGTGGAAAAGGCCTTCGGCGTCGGCCTTTTCACCAGCTAAGAATGTAGAGTTCATCGGGCTTTATCCTATACATAGAATAGAGCCTACCATACTTTGTCCGAAAACCACCAGAATATAAAAGTTTAACTTTATTTTACAGGTATAGTGTATTTGTAAAGCAGCTATAAGGAGTGGGGTGCAGTGACATTTAGACTTCTGCCAAACACCTACTTTTGTTCATGGTTCTCAAAAAGTAAAACATTGGCAAGTGAATCAATACCTAATTATATCGATTTTAACGTTCAAATACAAAAATGTTTTCATCTATAACACTATTCGATCACAAAATATAATCCGCCAACTGTTATGCACCAGGCAAGTTTAGACTTCTTGACAAGCACGACTAAAGCAGGTGGTGGGTTGGAGGCCTATAACTTTAAGTCCACCAGAAATAGGATACTGAGAATTTTTGCAAGGTGAAAACAGGTTAACTCATCAAGTAAACAGTGTCCATAGATACATTAAGACAATATTGGGTTAATGTATCGTGTTTACTGGGGTGACATCGGATCAGCCACAGACAAACACAACCGCTATGGAAGAAAGCTAAACCAAAATCTTTCACGACTGTGATGTCAAATGGGTGCGCAGACAAATTGGTTCGGGTGGCATTTGTCTGATAATTGACCGTCTCTTCTTCAACCTTGACCATTGCTCATGTAACACCACCACTCAAGGGAAATAAACAAAATAGCACGTAAACATGGTAAACGTGTGTCCATAGTCCGAACTTATATAAACTGATATGTTTGTTGATGAGATATCATGATATGTCTTATTTTGTGTAAGATCACCATGATTTGCTGTCTTATCTTTACTATACTCATACAATTCCTACATTATTTTATAATTATATATCTCAACAAACATTTTATAATATAAATTAGGACAGGGGCCCTGGTGCAGTGGTTAAAGCTGCCTGCTTGTAAAGTCGGAAATCGCGGGCTCGTCCCCCGCGGCTCTTGCATTCAGTTTCAAAGAAACAAATGTTTCTTCTCCGCTCACTCGTAAATATTCCGTATTATAGGGAATCTCCTTGACGACAGGTATCGTGTTCAACCTCAGACCGCCATGGTACGAATTTCAAATGGTGTGCGTGGAGGGCAGTTTTATCTCATTCATCCTACCATCCTCAAGAGCTTCTCCTGGCCCAGTTAAGCCTATGTATGCAGGGAGGTGGCCTAAAACCACATTCATTTATTTAATCAATTACATGGGGTACAATTTTTGTCATTGTATTATTTCATATGATTAGGTTATCTTCAAAGACACAAGACATTTTTAGATAAAATCTAATAACTAAGCTTTTTCACCGCCTGTTTACGCTTTGTAAAACATACACGTCTTGTTCTGTATTTCTGTATGTTCCACTCTATATTCCTCATGGTATTATTTCCGTACACATTCCAGTAACTCAGTTATCATAAACAAACCCACTAAAACAACATAACATGGGTATGAGTTATCTATTCATAATAATTATCTGTGCCAATGGAGATTATGTGTTTGGTCGTGTTGGGTTTTTGTCTGTTTGTTTGTCTGTTTGTTTATTTGTCAGTAGAATTATTCACAAAGTGATAAAAGAATATGTATGAAACTCTTACCACAGGAGTGTCGCGGGCCACTGCACAACCCGTTACATTTTGGGAATGATCCTGATTACGATCCGAATCCAGGATCCGGCTTACGATCCGGATGCGAGGCGGAGGTTTGCAGTCAAGTTTCCGAAATAATCGTGATCAAAGTATATCCACCACAAAAACAATAATGTATGTCTCATTGCTACCTGGTTGAAGCACACAGAATGAAATAAAACAGGAATAACTGTGCCATCCCACTATTTTTCCGACAGTATCTGCATACTTTATAAGTGAGCAGATGTTTTTTGGTTCGCGGAGCAGTATAAAAACAATAATTTTGTCCAAATAGTATATGGTCATGAGATATAATGCATACTCTATCAAATGGCGCACCCATCAGACACAATACATTGAATCAATGTTGGTTTACCGCTGGTCAGTAGACGCAGGACCAACGGTAAACCAACATTGATCCAACGTCTAGACAGATGGTGGTGACACGGCGCTGAGAGGTCCAGACAGTAATGACTGGGACTTGGTGACAATATTGATCGGTCAGCGTGTTGCTCTTTCTCCATTGCTTTATTCTTTGCCTGCATCATTTGCGGGAGCTCTGGTTGGCCCTGCATGGCGTGTCTCCCCAGCATAACACCAGCGCCGCAGCCGCCAAAACCTGGTTTATGGGCCCGATGGCGCGGAAAACAACCTGTGTATAAAATTGAATCAGTCGGGGCGGCCGATCAATCCCTAAATCCACAACGTCCGATCTAGTTTGTATTGGAATTATAAAGCACGTGCAACAAAGTTAATTCACAGGCACATTGTGTGGAAATCTCTGCTGGTCTGCAGTGAACACCTAGTATACCCTGTAATCGGCAAAATATATACAAATGAGTTTAGTGCTGCACAAGTCTTTGAAATTTAGAATTTATTTAAAACCAGCATCAGCCTCATATACACAAAATTGCCTTATATATTTAATGCTGCTTTATTTGGTGTTGTGAATAAATGAATGAATGAATGAATGAATGAATGAATGAATGAATGAATAAATGAATGAATGAATGAATGAATGAATGAATGAATGGATGGATGAATGAATGAATGAATGAATGAATGAATGAATGAATGAATGAATGAATGAATGAATGAATGAATGAATGAATGGAATGAATGAATGAATGAATGAATAAATGAATGAATGAATGAATGAATGGATGAATGAATGAATGAATGAATGAATGAATGAATGAATAAATGAATGAATGAATGAATGAATGAATGAATGAATGAATGAATGAATGAATGAATGAATGAATGAATGAATGAATGAATGAATGAATGAATGAATGAATGAATGAATCGGCTGAAATGAGTGAATGAATGAATGAATGAATAAAAAAAGGAATGAATGAATGAATGAATGAATGAATGAATGAATGAATGAATGAATGAATGAATGAATGAAGGAATAAAGGAATGAAGGAATGAAGGAATGAAGGAACGAATTGATGAATGAATGCAAAAAAAATGAATAATAAGAAATGAATGAAAATAAATTAATTAATGAAAAAATAAATAACGTACCAATAGATTGGTACGTTACCAATAGTTGGCCCACCGTCTACGACGTTGGCCCAGCAGTAAATCAACGTTGGGCTAACGATTATGTTTGCTTGGAAGGTGCATGGGACAGACATCACTACCAGTGGGCATATCTAGATGCACATAGAGGCATAGAGGCTAAGCTCCTCTATGAGAATATGAGGAAGGACATGTAAATCAGATGAGAAATTTGAGCCCTGGTGTTCTGAGGCCAAGCACGCTACATCTCGGTCACGAAGGCTCCCCATAATAACTATTTTTGCGTCTAAAACCTGAATACGATAGCTCAAGACAAACCCGTAAGCTCCGGCGTGAAACGCATTCAGCGTAACTACTAACCAACGGCCCCGCGCCGGACAGATGAAGCAGGACTCGAATTTCGAATCCTGTGCCTGAAGGTCAGTGTCATCTCATTCTTTTCACCATCCCCAGGAGGTTATCCTGGCCCAGTTTAGCCTGTATGTACCCAAAGGTGGCCGAAAACCCCATTCATTTCATTTCACTATCAGCATAATGTGCGTAAACATGATCAACAAGTCTGTTATAAATCGTCCCCTTGGTGTTAGAATGTGCTAACTTCCAATTGTGAAGTGACAGCTTAACATCTTCTAACGCTAAAGGGTCGAAATAAATGTATATTCGTGAATTTCGTGAAGAAGACAAATTCGCGATTTAAAAAATCTCGCGGAAATTATACTGAAGAACAATGGAAATTCGTGAAAAGTCCCAGAATTAGAAATTCGCGGAAAATACGAGAAATGTGGTAATCGTTATATAAACGGTCATTGTCCTTATTTAAGTAATAAATATGTTTGTATAAACCTCCAACATGTCCAAGAGACCAAAGTGTTTCTTTCAATTTGAAATCATCATAAATGGCTCGATTAGGTCATTCCGTTTCATTTGAATATCCATGTTATGGGTCTGCGGCCATTATAATTATTTTATTTTTTTCAGTGCGGAGACTGACTTTAGACATCAGAAGACACGTGAAAACGAATTTATAGTTAAGGATGACTGTTTTTGAACAACAAACAGTATGATCAACACATCTCCATTTAATAAATGTATGCTGCCGTGCAAAGCTGAAATGCAGTAACTGTTTACTTTCCAAGTAAGCATCTAGTGTATTTTAGCTTTGCAGAGCAGCATAGATCATGTTGGCAGGATAGCCACTGGGCAGATGCCACAGGCCTGGGTCTACATCAGTTTGGTCTGCCCTTCGCCCAGACTGGGCCTTCTCGTGGGGGCTGCCTGGGGCCAGATGATAGCAGGCGACTAAGCATACCCTTACAGGAATATTTATAGGTCTGGTAATGACCAGGCAGGCCAATCACGATAGTGACCATCTGCCTGCTGGGCACGGTCAGCCACGGGTACAGGCTCCAGCTGATACACATAGAATCACCATCATCGTTAAATAATGCATACCTTGTTTTTTCACGGACAAATTTATTTCTTAGTGAGCGTTGCTACTTATAACCTAATACCGCCTGTATTACTATGGCAATTTTTAAGATTTTTCGCATCACAGTCCACCCCGCATTGCAAAGCCAAAAGGCAGTAACTGCTTACTTTTCAAGTAAGCAGTTACTGCTTTTTAGCTTTGCACAACAGTATTTTCCTGAAGCATGCCATGGCCATGGTGCGGACTGGGCAATGGTGACCTCATCGGTCGGGTGGAGATGGGAATGTTGCAAGACTAGCTATTTTACAAAACATTATGTATATCAGTAAGACACGATCTGAGGCCAGACGGTCATCCCCCGGATCACCCTGCTACCCCCAGACGCCCCCTGTACCACAGGTCATCAAATGCCTGGTCTAACCCTTTAAGCCCCGGTCCATATTATATTCGTTTTTTTATTTTCATTAGCCCATTAAATATCAGATTTTGACCACGGTAATCATGGTAATGATAGCAACGTAAAGTAGGTAGAACAACTGTACTAACGCTCGTCTTTCGAAAAATCAGACGTATATCTCTAAACAAACGAGACGTCAATTATCCTATGACCAGCTAATTACATCACACCAATATACAGAATATAAAAACCACAACTTACTTTCAATTCTCTGTCAATCTTAACAGTTTAGAAAAGTTAGCAAAATAACGCAGCCCAAGACATTTATGATGATTTCAAATTAAAAAAAACGTTTGGTCTCCATGGTTTACACAGAAATATTTCAGCGCAGTGGAAAAGTAAGCAGCACTGCACAGATTTTATCACCAACAGCTTTCAAGCCTCTTATGAAGGCATACATGTCATTTTCAATTATTCCTGTCACATCAAAAAGGCAACGAAGTTGGTGTCGCATTGAGCTTCTTTAGTGTGATTTCAAGCTGATTGAAACATGAAGTTGTTAGAAAATTTACTAAAATCAAAGTGCTTATTTTCTAACGCAGACGTGACATTAACTTTTCAACGCAGACTGACATGCAGAGAATGGATTGTCACTTATCACCGGCTTACGTCTGTTATTAAATCTACCATATTATACCTTCCTTTGACATGAAAATATTTATTTGTTTCTGATTATACAGCCTTTTTGTGATGTATGTGCAAATGAATCAAACTAGCACATCATGATGACACAAGTCTAGAGTTTAGCTCATATCAAACCAGCTGACAGTAATGATCGGGTGAATTTTCACTTTGCATGAGAACCAGTTACAACACAAAGGCAAACAGCAGTAACAGCTCACTTGAAAGGTGAGCAGCTACTTCTGTTTGTTCTGGCATGGCAGACCAGGTATGGGAGGGGGAATCAGGTCAGACATCATCCCTGGCTCTTGGCCTTGTGTGTCAGAGCAGGCAGCCAGACGGCCAGTCTGAAAGGCCTCACAAGTCTGGCCGGCCAAAGAGCTAATTATTCTGAAAAAGGTCATTTCCACGAGTGGTCAGTACCGTCGTGCGATGGCAAACAAAAGTAACTACTTACTTTGCGAGTAAGCAGTTACTGCTGTTTGCCTGCGCATTTCAGAATACCAGATATACAGCAAGTCGACAGCAAAGATTTTCCTGACAAAAGAACAACCATGCCAATTCCCCAGGATACGACTGGATCTGTCTCGCTCTCCAACTCCTGTATTATCACCACCCACTGATTGTGAATGTGGTATGTCGCGTTGCATTAAGGCAGCAATGACCACACAGACTACTGAATCCAGACCTATATAATTATCAAACCTAATGTATATTTCCTATTCACAATATATTTTTGTATGACAATTTGTATGACTTGCTGAAAATCAGAATGTTCGACCAACCCGTTATTATGATACCCTGTGATATACCAGATCCAATGCCGACCACTTAATGCTAGACCAGCAGCGCAGTTCACCTTCGTGAGATCTTTTTAAAACTTGTACAATATCCATCTTCCCCACAGCAAGGCTAGGCTTCTCGAGGTCGCAGACTCGGTCTGCGAACTCGAGAGAATAGCCTTGCTGTAGGGAGGATGACAGTAGCTAGTTATGACATATACATTGTTATTATTGCTAAATTGAAATAACCGAGCGAGTTTTTAATTTAAGTTCGTAAAACGACATCTGGTGAAAAATAGGCAACTATAATTACAAAATCTCACCATGTGTTCACCACAGTACCGGTGTTCTGAGAGCGATTGGCCCAGCCTTTGGCATGTGATTGGTCGACATGGCCATCTCGACCAATCACATGCTACTATCCATGCGATCTGGGCCACAGCGGTCTATGTTCCATGTCAGGCATAGTATATACCAAGCTGGGAATGTGGATACAAATACTATTTTTACAGAGATATCGAATCAGTTTGACCATGAAAACTGTATGAAAATGGTGCACTATAACTACCATATAAAATACATCAATACGTTTCGGCATCTGGATATCACAGAATGTAAACTGTTTAATCTCACCACAAATAGCAGTCATGAATCCGCTACGCCTAGCTTTCAAAAACAATTATACCCCAAAACAGAATACAAATGATCAACCGGGATCGCATGATTTCCAACGATTTTTCATTCAATTTTCAACAGATATATTAATGACATTGCAAACAGCCTAAAAAATTGTGAAAAATTACATAGCGTATCTCAGATGTTAGACCATTTGATATGTACTAAATTTAAATCACGATGTCCCTCCATAAACACAGTAAACAAATTATATTATTATACATGTTAATTGGTCTAAAAAATCATATAAATGTGCATTTTTATGTCGCCGTTAGTATTGAATAGAAGATGGCCTTTGCAGAATGTCCAGTAAATCGGGACGGGGAAATATGCGAAAATCATGATATCCTAGCTGGTTATCATGTTTAATGTGTTTTACAGTTTCTTATACAGCCAAATAATGTAACACGTCACGTACGCGTAGCCTGCATTTAGTAAGATTGCTGTACAAGAATAAGATTACTGCATACACATACAATGTCATACGTAGCATGTTCATATGACTGCTCCTTCTAGAGGACCGCTCAGGGGGTACCGAACCATTTTACACATTCAGTATCCTAAATCGAGCTCCATTGCCAATATATTTACATCCTACACTACACTTATGTCGCACTTTATTCTTCACAAAAGGTCTACCTCATTAACCTAATGACCACATACAATATATATAATAAATGGGTGTTATATAATCATTTAGTCTAACGTCGAAAAAATAAAACCAAAATGAAAAATAATTAAATCATACATCTCTCCCTGTATGGTCCTATTGTTGTCGTGTGATGGGTTTACAAATTATTTAGAATGCAAGTCTATTCAGCAAACTCATGCACCATGCATCATGCACCGTGCCTATGAAGGTTGTATAAATCATTCGTCAATGTTTCACATAGCTTGCACATGAAAAAAAGTATTGTTGGTGTTCAACAGCGTTTACGAATTATCAAAGTTACGAAGTTTTGGCGAATCAAGAGAAGATGCCATAAATAAAGGGAAAACACAACGTCGTCACATGGTAAACATTGACATTTATTAACATTTATTCAGAATAGTAGTGTACAGCATTATTTTATACTGCTAAAATTTACATCTTGTTGCCACGCAATGTACAACAGGGAGTATTTCAATATTGTTTTGCTATTTGTTTGCTACGCACGAACTCAAACTGGTATGACATTGCTACATAACTGCATTTGCGAGAATCATCAATGTTCAATTGTATTATTAGCAAATCACTACACCAACTATGTTTTACAAATACGTATGTGTATTATTTATTTTCACATTAATTGTCTCGTGGACGGCATCAATCAAATTTGTCTTGCAAATATCGTGGGCTGGTTTATACTATATATATATATATATACATACAAGGCGATCTAACACTGGTGGCACATAGCTCACTAAGAATATAAAAAAAAGATTATGCATTGACATTTATTAATATTTTATTCAGAATAGTAGTGTACAACATAATTTTACACTGCTAAATTTTACATCTCTTTACCACATCAGGCCAACAGAATGCATCCATATCGCACCCTGGGTAAACGTTTTAAAGTTTCTGTGTGTGAAATGCTCAATAAATATCAAGACAATAAACTATAAAAACGAGCTACCAAAATCTTATGAACCTCTGTCATCTACACCTTTAACCAAAGAGGACGAAGGTAATATCAATAATGCAGAAGAACCATCATATACTGAGAGTGAAGATAATAGCGCTGTGCCACAGATGACAAGTATATTATTCTAGATGAAGATAATACGAAAGATATCGAGAGTCTTCTGAACACTGTTTTCCCTGACGCATCCGAAGAGATAAAAATATTGATGAAAGACCAGAGGATGGCCCTCACGGCTAAGTCATCTAAAGGCTACAGGTGGAGTAAGGAGGTGATAGGGACATGCCTCAATATGTTTATACGTAGTCCGCGCTCGTACCTAGACCTAAAAGACAGTAACATGCTCAAGCTACCTTCTGGACTACAATTACGAAAGTATAAAAACTTTGTTATTCAGGAGGCTGGTATAAAACGTGAAATTTGAGTGGATGTATCACGGAGCCATGGAAGCTCTCTGGCGGTCTCATCCATGACGAGATGGCTATTCAGTCATAACTAGTTACAAAAGTTGTGGATGGCATTCCAAGGTTAATATGCTGGGTTGAATATTGAAGGACGGTACCGTGTCTAAAACGCTCGCCACACAGGTCCTACAAGTGGTATTTCTGGGTTATTCTGGGTTCTGCTTCCCCATTGTGCATTTTCCCACCAAGTGTGTGAAAGTCTCAGAGCTCTCAATAATAATATCTTCGCTAATCATACTAATATTCGAGCTGAGTGACTGGGGCTCCACGGAGGATTACATCCTGCAAAGTGTTGGAGAGGAGAGCCGCTAGCTCATAAAGAGTAATTTTGAAGGTGGGCCAATCATTTTAGGAGTCATTGTAATATGTAATGTTTTCATTACAATAGATAACTCGTGAATAATTTACTAATGAAGCAATATTTTAATGTATAGTTCACGCTCCTGCTTATTCATTAACATGATTAATGAGGCTATTGAAATGACCATTCATTGGATTATCAACATTTTATTCTGGAGGAATAATTTAATAATTATTATTAGTCAAATGAATAGTATCATTAGAACTTCGTGTAGCTTATTTATACCAGAATTTGTTTGGCAGGCAGATTATGGAAGTCAGCGTAATTAATAAAATAAAAACATCTTTATTCTATTTTTTTAGATTCACCGCTTTTGAGTCTGTACAGAAGTCCTCAAATGCTTAACCCTGACAGGTACCTTTTCCATTGCCAGGATTTCAGTCATAACATGAAAAAACTACATAACGCAGTCCTGAGGAGTGGATCATTGACCCATCATACTAGATTTTTATTACATGAAGGTATAATCATCACATAAATTTGAATCATAACTAGGATTGAAATACTCTTAATAATTATATTAAAAATAAATGAAATAAATGAATCAATAATTAGACATTAAATAATTGTTTCAATTTAAAAAACGCGGTCAATTAAACTATGATAACTAATACAAATTATAAGCATTACATTATAAGAATTATTGTATTAATTTTAAACTTTATGATATAACTAGAAATGACTTTTACTTTTCAAGTAACAGTAAAGTTTGGACTTTGACTTTTGCGACTTTTTGCGCCTTTTTTATTTTTTTGACTTTTTTGAATTTTTTTAACATTTTTGACTTTTTGTTACTTTTTTACTTTTTTTTGACTTTTTTGACGTTTTTTTGACTTTTAGACTTTTTTGACTTTTTTGACTTTTTTTGACTTTTTTTTACTTTTGTGACTTTTTTGACTTTTTTGACTTTTTTGACTTTTTGTGACTTTTTTTTAGTTTTTTGATTTTTTTTTGACTTTTTTGACTTTTTTGACTTTTTTAAGATTTTTGACTTTTTTGACTTTTTTTTGACTTTTTTTGACTTTTGTGACTTTTTTTGATTTTTTTTTAGATTTTTGACTTTTTTGATTTTTTGACTTTTTGCCTACGCTCTTCCTCCTTTCTCTCCTCCACTGTCATATCATTCATCTTACCATCCTCAGGAGGTTCTCCTTGTCCAGTTTAGCCTGTATGTGCACAAAGTTGGCTTAAAACTGCATTGATTCATTCCCCCTGTAATTACAACTGTTATTTTAATAGTTAGCATTTAAAATGTTATTATTAAATGGTAATGGTGATCAGAGTGTCAAGTCGCCAATACAATGACCCATTGTGAGAGGCGGCCGGCCAATACAAAGAGCCATTGTGTTGACGACTCTCCCATAGAATTTATCAATAGGTTACCAACCGCCATGTAAATCACTCTACCAACATTAGTACACATAGTGGATTTACTAAATCCTGAACAATTCTGGATCCACTAGCGGGATCACTGAAAAAAGCTATAGCCTGGTACCTGAATACCTAAGGATCATTGTGCCAAAGTTTGACGTCGATTACTCGTAAACTGAGTGAGAAATAGCCTTTGCAAAAATCGTCAATGGTAATCCATACAGTGGATCAACGAAATCGGGATCAGGGTCCAGATCCACTGGCGGGACAAATGAAAAAAAGTTCTAGTCTGGAAGATGTATACCTAAGGACCATTGTGCCGAGGTTTGAAGTAGATTACTTGTAAACTGTCTCTGTAATCGCGGACTAAGAAAGATAATAATAATAATAAGATGAAGAAAGTTGCTTTGCGACTCCAACATGTTTGGACCATAAGGTCCAAACATAATTATTATTTAATTATGATAAAAATACAATTCACCATATAATTATGTTTGGACCTTTTGGTCCAAAAATATTAAGTTTTGTATGGATCTCGACACTTTTATTATTCTATGTCCGGGCCTATTTCTCCCTAAGTTTTTATCCAATCGACTTTAAACCTTGGCACGATGATCCTTAGGTTTGGGGGAGGTGTGCTATGACTTTTCTAAGTCATACATCATGATCTTCTGGATTTCTTAAGGATTTTCTGGATCACTATGTGGATTAACGTCGGACCATTGATTTTCATGTCGGGAGAAGCCCATGAATGAATCTTGATTATTAAATAGGGGCCCTTTGTCAAAGGCCACACGATCGACCCTTTGAGCACTCTCTACATTTAATCAATTAAAACACAGAGGCCTATATCCAATAATGTTTCAATGTGGGTCCAGTGTCGCAGAGAGTTGCTCAGCATTGAGCCCACATTGGGTGCTTGATATGAACAGTAGAACCTTTCAAATTCTGCATTTTAACATTGAGCTAGCAGTTATAATTGCATCAAAAACAAAACGTCGACGCAATGTGGTTTTAATGTTTTGCCAGCATCACAGACAGCATTAAACCAACAAAGAAGTCAGAATCTAAACTTTCAATCAATCTCTCATAAATAATCCGACAATATTTAAAATGGTCGCTAAAAAACGCACAAAACGTAGTCCAAACATTATTGTTACTTAAAGAGTCACGATTCTCCTCTAGTTATTATAGTAAGAGTACTGGTATGAGAACAATACGTTTTTTATTACTAATTAAACATATCCTTTTAATTATCAGTCTAACTAGGCAGTGTATCAGAGAGTGCCAACCTTCGCCGTCATTAATAAATATTTTCTAGACACCCCATTTCTACCTCTGGCGATCTGAGGCCGACCACTCCACCTCTAGGTGACGGAGACTCCCCACAATATTGAGTAGCTTCGTTCAAATCGGAATGCTTCTAGTACAGCAGCAGACACCAAAAAAGAGCCATATTTAAGGAGTTACCTAAACCGGCGGTACAACATTTGTTCACATGTCTAGAATTGTTCCCAGGGGTCTCTAGATGCAGAATCTGGTTGATGACATTGCCGGAAATGGGGGCGGGCTGAGAATTTGACACTTTTGTACACCTACCCGATTTTTAGAGAAACTATTCGCTAAAATATTATTTTCGCTTCATTCTCACTCTATTATAATGTTGGGCCATTTAAATGAAATAATTTTGGATTTATTTTTTTCTATTGATCAGGTCAAATATCTGTGGAGATAAAATAGTAAAAAAAGATATAATTTTGCACTAGCATCCTACCTCTAAGAGCTATTTTGGATATTGTAAATATGTCGCAAAATGCAAATTTTTTTACATATAGTTTAGGACAGCAGATTCGTTTCTGCACGAAAGTCACCATGATCGGTACCATTTGGTTCGGATACATCCCCTAAGTCAGAATTAAGTTACCAATGCTTGATTCGTCGAGTAATTGATTATTATGGCCAATTTCAAAATGGCCGCCGTAAAATCCATGTTTTTTCCCGAAATGTATTATTGAGCATGTTTTTTTTTATAAATTTCGCATCACAAGCACGGTTTGTGTGTGCACATGTTTTAGAAGAACATGTTTTATCATGTAAGAAAACCCTCACGATCGGTGTCATTTGGTTCAGAGACAACCCTCGAGTGAAAATCATATGATTCGTGCTTGATTTGTAGAGTCATTAATCAATATGGCCGATTTTAAAATGGCCACCATGAAATCAATGCTTAATCTTCAAAGGCATAATTCAACATGGTTTGCTTAATTTATATCTCAGAAACACGGTTCTTGTTTATGTTATTATATTTTAATGCTGAATGAATCTACTGAATATATCTACGTATATTTCAGGTGCTAGAATATGTTATTTAACAACCAATCCAAGATGGCCGCCGTAAAAATGAAAAAAAAATATTTTCGAAACTTTTGAAAATAGTTCATGAGCACACGTGCTGTTCTGTACGAAAAACTCAGTGAGCTGTATTATTTGGCTCAAAGGCATATATATTAAGTCAAAATCAGGTGATTATTTCTTAAATTGTCAAGTGATAATCATTACAGCGATTTCAAAATGGCCGCCGTTAAATAAATTCCCTATTGAACATTGTCTACCTAATAGTCATATCACAAACACGGTTTTGATGTGATATCTTAAAGCGACACAATCAGACTAAAATCATCAAAAAATCGGTAATTTTCCTTTGGCTTTTCAATATGACCATATGATGTAAACATGTGCATAGACTAGAACTGCAAAAGTTTTTTTATATTTTTTGTGCTGCGCATTTACCAGTTAAGCGAGATATAGGGACGAAATTCCCGTATTTCTTATTTTGGATATATACTACAGCAACAAAGATCACTTTTGTAGTGGCTTACATAGTTTTCAAGGTGGCTGTTATCACTTCTTCACTGGCCAAGATCACTTTTGTAGTTGCTCAGATAACTTTTAAAATCGCTGTGATCACTTCTTCAGTGGTCGAGATCACTTTTGTAGTGGCTGATATAACTTTTAAAGTGGCTCTAATCACTTACTCGGTGGCAAAGATCACTTTTGTAGTGGCTGAGATAACTTTTAGAATGGTTGTAATCACTTCATCAGTGGTCAAGATCACTTTTGTAGTGGTTTAGATAATTATCGAAGTGGCTGTTATCACTTCTTCACTGGCCAAGATCACTTTCGTAGTGTCTGAGATAACTTTTAAAGTCGCTGTGATCTCTTCTTCGGTGATCAGATCACTTTTGTAGTGGCTGAGATAACTTTTAAAATTGTTGTAATCACTTCTTCGGTGGTCAAGATCACTTTTGTCATGACTGAGGTACCTTTCAGAATGGTCGTGATAACTTCTTCAGTAGTCAAGATCACTTTGTAATGGTTTAGATAAGTTTTAATGTGGCTGTGATCACTTCTTCGGTGGCTATGATCACTTTGTTGTGGCTTAGATAACTTTCTCAGCGGCTGACACCAGTTTTTTAGTGACCAAGATCACCTTTGTAGTGGCTAGCATAACTTTTAAAGTGGCTGTGATCACTTCTTCAGTGGTCAAGATCACTTTTGTAGTGGCTGAGATAACTTTTAAAATGGTTGTGATCACTTCTTGGTTGGTCAAAATCACTTTTGTCATGGCTGAGATAACTTTTAGAATGGTTGTAATCACTTCTTCAGTGGTCAAGATCACATTTGTAGTGGTTTAGATAATTTTTAAAGTGGCTGTGATCACTTTTTCAGTGGCCAACATCACTCTGTAATGGCTTAGATAACTTTTTTCAGTGGCTGACACCAGTTTGTTAGGCAGCAAAATCAACTTTGTGGTGGCTGACATAACTTTTAAAGTGGCTATGATCACTTCTTCAGTGGTCATGATAACTTGTGTTGTGGGGGAGATAACTTTTAAGTGGATGTTATCACTTATTTAGTCGTCAAGATCACTTTTGTAATGGCTTAGATCATTTTCAAAGTGTGTGTGATCGCTTCTTTAGTGGCCAAGATCACTTTTGTAGTGGCTGAGATAACTTTTAAAGTTGATGGGATCACTTCTGCAGTATTCAAGATTACCTTTGTAGTGGCTTACATAATTTTCAAGGTGGCTGTTATCACTTCTTTACTGGCCAATATCACTTTTGTAGTTGCTGAGATAACTTTTAAAATTGTTGTGATCACTTTTTCAGTGGTCAAGGTCACCTTTGTAATGGCTGAGATAACTTTTAAAGTGGTTCTAATCACTTCTTCGTTGGCATTTTGTAGTGGTTGGGATGATTTTTAGAATGGTTGTAATCACTTCATCAGTGGTCAAGATCACTTATGTGGTGGTTTAGATAATTTTTCAAGTGGCTGTGATCACTTCTTCACTAGCCAAGATCACTTTTGTATTGGCTGCGATAACTTTAAAAGTCGCTGTGATCTCTTATTCAGTGGTCAAGATCACTTTTGTAGTGGCTGAGGTAACTTTTAAATGGTTGCAATCACTTCTTCAGTAGTCAAGATCACTTTGTAGTGGTTTAGGTACTTTTTAAAAGTGGCTGTGATCACTTCTTCAGTGGCTAAGATCACTTTGTAGTGGCTTAAATAACTTTTTTCGGTGGCTGACACCAGTTTGTTAGTTGCCAAGATCACATTTGCAGTGGCTGAGATAACTTTTAAAGTGGCTACAATCACTTATTGAGTCGTCAAGATCACTTTTGTAGTGGCTTAGATCATTTTCAAAGTGGGTGTGATCGCTTCTTTAATGGCCAAGATAACTTTTGTAGTGGCTGAGATAAGTTTTAAAGTTGATGTGATCATTTCTGCAGTGGCCAAGATCACTTTGTAGTGGCTTAGATAACTTTGTAAGTGTCTGACACCATTTTGTTAGTGGCCAAGATCACCCTTGTAGTGGCTGAGATAACTTTTAAGGTGGCTGTGATCTCTATAGTGATTATTATGTAGTACATGTTTAACAATTACAAAAATTAAAGGGAACTGAATGTTATTTTTAGGAGACAAGGCTTTAGGTCACCGGGGCCAAAGCTGAACAAACGCATATTTTCGTGTCATTTTCACTGCTGCCATTTTAGTTTAAAGTACTTAACATTACTTCTAGTGGATTCACTGAAAATTAAAATGCAAATTAAAAACAAAGACCGTGTTTTTTTGGATGACTATTATATTATGCGCAACATGTTCAATAAAGCATTTAAGGAGTATTCATTGATTTCATGGCGGCCATTTTGTAATCGGCCATAAGTATTGAATTACTTAACAAATCAAGCATTAATAACCTGATCTTGACTCATAGGACGTCTCGGAAATAACTGATACCGCTCATGGAGGTTTTCATACAGATATAGAATAGAGCGTGTGCTCATAAATTATTTGCAAAATGGTACGACATTTTGACAATGTTGCGGCAGCCATCTTGAATCTCTATTTTTTTCCCATGTTATTATACTTTTAATGGACATGGTGAAGATAAAAAAATAAGATCACATACTTACCCGGTAAATCGTGTCTGTGAGATAACTGTGTGACAAACATGTTCAATAATGCATTTTATGAGAATTACTGGTAATTGATTTCACATCGACTATTTTGAAATAGGCCATAATTATTAATTGTACTACACATCAATCATTAATCACCTGATTTTTGCTCATGGGTACGTGTCTCTCAATGAAATGATACCGCTCATGGAGGTTATCGTACATCATAAGAGCCTCTGCGCATAAACTATTTGCAAAAAAGTGAAATTTTGAGCATTTTCTTCACCATTTTCTGGCGGCTATCTTGGATTCGGTAATAAATATCACATTACAGCATTTGTAAATACTTAAACGAGCATTAAAATGTAAGATTAGATATCAAAACTGTGATTGTGATGTAAAATTTAGGAAAACCATGTTAGATAATACATTTCAGGAGAAATCATGGATTTACGGCGGCCATTTTGAAATTGACCATAATGATCACTTAATCAAAAAATCAAGCATTGGTAACCTAATTCTGACTTAAGGGATGTATCCGAGCAAAATGGTACCGCTCATGGAGATTTTCGTGCAGAAACGAACCTGTTGTTATAAGCTATATGCAAACAAAGGGGAAAAATACAATTTTGAAAAAATGCATTTCGCGACATATCTATAATATTCAAAATAGCTCTTCGAGGTGGGATGTTACTGCAAAATTATATATTTTTTTATTATTTTATCCTCACAGATATATGACCTGATGGATAGAAAAAACTAAATGCAAAAGTATTTGATTCAACTGGCCCAACATGAGTGAGAATGACGCGAAAATCATATTTAAGCGAATATTTTCTCTAACAATTGGGTAGGTGTACAAAAGTGTCAAATTCTCAGCCCGCCCCCATTTCCGGCAATGTCATCAACCAGATTCTGTATCTAGAGATCCCTGAGAACAATTCTAGACATGTGGACAAATGTTGTACCGCCGGTTTAGGTACCTCGAAAATTTGGTCCCTCTGCTGCTGTACTATTCAGATTACGCTGGATCGAAATCTACATCATTCTCATAATCTCATAGATTTTTCTTAGGCTCAAGGCACAGCTCTGTAAAAAAAAAATTGTAAATGTGCTAATTACTGTTAAGGAATGCGAAGTAGCCTACAGATACACAGAAGCCAAAGACGGCGATAAAAAAATGGTGCAGGTGATTACATCTTTGCCGTCCTGTTTATCTTTAAGGTAATCCCATAGTATGGCAGCAGTGGGAAGATGCTGTAATGTGGGATCGTCAGACGCATTCACGTCCACTGCATCGGCGCATGTCTGATGATCATCTGCGACCCAGCTGCACAGACAAGATGAGGAATCATCTGGCGGAAGATATGTTCAACCTCATGCAGCATTACCAGGTAGGCGTTGGGTTATTGGCCTGTTTTGATGTTGACATTCAAACATACTAGTACCGTATTTGAATTACTTAGTGACATTCATTTTATCATTAATTGCATGTTTTTTTCAGAAATCTTTGAAGAATGGGTCGGTTCTGGATGGAGTCATTCAATTTTTAATGTATACAAGTGCCACCATATCTTTTTTCAGAGATTACAGACCTGTTCACGATTCTCGACTGCAAGCGTTGAGAGAGATTTTGAAAGAATCTGGCGAATCAAGCTCTGCAAAATCACCTACGTTGCCGCCACAGAAATGTATGGATGATGTACAGAATATGTTGATAACGTTTCCAGAATTATGTCGGCAATATTTAACTGACTTTCCAGATGGTTGTGTTGTACCCAGTCGGGTTAATTCCGATTTGATAGAGAACCATTTCTGTCAAACACGAGGGTTACACAATGGTAACATGACCAACCCTTACTAGGCCTATTTGACATACTGTAACACAGTGAATTCTATAATACTGGGGCAATATTCGAAGTCAAGGGGTAGAAATAGTAATGCAGATATTAATATCGCCGCCATTTTCCCCAAAATCAATAAGTTGAGATTCCGAGCTTCAGGTTCATATAATATATAATACTGCGTGCCATGTCAGCTGTGATCTGGGCAGTCACTCTGAGAAAACCGACCCGTAACGTCAAGTGAGTGGAAATTACAGATATGTGTTTAATTTAAGACTAAATATTTGCAAATCTTGAAGTTTAGACCCTCATTTCATTCCCAATAACAGTGATTTAATCTGCTAATAAAACAATAAAACGTCTATTATTGTCATGATTAGCACTTTCAGGGTAAAAAATTTGATGATGTGTATTCCACTCTGGATAACTATCAGTTAAACACTTGCAACGTATTTCATGTAAATTAGATTCATACCAGGCTAAATTAATGTGACTTTAGAACACCTCTGCAGCTCTGTACACATATCCATAAACTGGATCAGCAGAGCCTCCTGTGGATAGTGAAATGAATCAGATGATACTGCCCTCTAGACACTTCACTCGTTTCACCAGTGTCTCTACTTCAGCCCTAATTACTGTTAAGGAATGCGAAGTAGCCTACAGATACACAGAAGCCAAAGACGGCGATAAAAAAATGGTGCAGGTGATTACATCTTTGCCGTCCTGTTTATCTTTAAGGTAATCCCATAGTATGGCAGCAGTGGGAAGATGCTGTAATGTGGGATCGTCAGACGCATTCACGTCCCCTGCATCGGCGCATGTCTGATGATCATCTGCGACCCAGCTGCACAGACAAGATGAGGAATCATCTGGCGGAAGATATGTTCAACCTCATGCAGCATTACCAGGTAGGCGTTGGGTTATTGGCCTGTTTTGATGTTGACATTCAAACATACTAGTACCGTATTTGAATTACTTAGTGACATTCATTTTATCATTAATTGCATGTTTTTTTCAGAAATCTTTGAAGAATGGGTCGGTTCTGGATGGAGTCATTCAATTTTTAATGTATACAAGTGCCACCATATCTTTTTTCAGAGATTACAGACCTGTTCACGATTCTCGACTGCAAGCGTTGAGAGAGATTTTGAAAGAATCTGGCGAATCAAGCTCTGCAAAATCACCTACGTTGCCGCCACAGAAATGTATGGATGATGTACAGAATATGTTGATAACGTTTCCAGAATTATGTCGGCAATATTTAACTGACTTTCCAGATGGTTGTGTTGTACCCAGTCGGGTTAATTCCGATTTGATAGAGAACCATTTCTGTCAAACACGAGGGTTACACAATGGTAACATGACCAACCCTTACTAGGCCTATTTGACATACTGTAACACAGTGAATTCTATAATACTGGGGCAATATTCGAAGTCAAGGGGTAGAAATAGTAATGCAGATATTAATATCGCCGCCATTTTCCCCAAAATCAATAAGTTGAGATTCCGAGCTTCAGGTTCATATAATATATAATACTGCGTGCCATGTCAGCTGTGATCTGGGCAGCCACTCTGAGAAAACCGACCCGTAACGTCAAGTGAGTGGAAATTACAGATATGTGTTTAATTTAAGACTAAATATTTGCAAATCTTGAAGTTTAGACCCTCATTTCATTCCCAATAACAGTGATTTAATCTGCTAATAAAACAATAAAACGTCTATTATTGTCATGATTAGCACTTTCAGGGTAAAAAATTTGATGATGTGTATTCCACTCTGGATAACTATCAGTTAAACACTTGCAACGTATTTCATGTAAATTAGATTCATACCAGGCTAAATTAATGTGACTTTAGAACACCTCTGCAGCTCTGTACACATATCCATAAACTGGATCAGCAGAGCCTCCTGTGGATAGTGAAATGAATCAGATGATACTGCCCTCTAGACACTTCACTCGTTTCACCAGTGTCTCTACTTCAGCCCTAATGTGCCACTCACTGATATCCAGAACAAGATACAAAATCTGAGCCCCGGAGGTCTCAGGTCGAGTACGCTACGTCTCGGTCACTGAGGCTCCTCAAAATACTGAATCTTTATGAGTTGGCGGAGACGAGGCGGGGCGGAGAGACGAACCCACAAACTCCGGCGTGATAGGCATGCGGCTCAACCACTACTCCCGTACCAGAGGAGTATATGTGACACCTACATGGAAGTACTTGGCCGCGGGAATGAACGGACAGAGACGAGTCGAGATGGCACATTTTCAGGTCCCATTGAAACCACTGAGAAAAGACGGTCATCTTTGAGCGTCGTTCATGGGGGACCTGTCCAATTATGGCCGGCGATCCTAGCAACTTTTGCCGCGGCCAATCTAGGGACGGGCAAGGCGCGGGGGTTGGGCTCAGTCTATCTTAATTCTGCGAGTCCGGCAATGGTGCCGCAGGGAGTGATAATTCAGTGACGCTATGGCCAACACTGTGACACGTTGTCACTGCTCAGAACCAGTGGCCGCCATATTGCCACAGCGATTACTGCCAGTAATAAATTGACCCCGGTCGCCAAACTTCTTCTGCTCTTCTTTCCAAACTGTCGTTTTCGTTCTGATTGTCTCTCCCTAAGTATCTAACTGTACATCACCTTCCTCCTAGGACCCGTTTGCCTTAATGTGCCGCGTGATTACACTGTAAAAGTGTAATCCTTCGACGTTGGCCTAACAGTGTATAAATGTTATACGAATGTTTTTTTTGCTAGGATCCCTCGAATATTTATTTTCTGCAGCTTCAGACTTGTAAAGTAAGCAGTAACAATCAATGCAAAAGGAATGAAAACCTTTAGGAACATAATTTGATGGTCAAATGCAAAAGCTCGTATGTGTCTTTATAATATGTAGACACGAAGTTTTTGCATTGTCATCGATATGTGACCCATTTCTACAAAACCAGTCTATCGCTCATCATGTTTGTCAGACAATGAGATATCATGAAATAAAAATAATGGAAAATACGTTTGGAATTGTCGCTATTTAAATTAATGTTGGATCTTTAAAGATGTTTAACATTTCAAAGGACGATTGTTATAAAACCAGATCGGCTTAATCTGAGCTCCCTATTTAAAAGATTTGACATATTTCTCTCCAAATCACTAAAATCTTTCTCAATTCAAAACATAATTTTTTTACCACAAAATATTCCTTCCCCCGGCCCATACCAGGTTTGCATGTACCTCACACAAAATCGATTATTGCTACCTCAAGTGTTGGTAGTTATTTTGAGGGTGTGTCTCGCTACCACAATCAACAAATACTTATTGTGACTGAAAATGTATATGATTTGTGAAATTAAAGTGCCAATGAGCAATCAGTTGAAATGTTCATGATTGATGTTACGTTTTATCTTTAGTCATTAAAATGCTTGCTTGTATTTAATGCACTAATACAAAAATAAAGCCCCGGATATACTCATCATTGAAGGTTAAAGATATAATATTCTCTGTTTTTCACCTTCATTTCTAATCCTACTAACATATGTTTTGCAGAAAATCTTATCGGCTGGTGTCCATACAGACCCCAGATAGAAATATGTGGTTTACAATGGGAATACATTTAGATACATTTTAAACATACACATATTTGCAGTTTATTTCAAATGTTTGTTCATGGCTCTCAACACTTAGATGTATTCTTGTTTTGTATCCCATTTTAAGTAATCTATTTCTATTTGGTGTATGTTCGAACACCAGGAAGTCGTAACAGAATGACAAATGAAATGAATGGGCTTTTAGTCCACCTTTGTGCACATATATGCCAAGCTGAGTCAGAAGAACCTCGTGAAGATAGCGAGATGAGTGAGATGACACTGCCCTTACGACACAGGATTCAAAATTCGAGCCCTGGTGGAGACTAGGATTCCACGTTCGCTTTCCAGAAAACGTTCTGAACAATACTTAACATAATTTTCAGATCCGGACGATCATTTAAGAGACACTATAGTACGTGAAAACAGAACAATATATTGATAAAAATGACAAATGGACAAATGATGAGGGTGGGTTGATAGGGCATGGTGGGTTATTGAGAATATATCCCTTCACTCACTGGATGATGGGTTCTGGGGATTTACTTCCAGACATGCGCAAACCTGGGGTTCGCTGTGCAATTAAATTCTGAACGCCGTGGATTTTCGCTCAGCTCAACTGTTGAGGAGTAACCACATTCATCCCAAGTGTTTGACCTAATACCTATAGTATATAATAGTTTTTTATTGTTGATTATTAATGCCAAGGGTAAATATATTCAGAGACTGTAGAATAGCATCTTGACATCCTTCAGAAATTTGCTCATGAAAATAATGTAAGAAATGAATTTTTCAGTGAAAATTACACAAAAATGAGGTATTACACTTGCTCCTACCTTTATCGGCTGAAAAATCATATTTGACCTTGAAATTGACCTTTGACCTTGAATTATACCCCTCTACGGCAAAATTTCTGAAGGATGTCAATTCGCTATCATACAGTCTCCGAATATATATACCCTTGGCATTATCAATAAACAATAAAAAATATATATATAGCCCAAACTGAGGTCCAGTTTTATTTCTGTCGGATTAATAAAGTATGCAATGCAGTTGAAACTGGTGCAAAAAGCTATAAAAAGTAAAAAAAAAGTTAAAAAATTGAACCCCATTATTTTGTGGTAGTTCGACCCCAAAGCAACCAAAATCAGCAAAAAAATCAGATTTAGCATTCAAATCCTACGGGAGCCAGTTTGGTGACGTGTCGCACCCTACTATAATGCTAAACACTCTATTCAGGACTAGTGTACGGTCATACATCAGCCACACCAGTGATCACTCATATGATGCGAGAGTTGCATTAACTCAACTGATGAGCGGAGTAACGAGGTACACCGCTGTCAATCTGCCCATGAAGACTATGACTAGCCGGGAGGATGTTTATGCAATTTATAGCATTTATAATTCCGTAACATGATATAAACACCTGATAGAATAGCACATGTATAGCACAGGCGGAACTACTTGTTACCCAAGCTGGTCAAACTGTTCTACTAACTACTGCTAACAACCATCCCGGTATCCCTCGGACGTATGTCAGAGACGTTGGTCTGATTTTTATTTGACGTCAAAACTGATATAGGACAACGTTAGATATAACATTACATATACGTTGATCTGAATAGTTTCAATTTGATGGTGATGTCACGTCATTCATATGGTGTTTTACATTAGGTCTCTATCCTGTGATGAATGGAGTTACAAGTTGAGCAAAAGGCTTAATTCACCATCACCGTCAAAAACTACTACTACTACTACTACTACTACTACTACTACTACTACTACTACTACTACTACTACTACTACTACTACTACTACTACTACTACTACTACTACTACTACTACTACCACTAGTAGTAGCCATAATAATCAAACAAAAATGATCCTCTTCCCTCAAAAATGCATCAAACTATTTTTAAAAGTTGGTCACAGCTACTCCAATAAGTATTTGTTAGTTAGTTTGCAAATTATCGGTGAAGACACAACAACGAACGTGTGAAGCAAAACATAATGCAAAGTAACTAAGCAACGAATAAGACTTTCGGATCATTCATTCCAATATTCAACATAATGAGTGGTCTGTTTTGCCAGACTATGTACAATGTAATGATGATTCCTCCTACATTGTCAGTATCCGAAGTAGCATGATCTACTGTATACTATAATAAGAATTTGTAACGATGAACGTTCATGCTGGGCAGATTGCTATTTCTTGCGACCCAATATATACCTTTCGCAGAACAGTAACAGTAAATCTGGAGAACACGCTGTATTACAAATTCCTAATTTGTAGTAATTTGTTTTTTTCACTCTAGTTAATCACAATATGTAGGCTGTTTCAATGATACATGTATGCATACATGTACTCATGCTCATATGTGACCATAAGCTGCCCAAAGTAAGTAACATTGATTCACAATATTGTAACTATAATAAAACCTGTTACTCAGGATTATAACTAGTGTGAGTGTAAAGATAAAGACAAACAAAATACTATAGTATGCACAGACAGAGTATCATGACATAGGTCAAGTAATATTGATCGGTTGATGTGAAATTTACTACATCATTCCATGGTTACTACAAAATTTCATAAACAAAAATTCCTGACTTTTTATTGACTTTTCATGACTAAAATGGAAATTATTCCCGACCAAAAATTTGGTACAAAGGGTGCACGAATCAGTGGCCTACTGCATGATCTGAAGAAAGGGTGTAAATTTGAGTCAATTTAGTGGACTTTTTAAAGCAAAATCACTGACTTCTTCTTGACTTTGACGGAATTTTTTTAAAGAAGGCGTTTTTTTCCTGACAAATCAGGTTTCTGATACAAATTCCTTACTTTTCATGTCTTTGAGGTGTTGTGGCAACTCTATCTTTCCTTTCTACACAGTACTTTTAGGGTGTATATTCATCGTGATTATCATGATTAAACACAATACAGCCATGTTCTTATCCTGATTGTGACGTATGTATAAAACCATGATGTAGTTACACCCACCGCGTGTAAGGTAACGGAATAGCATAGGCTGTTTTTATCGGCATACAAAAACAAAACAAAAAAAGGAAAGGGTAAAGCTAAACCGAGTAAAAGGTTAAGTGGTTTGACAGTAAAGAATGAGGTGAGGACGCCCGAGCCCTCCTGAATTCAAAGCAGCGGTGATTTACAAACATCAGGCGCTGGTCCAAAGTCCAGGCAATGTGTGGACTGCTCGTGAAGCACCGACCCAACCTCGAACCATTGCTTCAACGCCTGCCGCGCGAGTCGGGATCGGTACTAACGTGTGTGTGCTGTCGTCATGGCGACTGTTCCCCCAGTCAGTCAGCTAGCATCCTCTTTGTGTCCGGTGAGCTATGTGGGTGATGTGTCCACCACGGGGGAGAAGACACCCCGTTTCTTCCTGCAACAGCCATCGACACAGAAGACGGGCACCGCAGTTTGTCACTATTTATAGTTGTATCAACGCTGAACCGGCGCTACCAGCACTGATGCAACCCATTCCGCCTTAAAAAGGCAAACAGCAGTAGCTGTTCATTCCTTAACCCTTTCAGCGCGGAGACCGTCCTCATACCTCAGAATCTGATTTTGAGGTATAAAGATAGTCGCCCCACTGAAAGAATTGATGATGAAATTGATGATGATTTAAAATTGAAACGTTAATCTCCATCGATTTTGCAGAGTATAATTCAGCGCTGGTAGGGTTAGGTATGCAGCTACTGCTGCTTACCCCTGAATCAGTGCGCTGGCAGGGTTTTATGGGTCCCTAAGGAAGGTGGTCCATTATTGGCAGGCTGTTGTCCAGCAACCCGTGTTAAATTGCACATCACTCCTGCCTGTCCGTCTGGATGTTTGTACCTATCCTTCCCATCCCCATCTCAAGGGGGGGGGGGGGGGTTTGGCACCATTCGTGTTCAAGGGAAATGTCATGCATTGGTAGGCATAGGTCTATACATATAGAGTATCGGATAGTCTCACTTAGAATCAGTATCACCATATTATTGTTAACATCAGCTCATTGATTTCGAACTGAGGGCTTGTAAATAGTACACTGTCTGTTGAGTGACCATATTGTAAACAAATTCGGCGAGGAATACTGCTAAGATGATATGATATGTACCAGCTCCGCAGGACGTATGTAAAGGACAAAGAATAGTAGATAAAATAGACATATATGATTGTATTCTGTCGTGTAAAACTAAAAGGCAGTCTCCGCTTACTTACTCTATAAGTGAGCAGATACCGCCTTTCGGCTTAGCAGAGCAATACATAGTTATAACACGTATGGTTATAATCTTCAAAATATTTCGGTGCTTAGATTCTCATAAATTCACGAATACCACCCAAAAAGGCCTCTATCACATATTCTGTGCGCAAACTGCATGCGGTAAATATGACATTTGTGGTGACACTGGACATCATTTAGCTGAGCGGTCGGAGTGAAAGACATGACACGAAATATCCTCTCAGAATACAGTGGCAAATACAGAGAACTACCCCTGACACCCCCTTACTCTCCAATAACTAAATTGCATCACCAAAATATCGGTATTTAACACGTTAAATGTACTAGGGTAGTGCCTCACCTTGAGTTAAAACACACCACTACAATATTTTCTTTGTCCAATCACTACATTCTAAGCCGGGAATGGAGAGTTATTGTTGTTCAAGTACTAATCAATTACCATGGTAGACCTATGGTATTATAACCAGTCAGGTGTGACCGAGCTGTTGATTATTTAACAGGGATCCTCATTATGGTTGGATCTGTTTTAAGTCAGTTAAAACCCTCGAATAAATACATTCTCAACTGTGAAAAAGGCCGCGGCCTTCGGCCTCGACCCTTTTCACAGCTAAGAATGTAGAGCTCCTCGGGCTTTATTCTATACGCAATACCCTAGTAAATTTAAAGTGTAAAACACCATAATATTATATCAGCTGAGAAGTTTACCAAATACTTGATTAACCCTATTTTTCACAATTGGATCCGCCCTGGAATAAATTTAGTCAGACAGTGGATAGCGTTACAGCAAAATGTATTGTTGATTTGAGAAGTGCTCGATTTTTTAAATTTCATCTACAAATTCAATTATTTTTGTGAATTATGAATTAACGTGGCCTCGCCCGTTTTCGTGTGTATGTTGTCCTCAAAATATCTGGTCTAGGCAGTTAAACTATTTAATTAAAAAAATAGCGTAGGTCTACATAACACATAGTGTCACAATCTACTATGTCCCTTCCCTTCAAAGTAACGTAATTGATCCTCGAACTTGATTGTAAGTAGGTGGGTAGTCATGATTGCGTACGCACAATGCAAAAGAACGCATACACAGCTTGGTCAACGTCTACTACAGGAGTGGGATCCGCCGCAATGTATATATTACTGTTCAGTGAAGCTAGGCTATTCAGATGCTTTAAAATTTATCTGAAGACTAAATATGGAGACGCTTCGGTTCAAATTAAAGCGATAGAAGAAACGTCATAGATAGGCAGCTATGACCACTGCACCAGAGACACCTGTTCTAATTAAATAGTGTGAGTGTGAAACATGAGGACACTATACCATAAGCTATGTTTGGAGGTGCCGACGATTACAGACGAGAGATGTTTTGTCAAAAGGGTCAAATATTAGCTCATCTATATGACTGTATTAACAGCATAGACAAAATGACACAGGGTAAGTTTGTAAATAATTATATAGCCAATTGATATTATTGTAGTGGGGGGCTCGCCTTTTCAACTATTTTCTTTTCTTTTTTGTAATAAATGACTGAATAATAAATATAAAGCATAAACACATCGACTACTCTCGTTATTAGCCTACGGCAAAATCAATCACCGTCACGTTATGTCTTGATAAGATGTCAACTCTACATTGAAGTATGCTTCTGTCATCATATCCAAATGCAATCACCGGTAGCATCTAAGAAACAGATAAAACGGATCATATTGTTATACGAATCGAACATAAAAACGATGTGAAATGTACTTGGAAAATGCTTAATAATGTAATTAAGAAAAAGAACGGCACATGTACTTCCTTTCCTGAATTTTTCAAACTAAATGGTACTACTTTAGTGATAAAAATGAAATTGCAGATGGTTTTAACAATTTTTTTGTAAATATTGTACCAATTTTGGCCAAAAATATAGTTCCTTCATCAGGTGATGAATCAATTTCTGATTACATGAAAGCACCTGTTACAGATTCCATCTTTTTATTTGACACAGATGAATTAGAGATTGCTAAGATTGTACGAGACTGTAAACCAAAAAAATCTACAGGATATGATGGTATTAACATGAACATAATTAAAAGTGTTATCAAATCCATTGCAAAACCTTTTGTCTATTTGTAACTTATCTTTAAGTTCAGGCATTTTTCCTGATGATATGAAAATTGCTAGGGTAATTCCATTATATAAAGCAGGAGAAAAAGATTTGTTCACAAATTATAGGCCTGTTTCACTACTTCCTGAGTTTTCAAAAATACTTGAAAATATTTATTATAGCCGATTAGATAAATTTGTTTTCAAGCATGACATTTTATGAAATAGTCGGTATGGTTTCAGGCAAAATATGTCAACTAATCTTGCTTTATTAGAATTAGTAGAAGAATTAACTTCATCAATAGACAAGAAAAATAAAACCATAGGTGTATTCATTGATTTAAAGAAAGCTTTTGACACAATTGATCATGACATTTTATTGAAAAAGCTGGACAGGTATGGGGTAAGCGGAATATCAAATAATTGGGTAAAGAGTTACTTGACTGGGCGAAAACATTATGTAAATATTGATATTTCAAAATCAGGTATGTTACAAACAGTTTGTGGGGTGCCACAAGGATCAGTACTTGGTCCACAGTTGTTTTTATTGTACAGAAATGACATTTGTAACTTGTCAAAACTGATTAAATGTATTTTATTTGCAGATGATACAAATTTATTTCTTAGTGGAAAATTTTTAAAATATATATGTAAAGTTATGAGTATGGAATTTATTAAATTAAAAAGTTGGTTTGCTTCAAATAAATTATCACTGAACATGTCAAAAACAAATTATGTAGTTTTTGGTAAATTTGACAAGGATGAACTCATTAATGTTTCAATTGATGAGTTCATTCTATCAAGAGTTTGTAGTACAATGTTTCTGGGTGTTCAGATAGATGAAGGGCTTAACTGGAAGGAACATATAAAATTAGTAACTTCAGAACTTATCAAAGTCTCAGGTATCATTTTCAGAACAAAACGTGTGTTAAATTATGATAGTCTATATACATTATACCGTTCATTATTTCTTCTCTATATAAATTAATGTTCAGAAATATGGGGAAACACCTACAAAACTAAGTTAAATTCAATCATCTTAATCCAGAAAAAAATAATTAGAGCTATTTGTGGTATTAATGATATGCGCACTAATACCAGTACATTATTTTATAAGTGTGGTATATTGAAGTTTGTTGATTTAATTGCTTACAAAAAGCTGATTGTTATGTTTAAGGTGAAAAATAATTTATTGCCTATAGGAATACAATCCTTATTTAAAATCAATTCCAATTCATACAATACAAGGAAAAGTGGTAAATTTAATCAAAAATATGTTCGCACTACCATGAAATCTCTGACAGTGAGTGTAGCTGGGGTTAAACTATGGAATTCTCTCAATACTAATATTGCAACCATTAAGAAAATTTATGTTTTCAAGAAAATGTGTAAATCCTATTTCTTAGGTAAATATATAAATAATACTTGACTCAATCGCATATTATGGTGATTACATTTACCAGATAAATAAGAAATTTAATAGATTCAGCATACATTTATTTACCAATTTCGAGTCAATCATATATGTACTATTACTGAATATAAACACGGTAAATAGAAAGTGAACTTAGTATAAGTCATTGACTTCATTTCACTTCCTTTCAAACAATAATTTGTGCCAATATAATGAAAGGTGTCTTACTTTTATTTAGTTTTAATATCAATGCATAAGTTGATATTCTTGTATTTTGTTCGAATAAACTATTTTTGATTTGATTTGATTTAAGATAATCAGTTCCGAAGTAATACATTTATTCGTGATGGACTGGACTGTGAACTGACCAGATATCGGCCGTGATCGCGCTTATTCCGTTCGATCATTATCAGTTAGTGATCTGGAGTCTAAACAAATTGGGATTGATCGAAGAAGAGCGTTTATAAATGAGAATAGATTGGTTGAAGAGGCTGTTATTGGACCAGCAGGCGACAGGCGCCGGGTTCAGACGGGTGGAGATGGGAGCAGAGACAGCAGGAGATGTGTCTCTCTCCTTCCCCATCTTGCCGGGACAAATCTCAGACCCCGGACTGAGATTTGTCCCGGCAAGGTTGGGAAATGCCTCTTGCCAGACAGAAGACGATATCCTCGAGCAACAGCCAGCGACCGATGGGGTGCCAAGCCGGAATCGCACTGCAATGAACCGCTATCTGGAGTTTGCATCTAGTGCCAATATGGCCTGATAGCAAGTCATATAAAGTCCACATGTCAAATTAGACTTGTGGGTGCGTGCCGGGGTCGCGTGGGATCGCCAACACGAGCCAGAGAGAACGGTGACTGGCTTTCGACAGGGACGTTCCGGGCCGGCGTCCAGTGGGCAGGACCCGGGATTCAGACGGGAAATTGGAGGGAATTTAGGTGTGAAGCGAGCTCAGAAACCCAATTTTCTCCCAGTTGTAGAGAGGCAGGGCGGCGACAAAAAGGCTGAGGATGTATTGACCATGCTGCGGAGAGTTGCTGTTGCTCAATGAATGATGAACGATGACAGAACTATTGTTAGTGCAACTCAAAATAACATTTCCTGTTGCATAATGTTTCATTTATACACGCTATGTACACACATAACACTTATTTACCTGAATTTAAAACAAGAGATGTTGAACCAATGTTATTTCAATGTTTAAACAACATCTATCCCGCTTTAGTTAATATATTTTATTTTTCGACTACTTGAAGTTGTGTCTCGCTACTGCGATCTACAACTTCAATAATTCATATTTGCTTAACTTGAGACCAAAAATGTGCAAATCTTAACCCTGACAGCGCGGGGATCAGCTTTAGTCGTCAGGATCTGACGTCTGTAGACGTCAGATTCTGACGACTAAAGTCGATCTCCGCGCTGTAAGAGTAAAAATATTTGTAATGGCCGTAGACATATAACATATGTATTCAAATAAATAAAACAGAGCTAGCTAAGATAGTTATGATGATTTAAATTGAAAACAACTTTGTCCTCCGATTTAAAAGTTAACGTTTAAACAGTAATTTTATTACCAACAACAGTGATATTTGATCAGCAAAGAAAACAGATTAAGAACGACTACTGTCGTGATTTGCGGTGTAGGAGTTAAGCTTATTTTGTAAGGGTGTAAATTTGAGGTATTACGGTAATGAAACAGACAACGATGATGAAAGTCAAAAAATGATTGATGATTGATGGCTACGCGATATTTCCACATTAAGATAACATATGAAATGGCTAAAAATATTATTGATTCAGTGTAGGCCCACAATATGGGTCAGGGTCCGCATTCTCGTACAAGTTACGATATATCGTAGGTTTCTGATTGGTCGAAGTGGCCATCTCGACAAATCTGATGAGGCTGGGATCACTCTGATTATTATTAATGAGATGATTGTTATTTTTACAACATACAGTCTCAAATTATTACACAAGGAGAAGATGCATTGAACTTCTAAAACACATACATGCCACACTAAAAACGATTAACGTGTACCCACATCCCGTGTCGACTCGGGGACATCGCCATGTCACGCCGATGTCAACAGAATGGGAGCCAGAGTGCCAGAAGCCCAGATATGCAGTCGGCAATGACCACTCAGTCTGCAGTAGGCCAGCATTCAATCATATCAACCAATAAACGTTGTATTGATCTGCTCAGCTGCTGATTGCTGAATGGGAGTTAGATTTAACACGTTTCAGGCTGACAGATATGACATTGGACTTACATTTAACATGCTTAGTGCTGTCAGATACATGTATGTCACTGGACTTGCTTGCCGATAGGACGGTCTGGTGCTTCATATACCCATAAAAGCCATGACCAGTTCTTTTAAGTTGTTTTATTCAACCCAGTAAGCATCGACAACTTTTTTCAATATTTCTCCATGTATGCTAGAGTAAAAACCCGACAACTTTATTTAATCATGTTAATTGACAACGGAGCTTAGAGTTATTTAGGCTAATTTTAAATTTGTTGCGTTGATCTGTTGTCTATGCCCTTTGTCTATCAATCGTCCCTTGGATATGAAAGGGTGTATCTGCCACTTTGTGGCAGATACACCCTTTTATATCCAAAGGGACGCAAAGATTAGTAATAATACGCAGTAGCTCTCATGAAATCAGCCCGACTCTGGGAACGTCACACTATCACAGTTAAAAACAGCATGGCAAGCTGATTATTTTCAGCAGAAAAACATATCCGTCGTATAAAAATTGACATTTTTGATGTCGAGGCCTACCACCTCAATAGTAGTTCACAGTTAAAACAGCTTGACAATCTGATAATGTTCAGTACAAAAACATATCTGTGGTAAAAAATTGACATTTGCTATGTCGGATTTTACAGTTAAAAGCAGTATGACAAGCTGACGACTTTGAAGGCAAAAATATATCTTTCCGATTTTACCAGTGTTTACATGGCAAGCTGATCGTTTTGAGAACAAATACATACTGAGTATTTGAAGTTTACAAATTGAAATTGGGCGGGGGCCCTAGGGTAGTGGTTAGCACCGCTGCCTTTCACGCCAGAGTTCGGGGTTCGGTTCCCGGGCTCGGCGGTTTGAAAGAAACAAAAATGTTTCTTCCCCATCCACGTGTGAAAGTCAGTATTGCGGGGAGCCTCCGTGACCGAGAGGTAGCGTGCTCGGCCTCAGACCGCCAGGGCTCGAATTTCGCATCCTGTGTCTGGAGGACAGTGTCATCTCAATCATCTCACCATCCTCAGGAGGTTCTCCTGGCCCAGTTTAGCCTATATGTGCACAAAGGTGGCCTAAAGCCCGATTCATTTCATTTTTTACAAAATGAAATTTTCACCTCTGGGTGATTTCTGGGCAGAACACTGCTGATATATTTATGTAGCGGCCTACATAACTTCAGCATCGGGTAATATTAGCCTTGATGGTTGCGTGGTGTAATATGGCTGGTGGATCAAATTAATGTAAAAAAAATGTGAATTAACTACCAGAATTGAGTGCCACGGTAATAAGACGAGCCTCGAGCTGTAGACAGCGAGATTGATCTTCGGGCCAGACGAAATAATATTCGTCCCCTTGGATATGAAATGATGTATCTGCCACTTTACAAAGTGGCAGATACACCCTTTCGTATCCAAGGGGACGGGATATGACGGCTACAAGAGCCAGAACAGCGAAAGGCCGAACTACGGCCGCAAGCTAATATACTTACCGCGGATGGATTTCGCGCTTGGGTTCGCCCCCTTATTGGGTAATTTTGGCAGCAGCGGCATAATTGGCTTAGAGAGTAGGTAATGCCTTTGACAGGTGATCCCGTAGCGGCCTCGCTTCCGGTAGGCTGGACAGGATGCTACCCCGAGTCCGTTTTGCTGATGATGTTTGGCCGAGGTTGATAAAAGGTCATACTGTCCGTCCAGCAAGTGGAAAGTTTTCACTCCGTTTTTCTTCCGTCCTTCATCAGCAAATGAGCGATGAGCAAATTGAATCGGAGAAAAATCTACCCCTCCCCCTCCATAGCTGGTAATATCTCGATAGGCTGTCAAAAATGCCGGTAAAATTTTGTTTCAACGCTGCACTACGCGTGAGGTAGGTTTGCGTCATCAGTATATTATTAATAATATACCGCATAATTTCAGTAAAAAATGTAAAAAAATCAACACTTTCACACTGAGCAAAAAAAGTTGTTTGGTATATAACTCGATGGTAATTTTTTAAATTGGGTAATTTCACAATTGGCGCAATTCCCACTCCACAACGAATAAAAATGTGAAATGTCATAGCAATCATAATTGAAACCTATCTGGCACTGAACCATTGCTCCACCAATGCCGCAGTAAAGTTTTTGCCAGGTTTGAATCTTGTTTTCCTGTTAATGTGATAGACCACAGTTGTGTGGCTGATTGGTCTGTTTCCTCTTTATTTCATTATTTCCTCCACTGATCTATAATTTGAAGAAATTATCTGCTGGTTCAACAGCGAGTATGGTTAACAAAGCATGAATAAACAGCCCTATCAGATGATTCCATAGCATCGACAACTTCGTGATTTGCGAAAAAATTCTGGCTTTTGGATGAACTATGCGATGCCATCTCCACACACTGGATTTGATAAATGCATTAACCAAGTTTCGTAAACAAGAGCTCTCGCATAGTAGAAAATGTCACTGAATCCTGCGACGCTGGCCCAATATTTAAACAACATTGGTCAACATTAGATTTTGTGATTTTTTTCCAAATTATGCAATTTGAGACGTTATATAAAATTGGCACCTAGCTAGCACAATCGCTCAACTAATACAGCTCAAAAAAATTATAGGGGCATGCGGAATTTGACTGAGAATAATTGAAAATTATTGTCAATGGAAAAATCAGTGAAATTTATCTGTGCAACATTTTCACCTTTTCAGCGCGGGAACCGTCATTATACGTCAGAATCTGACGTCTGTAGACGGCAGATTCTGACGTATAAATACGATACTGAAAGAATTAAAATATTGATAATGGCCTTAGACCCATAACACAAGTAATCAAATGAAGCAGAAAGAGCGGAAGAGGACATTCATCATTATCTCAAATTGAAAAAAAAACCTTTGGTTCCCATGGTTTATACACAAATATGTCATTGTTGTGAGGGTTAATCTGAATCCCAATAAATAATAAACTAATCAGATCCAGAAACAAGGGGCCGCACGTTCGATCACCTTTGGTTTTGGAACGTCGTATCAGCTACTTCGCAAAGTGACAGTTGCAATAATTATGATTCCATGTAGTTCAAATCTGATTCAACGTATCAAGTGCATGCAGGAGTAGCTCTGATTGAGATTAGATAGGGCGACCTAAACAGGCAAAAACAAAAAGGAGACGTCTTTCCAGAAAACATGACAAAGTGAAACAATCTTGGGTTAATGTTGGTCCACTCTATGCGACGCTGGTCTACCGCTTACATTAGCCAGAATCGTAGTCCAGTGAATTGGGTCATGACCTCAGTGATGACTTTATTACTTACTGGCTATATGGACTATGTCCGTATAGCCAGCCTCCAGGTTCTGTTTGGTGCTTTTTTGGTACGTTTATTGTTACGTAACGATTGCATAATAATTACGTAATATTGATGTGTTATTATTGTATACTATGTGATAATGTCTATTGTTATGTCATAGCTATTGTATTTGTATGGGAAGCATTAAATGGAACAATAGCATTACTGTGTTGTCATGTATCCATGAAACTGGACGTAGGTTTACCTAAACTGTTTTCCGTCTTGTGTCTACTGTGTCATCAGAATCACAGACTCTACGATGTGCATATGAGTACAATATTAATTCAAGACGCCGTAACTACAACATTTTGTAAACATTGAGATTTCACTACCAATCTACTCTTGCAATATGTCCAGATAAACTGCCGTAACTAAAACACCACGGCAAAGCAGCGCAAGTGGCATTATGTAGATACAGAAGTGTGCTTAAATATGTTGTATAGGATGAAGGCCGAAGGCCATGGCCTTTTCCACAGCTAAGAATGTAGATATCCGAGGGTTTTAACTGACTTAAAACACATCTCACCATAATGAGGATCCCTCATAATCAACAGCTCAGTCACACCTGACTCACTATATCTCCATAGGTCTACCAAGATAATTGGTCTGTACTTGATCAACAATAACTCTCCATTCCCAACTTGGACTGGACCGTAGTGGTGTGTTTTAACTGTAGTTAAGGGTTAGTTCAACAGGAAATATAGAATTTCGGTATATCTATGTAGTTAGTTCGTAACGAAATTCCCCCAATGGTATGGATACGTCACGTCAAATGCCGTGACTGCAGTGATTTTGCAAGAGAAGAAAACGTTACAATGAGATCTTTAAAAAATGTAAATGAAATTTACCTTTTGATTTAAAAAATACTGTTTGCTTTAGACATTAGAAGTTACTTAACTTATCAAGTTACCCTTTTATTTGTGATAAGGCGAACTCAACCAACTATGCTGATAACAATGATTATTGACCATAAATATGAAGCTGTAGAATGTTGTGATCGAATTCTAAAGCTCGAATATAAAAATCAAACAGACAGACAGATATTTTACTGACAGAGAGAAAGTCAATCCAGACTTAGTTGTCATAGAAATAAGATATGTACATGTATATACAACATTGTTAATTTGTTAAAATTTTGTGACAATATACATAGAATGACATACATAACTAAAACATGCTAACTGGTATTGTCATAAAAACACTGGGTATTACTATAATATAGATGACTGCTACTTAGAATGAAATTGAAAGGCATTGCCAGGATATCATAGGGTCTATCATTTTGTTTCCCGCACCAAAACTAGAGGTAAAATAGCTACTATGTATGGCATGCTAATTATAGATAGTAGCAAAAAAAGACACTCTGGAAAGCGTAGAAACCTAAGAATATTTACAAGTGTATAATTATGCTACAGTAATTGGAGTAGGCTATGTATTAGGACAGTGTTAAAAATTGCACGATATTTAAAAATCAAATATTATATCATGCAAGTATCATCAATGTGGCAATCCGCGAAACAGGTAGCACCGAGCCATGTGGCCATGCAAGCACAGTCGCTATGAGCTCGGAGATTCTTTGATATTGACTAGTGGTGCAAACTTGACAACGTAATAACAGCAATACTACCGAAACACAATATATACATACTAATAAAACTCGGACATGGTGGTTCGTCGACTGCCAACAAAGTATAGCATCAGAACCATCCATATTATCGAGTGTTGCAGATGTAATTACAATAACAATTACGGATAATAATTATGTGTGCCATTCCAGCAGGATATGGCACTCACACAATAGCATTAAAGTTAATTTAATTAACTAGTGATTTATTATCTATATGCCCTCGCACAAAGACATTTACAGCTTATTTTAATTCACTATATTTTTTAGTTCATACCATAATCACTCACGACCTAGTTAGTACAACATACTCGTAGTTACATCGTATCTTAGAATAATACGTATCGGGTCAATGTCCTGTAAGTAGGGCCTATGTCATGTATATTCCTTACTGTGATGTCCTTAAGATAGACTACGTACGACACCCATCTGACAACAGACGCTGACTCAATGGTGGTTCAATGTTGGGCCAGGGTAGGATACATTAGATCAACAATAAACAATAAACCAGCACAGTGTTTGTGTCTCATGGTTTGCAGATGTTGTA